>BPTQ01000008.1:355070660-355405297 GCA_019973895.1 Chrysanthemum seticuspe | reverse complement strand
CAGATAGTGGCCATAACAATAACAGTGAAGCGCGCATAATCAATACAGTATAGGGACGGTGTGGAACATCACTCAACCACACTAAAGTCATGCCATTGGTGCATCAATGACACGGACATGGAACCCCCATGACTAGTTACAGTATTTGGCTCGGGTATAAATCTGAAGGGTCAAACAATATCCATAGTGTAGCAATATATATCAGTCATCATAATCAGAGGTTCAATTATCAGTAGGTCACAATTCAGAGGTTCATAACAATAGTCCAATATCAAGTCCAATATTAAGGGTGCAGTAATAGAGGTTCAATATCAAAGGTTCAGTTACAGAGGTCAAAACAAAGGTTCAGTAACAGTAGTTCAATAACCGAGGTTCAGTAACAGAGGGGTCAATAGTAATGGAAAACATAGCAATGAAATATCACAAGAGTTCAAAATCAAACAGTTCACATAGGAGATCCAATCAAAGGAAGCATAGCAATGTCATGGGAAGCCCTAATAAGAAGGCTCAGAGCAAAGTATAACGGTTCAAAGCTAATATCGAAAGATGTAAACGAATCATGAGAAACCTTAAGAGGTAAGGTCAGAATATCTGTACCTTATTCCGAGCAAAACACAATGAAAGTAAAATCAAGAAAGGAGATCAATCCCGTCGCCCGGAACCTATATGAATTAAATAACGTTCTATAAGAATCAGATTACTCGTTTAAGACGGCTTTCCATTTTTAGCAGGTTCCCACTTTTATGTAAGATTAGCCATTTATGATGTATTTAAAGTCATATTAGGTTAAATGATGAAAAATGAGTGTTATTATGGTTAACGGATCATTTATGCCAAGTGACACAAGTTTAGGGTCTAACCCGACATTATTACCAAGTATAGGGTCAAAAGTGTAAATATCCCAAGTTTACTTATTTTACAACTTTAGTCTACTTCTTTTACTTAATTAACGAGCCAGTCTTCTAGTTTCATTATTTACACAATGAGTCCTTTACCCTTTTATTAAATTAAATACCTTATTATGAAACCATAAACCAAGTCGACACTTTCCCATCTTTAATAGCCCGAGACCTTAATCTTAACCAATATATATGACTTCAATGTGTGATCCCTTTTTAGGTCGAGACGTGACCCAACCAACCAATTTTATTCGACACAACTTAAATAAATCCGAAACCCTTTTTAATAATTATATGCGACACAATTTAATCAAGATTTAAACGCGTCCCGTTTAACCCGTTACAAATTTAGTAAACATGCAAGTGCTCGAATGGGCATGGGTCGAGAGGGTTTCAAAACAGGTTCGAAATCAAAAGTTACACATAGGTCGAAACAAGGTTCAACAAGAGATTATCATGGGTTGACTCTCATGCATAAAATTAGATATACCTCGTTATGATTTTAGGTGACTTTTAATAACATGCATGACCCACTTGATAATTACATGACTAGTTTTATACCTATACAGACATTGCATTATTTATTCTATGTTAATACAACTACTGTTATATGTGAAGCTTTTATATTGATGCACATGCATTCTCAGTGGGTTTCAAATGAGATTCATGTGTGTCTAGATATGTGGCCCTACCTCATTTGATATATATACATATGCTCTAATACATGTCTTTAGGTGATAAAAAGAATTATCATTTTATGTGCTAATTTAACGTGTGCATGCTTTCAAAAGGAGACCAAAACAGATTCAAAGGCAACATGCGAATGGTTTGAATAATACATGATTTTATCATGCAGCCAATGTTATTTTTTTTTTTGGATGATTTCAAGCCATATTAACGTGTTCTTTCATATGACAATATATATATTATTTTATGCAAGGTTCCATTCTTGAGTCTACGTCTTATCTTAGTTTGATACAGAAAATTTCAAACATTGCATTAGTTGTGGTTTAAAATCAGATTCAAGGATAAACTACTCAATGATCTTTTCATTTGACATTTACATATACATATCATTATTTATGTGGCGAAGATAATATTCATGCGCCAAGATTTTTCATAGCATTTAGGTGACCAAGTTATTAATTCGTGTTTTATGAATTCGAGAGAAGGAAAACATGCGTCTTAACCAGAAAACAATTGAAAAGAAAAGACGAGGTCAAGGGTGTTACGTGGTACCTTGTAGCGTGATAAGGGAAGAAAACAAGATCGAAGCAAAGTAACCCAAGCACCTTCGTGTGCTCCAATAACTACAACAGCAACATCAATAACAAACCCGCATTCGAAACCAAATAAATCTCGTACTAAATACGTGTTTTCAACAGCCTAATATGAACCCTTGAGACCCTTTTCCTTGGAGCTCTTATGTCGACAGAAACTGGATGGGATGGAGGGAGTATTTTTGCCGTATATTTTGTGTGAAAGAGTTAGGGTTGTGATGTGTTTTATTTGAATGGAATATTGTAAGTATTTAAAGATAACTTGAGACATTTTAGGAGGTGATTGAGGACCTAGGCGTTTCTATAGAGCCAATCACGGGGATATCAAAGACCAAATCATGCATTTATTCCTCTCACAAAATATACTTTGAACACTTTATTTATTTTATAGTATATGGTACAAGAAACCTTTTTAATGTGTTATAATCATTTATTATTATAAGTAGTTTTATTTGAAAGTCTTGTGTAAATTAATTATTTTTACGTGTCCAACAATTCCACGAGCTTGTTATATGTCGCAAGTTATTAGTTGAGGGTATTATAGTCTTTTAACGCGTTCACAGATTTTTGGGTTTTACATTTACTGAACCCAACAGATTGGCCCCCTCCTCCTCGTAAGAACTCAATGGTGCAGACCGTCACGTTGTGTGAAAAGATAAATTGATTGTGTGTCTGGTATTCTGCGATTTATATTTGTATTTAGGTGACGTATGTTTAGATGTTGAAGTTGGTAATCTTATTACACTTGCTTGATGATGAGTTGATAGTAGAAAAAAAAAAACTAATGTGATATTAAGTTAACGATAATAAATGACAAAATATGGTGACCATTACACCTGATCTTAAGTTTATGTAAGAGGCAAATAAACTAAGTCCAGTTGTTATGCAATTATGCAAAAACACCTTTAGGTATATATGAGTTATTTTTGTTACTATTAGGGGGGACGGAGTCGACTTCGGGTAGGGCATCGGGTTGGTGAACCCGAGCGGCAACACTGCTCCGCCCAGCTCGGGTTCGACCTCCGGGTTGTATTTGCGAGCTACGAAGCCGAAGAAGAACGTTGGAATTTTATCCGCATGTATACGTTGAGTATGTGTGTTGTGTTGTACCCTAGTGCTTAACACCCAATGGATAAATGTTACCATTTCCAAGTAAAAAACCAAGGGTCTTCACCATTGATGGAGCTGATGACCAAGAACAGAGCACAAATGAAGATACCAACATTCATTGTCATTCTTGGTTGTAAAAAGATGATTTATCTCAAGGTTTTGTTGGTATACAGTTTACATAAAGGGAGTAGTGGATATAGATACAGAGTTGGTGTATGTATATGTGGTTACATGTAAAGGAGGAGGGAGGGAAGAATGGAGCGGTGTGTGAGTGAAAAAAAAATAAATAAATAAAAAAGTAAAAAAATAAAATGGAATTCGGGTACTAGGGTACCACTCCCTCCACGTAGGGTAGTGTTAGGGTAGTATTGGGGTAGTTTTGAGTTGGAAGGTTTTTATTGGATAGAGGTGATGTGGCACCCTCAGGGTATTAGGGTAAGAGGGTTCCACTCCTCCCTCCCTTAATAATTACTCCAAGCAAGTGGGCGTTTAGCATACCTAGAAAATCTCGAGAAGTGGTCACTTTGACATGGGAGAATTCGAAACACACGTGATTTGCATGGGCTTAATTTGTGGGAAAGAACCTATCAAAACATAACATATACTAGTATATAGTTAGTGGATTCCAAAATCAACGAACTCAAATTATAACTTTCTTATTCTTGAACTAAACTAAAGTCTTGATCCAACAAAAGACCTAGAACAAACATTGAAGTACACTTAATCGTTACCAAGACCATAGGAACTAAAAGACGACAATCTTTACCAACAAGTGAAAGTAACATATGAGAAATGATATTTCTTCTTAACCTGTGTTCTTAAATATCCTCAGAATAATAGTATGTGTTGTGAAGTGATCCGAATATGATAAAGTGGGTCATTATCTTCCTCGTGTGAACTCGTGACAAGTGGCTCTACGTAGATAATTGGAAATGTTTTGAGAAGGATGTACCAATAGAATATAACGAATTTGTAGAGATATAACCGAAATAACGCGAGAACATTATTGGACCCGAAAGGAAGGGTCTTGCATGTCTAAAAAATACAATTGTTACTGGTTGACACTTGGCAAAAAGAATAAGGATAAAAAAAGTAAAAAGTGAAAAATAAAAAACAAAAGAATACCAGGTTCAGAACCGGGTAAATAAAAACAAATGGGTACATGCATGATGCATGAGAGAAGTGCACAAAATCACGCTGGACCGATCTTCAGACCAGGTTCAGAAAAGCACTTGTTAGAAGGTCCAAAACATTAGTCCATCTAAACCCGGGCCGTGTATTGGGCTTTCGCTGGACCTTTTATTGTTTCTTTTTGTCTGTTGGTTCTTACAATAATACGTAGTAATACATATGTAATAACTATTACCCAAAACAATAGTAGTATATTTTCTTTTTTTTCCAAATATTTTTAACTAATTCTCACTACTACAGATAGCAAAATTAATCTAGGTTTACGTTATTCTTTCTTGAGATTATTATACACTTTAAACAAAAAAAAAATGAAATTGATTAATTAATAGTAAAGCTGTTAGTATTATTCAAAATGTAATAAAGTGAAAAAATGTAATTTTTTATTTTCCAGAAACTATTAGTCTTTTCTTTTTTCTTTTTTCTTTTTTTATATTGTATGACTATTATTGAGGCAGAAAGAGTATTCATTTGCAAATTTTACTATCAAATAGTATAGCTGAACTACGATCTTGATGGAGGGTGGGGTTCAATGGTTTTCGTTATCTTGTTTAATTTCATTGAACACTATTGAGATCCTTGAACTAAACTTTTTTCAAATTTTCAAAACTAAATACCTGGTGGATTATGTATTGATGTGTAATTCATGAGATGTGCACGTGAAAAAAAATCTATACTACATAAAAAGGAAAAATGGTTAAATGTGAAAAATGAAAAGTGAAAAATAGTCAAATGTGAATAGTGGAAAAACTTCACACAAATGAAAAGTTGAATACTACTCCTAAGACCACTCCCATTGTTAACGGGGTAACGCCCGTTATCGGCATTTTAACGCCGTTAGCGGCGTTACACCCTTGGAAGTTTGAATGTTTAACGCAACCCACTAGGCTTCTCGAGCCAAGAAATGTGGCAACAGCATCAAACATTACTGTTTTGGCAACAACAAAACCAACAAAGCACCTTAAACTCCAACTTTCAAAACCTACAATTCACACAACAGTCACAACAATCACAAACTGAAACACAAGATGTTGCTGAGACACCCACATCTCCTCCAAAAAAAGGAAAAGGTCGTATTAAGCGAAAATCAAAAAAATCCAAAGACCCCGAGCCCGAACCAATTGATTCTGATGAGGAGGTTGTCGTTACTGCGCGTTAGAACTCAGCAGAGGAAGCATTACTTGCAAGGTGTTACATAGCTGTTTCGAAGGATCCAAAAGTTGGCCAACCTAGAGATACGTTTTGGTATCGGGTTAGAAATGAGTTTAATAGACTCAACTTTCAACGGCGCACCAAGGACATGATGTCAAGCAAATGGAAAACGTTGAACGGGATATGCACAAAGTTCAACTCTTGTTACATACGTGCGCAACGAGATCAACGAAGCGGGGAAAGTGAGGTGGATGTGATGAAACGGGCAAAGCAATGGTATCGTGAGGAAAACAGAGGAACACTGTTTGGTCTCGATGATGCTTGGGAGGTTTTGCGTCATTATAAGAAATGGGACACGCCGGAACCGGTTGATTTAACCGGCGAAGTCCCAAGCCAAACAAACGAGGCTTTGTTTGGTAATGATGAACAACCACGCCCCATGGGAAAGAAACGTGCTAGCAAGAAAACAAGATCCGAGACTACAACAAGTACTGGGGGAACAAGCACTGGATGAACGAGATCGTCAACTTATTTCACCGAAACTATGGCAAACGAGTATTGTTTGAAACGAGAAGTCTCTGAAGCGACGTATCGGGCCGCGCAGGAAAAAGATCTCACAATAACAAGGTTGGAAGAGATAAAGTTTTTGATGACGCCTACTGAAGGGCAAGATCCAATGGTCGTGCAGTGGATCAATGACATCGAATCATCAAAAAATATAACTTGAAACCTCGTCAGTAGATCGTATTCTCGTCATTTCCTTTAATTTATTGTAACGTTTTATTTGCAGTGTGTTTTTTTTTCGTTGTATTTTTTTTTAATCTCGTATTGTAATATGTTTTTAGTTTTAATGAAATGTTTGTTTTAGTTTAATAAATGAAGTGTTTGTTTTAGTTTAGGGGTTGAAATTGAAAATATGAAATGTT
Source organism: Chrysanthemum seticuspe (assembly GCA_019973895.1). Taxonomy (NCBI): domain Eukaryota; kingdom Viridiplantae; phylum Streptophyta; class Magnoliopsida; order Asterales; family Asteraceae; genus Chrysanthemum; species Chrysanthemum seticuspe. The sequence continues at coordinate 355,398,742 of BPTQ01000008.1, read as the reverse complement.
ATTGATGTTATTGGGATGTTATGGTTGTGGGTGTTTTTTGGGGATGTTAATGTTAAAGCTGATGTGGCGCTGACGTGGACGGTGTTATTGGTGTTATGGTGTTATGAATGAGAGTGCTCTAATACACGGTTTGGTGGCCTATTCTTGTGAAGTCAAACGTCATTTAAAACACCCATTAAAAACATTGATTCAGTTTCCTTCTATTCACAAAACTTCTATGATACTCATCTTATTCAAAAAAGATAAAAATTATGTGATAAATGATAATCATCCATTCAATAACAAAAACCTAAATCAAACCTACAACAAACCGCAACACAAAATCATTCATCATTTAACAATAAGGTTTGTCTCAATATCATGTGCTTTTGTTTTTTATTTATTTAATTATCTATCACATCATCTGATGTTTATATTGCAGTTTGTTGTTATGATTGCGTACGATTTCCAGAATCGTGATCTTGAGTTGGAGTATGTGATGGTCTTTTTTCTTGATCAGGGCTTGATGAGAAGGTGATGTAATGACTACCAACGCAATTTGTTGTTATGTTTTTCTTTGTCACAGTCACTTATTAGACAAAGCTGTGTTTTTTTATCAGGAATCGCCATGAGATTTGATTGGTTTTTTTATAGGCCGTTTAGTGATGATGAAAAACAGAATAATGCGCCACAAGTGGTGATGTAATGACTACCAACGCGAAATTGCCGTTTCACAGAGTATCGCTGGGAAGCAAATAAGGTTATTATTTTTTAATAATTTGTATGCATTTTAATACGTAGAAGTAGGATTTATGGTTTTATATTTGTGTTAATATTTATAAGTTTATTAGGAAACAAAGCTCTCGTTGTCTATATAAGAGATTGAAAAAATAGTTTTTGCCATTGGCTCCGGATAAGCAATATAAGGAAGTTGCTAAACAAAGTAATGATTCGCTTAGTACAACTAGAATTTCGAACATGGTCTATCCTTGGGGTATGTCTTTGAATCTATTTATTTTTTTTCTTCATTTTCATAGGTTGAAATTTTAACCCGTTCACTTGTGAATCGGTCAGTTTATTTCTAATTGGTGAAACAAGTTGAACCCGAATATTTAGCTTAAATGTAAATGAGTCGAATGGGTTGAACATGCTGTTATTTATAAAAATATTGTGAAAAAGTGTTTGTAGATTAACCTAACCTAAACAACTTTTGCCCTTTAAATAGCTCTTTTGACAATTTACAATTAAAGTGAATCTGTTTTGCCACCTCTCGCGGTTTTAAACCTTTTGACCTTATCAATGTATGAACATGTCAAGCTAAATGGCCTTTTTGTCAGACTATTAAAAGTTTCAATGAAGTCGTATATCTGAATTTGAAAATGTGGCCCATTTATGTGAAATTGACGTGATTGCACTAACAATAAAAGCCTAATATCTTAATATATAGATGATTCAACAATAGAACAACAATACTTAAGAGCATATGAAAATGGTATGCCATTCAATATTACAGTGGTTTCAACATCATCAGTGAAAATTCGTGAGCGAGATACTCTGGATCAAATATTTGTGAGCGTGGAAAGTGGCAGTATTGGTGAAGGAGCTTTGTGAGTGATGGAGCACATGGGCGAATGTTTTAAAGAAATACTCTGCTGCAACTAGGGGCAGACTTGCACTATAACAATCTGGTGCCCAAGACCAACTTAAAGACGGAGACCATATCGGCTCTGTAATGGAAAGCATATAGTACCAGTTAGTATTAGTAATCAACTATGAGAGCAGCAATAGTTTTGAAGCTATGAATGCTAGAAAGACACGATTGTAATTACTCTAACAATTTGCTAATGCTTATGGCTGATGTTTATTAAGGCATATGGTTGATATTTTTGAAGCTATGAATGCTAGAAAGACTCGACTGTAATTTATTTACTAATGCATATGGCTGATTTTTTTTAAGGCATATGGTTGATATTTTTGAAGTTATGAATGTAATTACTAACTATTTGTTAAGGCATATGGTTGATGTTTTGTTATATTAATGCAACTTTATTATATTAGACCCAGCCCGACCGGCACGAGACATCAACCGAGATTGGTTGACCAGTTAATTTTTTTACTTAATCAAGGTGTTAGTCTATAATATGTTAAGCCCATTGATTGTGTATCACGGGATTAAATCATTCTATTGTATTAAACTAGACGAGTACTCGTATATAGCAACAAAAAATTTAGTGACAAATAGTTATAGTGATATTTTGGTTACCCAAAATATTTAACCAAAATATAATTATAACTATATGCCGCTATAAAATCTCGTTGTTATGCACGGGTTCTCGTCTTATTATATAAAAGAAAAACCAAAAAGTGAAAAGTTGAAACTAAAAGAAGAAATGTTGACAAAATATATTTCAAAAGAAAACTATTAATACACATCAAAAACTGGGTTGACCCCGGACGCTACAAGCCCGCCGGGTTGACCCGTTTTAATTTGACCCGTTTTAGACCCAACCGGTCAGGTTGACCCGGTTTAAATCGACCCGGTTTTTGATCGGAACGGTTCAACCGGTTGAACCACCTGGGTCGAACCTGGTTTCAAAATATTATGTTTAATCCTCAAATCTTCAAACTTTTATTATTTTTTGTTTAAAACCCATAAACTTTTTTTTTTCGCTAAAAAATCTGTCGCTATAAAATCTCGTTGCTATGCACATGTACTCGTTATAATTATTTAGTAAAAGTATTAGAAACCATTATAGAATTTTTTTCTTGAGTTGAATTATCACATGTTATAACCGTTTGCAATTACGATTTGATCTTTTCACGTTTTATTTTAAACATTATACGAAACACTTACCACAATATCACATATCGTTAATTGTCTGACGTTGTTAGAAACCGCTGCCGCTGGGCGCGGGTACTCGCCTAGTAAAATAAAATGGACCCAAATTGCATGTGCGTTTTAACACTTCGGGACAGGATCCACTTATCCAATACGTCTATTGAGCATAGGGAGAGAATGCATGTAGTTTAAACATGCATGTGAGCCCGCGCGTTGCTGCAGGACGGCCGTGTTTATGCTTATAAGAATTGTGTTATTGTTTTTTGGAGTAACCAATTATTTTAGTTTATATATTTCTTTAACAACTATTATTAGTGTAAAATGTTTTGGTAATTGTTAGAAGGTTTTTGAAGTTTATTGTTTTGGGTTGTTAACCTTTCATTATTGATCTGAATGGTTAACCTTTCATTATTAATCTATTACCTTCAGACATAACACCATTTAGAATAAAGAATACTATGGAAAAAAAAATTAAGCTATATGCCATGCATATAGGGGTGTTAATCGGGTCGGGTTGGTCGGGTTCGGGTCAAACGGGTCGGGTCGGGTCAAGTCGGGTTCGGGTCTGTGCCATTTACAAAATCACATAATTTGATTTCTTAAACGTAATAGTTAAAATTACGTTTTTTTATTGAACATTCGAATATTGTATCAACTTTTTATAGGGAACAAACTTTGTTGTGTTTATGGTACACAAAGATTATGTCTGCTTTACATAATTCTAGCATGTTATCCTGCACCTGAATTGAGTCATAGTGGTAGTACTGGATCTTGCATAAGAGAAGACAATGCTGCAACCACATCAGTTATTGACGGCCGGGCCAATGCACCCATACTGAGGCACATGGCTGCTATGGTTAGCACTTGGCTTATTTCAAAATTGCAACAATACTGAAAACCACATCAGTTGGCTACGTATAATTAAGTCATTCATATTATCCATATTATTAAACAATGCAAAATCGTAACCACGACAGACTATGCAACATAGTAGACAGTGACACCAAACATCGGATGAGAAATGGTCCAAGTTTACCATTTAATTTGACTTGGGCCTTTAAATAAAGATTTTTTTTTTTTTTTGAACTTACTTTAAATAAAGATTGAAAAAAAAAAAAAAAAAAAAAAAAAAAAAAAAAAAAAAAAAACTCGGGTTAGTCGGGTTGACCCGAACCCGAATTGCAAAGTATTTTGAACCCGATACCCGGTCCTAGTTCGTATTCGGGTTAATCGGGTTGACCCGATTGACCCGAGTTAGATTTTGGACCCGAGTAACCCGACCCGATTGGTTCGGGTCCGGGTCGGGTCGGAATTTTTGACACCCCTACATGCATATGTTCAGGGGTGTTCCTGAGCGCTTGCAAAAAATGTTCCAACATTTCTGGTATAGTGCACAATACCTTGTATGTAGCATTATAGGAACCTGACATTGGACTATAATCATTCATGTTTTTTTTTTATGTATATTATGGGATGGTGTTGTTTCAGACTTTTAGTATGCGTTGGCCTGAACCAAACCAAGTAGATAACACGATAAATCATTATAATGGATATTACAGTAGTTAACCAAAATAACAGATCATGTGTTTGGGTGTATGATGAACATACAAATACAATATGTAAACTGTATAGCCGACAATATAACGTACAACAAATGAAACAATTGACTCCAAACGACGCATTTTTTCTCCAATATATTTGAAATTCTTTCAATATATTTGACACTCTCTTGCAGATCTTGAAGTAGACATTATACAATGAGTTTAAATTGTATATAAAAAGGATGTGGATGAATAACGGAAACCTTAATTCTTGATAAACGAATGGCGGCAAAGCATATAGGGCAAGACTTACATGAGGCGTATGCCTTACAGTCTGAAAGTTGGTTGCTGCTACACCGTACAACTGTCTTGGATAACGGATCACTCCCCATTATTTGTCTGATTCAAGCGGTTCGATAACATAAACTCCTACATCTGAAAGCCCCAATGCAAGTTGACTTGTATTAAAGCAAAGCCAATCGTCATTTCAAGCTTTTATCATTGGCTTTGCTTTAATACAAGCTTTTCATTTTATCCTAACATCATATTTATAACTGTCGCAACTTAGCAGACTTTGACATAACTTACTGTCTCTTAACACATTGTATAATATAGACTACTGTAATTAAGTAATAAATATTTATAGCCTTTTATTATTCAACATAAAATCAATCAAATCGTCATTTGGCCTATTGAGTCCCTATCATTCTACACTATCTCCAAATAGTAATGAACGTATCAAATAAATTAGATTATCGAATAGCATAAACCAACACGCAAAGTAGAGATGCGCACTGTCAACTCAGAAGGAGTCTTCCTTTTCAACCTACTACTATAAAACAATTTTTTATAAAGGACATAAGGTACATCTCTAATACACTCGTACAGTAGTTCGATAATTAATCTAATTCATTTATGAACTCATTACTCATAGCTCTATAAACCTCTTAGAAAACATTAATAAATCATGGGTAAATCGCATAAAAGTGTACCCAACTTGTACTCAATTTCAATTTAAGGTACTCCACATTTTTTTTCTCAATTTAGTGTACCCAACTATTTTTTAGTTACAATGTTAGACGATTTGTAGGTTACCAGGTCACCACCACCATACTTCATCTTCTCTGATTAAATTCCGGCCAACTTCCGGCCAGCTTTTTTTCAATCACTAATGAGTTATGTCCAAAATACTATTTGTCTAATACTAATTATTCGACCCCTATTAATCCGATTATCAGTTTCCCAACACCCAAGGAACTATATGGAAGGTAATTTGACTTGCTAATAATCCATGTACCTTAAGTTGCCAACGTAATTTGATTTGTTTTAAGGTCAGATATAATTGATATGGTTTAAGCATAGATATATTAGTTACCTCAAAGATAAGAAATTCACAAATTAGTCGATGGCTTATACATCTCCACACCTTCAACCTTCTTCCCAATCTTGCAATACACCAACCCCGCATCTACCGGCGTTAGTGTCAACCCTCGCGCCGCCCTTTCAAAAGGGAATCCAACGGATTCTGAACATTCACCTTCAAAACTGAGGGACGGCCATATTTATGTTTATTATAAATATGTTAACGTTTTTTTAGAGTAAGCAATCAATTTTATTTTTTATAGATTTTTTTTTAGAAGCATTGTTGGTATAAAATAAGGTGAACTGATGATTTACATAACCAGTTAATACACTTACAGATTAGACAAAATTACGACTGAAAAAAAATGGTGACTCGCTTTGCAAGAAACATCCCCAGCTTGTAACCTACCAGTTAGTGTGAAAGTCCATTTTCCAAAAGCAGCAATCATTCCTTCGATATTAGCATCCGTTATACCATCCGTAGGTTGTTCTCCAAGGCTGGAGACCGTGAAATATGGAAGACTTGATCAGCATCACCAAGACCTTTACTTTAAAACCATGGCTCCAAACATGATGTTCTGGAAAAAAAAACCAACTCTGCTAGTTGTTATGATCAAATATAAAATCAATATATGAATATTAGAGTAAAATCAGTTACGGGTTACTAAATTTTTACGGTTGCAACTGGATACACAGATTCATTGTTAAAATAATAACCCAATAAGGATATGTTATTGCATTATTTTTAAGCAGAAGTCGAGCAAGTTGCAACATTAGGTTGTGTTGCTCAACTTGCATCCCATATATTTACTGAAGTGTTTGGGATTGCTTACTATATCACATTAGAGCAAACTGAAACGACTTTTCATCTAATTTGTCAAAAAGAATAATCAGCAGAGTTATTTCAATTGGTCTATATATGCGTGTATGCATGCGTGTAAATAATTCACTACTATAGAAATAGAATTCAAGTATATAACAATTACTCACAGCAAGCCTTTTCAATTGCAATTTAGGATTTTTCTTCATAGTTGTTCAGTTCTGAGAATGTCGGGTTTACTTACGATTTAAACCAACTTGTGTAGTCAATTATCTAAGATAAAAGAACATGAGGATCGGCGTATATAGTGTCTCACCTTAACCCATAAAAGACAGCAAATGTGGACTCTTCTACTGTGTATTGTCTGCACTGTTGACCCTTTGTTGCAAATAGACCACTTGTGACAAAGGATCTTTAGTGATGATACTGGGGCGCAATCTAAAATGGGCTTTTTTGTATCTAAAAAAAAAGAAAGTGAGGAAAAAAAACTACAATTTATATCTAAAATAAGGTTACCCAAACACCCCTTTACTAACACTTTTGTCTCAAAATAAGGTTACCTAAACAGACAGACGCATTTCAATCCTTATTTCAGCACCCAAGAGGCCCCATTTGAGCCCCCAAACCCACCCTTTTCATCCCCCGATGACAATCAAAGTGATTTTATGCAAGGTTAAGTTTGGGGTGTTTTATTTTGGTTTTAAAAATGCTTATTCGTTGCGGTTTAAGAAATCTGCATTTCATATTGACGTTTTTAGAGGAATTGAAATATCATCTGTAATTGTTACTATATAGCTTTCAAAATAGATACAACATGCAATCAATCAACTTTTTTATGCACAACATACCTGAGAACTCAACAGTCCGACCACAATGCCTAAACAGAACAGACAACGCAATCACGTCAGTTTCGTTTCTTTCCAATTTCACCTTGTTAGCATCCTCTGCTAACCTGCATAACAAAAAACAAAATTTAGCCTCTCATTTGATAATTACTTGTTTAAAACTGGGTGAACATTTGGTGCATAAGCTTTACTTCATTTTTGGTTTCTACTTTCTCGTAGTTGTGTGTAAAAAATATATGATAAACATTTACCACATTTATTTTACAGTATGCACCTAGTATGTGCACTTTTGAACAGTTAACTCATCCTATATGACGATCATTTGGTTCAACGATATTGTTTGTGTGATTAAAAAGTACAAAACCTCATTATGGAACTTACCTTATATATCCTGAAACAACACGCATTTCCCATGAACAATGTCAGACCAGCCTAAACACCCGCAAGACTGAAAACCTCTGGAGCATAAATTAGAAAAGCAGATGATATTGCTCCCACGAACATTTGTATTTCATAAATCATTCAGTCATACTACTTATTTTTCCGAGTATTTAATTTTCAACACATTTAGAGAGTCACTTACCATCAAGCATGCTGCAAACTTGAAATCTGAAACTCCATAAATCATAAATATAATCAAGACTAATTTTAGGTTTGTGGTGCAATAAATGATTAGGCTCAGATATGTATATTATAGTCATGTCATAGAAGTATCCTAATTCCGCTATGGCTGCTGGTTTAGATGAACCTTACACAAATTAGATGACCTCTGTTTTTTTTATAAAGACTTTATTATGATGATGAGCAGGGGAATCAGGACCACTAATAGCCCATTGAAAACTTAAATGGGCACTAACGGGCACATTTCTTTTTTCTCAATTGTAGAACATTACGATCGTTTTAAAGAAATATTTTTTTATAAAATGTATTTAAGTTTTTTAATATAAATAAGATATTACGTTTAAAGAAATTTTTTCGTCGTTTTAGGTCTTTTATTAAGGGATTTGTATAACATGTGCCCGTTTGGCCCGTGCCCGTTTAAGCCCGTGCCCATTCTAGCCCGTGCCCGTTTAGCTCGTGCCCGTTTAGCCCGTGCCCGCCCGGCCCACCCGTTTTGCCACCTCTGGGGTTTAGTAATAAGCTTATGGTTGTGGAATTTTCTAGGAGATAAAAGAAACCTGGAGAAGATAAATTCAGTGGCAGTGGAAGTTTTGTGTGGTAATTCTGAGAAAAAAATCTAACCGGTTAATGGCGTTTTGTTTACATGTGTATATGTAACTGTGTCGGTTGTGATGAACAGTAAACATTGCAACACACTTTAACCCATCTTAATTTGCCACAGCATATGTTTTTGTACTGCATTTTGTAAATAAATGAAGTAATCTAATAATACTATTTCAATTTGTTTATTTATGTATTTTGGAATGACATAAATGAAAAATAATGTAGTCCTACATTATTGTGAAGTAAATAAATTAACTTGAAATTACTATTGAAACCAAGAGTTGTGTTCATAATTACTTTAGTTAAACATGTTTATGATTCATTGTAAAGACATAAACATAAAGTCTTTTAAGACTTATAATAAAGTAAGACGTTAAATTGTTATGGTTTTTTAATTAAGACATATACAAGAAGTCATTGAGTTGATTAATGATTTATAACGTTAAATGGGATTATAACAATTTATGTTTTCTTGATGAGACATGGATATGAAGTGACTTGGTTAAAAAGTACTTGTGTTATAAAGCATGCAATTGGCTTGGAAAGTCTATTATACCGTTAAGTTGACTTAGTTGGTAAATAGGTAAGCCATAAGGAATATGTTTATCTTATATATTGTTATATTGTCTTACAATATTAATTCTAATGAATACCACAAGTTGATGGTATGTTCAGTTAGGAGAATTAAACTTTATTTGATTTGTTTGATTCAAGATAACCATCACTTCTTTCTTAAAAAGTAACAAGGTTAGAAAATTGAGTATGGATTGAATATACTCAATATAACTCAACCTAGAAGATTGATAAAACACTATTTCATTATGGAATGTGATGAATCACATTAAGTTTTAAAATTGAAGATTCTGAATTTGTTAAACTACTTATGAATAAGTTATTAATAACTAAAGTCAGGAATTAGCAATGTGTATTTGTAATGTCCCAAAAAGAGAATAATGTAGTTTTACTCTAACAGCTAAGTATATATAGATAGTCTATATATTACAAAAGGCAAGTGGGAATTTTTTTATCTTGAAAGATAAAATTACAAGATACATAATCTTCTTAAAACACACTAGCAAATATCATGATGAGGTTAGACATGTAAATGATAGACCTCATGATGATAGAATTTTCATTCATAGATCTTCAAGGATATCTCAGATATTTGACTTATATGCTGAGAAATATGAGTTACAGGATTATAGTAAACCTGATAATCATTATGATGGATTACCAAATATTGTATTGGGAAAATTACTCATACTATGAATGTTAAAGATGTTGTCCATAAAGATAATCAATTTTGGAAATTTGGTTTATCTTAATAGTTAGACTAAAAAATGGAAATGAGATTCTTCAAAGAGATGAAAAACCCTAGTAGTTTGAATTTCTATGTAGAAATCATATGGACAATATTGTACACATATTTAATGCATGTCTTATGACAAGATTATTAATCATACTCAAGCAATTAATTATGATTGAATATTCTTTTCTGGACACATTAAATATATAAAGATGATAATTGTCATACTTATTTTCATTAATATGAAATATGACAATGGAATATCAAAGCTCTTTCTTGAGAAATTACTTGAGCGAGGAGGTAAGTAATCGAAAGGTTTTTTGAATTCATATAATCTTTGGAAGTGTACGAATTGAAATGCAATAATTCATGAATGGATAAATGCATGCATCTATGAAATTATTCTTATGTTTAATTATTAAATCCTAGTTTAGATTTATAATTGAAATAAGATAAATTTTAAGTATTTTTGAAAGCTAGTGGGAGTATTATGTTAAGGTTTTTAAATCTTATATGTTGTATAACATATAGGAAGTAACATTCCTTGTAAGCTAAATGTTAAGTCTTAGATTGGAATGAAACCTCACTTGTAAGATTTAAGAATTAAAACATATAACCTCGGAATATATGTTTATTATTAATAAACATGTGCAGTAAAATAAATGATTCTAATAAAACATGATATATCATTTGAGAAATGGATAAATGTCTTTTGACAAGATAGAACTTGAATGAAGTCTAAGTTTGACCTGTAGATTCATCATGTACATCATGTAGTGAATTCAAATTATTGTATCATTCTTGAATGATAGATGATTTGACAACATTGATATCTTACTAAAAGCTATTAGATAACTTGTGTAATGAATATTCTAATAGAATTACATCCTCAGCCTGGAATTGCTCCTAGATTCTATGGATGAACAATATGTCAATTGTTGTGCAAATTGTCATCAGCTTCAAACTTGAAAGTTTGGAAGACATAAAACATTACACAATAAGATATTAAAGTTTACGGAGTTTTAATGAGCATATTGTTGTTTGTATACAATGATGCTGGTTTAATTGAGATGACACTCAATACTAGTCATGGTAGGATTTCATCCTTGTTAATGGCCATGTGAACTAGTTGTGCTACTAAAAGCATAGTTGCATTATACATTAAAAGAATAAGAATACTTTAAACTTAAAAATGTTTGAAAGTTTAATTGTCATAAATTGGTGATAGAGGATGTCATACACTTTATGAATTATTATGTGGATTGTTGAATGCACACGTACAAGGACTTCATTAATTGAATTCTTGAAATAAGTATTTTCAAAATTACGATAGATCAAGTTGGTTGATTTATGTCTTGTCAACAAGTATGATTGTCATTACTTGAAGCATAATTCATCAACAGGAATTTTCATGCTTTGATCTATTTAGTATTTGGATAAGGGATGTTAAACAATTGTTATAATAAATCAAATACTTGGTATGTTTGATTTTATAATATATTGTATCATATATTTGCATGTTTAATCCGTGAATAAATTTATTTATTCTAAATCGTCCGTTGTCAATTAATGATATGGGAGTATCATTAAACTAAGACAAATCTGAGAGATATGGTAGAATATACTTGAAAGTATATTGATGAGAATGCATACCAATTTCAGATGATATTCAATGAATTGAATATAGGACTTATCCCAACTACATGATTTTACATTATGGATATTGTTATTAAGTAAATCATGAATAGTTATCCTCATACTTGAGATACCAGATAAGTTTCATGAATGTAGTGCACTTTTGTGGAATAACTTAACGCTATACGTAACTGGTAGTCATAAGGGTTGTTTCCTGAAGTGTTGCAAAGTTCATGGGTTATTCTTGTAGTCAAGATAGAATTTGTTCCTTCAAATTTATTTGAAGTATAATACTGTTGGGCCCCTCGTAGGGTTGACAAGATGTTTGCGTGGCCACGCCCAAGATCTCCCCTGAATATTTTCAGAAGATTTTGTAATCTTGTTCAATCACTTATAACGAGAAACAGAATGGTTGAATAAAGAATGACTTAATTTCATATCTTTATTTAACATAGTATTAGAAACAAAAGGATAATAATAATGAGAAATCATTAAAAGGTTTTTCCAGGAGACCTTACTTGAGTTGTGCTAGAGGCATCGAAGTGTTGCTAGACCTAACCGATGTGATCACACTATTAAGATATGTCCAAGTGAGAGCTGTTTGTTTAATGGACAAAATATTAATAGATGTGTGTTAGGATCGAACTCGAGACCTATGGGATTGTACGCGTTGAATATGAGATTTAATTATATTAAGTCACAAAAATATTTATATGGTCGAACTAAGAAAAAAAAAAGAAGGGGTTGAGTGTCGAGTTTTGAAACTTAAGGAGATGCTTGCAATGACTTGTTAGACAAGGTTTAGTGCTATATATATACACACCCTTTTGGTCCTACAGATAAGAAAAAAAAATACGATCAACACTATCTCTTTATTTTTAGATATTGCATCCTAAATTGTATTGAGAATCTTTGAGTGTATATCATACATGTGCATGCATGAAAATTCTATATGCATGCATGATTTTCTTACTTTTCTTTCTTCCTTGAAAGTGATAGATCGACTAAAATATTTATAAGGGTTCGACCCGTTTTGTTTTATACAATGACAAACCTTGTTTGGTTTTTGTGCTTTACTCGTGACTTGAATTAGCATTCTAATTAAATCGCTAACAATACGCGCGTATATGATCGTAGAGAAATCTTACTTTGGATTTTGGTGATTTACACTATTCGACTTTATTAAGTCGACTAGCACTCAAACCCTAATTAGGGTTCATCTCAATTGCTAGTTTTGTGGATTTGATTCTTGTTCGGCTAGAATCAAGAAAGGTACGCATATTCTTGTTTATGTTAATTATTATTCGTTAATCTTTCCTATACGCTTCCGCATGTGTACTTGATGTTTATTGTTTATAGTTATGATTAGTCATGTTATATAATTCCAACAGGAAGTCTCTGTCAGAAAGGTCGAGGTTCGAGGTTTGAAAATCAACAGCTTATTTGAATTTTGATACCTTTTTATAAGAGCCGTATTCGAGGGTGTGCTATTGCACATGGCTTCAAATTCTTAAGGGCCTCAAAATATATACCTCTTTATATAATTGTGGCCTCAAAATTCATTTTCAACCTCAAAATGTTAACGATATATGGAATTTTGTTCTAAATATTTGTTGAATTTTACTTTAAGTGGGTGACAGTGATGAAAAACTCATAATTGTCATGCTTAGTTATCATATAAGCGGTTTTACACAGGGCCTCCATTAGCATAGCTACAACACTACTTTTTACCTTTTCTTATTATAATAAGTTTTAAACGAAAAACATTTTTGTTATTACAAATTATTTTTATCTTGAAAATCAGCAACTTTTTGTGAAAGACTAATTAGGAAATCAAAATCTTTCGACTTTCCCATTGAAAATGTGATTCCGTTGGAATTCAAATGGCCCAGTTTGGTGACACAATTTTTAGACTTACGCACATCATTATATGGGTACATGCATGGGCGAAGACATGAGAGGCACGGGGACACGCGCTTCCTTAGAAAAAAATTTGAAGTGTAATTTTTGTAAAATATTTGGTTTTTTTACTGATTAGCCCTTTCTAAAAATTAATTTCAGTAACTTTCTAAAAATTAATTTCAGTAATTTGTAGTGAAGTTTTTAAAATTCATTAAAGTGTGTTCTTTTGAGCAAACCTATCTAGCTCCGCCCCTAAGCACATGTAATCAACTTTAAGTATTCCTCTATTATATTTTTATTTTTTTCCTTACTTGACGGCCTGAACTTAAAAAAGTTCTTGGATATCGTACTAACAAATGATTTAGGTGGCTCATGAGGGGAGGCGGGTGCTTTCTTCTAGGATGCGTCACGACCTTTTGGTCGTGATTCTCGAGTCTCGTCCTCTTCAGAATCATCCACGTCTTGGGGATTAAAAGGACCTCTTGTTGACCTCGAGGTGGTTTCCGAAGTCTTGGATTTCTTCTGACTATTCGGGGTGAAAGAAGGCATCTCAACAGTTTTCCAAGCAATATGCTTCCTCAAAACTTTCCAACACTCCTTCAATGTAAACTCATGCTTGTGAATCACACGGTATTCTTTACAAGCTTTTTCATAGTCGTCTTCGTCATTCTCACCACTTCCGTGATTTTTCTTGATATTATCCATAATTGCACAAAAGAAACCAACCCTAGAATGAATCTTACCATTCCATTTGGTCGTGATGGAGTGGTAGGTTCTTTTTGAACCAGTTTCTTGTTCAAAATACGCTATCACCTCCTCCCAAAACCCATTCCGGTTGATAGCGTTCCCTCTAGCCGAATTTTCCGACACATGTATCCAAGCTTTACAAAGTGCGACCTCTTCCTCCGTTGTCCATAGTTCGGCATTTTTGTCTGCAACATTCTTGCCCTTCTCCTTTGTAGCCCGTTTTGAACCCTTCTTTGATTTGACGGGTGACGTCTCTTCGACATCGTCTTCAAGACGAATAGAATCGTGGTATGAACCATGCCCCGAAGCTTACCCCATCGAAGCATCTTGACTCGGGTATTGTTGAGACAGATAGTTTTGAGGAGGGTATTGTTGAGACGAATAGTTTTGAGGAGGGTATTCCATAAAATCTTCAAAATTCATATCAAGATTAACACCATGAAGCGGTGAAAACCATTGATTTGGTTGGGAAGATTGGGAGAAATCCATGTTAGGATGATATGACGACCCGCTTGGTGGTTGGTTTTGATTGATATTAGGATGACCCGGTGGGAAATATGGACGATTGACGTAAAATGGGTTTTGATTTTGGTTGGGTTGTGGTAGTCGTGTTTGATATTCAAAACCGGGTGCACGAAAACGAATACCTCGATTTTGTGGTGGTGTTACACCGGTTAATTCAAACGGTGGATCCGGTGAGAAATTCAAATTCGGGGAATTTTGGGGAAGTCGAGATCGTCGGTTTTTGATGTGGGAGTTTTTTTGTCACATGATGAATATTGATGAGAAATTGTTTGAATTGTGTGTTTAGAAATGTGTTTGAGGTTGGTATTTATAATGTTGTAAAAGTGTTAAAGTTTTTTTTAATTTTTTTTATATATGCCAAAACGGTACAATATTTGGCTTTCCAAATCGGTTGCCGAAGCAACCTAGTTCGACCAAAATACCATGCTCGACCGACCAAGACCCAACACCCACAATGGGGCAACCGATGCTCGACCGATCATAACCCACTAGGTCGACCAACCCACTGTGGGAAGCTTTATGGATCCTTTTTCAAGAGGCGGCTCTTTTGGGAAATGGCTCCAAGAAATAATATATGGCCTCTAACCCACAATAGCTATGTGCAGAGACGGAGCCACCCTTTGAGCAGTGGGGGGAACTGCCCCCAACAAAATTGTACGAGACACACAAAATATATAGGAAAAAATAGTCAAAATGGTACAGAAGAGGCTCGTTGCCCTCACCAAAATAATGACAGTGCCCTCACCATTTATTGATTACCAACAATCAAAGTATTATTTCGTGGCTGGAAAATCAATTTCGATTGCTTGTTACCGGAAAGAATGAAGATAATGGTGGTACTTTGCTTTTGGGAAGTGGGAAAGTGGAGTGTGTAAAGGGGACTCACATACTCACATGTGCGGGTCACCAAACTTTCAATTAACATATTAATTTATTTTTGCACTATTTTTTTTATATATTAGAGTATGGGGTATTGTAGCGATTGGGCTCGCCGTTTCCAACGTGTCACCCTCGCCGGTTTGCTTCGTGCCTCGCAACCACACCATTGGAGCTCGCCACTTGAGGATTCGTCGTTGCAACGACGAGAATAAAGACAAAAGCAATTGTTTGAAACATATTACCGTTTAATATAACAACGGCTTTTTTTTTTTTTTTTTTTTTTTTTTTTTTTCAAAATTAAATATTACCCACTCTATAAATATTACCAACACTTACACAAAAAAATTCACACTTCTCAAACGCAATTCAACTTCAAAATTCACACTTCTCTTTACGCAAGATTATTATGGCTTGCCGTCTCCCACATTCCGCTAGGGATATGCAATTGTTTGAGTAGCCGAGGACGGAGAAGCTGCAGATGAGAGAAAACTACAAGAGTTGCAACGACATCAGCACTGAACGAAAAGGTGTGACCGAGAAATTTCTGAAGGAGGACGCCCACAGAGATGACGAAATTATTGACAAGTTATGGCGGTGTGTTCAAAAGGTAATGAACAACGTCATCACCAAAGTCAATTGGAGCTATCGGGTGAACAAAGATGATGGTGCAGGAATCTTCGGTGAGGAATCTCCAATAGACAAGGAAGCTTTGTCTCGCCTCGAGGATTATATACCTCCCTCGTATGATTCTGCGAACGAGGAGTATTCAGATTAGGATTTAGGATTTATGTATTTTTCGTATGATTTTTTTATTTATCGTAAGTTTGTTTTTTTTATTTTTTTTTTATTTTTTTATTTTTTTATTTTCCGTATTGTAGTTGTATTTTTATTTAAATGAATGGAATGAAATTTATTTTGTTTGAAAAATATGGAAAAGAAAAAAAAATGGTGGGTGGGGGCCAAATAAAGATAAGTGAGTTAGTTGTGATTGTGGGGTATTTTTAAGTGAGTGTGTTAGAGTGATGTGGAGGTGATGTGGCACAAGTGGGGCCCAAATAAAGAGAATTGACTTCCCCACCACACCCCATGTTCTTAGAGCATCAGGTGTCATAACGAACCTTAACTCCGTCGTCGTGCCACCTCAGCGCCACATCAGCATCCCATTTTTCCACAACTAACTACAACAAACCTCCTCCTCACTCATAACAAACCTCAACCTCTTCATTTGGGGCCCACCACTACCACTTTATTTTTTTTATTCAATTTTCATTTCCACGGATACAAATTAAAAACAAGTTTTGTGTTTGCCTTTTGTCAGAAAGTTGCTTCGTCGTCCCCACGATTTCAAAACTCACGACGGCCGACGGCGAGCCACCCCGGTGTGGCGGCGAGCCACGGCGGGGCTCCACGTCAGCCACGGCGAGGCACAACGTCTCCTACACCTGATGCTCTTAGGATGCATATGCTAGTACTCAGTACACAATGTGACTTTTAAATTAAGGGGCACTTCTTATTATCTTTGTTATAATCAATTTCATAAATACCTTTTTCTTTTTCTTTTCTCTTTTTAACATGTTACTACCTCCGTCTCATATTAACTGTCTTGTTTGACTTTTTCAAGTCTTTCTTTCTCAATTTTGACATTAATTTTTTTTTTTTTTGTGTTTTATAATATTTGATGAAAATTATAACAAAAATAAATTTAAAACTCAATCCATTCATATGTTTTGCATCAAGTATTATATAACACAAACAAAAATATTTAAGGTCAAAGTTGATAAAGAAAGACTTAAAAAAGTCAAACAGGACGGTCAATATGGGACAGAGGGAGTAAATATTTAGTATTTTAACCACGTAAGTTTTATGTATAAATGTAACTTGTTTATTCATTTGTGTTTACGTAAGTTTTTTGCCATAATACTCACATAGCTATTGAAATGGAAGCAGTTTAAAACAACGAAAATCAAATGCGATTTGTTTTATATTTCGCTCGATATCTAACTTATACATAATATATACACATCATTCTAAGATGGTTTATTGTAAGTTGACGGCTGAAACTATAATTTAGTTCGAAATAGTCCTAATAAATTAGAGTAAATTTTTGTTTGCCTTTAACCAAACCCGGCCCGACCCGTTTTATTTAAAGTATTTCGTTGTTAAATGCCTTCTGTAATTACATTTCCTGGCTCCGGCACTGGCTATGTGCAATTTTAAGTCAGGGTTAAAGATTGATTGTCTAGTAGTTTCAAATCGAAACTGTTTGTTAAAATTACAAGTTTTTGCTACCTTCCATGAAAGACTTCTTTTCATGATATTTACACTTGTTTTTGGTTCAACTAATCTAAAATAGGAGTCTTCGATCTATGCTGTAGAAAGAGAGGAAAAACATAGAAATAGCAGGAATACTATAGTAGATTAACTTTTATAATGCATGGCAAAGAATCATAAAGCCACAGGCATATAGATAGGCATACAAATCTTTATTATATAGGAAAGATTACTAACAATCACAAATACTACATGGTATAAACTCTTTAACTCTTTGTGTAATGGTACAATGCATATTGATTGAATAAGAAAATCGCTTGTGCTTTTTGACGTGCGGGAAATGAAAGAAACGGGCTAATCATTTGTAAATAAGATCGAAACAGCAGTGGTAGTCAACTGAAAATTCACACTGCTGACACTTGAGGATCATTTGGTACTGCAGTTTAAAATGACATATTGTGCATAGACCGTCGCTTTCAACACCTTGGAGAAATGTAAGAGGATGTGGGTGATGGCTTATTTTATGAGTACCTCCAAACTTCACATTTATAAATTGATAAACTGCTCTCCGGTAGTAAGGATATGTATATTTTGCATAATCAACTATTAAAGGAGCACAAGCTGAATGCACAGAATAGTGACACTCACCACAATGATAGAAACAACGCTCGGGATCAAATTCCTCCTCGCAAATTTCACAAAAGTATTCACTCTTGTGGTTCTCAATTGGTTTATAACTCAGCTTCAACCGGTGTTTATCAATCTTGTTTCTTATTGTCTCAGGCAAAAGCAAAGCACACTCATAATGCAGTTGAAAGTTACATGTCCTGCATCTAAATGCAAGCCGCCATAGGTCTCTTTCAGGTTGCTCTTCAGATTTTCCAGGAGAATTACCTAAACACATCTGACAACCACCATGGATTGATCCTTCATGAACAGTGACACAATCGAGGATATGATTGGGGTGAGCTTTATGTCTAATTTTGGGAGGTGTAAGCCGGCAAGTCATATCCAAACTGAATTCACATCTGACACACTCATAGACAAATCCATTGCAAGGTAAGTCACAAAGATAACATTTACTAACACCTAAAAAGTGCCCGAGGTTGCCTGGTTGGAGAATAAGTGTATGCCATGGGTGAAGTGGGTGGTTCTCAATAACTGTGGGCATCCTGCTGCACCACTCATGCAAAACAAAGTTGCAGTCCTCCGCGCACTTGTAAAAAGGCGTGTCTGTGATTGGTCTCACACATCCATTGCATAAAAGTTCAACTCTTTTCATTGGGTTATGACACGATGGCATACATATTCCGGAAGATGTGGGCTTCGTAACATCGTTGCATCTTGTATCCACTAGAACAAGTGGATGTTGATGACACTTTTCGGGAGATAGGCGTGACCCAGAATTTCCATCCATCCCAATAACTTTGTAGACCAAGTCTTTTAGAATGCCGTAAGTTTCATCAGCGAACGGGAGTTGGAGTATATTCTCATCACTGTCATTGAAGTTTTCAAGGGTATTACCTGAGGAGCCATATGTATAACACTCGGTCACCAAACGATCATAAATTAAAAAAAAATGGATAATTGTCTACGAGTATATTCAACTTAACACTTTTTTTTTTGCGCGTAATAACTATTAATTTTATTATTGTAAGCATCAAACTTTTAATTTTTCTTGTTATTGCATGTATAACTTTTAATATTTCTTAGACAAAAGTTCTAAAAACAATTCATGCAATTCATTTTCATCACACTTTTTAAATTAAAATATCTCGTAAACCGTTAATCGTTACGCGAAATTAATTATTTCATCGCGACGAGAATTAAATTATCTTTCTATAAATATGCACTTTTATATACTTTCGGCAAACTTTTTTTTTTTCAAAATATCCGTTCGTGATTTTTATTACATTCAAAATCACATGTGACTCGTGAAAAATAACAAATTATAAGTGATTTTACAAATAAAAAAAAATAACAAATCACAAGTGATTTTCTGGACGAAAAGTTTACAAATCAGAAAAATAACAAATCACAAGTGATTTTCTGGACGAACATTTTACAAATCAGAAAAATAACAAATCACAAGTGATTTTTACAAATCATATGTGATTTTTCTAGGCGGATATTTTGAAAAAAAAGTTCGTCGAAAGTATATATGTAAGTGCATATGTGTAGATAGATAATTTAATTCTCGTCGCGATAGTATATTTTTCGTAGTTTGAAGATTTACCGTTTGTAAGATATATATATATATATTTTAAAAAGGGTGAAAATGGATGAATGCTAAATGAAGGGTCATGATTGATTGATTTGTTCTTTAGATAATTGGTAATTATTGTGGATCTCACCTCATATTTCTTATTGTATTTATTACAGTATTAGTGTTAAGTGTTCCAATTGTTAAGAGTTAACTACATCTTTTATCCTTGTGGTTTGCCGGGTATAACATTTTTAGTCAATTAGTTTGGTCTCTAATACATAACCTCAGTTAGTCCGAAGTACATTACCACCGCCCAACAACGTCACTACCACCCACCACCTACCACCACCACTTATCACCACCATCACGCACTACCACCACCGACCACCACCTACCACCTCCATCCACCGCTACTATCACCACCTACCACCACCGTCTACCACCACCACCATCACCATCAACCACCAATCACCATCACTCACCACCGCCACCCACTACCACCACCACCACCACCCAAACCCACCACCACCACCACCCACCTCAACCACTTACCACCACCACCACCCACCACCACCACTACCAAGAGGTATACATGATAGTTTGATTACGGGGTTTAATTTCAATATGTTAGTTTAATATGGAGCATTAGAATAATCATTTTTACTTAGAGAAGTTTGACTATTTGTAATTTTTTTGTTGTACTATTTTTTCGTTAAATTTTATTGATTATTTATTCATGGATTTGTTTAACATACATACATATTTCATGGAACCTATATTTTTGCATAGTTTATGGTGTTGGTGGAGGTGGGTGGTGGTGGTGGGTGGCGGTGGTGACTGATGGTAGGTGGTGGTGGGTAGTGGTAAGTGGTGGTGGTGATCGGTGGAGGTGGGTAGTGGTGGTGGGTGGTGGTGGCGGTGGTGGTGGTAGGTGGTGGTTATGTATTTCGGACTAACTTAGGTTTGTCTTAGGGACCAAACTAATGGACTAAAAGTGTTACATCCCGTAAATCACAAGAACAAAAATGTAGTTAACTCTTAACAAATATAATACTTAACATTAATAATACATATAATAAGAAATATTAAAGGAATGATACATCCAATAAGAAAAAATTAAAAGTTTGATGCTTATAATAAGAAAATTAATAGTTGCATACACACACAAAAGGAAAATATTAAGTTAAATACATTTTTAGATAATAATCCCTTAAAAAAAATATAAGCAATTATTAAAGAACTTGATAAATTTACCTTGAGACGAAACGATGGACATAAATCGTTGCCCTCTTGCATTTGCGCAATCTAGATGAACATAGTATCTACAATTTTCGCATTCAAAAATCCACAGATTCTCCTTATAATAAGAATCACCGCATACCCTACACCTAGGATTAAATTTGGCATTTTGATTTGATTTTGTAAATGAATAATTAAGGGTAAGCAAGTGAATATGAGAGAAACGATCATTAGTAGTACGTTGGATGGACAGTTTATTCAAGAAAAAACAATCAGTATGGATGAACAAGCTAGGGCAGACGGTACTTTGATAAAAGACCCCACGATGTTCAGTTCCGCAAGCATCACACTTGCATGAAAATTGTTTGGAGATGCGGACCAGTGGGTGCGGGTGGCTAGGGTGATAGATTATATTGTTGTGTAGCCTATTCAAAGCACAATTCACATCAATGTCAAAAGAACATTGAGAACACTGATAACAAAGGTCTTGAGACTCAAGATCACTTCGACAAAGATTGCACATCCAACTAGATTCTCTATGGACGAGATGAAAAGTATGAGTAACAAGATGGGACGTGTGTTCTTCCAACGTTGTTGGAAGCTCTTGACAATATTTATGAAGTGAGTACTTACATTGATGACACTTATAGTAGTACCTATGAAACCAGTTGATTTCTTGGGCGCATCGATCACATTGACATTTGAAGTCCACTTTTGTATCCACAATCTCTTCTCCGTCTTCGTCATACTCATCTTTATAGTCTGAATCTTCAGACCATAAATCTATAAGATTTAAGGGATGTTCATGTATATTCACCTTCATTATAAAAAAAAGAAGAAACAAGAAAGAAAATGACACTGAGCAGATTTTTTTTATAACGAAAAGAAAACCAGAAGATGAAATTTAAGAAGATGAGTTACTCCATATGATATAAGATCGATGATTTATAAGCAAACTTCGTATGAATTTATTCTTTGCTTGTTTTTAATGTAAGAGACATATCCTTTAACTTGCTCGAGTTATAAGTGAGAATCTATCTTAACTCATTTTATGGCGTTCTTGATATGATAGATATGCCACCTACATGATAGTTAAAAGGCTCATTAATATATATACTACTCTCGTCGCAAAATAATTGTCTCTTTGAAATCTTTCTTTTTCGATCTTAACTATTTTCTTTTGTGTTATATAATATTTTATGCAAAATATGTGAATGGATTGGGTTTGAAATAATTTTTTATTAATATAATTTTTATCATGTATTATATAACATAAACAAATATACTTTAATGTCAAAGTTGAAAAAAAAACTTCAAAAAGTCAAAATATACTTATTATTTTGATACGGAGAAGTATTTTACAACAAAGACACATACTTCAGGTAATTCATAACCTGCAAAAATGGTTTTCACGAAATTGTATAGTATACCTGATTGAAAAGATATACAAAAAATTAATACACTAAAATTATGAAATAACTTCCTTGATCGATTAGAGTTTAATAAACATATTTTGCTTTATTTAAAGCAATTAAAAGTTTTATGGTTGTGCATTCCCCCTTAAACTAAACACAACTCCTTAATTAATTTATAAACAACCTACTATATTTTATTAATTTATGTTATTTGTTTCGAGTATTAATGTCCTTTAATGTCATTTTATCTATTGAATTAGTTTTATAAAAACATAGCTTTTTAAAGCCAATTAACAATAACTAATTTGTACATAAGCGAATTTGAATTATGTTTTTAAATATCTTGAAATAGAGTATGTTATACTTTGACATAGAATATGTATAATTAAAGCCTAATGAGATACCAAAAGGAAAAAAAAGTTGAAGAAATGATACTAAAGAAGAAATTGAAGTAAAGGATAGATGATACATCATAAGCTGGAGTGACATAGAGGGAACCTCTATGAGTCTATTCCCTTAACCATGCACCTTTTTTATGGCCATGCCAACTATCGGACGACTTGAAACCCAATATGCAATAATTGAGACCTTGAATAACAATGTCCTTATCTAATATCGTTAATTAACATCAATGTCAATTGAATTTAACCAATAGATCTATGTTTTTAAAGCATCAATGAAAAATCAAGCAGAGCAAATCACGCAAAAGTGTACCCACTTATACTCGATTTCAATTTAAGGCACTTTACTTTTTTTTATCTAAATTTAGTTTGCCCATCCTTTTTATGATTGCAATTTCAGACTTCTAGCAGGTTTACCTATCATTTTATAATTCTAGCCGGTTATTCAACTTTGTTTTGCCAAGTAGGCTTCTACGTCATCTTATTCATAACGTTTCCCCTTTATATATAACTTGACTAGGTCAAAATTAGGGCACATCTTGAGTTCTTTTCTCTAAGTGTCAAATTGATCTCCTTCATCAAATTGGTTCTACTGGAAAACAGGAAATGGAGGCGGGTGTAATCAGAGATGAAGAACAATGATATTTAACTAATGGTTTTATTGAACTGATAATGAAAGACTAAAACTACAGGAGTATATAAGCCTTGCTTATCTTGAAGGCTAAGCTAGGTTAACTAATGGGCTGGGCCCTTATTTACTACTTCTAACATCCCCTTAAGCTAGAGCATACTATGCTCAACTTGTTACATAATATCAAACCCAAAAACGATAAGAAGAGTCTTCCTTGAAGCAATAATCCAAATCTTCAACAAACGAAAAGCTAATCGATCTCACTTGGGATCTTCAAAATGAAATGCGAAGCAACCTGAAGAAAGGTCTCAATAGATCTCACGTGGGATCTAATCAAAAGAGGAATCAACCCGAAGAAAATGGGTCTCAACTAACCAAAATACGAAGCAACAAGAACATACATGTTTGGGTCTCAACTAACCAAAAAACTTAAGAAACGAAGCAACATGTGGCAGGTCTCAACTAACAAAAAAAGAACTCCCAAAAACTGAATCATCAACAAAAAGTAACAAATTACTTAAGAGCAATGCTTTTCTTGGTCACCAGATACAATCCTCTTGGTCATCATATACCTTTACAAATTATGTCCCAACAATAGCAGTAGCAGCAGTAGAAGAGTTCACCACAGAACCTTTAAGACAAACATATTCCTCAGCAGAAATGGTAACCGTTTTATCAGAAATGGTAACCGTTTTATCAGAAGTGGCAGAAGTACGTGCAGAGGAACCTTTTTCTTAGCTAAGAGTTTATTGCAATTACGTGTGGTATGACCTAATTCATGACAATAATAACACTCAACCTCATCAGAATTAAAACCTTGGGAATCACCAACTCGATCACTATCACCATTCCTAGAACCACATTGAAATCCACCATGAATAACAAGAGCACTATTACGCTCAGTTCTCGAGTTGAAATGGAAGAGGAAAGTAATGGAAATGGAAAGGTTTTTGTGTTCTTGAGTCTTTTTTAAAGGACGAAAGGGAAATGGAAAGGAAATGGGGAGGAAGATTTGTTAAGTAAATCTTCCTCCCACTTTTGGGAGGAAAGGGAAAGGAAACGGGAACAAATGTTGTGTAAAGACTAATATACCCTTTTTAAAACATTTGACATTAAAAATTAAAGGGCATATATGTAATTTGACCAAGTTATTTTCCTTTTCCTCTCACTCAAGAACATGATTATGATTACTTTCCTTTTCCTTTCATCTATCTCAAGAACATAACAACTAATACTTACTTTCCTTTTCCTTTTCTTTTCCCTTTCCTATTCTTTTCCATTTCCCTTTCCTAAAAACTCAAGAACTGAGCGTTAGAATCCATTGTATGAGGAGACTGGAGAGTCTCATTACGAATAACTCAAGCAAATGTGTCTTGAAGAGATGGAATATCTGTCTCATTCAAGAATTGACATCTAAGAGAATCAAATTCCGGTCGTAAACCGGTCAGAAAGCTCATTACAGCTATTTGTTCCCTTTGCTTTTGCATCACTTTCACATCAGCACTTATAGGGAGAAGAGAATTCAATTCCTCTTACATTTTCTTGAATTCCATAACATAAGCAGTAATTAAGTGAGTGATCTTGTTGTTCTCCACGATGAAAAGCCTTGCACACACTATATATCCGAGAGATATTCTTCTGTCCTGAATACAAAAAATCAAAATAATCTATCAATTCCTTTACATACTCACAATGATCAAGTAAAGGAATCACAGATGGTTCAATAGAGTTCCTAATCATCAAGAACAACCGAGCATCATTCTGCAACCATTGATCTTTAGTCTCATCAGTAGGAGGTTTATCTATAAGATGAGAAGCTTTTCGTTCTTTGAATTTGCTAATGCTTTAATATGTTTTTGCTGCTACTTGAAGAATAGTTTCCGCTTGCTGTCGGATTTCTTCATCAACAAATCGTTGCCTTTAAAATATAATTTTTCTTTTTAGTTTCTTTGTTTAGTGTTTGTTTAGTTTTCTAATCCAATTCGAGCTTTCGCGATACCGCTGCTCAAATTGCGGGTGAGCATTAGATGATAAATATGGCCCAAATGGTTTTGGGTCCATTACCGTTTCATGCTATGTCTACTCTACTACTCTATATATAATTTGGCTTTAATACAATATATCAACGAGGTTTTATCAATCTATCTTTAGTAAGTTTGAACCTGACTATATTAACTTCTTGGAGGTAGTCAGAGAGATGATCAAAATTTTGCCTTTCTCAAATAACTTGAATGTGAAAAAAACTCTTCTGATTTATAATGAAATAACCCATACACATGGAGAATTACTTACTATCTCACCCTATATAATAGGGTTAGGTGTAATGTGTCGTTGGTGTGTCATTGAGCATTTTTCAGACCAATGGTTGACGAATGGCTAGCCAAATTGCACTAGCATCTCGTGTCATTCGTCACCTAGCCAGCATCTCGTGTCATTCGTCACCTAGCCATCCCAATCATAAATGCTCTCTTTTGTTTTTGAGTGGGCGGGTATTTTTTGTGGGTGTTTTTGGGACCTACATACACAAATAACCTTTTATTGGTTTTTTTGTTGGGGTTGGTATTTTAATTATTAGTGTGTAATTGTGAGGGTGATGAGGTAACAGATGAATAACATGTTATTCGGCCGAGCTACACCTAGCTCTGAGAGCATGTTATTGGTGCATGTATGTCCCACAAAACACCCACCAATAAGTAAAATACCAACTTACCCATCAAAAAAACCAATAACATGTTATTCGTGCATATAAGCCCCACAAAAAATAACCACTCACTCAAAAAATAAAAAATAAATAATGGCATATGTGATTGGGATGTCTAACAAGCTTTTGTGAAAGGAGATGAGATTATCTATGTATATTTTATAGTGCATGAGTTATATTGCTTAACTATATGAAAGGGAATAACTAGAATTGTAGGAGATATGTTTGAAGTGACAAAATTGTAACTTATTAATCTTTGGATGCTAAAACAGACACAGGAAAAAGCTAATACATGTCATTGTTCCATGGATTAGTGATACTAGGGCAATGATGAAGATGTCGTACATGTATCTTATATATCCATTTTTTCTTAGAGGCGGATTTTCTTGTGGACACCAAATTCCTGTTACCTAATTTATGTGACTCTTTTAAGGAGCGAGAGGGACTGCATCGATGTTGACCGTAGGACATGAGGCTTCTATTGAAGTACATTTCAGATCAACATCATGCATCTTCTTTAGAATAATAAGTCGTCGTCTAATAAACCATATAAGCACATTGAATTATAAAAAATGCTGGTATGCATAAAATTGCAAAACATCTTGTAGGAGAGGTATCAAGCTTAATGTATTCTGTATAGTTTTAACTTTTAGATCTATCATGTTGAAATCATATTGAGAGAATCTCCATTCTAACTTTTAAAATTTTAGTTTGTAAATTTAATAGTAAGGAGATATTCCTTGGTCCTTACCATCGATACACTGTGATTGGGTATTTGGGCTTGATATTCTTACCAGTACAGCCCAACAAGAATGGTCTGGCATCTCTAAAAAATTGTAACTGGTTGACACTTTGCCAAAATGAATAAACGATAAAAGAAATGTAATTACATATATATATATTAAAATATACATATTTGTATATATACCTAAAATATGTTTAATTTGCATTATATATCATGCATTAAAAACTTGTATTTTGAGAAAAATATGAAAGAAATGAAATAAAATAAATCAAAAACAATGAAAGAAAACCATAAAACAAAGCAAAAAATTAAATAGAGTTAAGTATGAACTCTAAGGAGGAAAAAAGAGGGTGCATCCGTAGTGAGAGGTGCACGCAAATCACGCTGGACCGATATTTGTACCAGGTTCAGAAAAGCACATAATAGAAGGTACAGAAAAATAGGCCCAATTAGTACAAACCAGCCCTAGTCCGTTTAAACCCGGGCCATGTCTTAGGCTTTGGCTGGACCTTTTTCGCTCCTTTATGTCCGTTGGTAAGTACAGAAATTAGTTCCATAGGATCATTCCATAACAAAATAATTACCCATCTTATTTTTCTAAATATCTCAAATTAGCTGTTACTAGTAAAAAAAAAATAAATAAAAAAAATAATAAATTGATCTATTTTTCTTTTTAAACACAAAAAAATAATAATAATAAAAAAAAATTATTTAATTACAATAATCTTCTTACTTGAAATGTGACATGCATTATAATCTTCCGATGAAAAGAAAAAATTAAAACAAAAAAAATGAGAATAATTTCTAGCGACACATTTCAATTATGAGAGAGAATTTTAATTTATGCATATATTTTTATATGTGCATCTGCGGTTGTATTTTTTTTTCATTTTTTTAATTTTAATGTTTCATTCTCATTTGATCATAACTCTATTATTCATTTCTATTCAACTCAATTTCTTTTTCTTTTTAACCCTTTGGCTTTGTCAAACTTCTTTTTTAGACTGAAACTTATATATCGTTTGCTTTAACTTATAACTTTCAATTGACCAAAGGATTTGGTCATAATATTGGATTGGAAAATGATAAATTTCCTATTTTATGTTTTTACAACAAGTATAATAATTAATAAAGAAAACTAATCTATACTACATATAATAGAAAAACGGTCAAACCTTGAAAAGTGAAAAATTGAAAGTCAAAGGTGAGAGAAATATATTGTGTAATTAAAAGCATATCTATCAAATTAAAAACAATCAATTAAAACACCCCTTGCTAAAAAGTACAATAAAATTTTCACAATGTACAATTTAAACAAGCTACAACATAATCCTAAATATAAAATAATTAAAGATACTAACTAATATTATTTTTAAAACACTCTCAAATGAAAAGCACATGTTATTATACACATTATACAGATTAATAAAACATACAAAGCTTCATATAAGCTAACAAGTTGATGGTACATATAGTTTTGAAAATCGGACCGGACCAACAGGTTCAACCGGGAACCGGTGTCGCCACCGGTTCGACTAACCAATAACAGCCATCCGAAAACGAACTAGAGATGACCCGTTGAAACCGATACAAACTGGTGAATCAGGTCTCATCGAGATCTATTTCTCCCGTTAATCGTCACAGGGTACGCGTCACCGCAACGCGCGGGTACCTTGCTATACTATATATAAAGGAAAAATCAAAAAGTAAAAAGTGAAATGTTGAAACTATTAATACATATCGAAAACCGGGTTGACCCGGGACGCTTCAAACCCGGTGGGTTGACCCTGTTTAATTTCACTCGTTTTGACCCAACCTGTTAGGTTGACTCGGTTTAAATCGACCCGTTTTTCTACGGGAACGGTTCAACCGGTTAAACCACCCGGGTCGAACCGGGTTTCAAAACATTATGTTTAATCCCGAAATCTTTAAACTTTTATTATTTTTCGTTTAGAACCCATAAACTTCTTTTTAACACAAAACGATCTGTCGATATATAAATATATTATATATATAAGTTTTTCTTCAAAAACGATTATAATGTTTTACAATTAAGAGAATATATGTGCCCGTTAGTGCATATTTAACTTTTCAATATGCTAAATACGCCCATTTAAAAAAAATGAGGCTAAATGTGCCCAAATCTTTTACAAAATAGCCAAAATTAGTCAATTTTTTTATTTTGGGCTAATCACATTCATGCTAATTTTTGTATTTGCGTTCTTCTTAACAACGGCACCATTAATCACATTCTTGTTAGTTTTTACGCGACAAGTAACGTGTGTTAGTTTTTATCTCATAACTCATGTAATGTTTACTTTCATTTTCTTTAAATATTTTTATATGTTGTTTGATAGATGTTAAGAATTTTGTCTAGACTTTAGTTATCGTATAGTACAACTGTTTGCAATTGCATTTTCATCGGTTCACGTTCTATTTTAAACGCTACACAAAACACTCACCACAATATCACAAATCATTAATTATCTGACGCTAGAAACCGCAGCCGCTAAACTTGGGTACTCGCCTAGTAGATATAAATAGTGAAGTCCACATGTCAAATTTTATGTGAAATATGAGGATAATTAGAAGGATATTGTAGGAACGTGTATCATTACTCTATTTGATTATTCCCACGGCAACGCATGAGAGCATCCACTATGGGAGGTTCAAGAATAGGTCTATGATCGTTGAAAAGGTTTATGATTCATTTCAACCATAGTGAATTTTTATTTCATGTCTATGTGGCATGCAAAAGGTCCAAAAACTTAGACCTCTTTATAGTTTCAAGATATTAAATGCATGTGTTATGTGAAAAAAACACAAAGCTTTAAAATATTTGTAACATAGTGGAGATAGGTTTATTAACACAAAAGGTTTATAAAATAATGATGTGGCATGAAATATTAAATTTTTAAAGCTTTATAAAATTTAACCATAGTGGATGCCCTGAGGAAAACAAACTTCTTAAATAATCATTTTTTAGAATTATAAGGCTATGTTTGTGTCCAGAAAAGTCATGATGAAAATAATACAAAACAACATATTCTCCATCATGATAATATTCAATTCCATGCCACGTTATACATGATTTTAGGAAGATCGGCTAAACTCCCATTTCACACGGGTTTTATGAGATCCTACTCTCGTTTCTTTAGTGGTGAATATTCTTTCACTATTTAAAGGATGAACCTTATCAAAGGTATCAAACATGAACCTTATCAAAACTAGGATTGATATAATTTGATAAAGGAATTAGATCCCTCCACAGACCACAATCTTAGATTACTTAATCTGAATATCAAGGAAATAATACCATTACAAACATTGTGCCACTGTGATTCTGCATTTGGGCTCGATATTATTATTTACCAGTACTGCCATACAAGAATGGTCTTGCATCTCTAAAAAATATGTTATTGAAAAAAAAAATGATAATAACTTTAAAAAACATCATACTTGTTAAAAATACTTTTTTAGGTATCAAACAAATTTTTTTGCTTATATAGATACTGAATTTTCAATTTCGGACTTTTTGCGGTATTTTGTAACATTTTCGCCCTTCAAACTATTAAAAATCCAGGGGCAAAAATGTCATAAAAGTAACTCAAAAAGTCTGAAATTAAAAGTTTAGTACCTCTAAAAGTTCGAAATTGAAAGTTTAGTACCTCTAAATTTTCGAAATTGAAAGTTTAGTACCCATATAAGCAAAAGAATTTGTTTGATACCAAAAAATATATATTTAAACAAGTATGATGCTTTTTAAAAGTATTATTCAAAAGATAAATCATAAAAAGAAATTAAATAAAATAAAATAAAAACAAACCATAAAACAAAGGTCCAGTAAAATAGTTCCCAAGAAAATGTATTGACCCCAATTAGGCCCCAATTAGTACGAACCAGCTCTAGTTTGTTTAAACCCGGGCCGTGTCTGGGGCTTTGACTGGACCTTTTTGTTCCTTCTCATATGTGGGTAACTTATATAGTTGGTGTAATTTGTTTATCATATTATCATTCCGTTTTAAAATAATTGTTTACCTTCTTTTTTTTCAAATATCTCAAATTAATTGTCACTTCTGTAATAAATAGAAAAATATGTTCTAAGTTAAATTTATTATTACAAACTTTTAAAAAAGCAGTATTTAATTAGTCAAAAATAAAATTGTCATTTTGCAAAAAGTTAGAAACGAAAAACAACAATTATCATGTATATTTTAAATGTGTTTTTTCGCTGTTTTAAAAGACTTGTAAAGGTCCCGCAAAGGCCTCACAAAGGCGTGAGGCTTGGTAATGCCCCCACGCCGGTTTTTGTAAACTCGATATATATGAATTATAATATAAATATATAAATATTTTCATACTTTGTGCCGCCTTATAAACGCAAAAGCTTCGCCTTAACCGCAAAGGCGTGAGGCTTTGTAATGCCGTCACACCACGCCTCATGCTATTTATAACCTTGGTTTTGTTTTTATCAGATGTCAATTATTTTGAGACAGAAATTATGTATATGTAAAGTTTCTTTTAAGTAATATAATTAAACAACGGTCTTTAGAGACATTATATAAATTTCTATTTAGGGTGGGGTTCAATGGTTTTCCTTCTGATTTATTTTTGTTGAAGACTATTGAGATTCTTGAACTTTTTTAAATAAAAAAACTTCAAAACATACATGTATTCATTTCAATATTTTTCCTTTTTAACTCATTAACTTTCTCAAACTTCTTTTCTGCGCTAAAACTTACATACCGTTAACTAATTTCGTGCTTTAACTTGTACCCTTCAAATGATCAATGGATTTGCTTATAATATGCATGGCAAAAGGAACCTTGTTAAATAATCATTTTCTATAACTATTTAAAAAAAAAAAAAAAAAAAAAAAAATCATTATGAAAGTAACACCAAACAACATTTCTCCATCACAAAGGAATTTAATTCCACGCCACGTTATACATGTTTCTAGGAAGATCGGCTAAACTTGCATTTCACACGGGTTTTATGAGATCCTACTCTCGTTTCTTTAGAGGTGAATATTCTTTAACTATTTATCAAAAGTAGTAATATCATAAAGTATCAAAGATGAACCTTATCGAAGCTAGGATTGATATAATTTGACAAACGAATTAGATCCGTCCACAATCTTAGATTACTTAATATGAATATTAGGTTGTGCACAATGGATAGGTGAACCGAAGAGGTTGAGCATCGGTTGCCACCGGTTGCCCCATTGT
Source organism: Chrysanthemum seticuspe (assembly GCA_019973895.1). Taxonomy (NCBI): domain Eukaryota; kingdom Viridiplantae; phylum Streptophyta; class Magnoliopsida; order Asterales; family Asteraceae; genus Chrysanthemum; species Chrysanthemum seticuspe. The sequence continues at coordinate 355,366,301 of BPTQ01000008.1, read as the reverse complement.
GAGGTGTTCGGTTGTCTTCGGTTGAGAGGGAAGGGGAGACGAACTAGGTTGTGGAAACGACCGAGTATAAAACCAAAAAATCCAACCGTTTGGATTAAAAAAAAAAAAAAAAAAAAAAAAAAAAAAAAAAAAAAAAAAAACTTCATCACTTTTACAATATATTGTGTATACATGCATCATATTACATAATATGATCATCCGACACAAGCAGCGGGCGATATGTCCTACATGGTTTGCACAAAAGGGCCACCGTGATCATGATCCGGTAAGATCCCATGCAGAATCCTTAGTAGTTACTCAGGAAATAATGGATCGATCAACTCATCTAAACTTAAAATCTGATTTGGTCGAACACGTTTGGAGAAACCGTGAAGTGCAGGCAATCAAGAGATCGAAGGCGAAGACGAAAGTGACGAAGACGTAACTGACGATGAAGATTTTTAGAGATGTTTTCAGTTTTTAATAAGTACCGTAATTTTTACGTTTTATTAGTTTAAGTTTTTAATTATTGTTCTAATGTTTAAGTATTTTTATTAATGAAGTTTAATTTTGTTCTTAAAAATATTTGAATTAAAAAAATAATAAATAAATAAATAAATAAAACAATAAATCCCAAGTCACCACTGTGGTAACTAAGTTGCCGTCAGGTCATCAAAGAAAGAAAACTGATGTGGCAAGGTCGACATAGGTCACCATTGTGAGTTTGTGACTAGCCTTAGGGAAATAATACCATTTCAAACACTGTTATTACTTACCACTACTGCCACACAAGAACCTAAAAAAGATTGTTACAGGTTGACTGTTGACACTTGCCAAAAAGCATAAACGATAAAAATCTGGGACCGGGTTCCGAAAAGCTCATAATAAAGGTCCAGTAAAATAGGTTCCAACCCAATGTATTGACCCCATTAGGCCCAAATTAGTACGAACCATTCATAATCCGTTTAAACCCGGGGCCTGTCTTGGGCTTTGACTGGACCTTTTATGTTACTTTTCGTCCGTTGGTAACTAACAGTACTGTATTATCATTCCGTCCCCAAAAATTACTCTCTCCGTCTCAAAATTATTGTTCAGATTTCCTTTTTGAAATGTATAAAAAAAATTATCCACTTTCCATTTTAAGTAATAAAAAAATAATTTAATGAGGATAATCTATTTGAGTGGTTTGAAATTGTAGTGGTCATATTTTGTGATTTTTATCTCCTAACAATAATTTTGAGACGGAAAAAGTACACACCTTCATTTTCCAAACTAATTGTCACTACCGAAGGTAAATATTTTTAAATATGATCTAGATTACAATAATCTTCTTACTTTAAATTATTATTACAAACTTTTAAAAAATATATATATCTAATAAAAACAAAAAGCAACAATAATTATGATATTTTTGAATTTGTGTTCTTTTAGAGGACGATTCTTTTGAAACAAAAACTATGTATATCTTTACTTTCAAATAATATAATTAAACATCGGTCTTTAGAGACATTATATAAATTTCAAGGTTTTCGTTGTGATTTATTTTGTTGAACACTATTGAGATTTTTGGACTATTTTTAAAAAAAAAAAAAAAAGTTGAAAACAATATACCAGTTTAATCATGTGCAATTCATGAGATGTGCACGTGAAACAGTTTTTTGACCCGAAGTGCATGTGCCATTTAACACTTGGGACAGGAATACAGGATACACTTATCTATTGTGCATAGGGACAATAATACTTCCAGCATAAGTTACTCAATTTCAGAGTTGAAAAAAAAAACGGTTCATGAAGCGAACCGGAAAAAAAATCAAAACCGGTTTTTCAAAAAACTAGTTTTTGGAAAATCGGTTTAGGGAAAACCAAACCGTCAGTTTAGAAACCGGTTTGCATTATTTGTTGTCAACCGGTTTGAAAACAGGTTTTGGGTAAAACCGATATAAACCGAACCGGTTCTAGGTAAAACTGTTTAAACCGAACCGGTTCTTGACTTAAACCGAACATTTTCTCTCTCAAAACCGATTTGAGTATTTGACTAAAACCGAAACCGGTTTCTAAACCGGTTCGGTTTAAAAAAAACGAAATGTGCACCTCTACTCAAATTTCAGTAATGCTATTAAAAATGTAACTAACCAAAAAATTAAGATGGTCTAGTGGCAGTCACACGCGCTTATTTTCTCGAAAGATGTATGGGGTCCGAACCTAACTAGACAAACATACAGGGTGATAACCATTCGCTGTAAATAACCTAAACAGTAAATAGCTGACACAATTAATAATATAATAATCAATACCATACACAGATGGACAACTAGTTTTTAGGGCATCCACTATGGTGGATCTTTTAAAAGGTTTATAAAATTGCCACCTCTTACATTGTAATTAATTCTTAAAACTTTTCATACTATGAACCTATTCCCACTATGATTAAAGCTTTAAGATTTATAAATTGTTCAACATAATTTAATGCTATTAAAATCAAAAAATGATAATAAACACTTCTTGGACCTCTCTAAAATCCTAGACCTTTTCATGCCATGTAGACATGAAATGGTTCCTCACTATGGTACAAAAAATCTTAGACCTCTTCATAAATTTTTAGACCTATTCTTGAAACACCATAGTGGATGCTCTTATATACGTTGATTTTATTTTAAATATTAACGTTTCTCAGGAATGCTTTTATTCACCAAGCATTAAACATTCTTTGGAAAAAAAAATAATAATAAAATAAAATATCCTTGTTTGGTGTTTGGCAAAAATGGCACAGGTGATTTATATACTTCATGACAACAGGCCCTGAAAAATTGCAAAAAAGTCCTCTGGTGTTAACATGGGACTACAAAAATAGTTCTTGTGTTAAATCTAGGTACTTTTGTGTAACAAAATATTACACAAATGTCTCTCTATTTTACGATTATTGCGAATATAGTCTTTGGAAAATTGTAAAAAAACATCGTTCCCGTTATTTGCGTTACTTGCGATTATTTTGACAGTCGCTTAACAAAGTCTAAACCACGTGCCTCGCAGCGGAGCGTAGATAGAATAATCCTGGTTATATAACAAGTTTCTACCAACATCTATGCATACAAATGTGCACTATAATTAAATAATCCTTTTTAATAACTATAATGGGCTCATTTTAGTCAAAGAAATCATAGTGAAACCACTACCAAACAACATATTTTCCTCTTAGATTTTGATCATGGACGTATTCAATTCATGTCATAAGAACTTTCTTTTTTAATAGGATCGGCTAAAACCCATTTCACTTAGAGCACAAGGTTTGGTAGACATTTAACATATCATTCGTCGTGCCATTCTTGACCCACCATACCGGCCAATATGTCAAAGTTGAGCCAAATGAATTTGAGTTATTGAATTGGCTCAAAAGCCAATAGTTTTTTTTGTTTTTTGTTTTTTTTTTTTTTTTTTTTTTTTTTTTTTTTGTTTGAGTGAGTGAGTATTTTTAGTGGTGTATTTTGTGGGACCCAATAATATATTAGTAGTGTGTTATGAGGAGAGGTGTTTTAGTTATTGGTGTGTTATTGGATGGAGATGAGATGAGATGACGCTGATATGTCATACCAATAACGTGTTATCAGATAACACCATACCTAGTGCTCTTAGGTTTTATGAGATCCTACACTCATTCCATTAGTTATTTCTAAGAGTTTATGCACCACTTGATGTAAAATAACATAACTTATATCTCATATGTTACTATTTAAAATGGATGATTCTTCATATATTGTGATGCTCCATAGAGTGTTATTGCTAGGGGTGGTGGTGGGGTATTTACTTTGCTTCAAGCTTAATACAAAGCTGGCCTATCAAGAATTTGCTTGAATCCCTATCTTGTATTGAGTGATCACTAGTGGAAAGAGATATATATGGATTCAAAATGATTTTGTTTCCATGCTCTTTTTGGATGTTTGCACTCTTTTTATGTGTGAACATGGTTCATACAAAGTTGAAAACAAAGAATGTGCTAGAGTGAAAGGAAGAATGTATAGATTCTGATATGATTTGATGTATCAACTATATAAGGCCTACTTGATCTTATTATATCTTATATTTGAATCATATACATTTGATTTACATGCTCATTAGAAATTTTGAGTGCTTCTTGCTCATACTAGATTTTATTTTTGTGTGCTTTTTTAGAGATGCGGTTCTACATAGATAGGTAAGCGGCGCATCCCGCGCGACATTCTTTCATATTGTCAAGTTATTTGGCTAATCCTTTGTAACATCTAACCTCACTTATATAGAAGCTAAGAAGGTTTGATCACTAACACAACGTTGACAACTTTAAACATAATTGAAACCACGTGGCTTAAGTCTCGGTGGTACTTATGTTATGTGATAAGTTTTTCAATCAAATAGTTGTAGGCTCCAGTTTTGTTTAAGACATGTAAGATAAATTTATGATGTATAGATTAGGAGATAGTTAACTCTCGTTATAAAACTAAAGAAACAAAACTGAACTTTGACACTGAAAGATAACCAAATAGTTTTATTGATTGAATGCATTATATTTGAGATATCATATGTATTTATACTAAATACATAGCTTTGATAATAAGCAACCAAACCCTAAATCTAATGGACCCAAACCACTATTGAGTTTGAGCCAACTAACCTATCTAACTAACCTATCTAACTGACACTATTAGTGTATCAATATGATTTGAAACATATCAATGTTTTCTAGTTTGTGCATCTAGTCAAAGAATAACGTTTAAAACATTATTGAGACACGTATATACATACATGTTTAAATCATTTTAGAAGTATATAAATTTTTTGGGAATCATATTCTATACGTAGGGTCACGGATTAGATTGTGTATATGATGATGGATCCTGAAATATTGGCATCTTGTGTTGCGCATGCCATTCTAGAAGTTAGATCAAATGAGAAAAACGACACTATTCTTTTCACTCAAAATACCAAAATATATAAAAATAAAATGAACTGATTTGATATATTCAGAGGTTATTGTTTTTCTTAGCTTTTTATAACCTCACTAATTAGAACTCACTTAAGGGGAAAAGATGATTAGTATAGTTCTAATAGGGGGCAAAGATAAATATAGTGACTCATTTGACATAGGTATGTTTGACGAAAGTAACTGTGTTTGACGAAAGTAACTATTGTTAAAACTGGATATGTAATTGTAATAAGTCGCTTATGAGATAAGCTAAAAAGAAAACAGTCTAGCTAGTTTCTAATTAATACCCTAGCAAGGAGATCGGGGGAGTTTGTTCCCATATAATCAGAGGAGGCAAACTTTTATAATTTTAAGAAACTATATTACAAATTGGTTCGTTAAAGGGGCAAATTACATAAATAATTAGAAATTTTAAAATATTTACACTATATTTCTTTTCGATAAGAGGGCACGTGCCAACCGTGGTCCTCTCTTGTCTCCGCCTCTGTAATATATAGAAAGAGCGTTCCAGAGGTTATTAAACTACTTGATCAAGTTACAAAAAGAAATTTTTACAGCAACTAGATATCTTATTATAAGCGAAGAGCTTTATATTGTTTAGAATGAACTCCTTTTCTGGCCTCTTGGTCCTAAGGTATACTTATTCTTAAAACGCCTTAGAATCCAAATGGAAGTTTGAACTTCTAATGCAAAAAGCACTTGCTATATTTCATAAATATTGATAAATCGCTGTTGTCTTTGAACAATAGATACTAAAAAGTAAAAACAAACAAGTCATCGATGAAAATAAACTTGAACTCACGATCAATGGTTCGTGCCATACGAGATGATAATGGTAAGTTTGGTACCATTTAGCCACATACATATTGGTAAGAGATTGTTGTTAGTGTTGCATACTTACATATGGGTCGCTCACCTATTGTGCCTCAAAGTAAAATGCTACTCTTTTTAATCAAAAGGCCATCACATTTTTGTTAAGTTGTTTCCTTTAAGACAGCTTGTAGGCAATGGCCGAGCTAGTAAGGTAACTAGTTGTCACGGACTTGTCTCTACAAGGTCTCCCGTGAGGCACTTAGCCTTGCTCGAATACTCAACGATGTATGTAATGAAAGTAAACGTCAAAGAGAGGAACAAGTGGAATATAAAGAACACTTTGTATTACTAGAGAGCTTTACAAGTTTTGATTACAAGAGAACTTCTTGGATGAATTCTACAAATGAGATAACACCTATTTATACTACTCTATACAAGGTTCTCTGGAAGCTTCTAGCTTCTATGATTTCCATAAGCTTCTAGTAAGTTTCTAGAGCTTCCAACTTATTCCAAAAGCTTTCAAGATTATCCATAATCTTCCATGGGCTTCTAAACTCTTCCAAGCTTATTCAAGACCTCCCAAGATAAGTGTAGAATAATCCGGAATCCCGAACATCCTTGAAAAATGATCTAGTCGAGTAGGCGGGTCGTGACATCCTCCCCCACCTAAGCTCGCGACGTCCTCGTCGTGCCATCTTCGTGATACTTCTTGATCTTGTCTGCAAATTGCCACAACAAGTCTTCGGCTTCCCAACTTGCTTCACTATCAGGCAAATTACGCCACTTGATCAAGTACTCCTTATAGCTCGGTACTCCTCGTCTCTGTATCGTACGATCCGACAAGATCTCATCAACCTCTCGATCGTACGAAGTAACAACCGCTGTTGGTGCCCGCTTGGACACCCCTCGTTCCGAGTCTTCCTCGTCCTCATGATAAGGCTTGAGGAGGCTAACGTGGAAGACCGGATGAATCTTCAACTTGGGCGGTAGTTGAAGTCGGTAAGAAACTTTTCCAACACGTCCAATCACCGGAAAAGGGCCTTCATACCTCCGTATTAATCCCTTGTGCACCTTCCTTAGTGATTTGAATTGTTGAGGCAAGAGCTTCACCATGACTTGATCTCCGACCTCGAACTCGACGTGTCTCCTCTTTTCATCCGCCCATTTCTTCATCTTCTTAGCCGCTTTGTCCAATGAAACCCGGGCCAAGTCCGCTTGTTCATGCCATTCTTTCATCGTCTTATAAGCGGCCGGGCTACTCCCCTCGTATGATGCGGCTAATGCATTCGGAGTCAATGGTTGGCGCCCCGTGACCAACTCAAAAGGACTCTTCCCCGTGGCTTCACTCCGTTGCATGTTGTAAGAGAATTGAGCAACATCAAGGAGTTTAGCCCAATCATGTTGGTTGGCACTTACGTAGTGCCGAAGATAGAGCTCCAATAATGCGTTCACCCTCTCCGGTTGCCCGTCTGTTTGGGGATGGAAACTCGTAGAGAAGTTCCAATCCGTTCCCATGATCTTGAAAAACTCCGTCCAAAAGCGCCCCGTGAATCTTGGATCTCGATCACTAACGATCACATGTGGCACTCCCCAATACTTCACCACATTTTTAAAGAAAAGCTTAGCCGTCTCTTCCGCCGTAACATCAGGTGGTGCGGCAATGAAAGTTCCGTACTTTGAGAATCGATCAACCACCACAATAATACTCCCATTTCCTTCCGACTTCGGCAAGCATGTGATAAAGTCCATGGAAACGCTTTCCCATGGTCCCTTGGGCGTCGGTAGAGGCTCCAACAATCCTCCGGATTTCTTTTGCTCTATCTTGTCTTGTTGGCAAATGAGGCGCGTTCGCACGAATGTATCTACATCGTCCTCCATTCTTTGCCAATAATAAGTGCCTTCGACCAATGCCAACGTCCTCTTGATCCTGGATGACCGGCCCACTTTGAATCATGACACTCTTTCAAGATTGCGCGCCTAAGATCACCCCACTTAGGTACGTAAAGCCGATCCCCTTTCGTGAACAACATGTCTCCTTTAAGCCAAAATCTCCGAGTCTTACCATCTCTTGCTAGGGCCACGAGCTTCTTGGCAAAAGGGTCATGTTCCAATCCTTCCTTGATCCGGTCTTGGAGGAAGAATTGTGCTTGCGTGATTGCCGCAAACTCCGCCTTGCGACTCAATGCGTCGGCTACCACATTAGCCTTCCCCGGCTTATACTCCATGTGATAGTCGAACTCGGCTAGGAAGTCTTGCCACCGAGCTTGCTTAGGACTTAACTTCTTTTGGGTTTGAAAGTAACTTGTAGCAACATTGTCCGTCTTGATCACGAATCTCGAACCCAACAAATAATGCCTCCAAGTCCGCAAGCAATGCACAATCGCCGTCATCTCTTTCTCTTGCACGGTGTACTTCCTCTCCGTTTCATTTAACTTCCGACTCTCGAATGCGATCGGGTGTCCTTCTTGCATTAGAACTCCTCCAATAGCAAAGTCCGATGCATCCGTATGTAACTCGAAAGGCATGGTTACATCCGGTAGTCTCAACACCGGTTCCTCCATAACCGCCTTCTCCAAACTCTCGAACGCCGCTTGGCACTTTTCGTCCCAAGTCCAAGCTTTGTTCTTCTTCAATAGGTCCGTCAAGGGAGATGCTATTGCGGAGTACCCCTTGATAAACCTTCGATAATAGTTCACCAAGCCAAGAAAAGATCGTAACTCCGTTACCTAGGTTGGTAGTTCCCACTCTTGGATAGCTTTTACTTTTGCCCCGTCCATTATCAATCCACCGTCTTTGATCTTGTGTTCCAAGAACTCGACTTCGTCTTGGGCGAAAGAGCATTTCTCCAACTTTACATAAAGCTCGTTTTCTCGTAACACTTGAAACACCTGCTTCAAATGCAAGACATGCTCTTCCAAGGTATGACTATAAACAACAATATCGTCCAAGTATACCACCACAAACTTATCAAGGAACGGGTAAAATAACTTATTCATGAGGGTGCAAAATGTAGCGGGAGCATTAGTCAAGCCAAAAGGCATTACTAAGAACTCGTAAGAATCATACCTCGTGACACACGTCGTCTTAGCTTCGTCTCCCTCCACTATCCGTACTTGGTAGTACCCCGATCTCAAGTCTAACTTGGAGAAGTATCTCGCCTTTCCAAGTTGATCAAACAAATCCGCAATAAGAGGAATATGATACTTGTTCTTAATCGTTACCTTGTTAAGTGCCCGGTAGTCTATGCACATCCGCAAGGATCCGTCCTTCTTCCTTTGAAAAAGCACCGGCACACCATATGGGGCTTTCGAGGGTCGAACATAGCCCGCATCCAATAGATCCTTGAGTTGTTTACGCAACTCCTCTAACTCGGGTGGTGGCATTCGGTAAGGGGCTTTGGCGGGTGGCTTGGAACCCGGTTCCAGCTCGATGGTATGATCCACCTCCCTCCTAGGTGGTAGCTTCCTGGGCAACTCCTTGGGCATCACGTCCTTGAACTCATCAAGTACCCGCTCGATCTCCTTCGGTACCTCCACTTTGCCCGAATCACCATCCGTCTCTAGCCTTATTACCGCCAAATAGCAAGGCTCACTCTTGTTGTACCCTTTCTTGAATTGCATGGCCGAAAGGGTCTTCACTCCACACTTAGAATCCCGTTCCGTGCTAACCATGCAAGTCTTTCCACCATCTAGGATACATAAAGAATTAGCAAATGGCATAGGGAAAGCTCGTACCTTATCGAGGAACTCCAACCCAAGAACCACATCGAAATCATCCATCGGGACCACCGACAAGTCAATCGTCCCTTCCCATTCTCCAATCTTCGCCAGAACGTCCTTGGCCACTCCTTCCATTGGCTTAGCCTTCGAGTTTACCGGCTTAAACGTTTCACTTCCTTTCGTAGCACTAATCCTTAGCCGTTTGGCTTCATCAACCGACACGAAATTATGAGTGGCACCGGAATCTACTAAAGCACGTACCTTGGTCCTATTGATGGTTGCTTCCACAAATTGCAATCCTTTCCCGACAAATTTCGGTACCTCCGTCTTGGCCTTGATTGCATTCAAGATCCTCATCGAGCTCATGCATCCGCCATCACTTGGGCCTTCGTCTTCATGAACCATCATTCCATTAAGGCTTGTTTTCTTAGGGCAATCTCGAGCTCTATGAGGTCCATCACATATGAAGCATCCACCACTCTTGAAGGCCGTCTTTACGTCTTTATTCTTTCCGGTTGGTGGTTTATGTGTATTATCGTGCTTTGCTTGAGCGACTTTCTCTCCCCCACCTTTCTCATGGTTCACCTTTCGATCCTTCGGCTTAGACGTTTCCCTCCTCGTACTAAAGTCAATCAAGGCCTCGGCATGGGCGATTGTCGTAGCAAGGTCTTGAACTCCACGTCTTTCTAACTCCGTCTTAGCCCATCCTTGCAAACCATCGAGGAAATAAAAGAGAGAGTCTTGGTCGGAAAGATCCGGAATCTCCAAGGTGAGTGTAGTGAATTCCTTAACATAATCCCGGATCGTTCCGGAATGCTTCAGTTTACGAAGCCGACTCTTTGCTTCGTTTTTAGCATTCTCCGGATAAAATTGCTTCTTAAGTTCAGCAACAAAATCAGCCCAAGTATCGATAGTACACGTACCTCGCTCGATATCTCCATATCGACGTCTCCACCATAACGCCGCGGTATCCTTCAAATATCGGGTCGCCATCTTGATCTTGGTGTCATCATCCGTAATGTTGACGCCCTCCAAGTATTGCTCCATTTCCCATAAGAAATCATCAACCGCCCTAGCTTCCCGCTTTCCCACGAACGGTGATGGTTTTGGAACATCAATCTTCGGAGCATTATTACCAACGTTGCCACCTCCGTTAGCCATGGATCGCTTGCATAGCACCAATCTTATCGGTCTCGTTTGCCATCGCCTTGAATCAACTTAGCTCTGATACCACTTGTCACGGACTTGTCTCTACAAGGTCTCCCGTGCGGCACTTAGTCTCGACTCAGCTCAGCCTTGCTCGAATACTCAACGATGTATGTAACGAAAGTAAACGTCAAAGAGAGGAACAAATGGAATATAAAGAACACTTTGTATTACTAGAGAGCTTTACAAGTTTTGATTACAAGAGAACTTCTTGGATGAATTCTACAAATGAGCTAACACCTATTTATACTACTCTATACAAGCTTCTATAAGGTTCTCTGGAAGCTTCTAGCTTCTATGATTTCCATAAGCTTCTAGTAAGTTTCTAGAGCTTCCAACTTATTCCAAAAGCTTCCAAGATTATCCATAATCTTCCATGGGCTTCTAAACTCTTCCAAGCTTATTCAAGACCTCCCAAGAGAAGTGTAGAATAATCCGGAATCCCGAACATCCTTGAAAAATGATCTAGTCGAGTAGGCGGGTCGTGACATAATGGATACTAAGTCACGTCTAATATTAGTTATTTAGGCATTCAACCCCCTTTATATATATAGACATGTCTACAAAATTTTCAAATGAATAAATTAAACAATAAAAGACAACACTATAGAGTTTAATTTTTAAACAATATTTATAACTATAACTTTTTGTGTTAATTATGATTGGCCTTCCTGAACTAAAAATTCTGACTTCGCCCTTATTTATAGGCTGAATGGATTAAGCGAACCCGGCTCATCATCATGTTCTCAGGTAACGCTTTCCTATAGAGCAATTACAACAATAACACCATAACACCAATAACACCGTCCACGTCAGCGCCACATCAGCTTTAACATTTAACATTAACATCCCCAAAAAACACCCACAACAATAACATCCCAATAACATCAATAACATTCTCAACAATTTACAAAAACAACCCCTCATTTAGGGGCATAAAAATAAATAAATAAATAATATAAAAAAATAACGGGCGTTAGCCCTATAACGACCATAACGCCGGAGGTCCAAGGGTAATAACGACCATAACGCCGTTATTTAGCGTTTAACGCCGTTATGGCGTTAGCTTTGTAACTGCTCTTATAGGTTCAAACTACAATAAAGTAACAATTAATGAACGATAGGTTATATCAAAAATATCTTAAGTCCTTGTTTCAAAAGCCACTTTGTCATCTCACTTTAAAATTGGAAACAATATTTTATTTTGTATTTAATACTGTTTTTTTTCTTTCCTTTCTAAGAATATTTGATAAAATTCAATATCATACTCGAGTAGGATCTACTTTTGGTTAGGCCAATCTCCAAGTTCACATTCACACAATTCCCTATCCACCAAGAAGCATGACCCACTTTAGATTTTGGATGATGTCGTTCGTTCACAAAAGTCTTTGTTGATTAAGGATTGATTATCTTAATCATTACTCTACTAATTAAAGACTCAAAGAAATGACAAGTCTTTACTCTCTTATCAGTATAAGTATGGTTTTAAAAGGCGCGTCATGACGGGGTTAAGATGTCGTTAAGACGTGAAGCGTGACCTCTACGTTACGAAATAGATCAAGGCATCAACTTTAGGCGTGCTGTAAAATAAGGCGGGAAAAAGCGCGCAAGGCGTGAGGCGTGGTGGGTTTTTTGATTCAACTCCGATAACTTTTTTTTCTTTTTCTTTTTCCTTTTAATGAAGAATATTACATGTAAGGATGGTTTTTAACCTTATTCATTATGTACAACTTTTCTTTAAACTCGATATACATGAAATATAATAGATATATATAAGTATTTTCATATTTTGTGCCGTATTATGTCACGTATTAAAAATCTAAAAGCTTCACTTTAGCTACTAAAACGTAAGACTCGATCATGCCGCCATGTCACGCCTCACGCTATTTATAAACTTTAGTATAAGTGACTAAAAGCGACTTGTATGCTACAACATCTATTGGAGTAACATTTGTTCTACTCAAGTGTAATCAATATGTGATGTACGTGTGTGGTATATATATCGTATTTTCACGTATGATACATGTTACCATATGAGAATTACTCATTAGAGTCAACAACTACCTAATATAACATGAGTTTCATTAGTGTGTCCTATCTTAAGAATGGTAGTTCATACCGCATTTCTAAACATAGTAACCACAAATTTTCGGTGCCACCGACTATCGCCTTAATAACACACCATCACAACAGACTGAAATTTTGCACATTGATAACCATAACTTACTGTAAATCACGCGTATTCTAGTTTTAAAGAGCTATTGTTAATTACCAACTGTCGTTTATAAGATAAATACGTATCGTACTATCAAAAATTATCATACTAGCTCTATTAAACGACATAAACAATTGTACACTAATATAGCAAAAAACTTCTCATCTTGTGTAATCTAGTGACACCAATGTCTTACCCATATAGTAAAGCACATTTATTCATATGAACAAGTAAAAAAACTAAAAATTAGAACAGCGGAATTATATTAAGGCAAAGCTATTAGCAAGACACTAGAAGCTAAAGAGTATATTTACAATTTTGAAATAAACAAAGCTACATTATTTAGATTCTTCCTAAGACTATAAAAAAAAAAAAAAAAAAAAAAAAAAAAAAAAAAAAAAAAAAAAAAAAAAAACTCTTTGACAATTACAGAGAATATGTAAGAATTATATGATTTGTTGTTTTTCTAAACATGTTATGATTAAGTTGTGCATACATGGAGCAGCCAAAACCAATTTGGCTTCTTATTTTTCACGCCACTTGCAATTTGAAACACGTAGAAAAGGTTCAAAAAACCTTTATCGGTATATAAAATGTTGTAGTTAAGTATGTACCGATGTTCTTAGTGATGTTACTAAGCCTCGACTCTCATAAGCTTTCGGTTACAAATCTTAAGGATTAACGAAAGCATTAAAGTAGTCGTTAGCCGATTCATGCTTTATGGTCAATCTATGACGTTTTCACCGACCATCGACTCGCTTTCCTCATCTTTTGAACCGTATTTACAACTCTATATCTGTCTACTCTTTTTAAGGAAAGTCACATTTTATTTAAATCGATGAACGTCATTCTTAACCGTTATATTCTCATAAGAAAACGTGGTCAAGCACATGAATACGGTGTTTTCACCTTTTTTCATCTACAAAAAGGTAACTAAAACAAGAAAATGGGTTGAAAATACAAACATCGTGTATTAGTAGGTCAAAAGATCAAAAACTAATTTACAGCTATAACATGCCTTAAAAATAGGTGAAAATTTGGAAAAAGGTTAAAAGACTGCGCATAACAAAGACTTTTTTAATTGCATCATTATTTGTCATGTTAGCATTAAACAGAATTCCATAAATTAATAGTAATTCATTATGGATGCAGATCCATGCATGACATGTGCACATTAACTTGTCATTAAAATTAAACCAAGTTTAGGTGAAGCTTCCCATTTTCGTTTAAATATTGTTACTTTTACTCAAAAAGACACTATCATATTACATGTGATGTGCCATGACATTTTTTTAATCCTATACTAGATTCTAAAAGTTCAATTTTTGTGTCATTATCCTTATTTCAAACATTAGTTTAAACATAAAGTAATCAACTCATATTCACATAGTCACACCATCATTGTCACTTTTTACAACAAATAATCATACTTGACAATAAAAAAACATTCATAAACATAATAATACTACTAGTACTAAATTTCATTAATACTCCATTAGGGCAAATGACAAATGAAACATCACCCTAAGTTCAAAGGACTTATAAAATGGGATTTCATAAATTCTCCCAAAAGTCCAAAAATACCAAAATAAAAAAAGAAAAAAAAATAAGAAAATACAAAATTTACCAAACTACCCCTAACAGAAGTGGTGAGCCCTGTAATTTTACAAAAACTTAATTACAGTTTAGCCCCCAAACTTCAACTAAATTACAAATATGCCCTTTAACTTTTAACAACTTATATTGAACCCCAGTCAATCTCGTACGATGGACACTTTTCTAAGGAGAAAAAATTCTCGGACCAAACATTATCCTCGTCTGCTGTAAACTCCGGAAACGTTAAATCTGATGACGGCGATGAGTTCCCTGATTCGCTTTCAGTTTTCACAGGCTCAGGTGGCGGCGCCGCCTTTACAGCCGCCGCCGCCGCCTTTTTGCCGCCGCCTTTTTTGACCCCGTCAACTGACTTACCCTCAGCTAGGCATTGACATATGGTTTGTAACTTGGCAACAACTGAAGAGTGTAGTGGTTTGAAGTCATTGCTGCTGTGACGAAGTTGAGGGAAGTTGAGGCGAGCGTAGTCGCCTCGGAGCTTGTAAGCCGCTTTGTCGTAAGCCAAAGCGGCTTCTTTCGCCGAGTCGAACGTGCCTAACCAGAGGCGCGTTCGGCTCTTGGGTAAACGGATCTCCGCGACCCATTTACCCCAGTGGCGTTGTCTCACGCCACGGTAAAGTTTCACAGGCTTTGGGGGTGACCCGTTTCCTGGACAGTTTGGTGTCTGGGAAACGGGTATTGGGTCTGGGGTAAAGTTTAAGTTGGTTTGGGTCCATTGGGTTTGTGGGTAGAAGTCTAAGTCCATTTGGGTTTGGACTTGGGTTTGGAAATGGGCCGGGTCGCGTAAACCTGACCCGAATTGGTATTCGGGTTCGGTTTGTGGGATGTAGTAATCAGGGTAAAAAATGGGTTGTTGAAAGTTACTTGGAGTAGGGGGTAAAAAAGATGAAGAAGTGGATGGGGTAGAAAATGGAAGGGTATTTTGGTAATTTGGTGATTCAATGTTATAAGAAGTACTTTTGATAAAAGGTTCAAGTGCTTCCATTAATTCACCACCAGCTGAAGATGAAGTTTGTTGAAACTCAAAATTATTGTTCCAAAAATTCATAGCAGCTGAAGCCATTAGTAAAAAAAAAAAAAAAAAAAAAAACTATTTTTTTGAAATTTTAATCACACAAAATATTTATAAAAAAATAAAAAGATGATTTCCCTTGTAAAAAAACACTAGGAAAATCAAGATAAGGGTTTTTTCAAATATTTAAAAACCCTTTTAATCAACCTTTAGGGAACAAAAATAACCCTTTACAAAGGTGATTTTTAATGTAAAAAAAAAAAAAAAAAGAAATAGAACCCAATTCAAAAAAGATGGATCTCTATTTTCTGAAAACACCTGACTCTTTTTTCAACAAAAAAGATAACAAAATTAAAAAAAGTTTGCTTTTGTGTTCATAGAAAATCGTTATAAGCCCATAAAAACAAACCAAAATTAATTGCAAATATATTTTTTGTACCTGAAAGACCAGATGATTACAGAAAGGGAGACTCAGAAGCGGGGAATATTAGAGGGGGGGGATTACTATAAATAAAATAAAATTTCAGTAGAAAATATTTTTTTTAATAGAAAATTTTTTTTTTGAAGACCTCACTTTAGTTTTTTGAGTTACAAAGTGAAGAAGTGGCTTGCTTTTATAGTGGAAAATAAGTGGGTGAAACTAACTAAAAGTGCTAACTATGGTTGAGTTAATGGTGTTGTTTTTATTTTTGGAAATATGTGTGATCTAGCAGGTTGCAGGTAAATCTAGTGGGTTGTGTCAGGTAAAAACGCGTATAGGGAATGGACAGGTGGCGGTTAAAAATGGGACATGTGTCGGTTAAAGTCTTGTAAGATGGGTCTTGCTTCTAGGTTATGGGTTTGACTAGAAACCATGTTCACACTTGGTTTTTGCTAAAATTAGAAATTTTGAAGGTTTGTGAAAATGAATTACATGCATGGTAGAAAACGCGTTAAAGTGGTTGGGTAAAACTGTGGGGAATTGATACTCACAACATGATTAATGCACCACAATCTGTGCATTACAGTTTGTACTGTACAAAACTGTAATGCATAATTTTTGATGCATTAATCAAAAAATATAATGTCAATATCACCTCCCAAAAATTTGAGGCTATTTTTAGAAATTGCTTATAGGTGTTACTTGTAAATTAAGGATGTGTTTGTTGCAAAATGTTTAGGAGCAGAGCGTTGTGATTTAAAAAGTTTTGTTATAAATAACAAGCAATTTTATCTTTTTTTTTTTAGAATTTTCTTTTTCTAACGCTTTATGAACTAGCATTTAGAAGCGTTAAGCCTTTAAACGATGTTTTACACATTATAATTACAACTACAACTATTACCAAACGTTTTTATATTAAAAAACAATTACTACCTCCGTCCCATAATAATTGTCCTCTTTGACTTTTTTAAGTCTTTTTCATTCAACTTTGACTATAAATATTTTTATTTGTGTAATATAATACTTGATAAAAAAATATATGAATAGATTGGGTTTTAGATTTATTTTCATTTGATATAACTTTTATCAGGTATTATATAACACAAATAAAAATATTACTGGTCAAAGTTGAACAAGAAATACTAAAAAAAGTCAAAGAGGACAATTATTATGGGACGGTGGGAGTACTTTTTACTACTAATTCTTACTGCTACTGCTTACTTTTGTCAAACACACCCATAATTATACGTTACATTTACTATGGTCTTTTAACACTTTTGGCTGATTAGTTTACAGGGTTTGAATTTATACAAACTCAAATTCAAATCAAGGAAAACTTTTTTTTTCTTTCATAAGGTTAACATGACCACTTCAATTTATTTTACTTACATTTTTTTTAACTTGAAATCGCGTATATTTTTATGTGATAGTAACAAGCGTTTTTGCGGATTGAATGGCATTTTGATATACATTGTAAAGTGTTTAGTTATTTTGAGTTCTCACACATTTTACATCTTGCACATTTACTTATCTTCGTATTTTACATATATCGTCTCACAATTCACACGTCCTTAGACTGATGCTCAAGTAACAGTGCAAAATAAGGACGATTTTGCACATTTTGGTCCTCCATCATTGCAAAAACCGTCCTTGTGGTTTGCCAAATTTCACTTTTGAAGGACCAAAAGTGCACGTAACTGTGCAAAATAAGGACGATCTTGCACATTTTGGTCCTCCATCATTGCAAAAACCGTCCTTGTGGTTTGCCAAATTTCACTTTTGAAGGACCAAAAGTGCACGTAACAATGCAAAATAAGGACGATCTTTGCACTTATTGATTTACAAGGACGAAATATGCAATTTGACCAAACCACAAGGACGATTTTTGCAATTTACTCCTTGTTTTACTTGTTATCGTTCACATTTTAATTTTATTAATCAGTAATCATCGTAATAAAATAATCTTCAACTTTTCAACATCCTTAAAAAATACTCACCTTGCTTTCCCATGTCCATAATTTTCTATCTTAACTATATAAAATAGAAAAATGGTCAAAGGTGAAAGTGGAATCTTGAAACTTGAATGTTAAAAGATTATAATCAATCATCTTTGGTGACTTTGAAAAACTTATCTCTCTCACACACACACCATTTCATCTCACACTAGAAACACACACACAAATGGATTCCTTAACGCTTAAAATATTGATTCATGAAACAAACTTAATCGCCGCTAAAATTTTGTTGAAACTAGACACTGCTGCCGTTAGGCGCGGATACTCGTCTATTATCTTAATGTCTTGACACAGTGTATATAAATATGGTAGTTAACAAAACTTGAGTAGGGTCATGTGACAATACTAATAATTGAAAATTATGGTATTGATTTTATATATTCATCACTGTACCTGATGATTTGGTCACTATTAATTCATAGATCCTAAATTTTATGCAAAATTCACGATTTCTTCAAAATTATATATTAGTTGCATTATGATAGTGAGGGTGAAAGACAGTCATAAAGGGTTCAAAAGTATATTTTCAATGGTGTATTGCCAAATTTTATGTTTACTTTTATTTTATTATTTTATTTATTTATAGAAAAAGGAAATTATCCACACAATTGAACCATCGAATAAAACAATACCTTACAAATTTATGAAATGAAATTTGAATCATTAAGTACCTTTTTGTTTTTTTAATTGATCATATCAAATACATGTATGTTACTAAAGAAGAAATTCTATGAAAAGATGGGTGTTGAATCCTTTTAAGGTGACGATTTCATAATTCTATTTTTGATGTTTCAGAGAAACTTTATTTTTATGTTAGGCTTTTCATCTTGTAGCCATTGTGTTTCTAAGTTTTTTGTTCTCTCGTTGACTCGTTGCCTTTTTCAAAAATTAAAATAAAAGATTAAATACAATTATGTTAAAATGGGCGGGTTAAGTAATACCACCATCAGACGATTTAATGGTAACTCGTATAAATTTCTCACAAGACTACAAGAGTTTTAGGATGCGAAGTTCACTTTTTATACATTTGGAGATGGTCGAAAAAGAGACGAAAACAATAACAGTGATACATCAATAATATTGTGTGCATTTATGTCAACCACTTAGCCACTTCTGATAATCTGAATAAAAAATAAATAAATAAATAAATAATCACTTACCGGGACTAGTTAATAAACATTTTTAAAAGAAAATGAACATTATAAACCCTAAGCGCACACAAGTTTCAAATCTACAATTCATTGCTTCATTTTAGAATTAAATTAGTTCTAAGCCCGAAGTTGTAAATAAAATGATGTACAAAGTCAACATTCGTTAGATTTTAGACGCTTATTCCCTTAAGCTTGCGCTTAAATGTCCATGAGAAGTACAAAAATGGATGATTTTTTTTTATGAAATAGGTTAACAGTTCGATCTCGCCCCCTTTTCATTCGCTGGTTCACAAGAAATGGCTAAAACTTACATTTGGTTATGTTTTTTTTATTAAGGGTTATATCGGGTCCAAAATAAACCCAGGTCCAAGCAGGCTAGTGAAAAATGATTTATATTGACTCTAATTGAGTAATATGATCACCGTTGATACTGTCAAAAAGCTGACATTAACATCTTACTTTATGCAGGAAAAAGTTTACCTTTCGATCATAATGACGTACAAAGTTAAAGTCGTCAAGTAAACAAGTTTTGTGGCATGTCAAAAAATATTAGTTAAATTTAGAAATTGGTTAGGTGGTGAAAAATATAAAGTGAAACCTGTAAACATTAAATGATGACAATTATTGATCAGTTCTTCTATAAATCTCTATAACTGCGTACTTTATAGAAGATTTAATTGCAGAAGCATACACATAAAGAAATAAACAAATTGTGATGTTTATCACATATACGTCATTGATTTTTTTTAAAAATGATGATAACCGAAAATGCAACGTAATTTATGCAAGTGTTTGTGTATGTTATGTGATGTGACCATTGCATCTTATGCCTAACTTTAGCTTATAAGACATAAGAATTAAAATTAAGCATTCATTGTATAACACAAGATCTAACCACCAACCAGTCTTACTCAAGATTAACATATTTTCAAAATCAATTGAAAAAATATTGATCAAACCAAATGTAAATAGATAATTACAGACATTGACGATGTTGATTTAGCACCACGAAAGTGGTTTATTGGTTAGATACCATGATACCCTCATACAAGGTCTCAGGTTCAAACCTCTTAGTTAAACATCTTCTATAGTCAAAGAAAATGTTCAAGAACAATCATGAGAGTATTGGGTTAGGTCACGTACATTTTGGTTAAAAACTTGTCCTCCTTTGTAACCTTAACAGAGAAAACCTTGTTCGTTTACATGTTTATTTGTCAATGTTGATTGTCAACAAACTAACTAAAGTTGCTACGAGTTTTTCTGGAAAATATGCATATTCTTTAGTTTTACTTACATGATTTTAAAAAAGTTACTAAAGCTTTGCGATTTTTTTTAATAAAATTAGCAAGGTCATGCAATTTTTTTTAAAAAAAATTAGCAAGATGAACCTTGCTAGTTTTAATGGATAGTTTGGTTTTTTGAATAAAAATTGAATATTCAATGAAATAATTTTTTTAAAATTAGTTTCTTTTGTTATTCTCTTTCTAAAAATGCTACCTACCATGTAACTTAATTAACTATTCCCCTGTTTTAAAATAATTGTTCACAAACAAAAGACACAAAGTTTAAAAAAAACATCGTCATTACACGTTTCTTTTTCTTACTTTTTGCATAAAAGACAATTTAACCTTAATCAATTAATTTATAACTTTTTTAAAATTTGTAATAATAATTTCAAGAAAGGTTAATATAGTAAACTTGATCTATATTCTCAATCAATTTAAAAAATGAACAACTAATTTAAGCAACAAAAAGAAAAAATGAAATATAAATGTGAAACAGAAAGAGTAATCACTAACATGCTTTAAAGCATAGAGTTGAATGAAGATATATCATAAAAGAATAAGGGTCAATTGCATATATACCCACTAAAATTTATATATTTGCATATATACTCAAAACATGCTTAAAATGCATTGTACATCATGCAATAAAAACTTGTATTATGAGGAAATATGCAAGTTTTTAAGTTTTAGTGGGTATATTAAGTTTTTAAGTTTTTAAGTTTAAGTTTTTAAGTTTTTAAGTTTTTAAGTATAGGGTGTTATTGGTATGTCAAATGCATGTCATTCGTGTGTCAACCATATCGCAGCAACGTGCCATTCGTGAGCTAAACGTTTTGAGCCAATGCAATGACTTAAGCAATTTGCATTTTTGTGTGTTTTATTTATTTATTTATTTATTATTATTATTTTGTATTGTAAGTGAGTGAATATTTTTAGTATGTTATTTTTTGAGACTCAATAATATGTTAGTGATATGTTATGAGCGAGGTGTTTTAGTTATTGGTATATTATTAGGATGTGTATGATGTGTCATACCAATAACGTGTCATTTTCCCTCACCTTATGCCTTAATTATTTTTGTATGATAACTCATAAACTATAGCATATACGTAGATTTAAAATTCATAATCCGTCACTAGACTTATCATTAAAAACTAAGCAAGAAAAAGACGACAGCGCCTCCAGATCGAACAACCGGAAAACTGCTGCAATGTGAAGACCACGTGGCAATGAATATTTGTGCAGTCTAGTGGGGCCCACTTAATCCTAGGATTACGCAAAGACCACGTGGCTCGTCTCATCATCTGCTAAGCAAGCAATCCCCCTTGTACCATATTCCAAATTCCAATACCACTATTTTATTATCCATTTTTAGTAATGTCATAGATTAATTTAAAAAGACTTTTAATATTTTTATAAAATTACTTTTACTATATTGAGTTTGAAACCTAGCTTAATTAGGGTTTTATGTGAGGGAGGTAACTTTAACTTGTCTCCAAGAAGTTGGTTCATGGAATGAAAGAATTATCATAACAAGGGGCGTAATTAGGGGTGTACCGGAATATCAAGAGCCATCGTCAAAATATTGTTACCCGTTATGAGTTTTCGTGAATTTTAGTTCGTTGTGTTCTTAATCACTTATAATACTGGTTTTGAAACTGATAAGAAATATGTTACGATTAATGTTACGATAATCAGAGTTTCGTGATTTTCGATGACCCTAAGGCCTAAGCAATAACAACAAACTTTAGATACAAAAGTTTGGATACAAGTTTAAGCATATGTTTAAGTGTATCATTCATCTTTGATCAAAATGCGCTAAACACATTAATGAAGTACTTACTGTATGAAAAAAAAATGTGCAATGTCATACATAACGCAAAGTGATCGGCATCAAACAATTACAAGAAGACATGGGAAAAAATCGTCGAACAAAATGTCTTATTCGTCGTCTTTTTTCTTCTTGAATTCTTTTGTTCGTTTTAGAATCTACTTTGTAATATGGTAATATAGTATATTTTTTGAAAATTGATTTGCACACTTTTATTTTTTATTGAGACACTCCATTCAATGCATTAAGTAGTTATACAAAATTACTGTTTTATATGTTTGTACATATGAGTGTGCAAATCAAATAATAAAATGTGCAAATCATCTCTCATATCTTAATGCCAATTTGCCAATTCGATCGAGATAATCGAGTACGGAGTAATAAACTAATGATGCAAAAATTAATTGAAATATATGGAGTAACATTGTCACGGGAAGATGCCTTTGGATGCAAACAAAATCTTAGCTGTAATTGTGTTTTACATTCTTCAAAAAGTCTTGAACATTAGCTGTAATTGTGTTTTACATTCTTCAAAAAGCCTTGAACATTGTGAATTAATCTATATTTATGCAATGTGACTATTTTTATATACTAAAATGTATCCAAATTAAACAAAATTAAATGTTGTTACTTGTGCTAGGAAATGTGCTCTACCCATGTTTACCTCTTTTGATTAGTTAACCTTCAAATTTATGATCCTATAAAGTTAGTCAAAACAAAGAATAAGATCACATACATGTTGCTATTAGTCAAGTCAAACAAAGTTTATTAAATTACATGTTATTATGAACTCAAGCATTGCATATAAAAATGAAATAAAGTTATGCTCAACCATGGTAAAAGATATATGTTTGTTCCATTAAGATAGGCCGTTGTAGCTTAATTAGGGTCCATTTTACTGAAGATCCGAAACAAATATTTAAATTTGTATTTTATAACATTCATTCTCGTGTAGCTTGAAAGTATGTGCTTCATTCTCGTCGAAGCGGGATTCGACGGGAAAATTGTGCTACATCTGGCACCTGGTCTTCTATCGTAGGTACTACAAGCTACCTTCATTCTCATAACCTTCTCCCTAAAGATACGTTGAAATGTCATCTTGGTTGTGGCTCTTCGATTAGATTCTGGAAAGATCTTTGGCTCGGTGACGAGCCTTTATGCTTTCGTTATAACCGCCTGTTTCGTTTAGACATCAACGAGAATTGCTTGATTTGTGATCGGTACAATGAAGGAAACTGGATTTGGCAATGGCAAAGACCTGTTTGTGGTCGTACTGAAGCATTGCTTCATAATCTTCAATCTGAGCTTGTCGATGTAACCATTTCTTCTTCCCCTGACTCGTGGAAATGGCTCTTAGGAAACGACGGATCATTTGCTGTAGCTTCCATTCGCTCTCACATTGATCACCTCATGCTTCCCTCGTTGGCATCCTTAACAACATGGAACTCGTGCCTCCCAAGAAAGGTAAACATATTCCTTTGGAGATTCGGTTTGGATAGGCTCCCGCATCGGTTTAATCTTTCTATGCATGGTATTGATATCGAGTCTATTTTATGCCCGGTTTGTAATAGCAACGTGGAAACTATAGATCACATCTTCTTCTCCTGCGAAGTGGCTTCCGAGGTATGGCGTATGGTTCGTATATGGTGCAACATTACGGACCCTTCCGTGCCATCTTATTCCGATTGGTCTTTGTGGATCGAGTTTGTGACAAGTTCGAGTATTAAGAGGAAACGTCTTTTCGTCATCATCGCCTCTATGTTTTGGGTCATTTGGAAGTTCCGAAACAACATCACTTTCAACTCTCAACAATTGAGGAAAAGTGATATTTACGATTCTATCCGTTTATTTTCTTTTAATTGGTTAAAACATAGAGGTAGATTAGTTTTTAATTGGAATGATTGGCTTTGTAACCTTTTATAACTTTCTAGCTTCTTGCTAGTTTTATATATATCATCTTTGCCGTTCAAAAAAAAAAGCTTGAAAGTATGTGGCTATGTATATTTGCTTAATCTCATGATTTCTTGATAAACAAATAATCAATGATAACAAAGATAATACGAGATTTAATGAAATTGGTATGTAACTATAGTTGTCAGTATCCCGATTCTAATCTTGGGATTTTACGACATTACGCTATCATAAAGCAAAAACGATTCGGATCTTGTGTAAGATCTTAGCACACTTAAGATTTTATAAGATCCCGATCTTGACCATAACATTTTAAGATTTAATTCGATACGATCTTATTTTTCTCGAATCACAAACTAAGAAACTAAATAGCTATGGATCATGTTTTTTTAAATTTAAAAAACAACATGTTAATCTTGTTAAACATTTCATATTCATAATTTAAGACAACATTTTCAATGAAACATAAATATAATTTTATGTTAATGATATATATTAGTTTCAAGATTTGAATAATATTACAAAGACGGTTATAAAAATGATATTATAGTAGGATCTTAGGATTTTGATCCGATCTTACGATTTCAATCTTGCAAAAACTAAAACAATTTGAAATAAGATCCCGATCTTGAAAACCTTTTAACTAACAGTCCAAAATTTTGAATGAATAATTCTTTTGAATTAATATATAATTCTTTTGATAAATATCGTAATTAATGTTTATTCTATGAAAATACGTGAAAAGATGATCCTAAATACGTATCTGCGCGAGGGACACATGATTTAACATCTTAAGTTGTTTCTTTACTAATCATTTCAATTGTTATCGACATGCCTTCAGCTTTACTTGTACACTATTAGTTAAACCTATATTTTATTACTCTATGTCAAAAATTTGTGTTAGCCTTAACAACAGTGGCGGAACTTGAACATTTATCTTGAGGGCCAAAATCTTCAAAGTTTAAAATTGATTTCTTTTTAGCTGAAAATCGCTCGTGTAGTCGTATATAAGAAAAATATAAACACGAAAACAGTAAAAAAAAAAAAAAATTACTACTAAGCTTTAAGTTTCAAATATTAACTGTGAAATACTAGCAGTGCATCAGGTGTTGAATAATAGCAGTGTATGCATATTTGGAGAAAGAGCATAAAATATAATAGTAGCAAAGCAAATGCTAAATATTGCGTATGAAACTTAAACCATTTACACAAGTCTTTAGAGGGGGAGGGAACACTCCCCTGCCCCTTAATAGTTCCGCCTATACTTAACAGGCTGCCTCTTCTCACCAACATTGTCGATAGGGGTTTGAACATTTTTTTAGGGGGCGTTTAGTTGGGGTAATTTAAAATTCCAGAATTTAAAATTCCGGAATTTAAAATACCTTTGCATGTTTGTTTGACATAAATTTATAATTTTTTTTTTAATTTTTTTAATATAAATTTCATAAATATTCTATCTAAAAGTTTATAAAAAATATTATAAAAAAGGTTTATAAATTTTTTTTAAGAAAAGTATATAAAAACTCATAAAAAATCTATGAAAAAAAGTTTATTAATTTTTTTTATAAACAAAGTTAATAGAGAATTTATAATAAATTTATAAAAAAAAAGTTTGTAAAAAATTTATAAAAAAAGTTTATAAAAAATTTATAAAAAAAGTTTATTAAAAAAAATTCATAAATATTCTATTTAAAAGTTTATAAAAAACAATAAGAAAAAAAGTTTATAATTATTTTTTTCAAGTAAATTAAAATTTTTAATTTTTGGAGACATTCTAATTCTTTCTATTTTGGCAATATGTGGAATTGTAAATTACTTCAAATGCTCCTATTTGAGTTACCAAACATAATATTTGAAGAGAATTAAAATGCAAATGACTTTAATATATTCCAAATACCTCAATCAAACCCCCCTTATTATTACGTCCTTTATGCGGTGATGATCCTCAATATGTTGACCACATCTTCCTTTGTTGTCCAAAATCAAAGTTGATGTGGACATATGGTCAAATGCCTTGGTTGGTAGGGCATCGACTCCTCATTCATTGATTTCCCGGTTAAAGAAGTAATCACAGGTGTTTTAGCTATGGGAGATGATTCGTACACTTCAACTTTTTATTTGCACACTCAACTGTACAAGTTGTTAATGCAGAATATTAATACAGTACAAGTCTGGGATGCATAAATTGGAGTGTGTCAATCAATTTGTAATGTGTACAAATCAATTCCCTTTAGCTATTCATCTACCCCTCAATTCCGCAAGATCTTTCAATGTGCTAAAGAGACAGACCAAGATTTTCGGAATGTGCTGTACAAATTTTGTTATCGTGGTTCAACCAACAACAACATACCTAATCCCGCCAAAGCAGGGTATGGAGGGAGGTAAAATGTATACAAATCCTACCTTTACATCCGGGTAAACCCGTGTGTAAAGAGACTGCACATGAAATTTACACCACATGAAATTTATTCGCTAAAATGAGTAGCTACACGTGCTAAGAAAAGACATATCTTAAAAACAATTTATACTACGTGACCTAAAATTAGGTGTGACTCGTGTCACATTCGGCTCCCAAATAGGTCTGTCCTTAGTAGTGTTTGTTTAGTCACTCGTCGGGCCTTATAAAAGTGGAGAAATAAGATGATTCATGCTCCTATAGAGTCAAAGCTAGGGAGCAAGGTGATTTTTTTTTTTTTTTTTTTTTTTTTTCACCCTTCTTTTGATGATTGTGTTATGTATACCTTTTGTCTGGCCATGGTCACAAATTTAAAGATGATCACTAGATTTAGTTATACCATAGCAATTGTGGTAGATATCCTAAATTGTCTTTTCCAAAAGGTAATTAAAGTAAATTATATAACTATTTATATAATTATTGTAGCTTTGTTTGAAAATAACAGTAACATTTTAAGTTTTAGTCAATAAAATTTTTTAAAGCCACTGATTGTGTAAATCTATGGTAAACAATTATTAAGTTGGAATTTAAACTTCTTCAATGAATATGATGCGCCACAGGTGGTGCTGTCTCCCAGTTTAAGGAGGCACCATACATAATTCAGTTTAATAATAAAAGTGAAGCTTATAATAAAAGGTAAATTTTTTTTGTAAAAAGATAAAATGAGAAACAACTATTTTAAAGGTGCTCATGTTAGAATTTTTTGATGCGACTTCTTAAATCAAATATTTGTAGTCACTCTTATAGATTATATATACATATTATATATATTTTTTGAGGCCCTGTACGACTACACATCTCGTGCATCCTCATATACAACTCTGGCTAGAACCGTAAGAAGTTGCAATAATCGTACGGTCAATTTCATATCTCCTCGCATTAAACTTAGAGTATTTTCCAAAACGTGATTTAAAAATATTGTACATTTTGCATTAAATGATTATACTTTGGATATATATAAGTTAATCATGAAAGTAAGAGAAGATATTGAATTCATCCATAATCTCATATCGACAACATACAAAATTAAGGGTTCATCAAACGGGTGCCTATAGAACATTGATTTACTGTATAAAAAAAGTAATATTGAGCTCATTAAAATGAAAATAATAAGTAATTATAGTATGTTACATGTTTAACTAATTTGTGTTAAATGCATTTTTTGATTTATAAAAAGAGTTCAAGTTTAATCGATAAGATCCAAACAATGCCTAAAAGCATATGAAATTTTGTGTCATTTTTTTAAAGGGTTTTTCTAACTTGTGCCCTAAGGGCACAAGTTAAGCACACCGATAGTACACCAAAAGTACACACGGACTCATATAAAAGTATGTTTGTCTGTACTTTTATGTGGATCCTTATGTACTTTTTCATGGGCCCATGTGTACTTGTTGTGTGCTTAACTTATGCCCTAGGGTACAAGTTAGAAAAACCATTTTTTAAATGAATAGTTTACACAAACCATTGCCAAAACAAACATTTTCGAAAGGATTTATCAAAATCGACGTAGCGAGTAAAACATTTGAGCGAGCAAAGCATTTTGCTCTTTATGTTTTTTGTGCGAGCAAAAAAAAAGAACGAGCAAAATCAAAATGCTTAATGTGTCTATTTTCATAAATCTCTTAAAAAGTGTAAATTTTTGTAATTTTGTTAGAAAATGTTCATTCTCCTAATTGATTTCGAAATTTTGGTTTAGCCAAAATAAAAACTTAAATTATGTAATTTAAAATAAATACATGTTACAAATTACAAGCTACACGATGACGCTTAGGTTGCCCTCAGTAAGGGCATTCAATCCCCTTTATTTTCTTTGCCACGTCAGCTTTCTCTTTTCAGCGGCCTTCAGGCGATTGGGTAGTAAGGGCGACAATGGTCATTTTTTTTTTTTTTTTTTTTTTTTTTTTTTTTTTTTTTTTAACATAAACTAAAATTTCATTAATAATTAAAATGTTACCTAATAATTCTAATAAAATAAAAACATAACGAAACTTATTAAAACATTACAACACTTATTTTTGAACCAATAAAGAGAAGATTGTGAGATTTGTGAATTTAAATATGTAATATGTTGTGTATTTATAGGGTAGTTTAGTAGAACTTATTTTTTATTTTTTTTTAACCCTCAAGCGGTCAATTTTTGAACTTTTTATCATTCGGATTTTTTTTTGGTTTGAATCTGACTTTTGCAACGGTATAATATTTTCCACACTTTCTTTTTGCATATTAAAATGTCCAAGACAATCGATTGGTTGGACGATCAAGATGTGTAAAAGTTGTGACTCGATTGGTTTGCCACAGAAGGATGATCGACGCTCACTCGAGTGAGTCGATCGTCATACCTTACTAGAACCAGCCTTACGGCGCGCGTGAGCCACCAACTGCTGCGTTAGACACGTGTACGTTTTAGATCATTACATCTGGAAATGCTTCATTCTACACCGTTGGATGGAAATGCGTTGTATGGTGAAGAGAATGTAGTAGAGTGAAGTACCCACGTGGCAAACACGTGCATTTGATGGGTTAATAATGTAAGCCGCAATCGGCGCCGAAATGAAACTAGAGTTGACTATTTGAATTATTATTAAACCATGGTTAGGTTTAAGGAATCCTATCTTAACGACATTCCTCATTTGGGTTACTTTTTCATTTAAAGCCCCTCATTTTAGCTTGAACGAGTGATGAAACCCGCGCGATGCAGCGGGATTGCTTTTGTAGGCGTGAATTTGGATAAGGACTATTTTTGCCAAATTGCTATAAAGGACTTACTTTGCAGCGACACTTAAACCTTAAGGACTATTTTTGCCAACTTGGACTTACTTTGCGACGACACCTAAACCTCAGGGGCTATTTTTGCCAACTTGCGAAAGTTGGCAATTAATGTGTGAACACGTGTCATGCAAAGACCACATGTCTTGCCTTTTAGTATATATAATAATACTAGATTTAACACCTCCAAGGAAACTTTCATTTTCTAAAAGAAATTTCACAAGTTTTTAGACTAGAACTTAGGTTAATACTAGTGAGGTAGGATCAAATAAGAAATATAACTAAGATGAGAAGGATAAGAAGATATCACAACCACAAATATTAGATGCATCCATAAAAATAGATGCATCTCCCTATTATTTTTTTTTTCTTATTTAAAATATGTGACTTCAATTATTTCTCACTCTTCTCATTTAAATATTTTTCTTCTCATTATATCCATACTCTAATACTAGTACTTAATCAACTTGTCATTTGAATTCGCACACAACGTTCGTTTTCAGAGAGTGTATAGTCTCTCCATCTTTGAGTGGTATTGTTCGTTTATTAAGAGATTTTGGATATAAATCTGATTCGCATATCTTAGGGTCCGCTTGGTTCAAAGTGGGGAAAGGGAAAGGGAAAAGAAAAGGGAAAGGGAATGCAAATGAATGAGTGAGGTGGGTAATCAATCCCTTACCCCTCAATTTATTCTATAATGGTTCATTACCCATTACGGGGTAATCAATCCTTTTGCACTCCCTAACCAAGCACTAAATAGTGAGTGAGGTGGGCCCTTTTGAATACCTTACCCATTCCCCACCCCCCTTAACCCCCCAACAAAGCACGCCCTAAATTAGAATATGTGATTGAAAAGTTTGAATCTAATTAATAAATGTTGAAAAGTCTTAATCTAAGTTAAATAAAACTATTTGTTTTATAAAAATATTTGGATGTCTTAAAATATCATTTTTTACAATTTAAATACAGAACCATTGTATTCAATTGAGAAATAAACTTTATTAAATATAAAAGAATAAATGTTATAATATACTCCTTCCGTCTCATATTGACTGTCAATTTTGACTTTTTTAGGTATTTCATTTTCAACTTTAACCATAAATATTTTTGTTTGTGTTATATAATACTTTTTTTTGAACGGCGGCTTTTTATTTAAACTAGCAAAGGCTAGGAAAAGAGATTACAAAGAAGATAAAGATGCTAACGGATATTGTAACCAACTAACCCAACTACATGTAAACTTAGGATTTCTAGATGAAATCCATAAATAAGATTGAGAAATTATAGCGTCCCAAATCATAGACTTCTTAGGAGGAGGATTAGTGAAAAGCAATACTTGATGCAAACTATATGAAAAGACTGATTTTTAAATGCATTTTCATTGATATAATTTTTATTAAATATTATATAAAAAAAATTAAGGTCATAGTTGAGGAAAAAAAAAGACGTAAAAAATCAAAACATGACAATTAATATACGACGGAGGAAGTAATAAACTAAATGATCAAATATTTAAATGCATCATATCAAGTTTTATTACTAGTAGTTAATTGTGTTACTTAGAACCAATGGTTATAGCCTTACAAGACATTGCAATTAGTTTATTGAAGTTTAGTCAAACAAGAAGGATCATTGAACATCTTCTACGTCTTTCTCATTATATACGAAAGCTGTAATTTCGTAGAGACATTGAAGTTGCAACTATAGTTCAAATAGACGTTAACTACGTACTACACAACTGTCACTAATCTATAACAAATATTATATCCGTACGTTGCATCCATTGGTACATTTTTCTAAAAGGGGGTGATACTCACGCCACATTTTTGATACATGCATCACAATTTCTGAATTACAGTATTATACGGTACAAACTGTAATACATAAATTGTGGTGCATGCATCAAAAGATGTGGTGTAGGTATCAATTCCCTTTTCTAAAACATGTAATTACTGGAAAATATATCATATTTGACAATTTTTGTTATTGCGTGTAATGAACTTTTTTTCTTATTGCATGTACTAAATTTTCAAATTTCGATTATTGTATGTTTTGTGACTATTCAGCCATGTAAAATGACGATTTTAGCTTTCGAAATATGAAAATAAATAAGATTAAAATGGTCACAAAATACACACAATAATTTAAATTTGAAAATTCCCTACACGTAATAAGAAAAAAAAATACAGTGCATATAATAACAAAAAGTGGCAAGTATGAGAAATTTTCAAACAATTAACCCTTTTTATTTGAACATTAACCAACATAAACATATAACCCATGTATTCAAAGCCATTTCTCAAGATGAAAATGTAGAATGGTTGGTATAGCTCTTGACTGGAATGAAATTGGTTGCTACAGTCTTCACAATGATGTCTTTCCCTCTTTTCACCTGGTTATTGTAGATGTTGGTTAAATGATCAAGCATGGAGGGTGGTTTCATGTAATTGTGAGGCTTTGATCTTAGTGAATCATCTATAGGTGAATTTGAATGTTTTCTATTGGTTCTCAGTGATCTGTGGAGCTGTGTAAATTGATAGCCAAACTTTTGTTAAAAAGTGTACTATATCTGATATTGGTCATTGCCCGTCAGAGATATTAGTCTTTGTTGTCTGATAGATCTAGTAGTTTCTTGTTGTTTGCATCCTGGATGGGAGTGTCCATTCCAGTTTTTAAATGCTGTTCATAATTTTTTTTTTTTTTTTTTTTTTTTTTGAACTATAATCTTGTTCATAAATTGTGTTTGGTATTAATAATATATTCACCTTTTGGGAAAAATAAAAAAAATAAAAAATGAATCCATCCTTTACATGTTTAAGCATATGTTTATTCCAATATATCGCATCTTTACATAAATCCCTTAATCCAAAGCGAACCCTATCACATAAATTGGCCAAATCCTACTTTTAGCAAATGATCGAGCGTTGCCAAAATTGATTCTAGACAAAATTACATGTTTGGTCCCTATGGTTTACCTAAAATAACAGGTTTAGTCCCTAAGTCATTTTAGTTACACCACACATACCTATTTTTGAAACATGTTGCCCATTTAGTCCCTATTATGAGAAATAGGGACTATCCGTGTAATAAAAATAATTACACAAATGATCCCTATTTTTTTAAATAGGGACTAAATGTGCAACAGGTTTGAAAAATAGATACGTGTGGTGTAATTAAAACGACTTAGGGATTAAACTTGTTATTTGGGGTAAATCATAGAGACCAAACATGTAATTATTTCTTGATTCTAATTCTTTCTATGCAAAACATATGAGCAATACTTTCCAAATATGAAAGTTGTATTTGGTAGAGACATTCTATATCTTTTAAAATAAGGTTTAGTTATTATTAGCAACGAGTTTTTTTTTTAAATGTATTGATTGGATACGTGAATTTTGAAAAAATAGTATAAATGTAATGAATTTTCATAAAACGTTACAATATATGCACATTTTGATAACATGTTATACTTGCAAATCTGATACGTGACATCATTTATAACGCGACTCGTCATCAAAATATGCAAATTAAAACACTTTGTGAAAGTCTGTTACATTACACAACGTTTTCAATGTTCATGTACCAAAACAAGACAATGTAAAAAGTTCGTTATTATTGACCAAAGCCCTTTAAAATATCATCCAAATATGGTCATTATCTTTGCATTAAGTTTAGTAATAGCAGCTAGTTTACTTCAAATCAAAACTTAATGAGCCATCACATGGCCAATTTGCCATTTAATTATCAGAAAATTACATTAAAAAATATAAATAAAATCTTAGTGAGATATTTTCCAATAATTACTTCACATTATATCATCCTCTTTCTCACGATACTACATTGTTTAAGTATATCATAATTCCATGAACAACTTCAATAGTCAACTTTGAGTTTATAAATGTTCATTTTAATTATTTATTGGGTGTCTTGGACATGTCACACACTGAATAAGCAACTAGTTGAGGCTTAAAATATTGTAATTATCTATATTAACTAAAAAGCGGGGATTCGATCTCCACACGACACGTGTCCAAACATTAATTGGTAACTTCCGCAAGTTGGCAAGAATGGTCCTTGAGGTTCGTGTGTCGTTGCAACTTAAGTCCTCAACATTAATTGCAAAGTTTCACAACTTGGCAAAAACGGTCCCTAAGGTTTGTGTGTCGTTGCAAAGTTAGTCCAAACATTAAATGTAAAGTTTTACAACTTGGCAAAAACAGCCCCTGAATTTTAAGTGTCACTACAAAATAAGTCCTTTAAAGCCAATCCCGCTGCATCGCGCGGGTTTCCACACTCGTTTGAACTAAAAGCCCATTTGTATATACTATTTATAACCGTAGTATCCCCGGTTGCTCCCGAAAACCCAAACGTAACCCACTCAGGCAAATGCTCCCTTAGATCAACGATGTAGGAAACCCGCTGGTGAAGACTTCTTTTTCGACTAAAGCCCGTGAACATGACACTAAGGTTATTCAAACTAGCATCATACCTTATTAATGTAGTGTATATTCCCCCTTCTTCAATCCTACTCCGCCATGTCAAATTCTTTACTGACTCCATAGACTAATATCAATCCCAACATGTTCTTTTTCCGGATCCCACTTATTCTTAAAGCTAATTGGAAATAGGTATCAATTGAGCATGATTACTTGTTAATAACTAGTCACCATCACTTGCAATCAAAGATACAAATTTTGACTTTGATATTTTATTTGCATGTTTAAAAAATTGTGAAGTGTTTGTTTTCAACTTTAGTTTTGCTTGTGTCATATATACTCGCTTAATATTTTCGCCAAAGGGCACACTCCATTGCGGAACGTGTCATGAAAACCGACAACAGTCCGTCAGAATAGAAGTTAAAGAAGGTATTATGCTCGTCGTGTCTTTTATATGGATATCAAAGGCCAGGGGAGCCATTCCATTGACTCGTATTGATGAGAATTTTACTTCACGGGAAATAGAACAAAATGCTGCTGAATTGGCCTATTTCTTGCGTGTACCAATTGAAGTATTGTGGTGATAAAAATAAAAACATAAATTGTCCTATATTTATCCTTTTAGAATACTAGGCGAGTACCCGCGCCTGGCGGCAACGGTTTCTAGCGGCAGACAATTAACGATATACGATGGTAGAGTGGTGTGGTGGTGTAGTGGTCCGGTGGTGGAGGGGTTTTGTGGTGGTGAGGATGGTGGTTGATGAGATGTATGGAAGAGGAGATCATTTTGTATGTGTTTTTGAGTGAGTTGTGATAATAGAGTATTAAATATGCTTTTGCATATGTCTCTCTCTCTCTCATTTGACTATCCACTTTTTCACTTTTCCACTTTGACTGTTTTTCCATTTTATGTAGTATATATATAGATGTATCTTAGAATGCATATAACTTCATTTTATTTTATTACTAATCGTGATCACTACTATTTTTCACCGACTAATTTATAAGATTTGAGCATATCGTTAAACATACATAAATCTGATAAAACTTAAAAAGCAGATGTAGTCTATCTAGTTTTATCAAATTTCATTCGTAATTTCTCAACAAACTGCATACACAGTCTCTAACTCGAAAACTCTATTTTTTCAAGTCTAACTAACTATTGGGCTATTTAAATAAACTCACACTAACCATCCATATAATTCACATTAATTATAAAGCCTTGATTGATGTTTTAAGAACCTGTTTTTAATCGACCAGGCTAACCGCCTGGTTTAACTGGTTATTTTATGTAAAACCAATTTTCATCACATGTATCTTGCTTAAGACAATTGTGTTTCAAAAGAATATGACATACACAAAACTACAAAAGTACCAAACTAGCAATTTTCAAAGCATAAGGGAGGAGGGAGTGGAACTTTTCTACCCTAATACCCTAAGGGTGCCACGTCACCTCTATCCAATAAAAACCTTCCAACTCAAAACTACCCCAATACTACCCTAACACTACCCTAACAAGTGGGAGTGGTACCCTAGTACCCGAATTCCATTTTTTTTTTTTTTTTTTTAAATACATAAAATCACATACAATATTTAAAATAAAAACATACCATTTCATTAAAAAAAAAAAAAAAACATTACATAATACTTAAAAAAACTACAACTTAAAAATTGAAACTACAACTTAAAAAAAAAAAAAAAAAAAAAAAATTACATAAGTAGAAATTAAAATTACTTGAAACTACAATTTAAAAATTGCAAGCCCATCCGTGTTTGGCCGCAAGTTCACGTTTCTGGGTAAGAATTAATTCCAACATAGCGGGATCGCGAATGTGATCATGCGGCTCCAAAAAAAACTTCAACTCCCGTTGTGCATTCTTGAACTTCGCCCCCTCGAGTTGTGTAGCCAACAATTGTTTCGCCATCTCGCGTTTTTCTTCCAAATATTGTGTCTTCTTTTGTGTGTACGCGTTGATTTCATCCGCAACGCTTGAGATAGACGAGGAGGATGCAGTTTGCTTCTTCTTCATTTTTCTTGATTCAATTGGAGGGGTGGGGTCTTCATTCATGTCGGGAATGGTGTTGCTTGCCGCGTCATACTCCCCCGACCTCCTTTTTGAAGAATTGCTTGCAGCACCGGCAATATCTTGAAAACATTCTTGCTCCGTCCATTTCTCATGTACTCTGACAACCTCCCACGCCCTGGTATGAAGAAAATGTTTTTTTCTTGCTGTGTAGAAATCCATTTCAGCTTGCCTCACCACGTCCAAGTCGTTGCACCCACTAGCCTTAGCACGTTTCTACATTATATACAAAATAATTTAATTGTAAATAAAAACTGCGGATTACGCAAAATAAAAAAGTATAGCTAAAAACAAAATAATGTAATTGTAAAAAATAAAGTATAGATTATGTACCGCTTGGAGGTAGTAGCCGTTGAAAATACCCATGGTCGTGTTCATTGTTCTCCACTTGGTATTCAACGCATGAAATGTTCGGGAACTCGAACCCACAGTTGTCTCGTAATGCTCGAGAATCCGTTTCCAAAAACCGTCGGACTTTTGTTCATTACCGACAACACCACAAGTGGAGATTTGAACCCATGCTTTCGCCAACGCCTCCTCTTGTGCCGGCGTCCAAACTTCACGGGGCCTCCTCCCGGCGAAAGCTTTTTTCTTCCCTCTAGGATCGACTTCTTGAACTTCCTCATCTTCGTCTTCTTCATTTGGTAGTGGTTGTGTTTCGGGTACGTACTCTACGTCTTCACTAAGGTTTTCGAACGGAGAAAACTCGCTTGTAGCAGTGATGTTGTAGTGTTGTGGATTCAATTGAGGAGGACCCATATTATATGGGAAAAATTGTGGAGATTGGGGTTGTGGAACATAAAATTGATTCGGGGATGGTTGAGAATAAAATTGGCTAAATCCTAACGGAGTTTGGTTTGGTTGATTCAGAAATGGTTGAGACCGACCTTGACGCGAAGTGGAAGTTTTTTTAGCTCTCCTTGGATCCATAGTTTAGTGTTTTTGAAAGATTATTGTGTGTTGTGGGTTTTTATTTTGAAAATAGAAGTGAAATATTAGTTAAATAGGAGTGAATTTTTTTTTTTTTTTTTTTTTTTTTTTTGGGTTTATAGCCGTTGTCAAACGGAAAAATCACCAACGGTCAAATTTTCTCCACTTTCTCACGCGGCTTCTGAGCTCGCAAAACCAACTCGCAACTCGAACCCGAGCTGGGCGGAATGGTGTTGCCGCTCGGGTTCACGAACTCGCTGCCCAAGCCGATGTCCACTCCGTCCCCCCTAAAGTGGCCGATAACAATACTTTGATTTCTATGTGTCAAAAACTGGTCCATACACGACTTGAAGATACTAGACCCCGGTAAGTACGTCGATAATGATCTCACAAAATGGTCCAAAGAAAACACGATTTCTAGAAACTTTTATGCATACATAATTAAGCTTGATTGATATTTTTGATAGTTTTGTTTGTAAAGTCAAATTTTATTTGTTCTAAAGTTCAAATTTGTCTTTTTTCTGAACTTTATGACATTTATTAATCGTGTTGTAACCTTATGTGTTGATTCAACGTTTGACTAATACTTAGCCGAAATGTTGTATTGGTATTCTAGATTAAAATTGCAAAAATAGTGAATCGATAATCAGGCAGTTGATCTTTTTGGTTTGTAATTAGTTTAGGCAAGATTAACCAGTAATTAATCGGATTGATATTTTCATCAAATTTTAGGTATTTTCAGCAAGTTTCAGGTATTACCGGTAAGATCTTTCTTAAAAAACATCTTGTAATAGATATAAAAGACTATAAATGATTAAAATTAGTTTACAGTGACTTTTGGGTATTTCCGGCAAGATTTTCAATATTCCAGCGAGTTTGACCACAGTTGACAGTCGTTGACCATGGTTGACCGATTAGTTTGACCAATTTACACAAATAAAAAAAGATGGTGACCTTGTAGTGTCTTGGCGGCGATTAATCAACTTTATAGGCCTTGTTTTGCAACACCGTTATAGATTAAAAAAAAAATGTGGTGTTTATGTTAGCTTGTTTTTTTAACCTACGAGTTTACGTGGTTTTGGCTAATATTTTATAAGCTTGTTTGTTTGGGCTTATTTTAATTTCGAAAATATGATTATTGTTTAATTTGCAAACTCTCCTATATTTGTGTTTTTAGACTTATTAAGCACTGTTTTTTCTCGGTTTATTTTGTTATTGCTTCGTACTTAAAACTTTTTTCTTATGCGAACCTATACAAAAACAAAGGAAAAACCTGTAAACTTCGGCAGGCTTGTGTCCAGCTTTGCTGAAACATAAGCCACCATTATTCACCACCAAAAAAAATCATGATTGATTAGATCTACCTAAGTTTAAATTATGAATCATCAATATGTGAATTCCATGTTTCTTCGGTGCTTGCTTTACCATTACATCAAATCACCTTAAAGTGGCTATAATAGTTATCAAGTTTGAAATATACTATTTTTCTGGACGCCAACAAAAACCGATATAAATGGAGGACGGAAACAACAATTAATCGATCAAGCAGCTCTCATTTTGAACACTCGATTGTTTGGTTTCACCAACCATTTCCATATTCTAGTGAAACATATCCAGAAAAAAGTTTCAAATGGGCAACGAACTACTTTAAAGAATATGGTATATTCATCGAAACTCATTTTTGTCATATCAACAACAACGATAACATCAACAATACTGAATTCTGTCAGAGCGGGTTATCAGTAGTTAACATGTACATAGTCACACCTATACTCGAAAATAACGAAACTACTTTCACAAAAACCTCCGACGAAAAGGAAGTGAATAGCTCGTGTTGGTCCTCTAAGCATAAAAACTGTGTAGCTAAAGTAGAAATAAAATTGCAAAAGACATGCTTAAAATGCACAAAATTAAAGTGAGTTATAAAATGACCAAAAGCATATTAACTTTGACTAAAATCTAGTCGCAAAATTTCGACCATATTTGATTCTTCATAAATAAATAGCTAGCTAAAAATCATGTACGAGTAAAATTAAATCAGTTTTATATTTACTGCTGAACTTTATTATTTACGATCCTCACAAATAAGTAGGGTGTGTTTGGGGAGGGGCTTTTGGGGGCTTATGGGGCTTGGGCTTCTAAAATAAGCCGGCTTATTAAATAAGTCTCGTTTGTCATGCGGGCTTATAAAATCATTTAGGGGCTTAAAACTTTAGCCCCATAAAAGGGGCTAAAAACTTTAGCCCGGGGCTTATGAACCATAAATTACATATTTATCCACAAAAATATCTAACATATACCATAAAACTCATTTAATTATATTATTTTTAGTAATTTTGCAATAATAAGCCCCGGCCCATTTGCCAAACAAGTCTACAAAAATACAAATTTCAACTTCGGCTTATAATAAAAGCCCTATCCCCAGCCCCAGTCCATTGCGCCAAACATACCCGTAGTGTATAAATACTATCTCGACAGCTATTATGTAACTTTTTATTATAGTTGACCCCTGAAAAAACGAGCCAACAGCTTGGATTGGTTGCATTTGTACTTCATTTGAGTATACCAAGTGTATCCCAATAATTATGAAATAATAAATATGCACATATCCATAACTACAAGTCTACAACAATTATCGAATACAACATTTAAATATTGTCATTGACTTCAACAAAACATCACGTACATAAATTTATTTAGCTATTTATATTTTATAGATGACCGAATAATTATGAAATAATATACTATCTCAGAATATCTACATCACAAATTTGTCTTATACGTTTTAAGCAAAACTTAAATTCACAACTATTTGATTGAGGTATTATTTGGACACAAAGGCGTTTACTCTGAACAATTACATATACATTGGAAGTTTTTTTTAAAAAAAATAGTCTTTCTACTTTCGGGTTAAAATATGACTAGATCATACATTCTCATACCCCATCATGGCATGATTAAGTATTTGGTGCTAGTATAAAGCATGAAATATAAGAAATTTGTACAGGGCCTTGCAATACAAATTAAAATAGGTGAAAGTAAGCATAAGGCTTATTGGGCTCTTTACTAATAAGACACACAAACTTCACATGTTTAAGCCCAGCAACCATGCAAACTAGTTACTAGTCCAGCCTGCATATTACCATGATGGCATGATCGAAAATAACATATACGAGTAAGTTACATTAGAGTGAAAGACACGGTTAACGGTATGTTTGACGCAATGGATCAGGGTTCGGGCTGAAGTGGGGCTGAAGCTTATATTATAAGCCTAAAGCCGCCATCAGTTGACATGGGAAGAGTTATAGAGTAACTTTAAAATTGTCATATCATGTCCCAAAACTAATATTAGTACTATTTTATCATGGTCACTATGAGCTATATAGGCAAAATCTAAATTAATAGAAATGCATATGAATATCAATTTTCCAACGTTATCCAATCCCGTTTGATATAAATAAATCAACGTAATAATAAACTCAGTTTGATATAAATAAATCAACGTTATCCAATCCCGTCTTTCATGGTGATAGCAACAAGCTTAAATTGGATCAAATATACCCGACAAAACAGAACAATAGCAACGGTTCTTGCGAGATACAGACGCACCACTCGCGAGCCTCCTTGAGCAGAATTAACTAACACTGATTCTCGATACAGACACACCACGAGAACAAGAGTTAATCGTCCAAGATCACCTTCTAAAACCTGCCAAATCTTAGAATAGCAATGGAACAAATTACCCTCTGGCTTCAGAGAATAAATTTAGAAAACTCAAAAACTGCCTTTTCCATTTCTCATTTTCCAGTACATAAAGAAAGAAAGAAATAACTGCTAACACATTACCACCCACGTTTCCCTACACTTGTGGAATTTTCAAACTACTGCTTTGACAATTTCAGAAAAAGAAATAAAATAAAATAATCTGGAACTAGAAAAATAAAAATAGATAATATGCCGTGGAACAAAACGTGGGGGCTTCAACACAATTAAGTGTCTGATGGATCCAATTGGGCCAAACTAACCCACTTCTGAACTGGGCCTGGTGATAGTAGGTTGTGGGCCGGGTCTTGCCTATCATCCTCTCCGTCCTCGAGAAAGTTTGTCCTCAAACTTGGAAGTGAATCATCAGGATCATAGTAAGGTTGGAGGTCGGCAACGTTAATAGTTG
This sequence comes from Chrysanthemum seticuspe, assembly GCA_019973895.1. Taxonomy (NCBI): domain Eukaryota; kingdom Viridiplantae; phylum Streptophyta; class Magnoliopsida; order Asterales; family Asteraceae; genus Chrysanthemum; species Chrysanthemum seticuspe. The sequence continues at coordinate 355,325,329 of BPTQ01000008.1, read as the reverse complement.
TTGAAACTCCAGAATTGCCCGGGAGGTCAATTTTATAAGCATTGTCATTCACCTTGGCAAGGACTTTGAACGGACCATCGGACCGGGGACTTAACTTAGAACGACGTTTAGAGGGAAAACGCTCCTTCCGGAAATGTAGCCACACAAGGTCACCCGGTTTAAAGAGAATGTGCTTCCTGCCCTTGTCGCGACGATACTTAAGAAGCTCATTGTTCTTGGTGATTTTATCATGAATTCGCTGATGGATAGACTTGATATCAGCAGCCAAATCACTTGCTTCCTGGCTGAACTTTGTAGACGTATCAAGGACAACAAGATCAAGTGGGGTGGATGGATTTAAGCCATAAACAGCCATGAATGGACTGATGCCGGTTGTCTTATTAGGGGCCCGGTTGTAGGCGAACTCAGCCCGGGGCAATAAATCCTCCCATTGCTTCAAGTTGGTAGTGATAAGGGCCCGGAGCAGGGATCCAAGAGTGCGGTTAGTGACCTCGGTCTGCCCATCAGTTTGAGGGTGGCTTGAAGTGCTAAATTTGAGTTTGGTGCCCAGTTTTCGCCACAAAGTCAGCCAGAAATGGCTGAGAAATTTAACATCTCTGTCACTAACCATTGTTTTTGGCACCCCATGAAGACGGACGACTTCTTTGAAGTAAAGATTGGCAATTTGGACAGCATCATATGTCGTATGGTAGGCCACAAAATGTGCCATTTTAGAGAAGCGGTCAACCACCACCATAACCGAATCTTTGTGGCGCTGAGTACGTGGTAATCCGGTAATAAAATCAAGACTTACATCTTCCCAAGGGGCGACCGGGACTGGTAATGGCATATACAAACCATGAGGAGACGACTGACCTTTGGCTCGATGGCATGGTAGGCAACGCTTAATAAAATGCTCAACATCGCGGTGCATCTTGGGCAAAAAAAAAATGACTGCGCAGAATTTGGACCGTTTTATCAAGGCCCAGATGGCCTGCTAAGCCCCCTTCATGTGCTTCCTGTATGATAACTAACCTGATGCTATGGCGTGGAATACACAATTGCTGCCCTCTGAATAAAAATCTATTGAAAACATGAAATTCTCTAGTAGCATGGTTTTGGCAGCTTGCATACAACTCCCCAAAATCAGGATCTGACGAATACTCATTCTGCAGAAGTTCGAACCCAATAATTTTTGGTTGGAGAGAAGTGAGCAAAGAGTACTTACGTGAAAGTGCATCAGCTCCTTTATTGAGTTTGCCCGACTTGTGTTTGATGGTAAAAGTGAACGCTTGCAAGAATTCGACCCATTTAGCGTTACGGGGTTGTAATTTATGTTGACCCTGGATATACTTTAATGCCTCATGATCCGAATGCAAAATGAACTCTTTAGAAACCAAATAGTGTTGCCAGTGATCCAAAGCCCTAATAATGGCATAAAATTCTTTGTCGTACGTCGAGTATCGCCGTTTTGCATCATTAAACTTCTCGCTAAAATAGGCAATAGGTCGGCCCATCTGCGACAAAACAGCCCCAATTCCCACCCCAGAAGCATCACACTCAACTTCAAATACTTCATCAAAACAGGGCAGCGCCAACACCGGAGTGGAGGATAATTGTTTCTTGAGCTCTTCGAAGGCAGTTTGAGCCTGTGGTGTCCAAGTAAAACTTTTAAACTTCGTTACTTCAATCATTGGGGCCACAATGGTACTAAAATTCTTGATAAAACGCCTGTAAAACGAAGCAAGGCCATGGAAGCTTCAAACTTGGTGAATAGATTGGGGAACCGGCCATTCACTTATGGCTTGGATTTTCTTATCATCAACTTGGATTCCCTGTTCAGAAACTACATAGCCAAGGAAAGTGACTTTATTAGCAAAAAACTCACATTTATCCAAGTTACCATAAAGTTTTTCCTGATCGAGTAGTCTAAACAATTCTGACAGATGAGATTGATGTTCATCCGTTGTCCTGCTGTACACAAGGATGTCATCAAAGTAAACAACAATAAAACTGCCCAAGAACGGTTTTAAAACCTGATTCATCAGTCGCATGAAAGTGCTTGGTGCATTCGACAAGCCGAATGGCATAACAAGCCACTCGTATAGCCCCTCTTTGGTTTTGAAAGCCGTCTTCCACTCGTCCCCTTCGTAAATCCGTATTTGATGATAACCACTTCTCAAATCAACCTTAGAGAATACAGTGGCTCCGTATAGCTCATCTAACAAATCATTCAACCTCGGTATGGGAAAACGGTATTTGATGGTGATTTTATTAATTGAACGACTATCCATGCACATCCGCCATTCCCCATTTTTCTTAGGTACAAGCAGGGTAGGAACTGTACACGGACTGAGAGACTCACGAATCAGCCCCTTTTCCAACAGCTGGTCAACCTGCTTCCTGATTTCATTGGTCTCTTGGGGGTTAGTTCGATAGGCTGGTTTATTAGGCAGGGCAGAACCTGGAATCAAGTCAATTTTGTGTTGAATAGAGCGTTTAGGGGGTAGGCCAGGGGGAATCTCGGCTGGAAAAACTTGAGTGTAGGATTTCAGCAGGGGTTGAACAAGAGGATGTGGTGCTGGTTTGGGCTGGGCCTCGTCGTCATCAAGCCCTAACAGGATGAGCTCTTTGACAGAGTGATATTCATGTTGCTCAGATTGCAACAATGTACTCAGGCTGGGTGAGGGTTTCGGGGAAGGTATCGAAGGGGTAATAGGAGTAAGTACGATTTTACGGTTGTTATGAACGAAAGAGTACGTGTTAAGGTATCCATCATGGACGGCACGTCGGTCAAATTGCCAGGGGCGCCCTAATAATACATGACACGCATCCATCGGGACAACGTCACACCACAGTTCATCGGTATAAGACTTACCGATACTTAGGGACAGTAGAACTCGATGAGATACGCGAATGCCTTTTCCCTGGTTAAGCCACTGAATAACATAGGGGGAAGGGTGAGGTTGGGTAGGAAGGTTCAATTTAGTAACTAAGGTCTGAGATGCAACATTAGTACAGCTACCCCCATCAATTATCACTGAGCAGACCTTCTGAGCAATTGTACAACGGGTGTGGAAGATTGATTCCCTCTGAAGGTTCTCATCAGGAACTAAAGTGGTACTTAATGCTCGTCGGACCACCAAACACGGCCCTTCATCAGGACCAGTTACCTCTTCTTCATCTTCATTGGGTGTTACAGGGGTTACACTCAACTCATACCCGAATTCATAGCCACCAGCAAGTTCAAAATCTGCCAGTGAGATGATCCGCTGATTGGTACACTCAGAAGCGATGTGCCCTAAACCTTGACAACGGAAACATCGACGAGGGGCTTTTGGAGGTTCGGTGGTGATATTGGCCGGAGGCGGTGTTTTGGCGGAACTGGGTGGGGCAGACGATTTGAAGGATGATGTGGGCTTTTGGTAGGAGTTGGGCTTAGTAAAGGACCGGCTGGACTCCAGCTTTACTTTGGCTCGCTGTTGTGAATCCACTTTGTGGGCCATAAGTGTTAATTCAGCCAAGGTTTGATAGGAGTGTAAGTCAACGACGTTTGCAACACGGGGTTCAAGGCCTCCTAAATAGCGTACCAGGGTCTGAGGATCATCCTCAGGGATGTCACACTTCATCAGTAAATATTCGAATTCGCGAGAATATTCTTCAGCGGTACCGGATCCTTGTTTCAACGAGTGTAGTTGGGAAAAACTATTCTGAATATAGTACGTAGGTAAGAACTTCTGTTTCATCTTGGCCTTCATCTTTGGCCAAGTTTGAATCTTCTCTTTCCCGGCTCGTTCTCGCTTCAGACATGTGTTCGACCACCATGTTGATGCGTATTTGCGAAGTTTGAGAGCAACAATTTTAACTTTATTATCCTCGGTTGTCTGCTTGTAGTCAAAAACCCGTTCCACAGTCCGCAACCACTCTACGAATTCATCCGGATCCAACTTTCCATCATACTCCGGGATATCGACTTTGATATCGTTTGGATGCCAAGTGCTCGCACCCCTTTTGTTGACTGATCCGCTAGACGCGGAATCGTCTCCATGGTTTTGGGGGATAAGCAATTCTTGAATCTGTGCTTGCATAGCCTGCATCTTTTCCGCCATTTCCTTTTTATCGGCTTCCATCGTCTCCAAAATCTTCTTCAAATCGGCAGCATGTCGGGTTTCCATAGCTCTGATAACAAATGATAGCAACAAGCTTAAATTGGATCAAATATACCCGACAAAACAGAACAATAGCAACGGTTCTTGCGAGATACAGACGCACCACTCGCGAGCCTCGTTGAGCAGAATTAACTAACACTGATTCTCGATACAGACACACCACGAGAACAAGAGTTAATCGTCCAAGATCACCTTCTAAAACCTGCCAAATCTTAGAATAGCAATGGAACAAATTACCCTCTGGCTTCAGAGAATAAATTTAGAAAACTCAAAAACTGCCTTTTCCATTTCTCATTTTCCAGTACATAAAGAAAGAAAGAAATAACTGCTAACACATTACCACCCACGTTTCCTACACTTGTGGAATTTTCAAAGTACTGCTTTGACAATTTCAGAAAAAGAAATAAAATAAAATAATCTGGAACTAGAAAAATAAAAATAGATAATATGCTGTGGAACAAAACGTGGGGGCTTCAACACAATTAAGTGTCTGATGGATCCAATTGGGCCAAACTAACCCACTTCTGAACTGGGCCTGGTGATAGTAGGTTGTGGGCCGGGTCTTGCCTATCACATGGGGTAATGGAGGAGGTGAGATGTAGTCAGCCTTATCCCTACCAGAAGGTAAAGAGACTGCTTCCAGAGGACCTCCGGCCTTTTTGCAGGAAGTGAGGATCGAACCCTTAACTTTTGCATTCAAAGGGAATGAGTTTTCCAACTGATCCAACCCTGCCATGTTAAACTCGGTTTGATATACTTATGCAAAAAATTTTTGGAAATAGTGAAAAAAAATGATGATTCCATTGATTATACCTTTGCTGTAGAGACAACTCAGACTTTATTATGCCTACTGAACTTGTAAAAAGATGTAATATTCATAAAGATTTTGGATGATTTTTTATATAAAGACTTGAACAAAAATGGATTGTTTTTTTCACAGATTTCAGAAAGAATTCAGGTCTGACAGTGAACACTTTGAGCATTGCCTTAAATTAAATCTAACACCCTTTATGTCTTTAAAAGTAGGGTAATATTTTCACTACACAGTTTTATTTCAATACTCATTGTTTGTTGTTTAAAGTTAGCTTGAAGTATACTGGTAGTTTATTTTCCAACTCCGGCAGTCACCGCTAGGACCAAACCGTCCCCAGGTTTCTCTAATTCTCGATCTCCTTTTCTTACGTTTTCGTTACATTTTCGAGTTTACAAGCATGCATTTTGATTATTTTTACCATATGATGTTTTTGGTTAGTGGGTTGCATTTTTTTGTTAAGAAAATCATTTGTAGTTAAGATCTATATCTAGTTTTCAAATTTACATTTGTATCAATTTTTCAATTTCTTTTTTTCAGGTATGGCACATATGAATAACAATTTCTATACATCTCAAGTAACACCTGAGCCACTTGATATCGAAATGGCACAAGCAGAAGAACCGGAGCTTGCAGAGCCGCAGTACCGATTCTCTAACATAAAAAAAATTCCCCTACTCGTTCCGCTTGTCTCCATAATCCTTATGTCACTGGTTTCGATAATACTCAAAAGAGGTTTGTTCAATGGACCTTATTTTACCCTAGCATGCTTGGTCTATCTGTATGCCATACTTGTAGGCTCTTCGTTAATTTCAATATATAACAAGGCTACCGTGAACCCGTTAAGGTCTATTCGTGTTAGAGCACTTGAGGCGTCGTACTATGTCAGTTCGCTGCTATCACTATTGTTGAGTGTACTGTGGCTTTTTCCACACGCATGGAATGTATTTTAGGGCGTGTCAAGTTGTGGGATTGCTATGTTGATAGCCGCATTGATTTTCATCTTTAATGGTTGTGGTATTCGTGTGTTACGCGTTGTGGATTGATCAAGCATGAAAGTATCAAGGGGCCGGAGCAATTATGGATTGATTAAAACGATTAAACCTAGACTTCTACACCGGGATCACATTTGGTTATTTTGTATCGGGTTTTAGTACTTTGACTTATTGTTATGAATGGTATGAATGACATTTTGTTATTGCAGTACTTAAGATTTGTGTATGTGATTTACATCTATCATTGCTTTCTTCATGTTTATTCTTTTGGATAATTCTAAGTATTTAACCACGAAACATGTAATTTTTTCCACACGTGAAGTGTGTCACCATGGGTGTGTTGAGTTGTAGAATTGTTCTGTTGATAGCCGCATAGATCTTCATGTTTAATGGTTGTGGTTTTCGCGTGCTACGCTTTGTGAACTGATTAGGCTTGACAAGCGGGCGGGGGATTATCAAGTGAAGCTATAGTGTTGTCTTTTCGTTCTCCACATCATCGCTTAGATTCAGCCAAACTATTAATGTATCACATGAATACTGATAAGCTAAGGTATGACAAAGTTATAGAAAACATATTTAGGTGATCCGTGATGATAATTTAATCGGCATTTTGTATAAACTGGTGTTCACTAGTGATGCATCTGCATAGAAAAAACCGAGAGTATACCTTACTTGCAACACTTGCCCATGTGATGCATCTGCATAGAAAAAACCGACATAAAGACCTTTCGCTGAGGAAATAATGAGACGTTTTTGGTCTTTGCGAGTGAAGATGTTTTCTACACTAGAAACATGCAATTCGGCTTACACTTTTAACATGGCTTCAGCAAAATAAAAATGCTTCCATGAATGTAATATTAGTTCTATTTTATCACTGTCACTATGTGCTTCGACGTCAGCCCCGTTAGAAACGACACTTGAGGTAAGACATAAAAGTCCTTTCTCATTCTTGGATTGTTCGTAGATTTGAAAAAATAATAAAAGCAAAAAAAATAAATTAATTAATTAATTAAAAAGAAAAAAAAAAGAAAAAAAAAAAAAAAGAAAAAAAAGAAGCCTAATGAATATAGAACCATTGAGATAACCATGATTCTAGTGTTCTTAGAGTGTACAAATAAATTCTGGTTGATCAATGATTCTACTTCTGCTTTTGCTATGGTTACAAGATGAAACTTTATTGTGCTTTTATTATACCTTCTGAACTTGTTAAGTTGTAATATTCAATAAAGATTTTGGAAGATTTTGCATAAAGACTTCACCAAAAATGGGTTGTTTTCTTTACCAAAATTCAGAATGGATTCAGGTGAACACTTTGAGCTTTGCCTTAAATTAAATCTAACACCCTTTATGTCTTTAAAAGTAGGGTAATATTTTCACTACAAAGTTTTATTTCAATACTTATAGTTTGTTGTTTAAAGTTAGCTTGAAGTATATTTGGTAGTTTATTTTCCAACTCCGGCAACCACCGCTACGACCAAAACCTCATCAGGTTTCTCTAATTCTCGATCTCCTTTTCTTACGTTCTCGTATGCATTATATTTTAGAGTTTACAAGCATGCATTTTGATCATTTTTACCATTAGATGTTTTTTGTTTGTGGGTTGCATTTTTTAGTTAAGAAAATCATTTGTAAGTTAAGATATATAAGTAGTTGTTTTCAAATTTTCATTTTTCTTCAGGTATGTCACATATGAATAACAATTTCTATACATCTCAAGCAACACCTGAGCCACTTGATATCGAAATGGCACAAGCAGAAGAACCGGTGCTTCCAGAGCCGCATTACCGATTCTCTAACATAAAAAAAATTCCCCTACTCGTTCCGCTTGTCTCCATAATCCTTATGTCACTGGTTTCGATAATACTCAAAAGAGATTTGTTCAATGCACCTTATTTTAGGCTAGCATGCTTGGTCTATATCTATGCCATACTTGCAGGCTCTTCCTTAGTTTCAATATATAACAAGGCTACCGTGAACCCGTTAAGGTCTATTCGTGTTAGAGCACTTGAGGCGTCGTACTATGTTAGTTCGCTGCTATCGCTATTGTTGAGTGTAATGTGGTTTTTTCCACACGCAAAGAATGTATTTTGGGGCGTGTCAAGTTGTGGGATCGCTATATTGATAGCCGCATTGATTTTCATCTTTGGTGGTTGTGGTATTCGTGTGGTACGCGTTGTGGATTGATCAATTAAGCATGGAAGAATCAAGGGTCCGGAGCAATTATGGATTGATTAAATGATTAAACCTAAACTTCTACCGGGATCACATTTGGTTATTTTGTATCGGGTTTTAGTACATTGGACTTATTATTATTATGAATGGTAGGAATGACTGTTATTGCAGTATTTAAGATTTGTCTATGTGATATTGTGATTTACATCTATCATTGCTTTTTTTTTTTTTTTTTTTTTTTTTCATGTTTATTAATTTGGATAATTCTAAGTTTTTAACCACGAAACATGTAATTTTTTCCACACGTGAAGTGTGTAATTGTTCTGTTGATAGCCGCATAGATCTTCATGTTTAATGGCTGTGGTTTCCGCGTACTACGCTTTGTGAGCTGATTAGGCGTGACAGGAAGGCGGGGGATTATCAAGTGAAGCTATAGTGTTGTCTTTTAGTTCTTCACATCATCGCTTAGATTCAGCCAAACTTTTAATGTATCACATGAATACTGATAAGGTATGACAAAGTTATAGAAACAATAATTAGGTGATCCAGATTGATAATTAAATCAGCTATTGTATATATTGGTGTTCAATAGCGTATCGTTAACCTTGAATACAAAAGTACTAAAAATAGATCGAGTATTGTAAAACGAGAGTACATATACCTTACTTGCAACACTTGCCCTTGTGATGCATCTAAATAGGAAAAACCGAGATAAAGACCTTTCGCTGAGGAAAGAATGAGACGTTTTTGGTCTATGCGAGTGAAGATGTTTTATACACTAGAAACATGGCTTCAGCAAAATACAAATGCTTCCATGAATATAATTTTCATCAGCTGTCTTTTATAGATTTCACCATTTAACATGGGAAGTAAAAGTTCTCATACAATGTCTTTCCTCATAGGGGGCTCGGAGGGGTGTGCAATAGGTACCGTCACACAGGGCCTCCACTTAAAAGGGGCCACATTTTTATTAATTTTGCATATAAATACATATAATATTAAACATATATGAGTCATATAATTCAAGTTATATGTAATTTCTTTTAGTTTACAAGTGTAATAGGACTTCTTTGTTGTTATCGCCTAGGGCCACCGAAAACTACGAGACGGTTCCTGGATGAGATACCTTTTGCCGCGTCTGAATGAAAATACCCCCGAGGCTTATTGGGCTCTTGGCTTATATGACCCAAAAACTTCACATGTTTAAGCCCAACAGCCATGCAAACTAGTTACTAGCCCAGCCTGCATATTATCCTGATCGAAAATAACATATATGAGCAAATTACATTAAAGTGATATATAATGTGCGATCCTATTGAAAAAAAAAAGGTCAATTCGTCAATCAGGATTATAAAAGTTTCGATCACATTCATCATCCTAACCATCTTTCTGAGGTACGAATTTATTATTTTTTGATGTTCATAACTCATAATTCTTTGATGTTTGGTCTTATTCATGTAACAAACAACACATATGCATTTTTTTTTACATATATGAATGTCTACTACAGTAAATTGGAGTAACAAAACAGCACATGAGTAGAGTTTTACAAGAAGCTAGATATATGCACCGTTTTTCTTTTTGAAAAGCGTTACACTGATTTAACTATCTAAAAATCCTACTAAAAGAAGATAATTGATTCCTGATGAGTCATACGGCTAACATGAAAGAGGCGAGTTGCCTAACACCGTGATTAAATGAACACGGACAACTATCACGAGGAATAGGAAAAACCTAATACATAAACATATGAATGTCGATCATTATTGAAGTACTAATAAGAAGACATGTATCGTTTACCATGATAACAGATTTGGTATACAAACAATTTTTCATTTTGAAAAGCATTATAATACGATAGACGAGCATATACTGCAGTCCAGTTTATGGTCCATGCTCCTATGATTTTACATTTTTTTGGGGTTTTTTAGCAGCAAATATCTAAAGATTTAATAATTTATTGGAATACTTATTTACATGTTCAATATATATGTGATAAAATGTGAATGTGAATATTGATATTGTTCAATATATAAGAGTTATTTTTTACAGGTATTGGCAAATATGAATAAGAATTATGGTACATGGCGTGTGACACCTGAGCCACTTGATAATGAAATGGCACAAGCAAATGAAACGGTTGCTGAGCCGCAGTACCAATTCTCTTATACTAAATTTATTCTCACAATTGTATCAGCTATTGCTTCCGTGTACCTTATGATACTGATTTCGATTATATTCCAAACAGATTCGTCAAATGTATGCTATCTTATGCTAGTAGTCTTTGTGTATGCTTTCTTTGCAGCCTGCTCCTTAATGCATATCTATAGCAAAGCAAAGGTGAACCCATTGAGGTCTATTTGTGTTAGAGCACTTGAGGCGTCGTACTATGTGGCTTTACTGCTAATGCCATTGTTTAGTGTACTGGGGTCTTTTCCACACGCAAAGTATGTAGTAGTTTGGACTTGGAGCGTGCATTGTGGGTTTGCTATGTTGATAGCCGCATTGATTTTCATCTTTAATGGTTGTGGTATTCGTGTGTTACGGGTTGTGGATTGATCAAGCATGGAAGTATCAAGGGGAGCAGTTATGGATGGTGTACGTGCGTCTTTTCCTTCCTAAAACTTCAATCAAACAATTAAACATAGTCTTCAACTGGGATCACATTTGGTTATTTTGTATCGGGTTTTAGTACATTTGACTTATTATTATGAATAGTAGGAATGATCGTTTGTTATTGCAGCATTTAAGATTTGTCTATGTGATTTACATCTATCATTGCTTTTTTTTTTATAAATTTTGTATAATTCTAAGTTTTTAACCACAAAAACATGTGGTTATCTTCCACACATGAAGTCGTGACGTATGTCACCATGGGTGTGTTGAGTTGTGGAATTGTTATGTTGAAGCCGCATTGGTTTTCATGTTTAATGGTTGTCGTTTTTGCGTGCTACACGTTGTGGACTGATTAGGCGTGACAAGCGGGTGGGGGATTATCAAGTGAAGCTATAGTGCTGTCTTTTCGTTCTCCACATCATCGCTTAGATTCAGCCAAACTTTTAATGTATCACATGAATACTGATAAGGTATGACAAAGTTATAGAAAACATAATTAGGTGATCCATGATGATAATATAATCAGCTATTGTATATACTGGTGTTCAATAGCGTATCGTTAACCTTGAATACAAAAAGTACTAAAAATAGATCGAGTATTGTAAAACGAGAGTACGTATACCTTACTTGCAACACTTGCCCTTGTGATGCATCTGCATAGGAAAAACCGAGATAAAGACCTTTCGCTGAGGAAAAAATGAGACGTTTTTGGTCTATGTGACTCGAGTGAAGATGTTTTATACACTAGAAACATGGCTTCAGCAAAATACACTTTCCTGGATGAGATACCTTTTGCAGCGTCTGAATACACCCGGAGGCTTATTGGGCTCTTGGCTGATATGACCCAAAAACTTCACATGTTTAAGCCCAACAACCATACAAACTTACTACCCTAAACCCTAAACCCTAAACTTCACATTCATCATCCTAACCATCTTTCTGAGGTACGAATTTATTATTCTTTGATGCTCATAACTCATAATTCTTTAATGTTTGGTCTTATTCATGTAAGAAACAACACATGCATTTTTTTTATTATTTTTTTTACATATATGAATGAATGTCCACTAAATTGGAGTAACAAAACAGTACATGAGTAGAGTTTTACAAGAAGATATATGCACCGTTTTTCTTTTTGAAAAGCGTTACACCGATTTAACTATCTAAAAAAATCCTACTAAAAGAAGATAATTGATTCCTGATGAGTGATACGGCTAACATGAAAGAGGCGAGTTGCCTAACACCGTGATTAAATGAACACGGACAACTATCACGAGGAATAGGAAAAACCTAATACATAAACATATGAATGTCGATCATTATTGAAGTACTAACAAGAAGGCATGTACCGTTTACCAAGATAACGGATTTGGTATACAAACAATTTTTCATTTTGAAAAGCATTATAATACGATAGACGAGCATAAACCCCAACTTACCTCGTACTGCAGTCCAGTTTATGGTCCATGCTCCTATGATTTTACATTTTTTTGGGGTTTTTTAGCAGCAAATATCTAAAGATTTAATAATTTATTGGAATACTTATTTACATGTTCAATATATATGTGATAAAATGTGAATGTGAATATTGATATTGTTCAATATATAAGAGTTACAGTATTTTTTACAGGTATTGGCAAATATGAATAAGAATTATGGTACATGGCTTGTGACAATTGATAACGAAATGGCACAAGCAAATGAAACGGTTGCTGAGCCGCAGTACCAATTCTCTTTTACTAAATTTATGCTCACAATTGTATCAGCTATTGCTTCCGTGTACCTTATGATACTGATTTCGATTATATTCCAAACAGATTCGTCAAATGTATGCTATCTTATGCTAGTAGTCTTTGCGTATGCTTTCTTTGCAGCCTGCTCCTTAATGCATATCTATAGCAAAGCAAAGGTGAACCCATTGAGGTCTATTTGTGTTAGAGCACTTGAGGCGTCGTACTATGTGGCTTTACTGCTAATGCCATTGTTTAGTGTACTGGGGTCTTTTCCATACACAAAGTATGTAGTAGTTTGGACTTGGAGCGTGCATTGTGGGTATGCTATGTTAATAGCCGCGTTGATTTTCATCTTTAACGGTTGTGGTATTCGTGTGCTACGGGTTGTGGATTATTGATCAAGCATGGAAATATCGTGGGGAGCAATGAGGGTGGTGTTATTAGTACATTTGTTATTTTGTTATCGCGTTTTAGTACATTTGATTCGTTGTTACTAGTAGCAAACTTATCTTTCGCAATAGCTAGTATTTGAATTGTGTTAAGCATATGTAGTTCAGTGACTTATGTGAACGGTTTGGTAATTTAAGTGAGCAAAAACGCAGTGTTCTGTAACCCGGATTATTTATACGAGACTCAAAACTGAAAAGTTGTATACTCTTATTATGATTTTGGAAGATTTGTATTGATACCAAATGTCTGAAGTCACAGCCAAATGCCAATTTACCCATGTCTATTTAACTGTGACATTACGCGATTTATCTCTTGATGTTTGCCATCAGTAGATCGATGGTTTCCCAGAAATCACATGTTCTGTCGAAAGAGCACAAAATTTTAACCGTCTTTTGTGAAAGCAAAACCACCACAAGCAAACATAAACGATAGAGAAACAGATATAAAGATTTAACGTGTTTTGGTCGATCTAAACGACCATCTTAACTCCTACATGCAGAAGGCATCGCTTTTTTTGCAGGGCCGATAATAAAGCTAAATACAAACGAAGCAAGGCATATGATATAATTACATCTCTTACCATAAAAAGGCATTAGTTCGATCAACAATTATGCTGAGACAATAGCCACTCCTATTACTCTATGTACATAGCAACTTTGTATTATGTTTTTATATTGTCGAAATAACAATTAATCACAAGACTTGCCACAAACTCGACCCCATTTGACTAAAATATCGCCTCTAGGTATCGATTATGATGTTTTCGGTTATACTCCAAAACACTACCATAGGTCCGATCCGATATGCCAACAAACAATGCTTCAGCATCTGGACTAAAGGATATGCCGCCAATTTCACCAAACACGTCAATTTCCTGTCCTGATCCATAGTCGGTTTGTGAGTCAAATATGTGAACAAAGTCTGCTGGTTCAGCTATGGCCAGGTATCGACCATCTGAGCTGAACCTAATGGCTCGGATTGCACCCATGCGTCCCTTCAGTACGGCTAATGATTTTGATGGATTTCTTATGTCCCATAATCTGCAGGTTGTGTCTTGGTTTCCGGTTGCTACTATCTGTCCGTTTGGATGCCATGCTGAGGCGAATGAGTAGTCTAAATGACCTTTCAATTTGTTGATTTCCTGTATGATTGATTTAACACGCTTTATTGTTACCAAAGTTGAACGGGTTGTTTATTGGCATTTAATTTTGATAATTAGAAAGGGGGCTTACTTTTCCTGATTGAGCATCGGCTAGCAGGCATTCAGTACTGTCACCAAGGACGGCTAATAATTTACCATCGGGGCTAACAGACGTATCCTGCATATACAACATAGTAGTGAGAATAATGGTATTGCTAATAGGAGGCAGTTTCTACATTTACTTATCAATGGGTGAAACATGCAAACAGGTCGAAAGTCGTCCAACATGTATTTTGAACACGAACAGCCTCCTAAACTGATTTAGTCGTAATATCTGGATCATTATTGAAATATTCTAAGCCACGAGAGTTATATCATTTCTTAAGGTGACAAATTTGACCCATTCACTTATTATCTGGGTCAAACATGTCCATGGGTCAAAAGTTGTCCAAAATGTATATTAAACACATACTCCAAAATTGTCTAATTCAGAATAACAAGAACCTAGTTCTAAACTGACCAGTTGGACCAAATCAACAAAATCGAACCATTTTGACCCAAAAAAGTTTAGCAACCAGTCAACCACCCAGATCTGCCCATATTGCCACATCTCACATTTTATTGATAAATTCATGCAGTAAAGGTAGGAGATACTCACATTAACGGACCAGGGGAACGAGAAGTTATCAACGCAAGCAAAACTCTCCGCGTCAAACACCCTTATGAGTGCGTCATTGTTAGCAGTCATTACTCTCATTGCACCACTGCAAAAGAAGAAATTGGTAGGTGTTTAGATTTGTATTATGCAACTGATTATTCAGTATTATATGTTTGGATTAGGCTGATTATATAAAAGTAAAATCAAATTACCCCTCGTTTTAGCCAAACCTGGTCATAGGATTTTAATCCCATTTGGCAACTGCATAAATCAAATATTTGTCTCACTCTTTAACTTTTAAACTTAACGAACACGACCAATCTCCATGTTTAAAAACTCATTTTATTACAACTAATCATCTCTTTCAGTTTTTAAAAAACAGGTCCAAACATCTCGTTACAACTATAAACTGAATCTAAGACCAACCTCGAACTGTAGGAGATGTCCACAGAGTTGGTTATGGCAGTTTCATCGGTTGCAATTTTTGTGGCAAAGGAAACTCCGGGTTTGTTCAGATACTATTAAACATCGACAATAGTTAGAAACTCAAAACTACTTTTGCTTGCTGCATTTAAACTGTTAGGATTTGAAATAATGTACCTTGCAGATTAGTTCACCATGAAAACCACCAGCAACAATTAAGTCATCCTTAACAGCCATAGTGCTTACTTGTACTCGAGACAATGAACGAGAAAAAGATCCAGGATACTTCTGCATTGGGAAGATATTACCACTAGAGTAAGTAATTTAAAAAATAAACAAATTATATGATAGTAGCCAAGACGTTGCTTACCAAAGTAGGTAATACAGGCATAGCAACATTTATTACTTCCTTGCCCCTTTTGAGAAGTGAAGACCAATGCATAACCGAATAGTTTTGCATAAGGTAGAGATCGTGCTTTGAGGTTGCCCATAAGAGATTCCTTAACTGGAAGCATGAACCAAAGGCAATTAGGTTTGCATATCAGCATGAAAGTGAAGTTTATACCCTCGTACAAGAAGAAGTAATGAAAACACTCCTCTATTATTCAACACAGGTAACACACATACATGATGCAACCACAAAAGGTCTACATAATATCACATATGATGTGGTTCGAACAAAATTAACGTGTAATGAAAACGCTCCTCTATTTAACAACACAGGTAACACACATGCATGATGCAACCACAAAAGGTCTACGTAATATCACATATGATGTGGTTCGAACAAAGTTAACGTGCCTAAGATATAAGCCAACAACAAAAGTAAAGGAGCAGGCATCTAAATGGAAGCTAAATGAAAAGGTTTTGGAGCAGCAAGGGTAATTGTGGCACGGTTTGCTCAGTTACGGCTTGGGTTTTTGGACAGGGCCTGTCAACAGACTAGCCGAACTCGGGGACCATCACAGAAACTTTGCCATTTTGGCCGCGTCCCGGGCTTTTAACCACGTCTCAGTGTAATGCTGGACAAGATCAGTCATGATTATTTGTTTTGTTTTTTTGGACTTTCAGAACGTATGCGAGCTGGTATAAAGATGGTTATGCATATGGGATGTCATATTCATATAGTTTTAGCGTTGGTCGAGAGCGTTTTGTCGTTCTTTGTTAATGTGGTTGTTTGCCACATTCTCATGTACATAACTTCGATATTCCGTTTACCCAAGAAAACAATCAGACCAATTAAGGGTACTCAATAATACAAATCACCTTCTATGTTACAACTAAGTGTCATAAAGGGAACATATAAAATACTGTACTGCAAATAATAAAAAGCAAATAACTGCCAGCAGCCCTGAAGTGGCCGACAAGATGAATGAAGAGAAGAGGTGAAGCATGGACACCCTCTTTGATATACAAATCTGAGCACAAAAGCATAATCATGTATCCATGACATTATTTTATGCAATTTCCTTACGTCACCTAATACAATGTATGATTAGTGCAAGATGAACTTGAGACACGACCCTCTTCAACAACCACAGAAATTAACCCGAAAGCAACTGTGACCACAGAAATTAGACTGAGCCTGCCTTATTGAATTCACTACACCAAATGGTACTCTAAAGAAACAAAAAACATAAAATGCCGTAGGCTACTACAAAAAATATAATGAATAAAGATGAAAAATGGAAGGGTAAAACCCCGTGTTCATAGATTTAAGATGCATGCATGTAGAGTCCTCACCGATGCATAAGAGCGTGCATAAAAGTAAAGCCGCATAGGACACCCATGGATGATAAATAATCACTCAAATGGTTGTATTGGTAAATACATAATCACTCACATGGTCATAATAGTTTTTGAACTCCAAACAACTAAGAGAGTACAGGTAAGAAAAAATCTAAAAGTAGAAACTTTTTCAGAATATAGCTGAAATGGGAATGCAAGGATGGTAGGATTTTACTGGAGTAGAACAGTGTGCTTCATCATTTACCCAACAAAGAAAAATTATTTTGATCACCTATCTCAAGACGTAAAGAACGACCTAGACAGAATAGTTAATACATCGTCTCACTCAGTAACTGATATAAAGCAAAGTCATAAGCACATAAGCAACTTATAACTTTTCCATATTATCGGGCTACAAACCTGGTAAAGTGAAGCATCTAAGCACACAATTGTTAAAGCACAAAGGAATATCAATGGACTAGATTATAGATGCTCAAAACTAGCTTTAGTTACCCTTCCAATCACTAAAATATGAAAAAAGTGTCTACACGAGACAAAATTTTCATAAATGTTAGAATATGTCCCTACCATACGATATTAAGAGCGGCCTTATCCACATGCTGCTTGATATAAACAGCACCCTGCTTCTATGGCTGAAACAAAAATGATTCAGTTGTTCCAAACATGCATTGTTAAACCCGTATTAAATAGCCAAAAAGCAGAAGTCTATTACATAATAAACCAACCAGCTGCGGAATTAGGCAGAACCTAACAGTGAAAGCCAGTTGTACATGTCTAAATAAAACGATTGTATTCCTGTTCTACCAAGGTTATAGTTAAAAGGCTAGTGACAACGGAGAAGAATGATGTTTTGATGTTTCAAATGATATTATTAGCTAGTCAATTGTTACTAAGTCTACCAAGTCCATGCTAACAGTTATTATCATTTTCATGTTATTTGACTATAAAGATCATTCAGTCCCTCATCACTTTATATTATTGCTGAGAGCATGATGATGGCCGCATTTGGTAAAACGGCCTAAATTATTTAACAAAATATAACCCCATCAGGATCCATATCTGCATCCAAATCTTTGTTAGTATATAAAACTTGAGCATTCAAAAATGAACCGTGAAAGAATCGATGATGTAAACGAAATGCATATCTCAGAAAGCCAAGTTATACCTCCCCAATGCTTCCATGAACATAGCTTACGAAATGGTCAGCGGTTGGGAACCAACATGAGCCATTTCAGGATTGCACCTTTGATACATAGATCTCGTGATTTTATTTAATACTCTCATGACATAAGGGCACTTATTTTTATCTGCACAAAAAGGATTTTGGTAAATACAGGACCCGGCTCAACTGAGCCGGGCTAAAACTATGCATTAGAAGAATCAAGCTCATTTCTGTCATTGTCAAATAAGCTTTCACAAGTAAATGACCAGCAACATATAGAGTACAGTGCTATATTCTATGAAAAAGCTAATGCAAAGGTAATAGATGCAAACAGAGTCGGGTTGAGTTAAAGATGTGGTCAAAATTATCACTAACATAAAAGTCTAGAATACATTTAATTCACCATCCATATCCTAGCGCAACGGAGGATGTTCACCAAAAAATATCCGTAATACACTCGCAGAAATAAAATGCATATGAGCTAGTGCACCCCATGGAAAGTGCTACAATGACCAAATTAGACACATTACATAAATAAGTTGCGTACCCACACAAAAAGTAGTAAACAAACTTAATCCTCGTAGAGTAAGCTATCTATAACTAGTTCCGCAAGTCTATTCATAATGTGATGCACTTCATAAAATGTCGGGATGAAAAAACACCTATAGTCCTATACAAAGTAACGCATGTATTGATGGTACTTCAATACCACACAATTTCAGCATAGTGATATCACAAAGCACTCCACACAAGCATAAAAGTAAACTTAACCAAAAGTGAAATTCTATACCTGAAAATGCACGACTGTCGGCTTGACAAGCCTCGTGTTGAACTGGAAGTCGTAGAAAGTGTGGCCTTTGTCTACTATCTTGCACTCCTGTCAACAATATCATTATAAGAAAACACAAATTTAGAGTAGGCTAAGACAACGTATTATGAAAAACAGCAAAGCGTAAACAAACAAACCTTGTCTAAATCGTCATGAGAGTTGTCAAGGTTCTCATAGTTTTTGTATTGCAACAATCTCGTTTCACGATACTTCTCTCTTGTGAAATTGAGCCTCTCCCAAGGAATCCCTTGTATATCTTTGCCGTTTCTAGCTTCCTCAGCTGACGTATCCGTCGTCGGCTTGCTCTAAAAAGAATTTTAAAAAACATCCATCAATCACCGAAAACATATAAAAACATCCTAAACGAAGACCAACAATCCGAAATCATTGTACCTGGTCAAAATCGTCCTCGAAATCTGAATCCATTGGATCACTAGCAAAAGTCGTACGTGAGTGGTTGTTGTTATTTTCAAAAGGGTTATCCGCAAATTCGTTCATATTGTAATACTCGTCATCAATCATATACTCAAGCTGTTGGTTGTGAAGCTGCGCCATATTGTCCTACAAATATTAGGAACTTCTTTAAAAATCTACACGGGATTGCTTATTGAATCTACTTATTGTCAGATAAGCAGATTTGGTAGGCAATCCTAAACACGACAAAACTGTTCTCAAAACGCAATAAGCTGAGAATTAATTTTCGTAAGCAATCCCAAACGCCCCCTTAGTATCCACAACAAAAAAATCGGAAAAAACAACTAAAACAAGAGGTACAAATTGACTAATAAAGAGGGTGTTTGGATTGCTTAAAAATAAGCAGTTTAAGCAGTTTAAAGGGTTTGTATCATCCAAAGTGCTTCTGTTTATTATGGGAAAAAAGCACTTTCGATAAGCATGCTGGAATATGCTTATTTCTAAGTGCTTATTTGAGATGCGATTAAGATTACCTTTCTACAATTATATCTAACCCAAAACCCATTTATAAATAGATCAGATCGAAAACTTAATAGCACTTTTTCGGTCTTATTGAATTTTAAATAAGCCAAACCAAACACTATTTTCTGAAGTGCTTTATTTAGGGGGTGTTTGTTTAAGCTTATACGTGGGCTTTTACTAGCTTATTTGTTTTCCGGCTTATATATCATAAGCCCCAATTTAACGGCTTATTTTGAGACTTGTGGGCTTATATAAGTTTATTATAATATGATAAACTTATTAAGTCTCAAAACAAGCCGGAAAATCGGGGCTTACGAAATATACGCCGAAATCAAATAAGCTAATAAGCCCACGTATATAAGCTTAAACAAACACCCCCTTATTAGCATAAGCATTAAAAAAATTACTGCAAAAAACAGATCATTAAAAAATTATTTACTGCATAAACAAATACATTAATTAACTTTCAACTGAAAAAAATTACTCCAAAAACAGATCACTAATAAAATTACCTAATAAATCCAATTTAACTAGAGTATAAAATTTATTACTGCATACACAAATACAGTAATTAACTTTAAAGTAGAAAAAAATTACTCCAAAAAACAGATCCTTAATAAAATTACCTAAACAAAATCAATTTAACTAGTGGTAAATCATTTATTACTGCATACACAAATAACTACTGCATAATAAACAGATGATTAATCAGTTCACATAAAATTAAACTAATTAGCTAACAAATCCTATTAACTAGAGTAAAACAAATAAGTAACTAATTAATTAATGAGTATATAAAATTAAGCTCCTAAAAAGCAATCAGTACACATAATAATCAGTTATTAATCTAATTATTTAATCAGTTAAATACAGTAAAACAAATAAGTAAGTTATAAAATTCAGTTTATTATCTATCATTAGTATAAATAATTAACTAGCAGTAAAACATTTATTACTGAATAATAAACAGAGCATTAATCAGTTAACATAAAATAAAACTAATTAGGTAACAAATCATATTAACTAGAGTAAAAAAAATAAGTAAGTTATAAAATAAAATTTATAAACTAGCTAGGTATTAATCAAATTATACCTATAAAAATATTATGGAAAATTGAAATGTGAAAGGGTTTGTGAAGAGTGTGGAAGGAAGATAAAAGGTGAAGGAGTTAACAAGTTATTTATAGAAAGGAGGTGGTTTATGTGAGTGAGCGTTGGCCGGTTGTTGGGTGGGTCCCGCCAGTGTTAGAATACGTGAATGAATGGTCTGTGTGGACCCCGTGTCGTGTGGGACTCACTCGTTCGTGTCTAACCGGACCCTTCTTCATACAGGAAGGCTTTTATTAGGTGGTGTTTGTTTTTTAAGAGGCTCTGAATCTGAATCTGAATCGCACATCTGAATCTGAATTTGAGGCGTAAATGTCTGAATCTGACCGCATCTGAACGGGAAAAAATAACTCATGTTTGAACCGCACATTTGCTTGCTCGTACTAATTTTTTTTTTTGTCTTTTTTTGTGTCAGCAAGAGGCAACAAGAGGTGTTTAGACACCCCTCTCAAGTCTAGACCATTAAGATCTTACTGCCTCTGAACGCGTCTGAACGGGAAAAAAAAACAAATGGTCTGAACGACCAAAATATCTGACCGCGTCTGAACGGTTCAGATTAAGAGGCAGTTAAGAGCCTCTTAACGAAAAACAAACACCACCTTAGACCGGTCGTCATGGTGATATCTTTGTTTAATGGAAATTGATTTGCATATTTTAAAACTTGATTAGGATGTTTTATTTTTAAAAGTCAAAAATTGCATATATATTCTTCTTAAAATGAATAATTGCATATGTATATATTTTTTGTACAAGTTTTTTATGCACATATTACAATGGTTTTTATGCATGCTTTGGATATATATGCAATTTTGCATTTTCGGGAAGATATATATGCAAAAGCCCCTATTTAAAAATAGATCTAGTGAGAAGAGAAATTGAAATAAGAAGAATGAGAAGTAATTTGAGTCACACATTTTAAATGAGGAGGAGAAATTTTAGTGCATCTGAAATGTGCGGTTGTGGTTTATTCTCACTCTTCTTATTTTAATTTTACTTCTCATTTGATCCTTACTCTGTTTTATTTAGGCTAGTCCCAATCGTGACCGAGCATGACCCTGCCACATCAGCTTTCTCTCTCTGACGACCAGACACGACTAAGTTGCCACAGTCGATGACCAAGTTGTTTTTTTTTTTTTTTTTTTTTTTTTTTTTTTTTTTTTTTTTTAATATCAAGTGGGAACAATTTTTAGTGAGTAAATGTCGGTCGAGATTTCACTCGATATAGTATTTTCTCCTCCTCCAACCGATCTCATGCTCGATGTCCATAAATGGCACAAAGTGACGGTATGGTTGGCATAAGTTTGGCACGAAAAAATTGTGCACTTGGCGTGCTATCCTCCCCTATACATTGTTCTCTTATATGAAAGAGGTGTGTTTTGTGTGGTCAGTGGCGGAACCAGAAAAATAAGATGTGTGAGGCATTTTTTTATTAACTTTTTTACAAAAACAATAGAAAGCGGAAGAAAAAATTAAGATCGTAATGATAAATCGAATTTTTTACTTAGAGATGAAGGATTATAAGGCTTTAGAGTGTTGAATGTTGGGTTTTATATGTGGGTAATTTGAGTTTTGAGTGGATGACACTTTCAAAAAAAGTTTAAAATTAAAAAAAATTACATTAAAACCTCAACTTTTTCGGCTAGCAATGCGGGACACCGACCCTCCATAGTTACTACATAGATCCGTCTTTGTGTGTTGTGTGCTAGATTCTTTTGTTATAGAAAAAAGTGTTGAAGTTGCATCACTTTTGTCATGACACCAACATCACCTTGTGCTATTAGTGAAATTTTTTTAAAAATTGTACATTTACAAAATGAGCATTTATTTTGAAACGAGAAAAATTCCTTCTTTTAACATTTTATAACGAGTATCCATTGTTTTTCAAAAAAAGTAACTATACTACCACTAAAAAAACAAATACAAACATAAGAAAGCTCACTGCCCCCAATAAAATAGGAAAAAAGAATAAAAACACCCTAAGATAAAAAACAAATATAAATTACCCACAACCCAAACAAGTGTATATTGGTAACCCGGTTATTTAAACCAATTTTTATTAAAATCCAGTACAATTGGGTGATATTATATATATATACTATTTGTGGTTGGGGAGGGTATAAAAATACAAGGTATAAATGGGTAGGTGTCAACATATGATTGGCTCTATACAAGTGATAGTACACAACTTTTTTTGTTGGCAGCACACTATTGGCTGAAGTGTGTTTGGGAAGTTACTGTTCACTGTGTTTAGACGATTGATATACGGTATACTTTTCTTCCACCGCCTTAAACCATCTACACACTTCTGATATCTTTTCCTTCCTCCTCTCCCACACAATCTTTTCATATCTTCCACACAACCATTAGTACCGTTTCCCAGTCATTTCTTGAATCTTCTTAATCCACCCCACACACACACCCACAAAACACCCACACCCACAAATGATCGGCTCAACAAGATCATGAAGAAGAAGAAGGGGAATCCTAAAACTTCTTCCCACCATCTAAATCCCAAATCAATAAATTAGAGGTTCATCGGTTAGCTTTACCCTTCATCTTCCTTGGATAGAAATTAAATTTTTTGCCTTTATGAATCTTTGTTCTTATGATTTTTAATTTGGGAAAAAAATAGATAGTGTATAAAAAGTAAACCTTTCATTTTGTTTACAGGTTCCATTTTGGAGTTTGCTTCTGAAGGTTCAGTTTGGGTGCGTTGCCAGCTGTACCAGGAGGTCACAAAATTAAAGGTACGTTTTTGTTAAAGATTTAGGGTGTTGTTGATATGTGTAAGTTTGAAGATGTTTAAAGTGTATAAGATTGAATAGGTTGTTAAAGTTTCAATCTTTTATGCTATTTTAAGTGAACTTAGTTGATAAAGATTTGTTTGACCAATTTTGGGATTTTCATATATTGCGCTTCTGAGGTTATTTGAAAATTTTTAAGTTGTTATGATTTTATGGAATAAATTTGTTAATTTTTTTATGTTGCACATCACCTGTTTGATAAAATGGTTTAATGATAAAAGTGCAGGTTTTGCTGATCAAGAGTAAGACAATGTGGCTTCAGGAGTTTATTCGGCCTAACGTTAAGGTAAAAAAAACATTTCATCTATAGAAGAATGTCAATATTGTTTGTGACACTAATCAAAAGAATAATTAACGTGTGATGGTGTTACTATAGTATGGTAAATTGATACGGAAGAGCAGGCCGCCACAACCACTGGCAACATGGTTTGAAACGATGGCGACTTTAACAATAGTTTGTCACTGTCGGATTCTCGCATCAGATCATTGCAAGTTCAGGTTAGTATTTGAGGGTTGTCCAATATAAATTGAATAGTTGTGAAATGCTATAGTAGTAAAAATGTTGAGAAATGAGTTAGATTTTCTAATGGAGTGTTTGGACCTTAAAATAGGCGCATTCTGAATGTGCATGTTTAGTTTAATTTTAACAAAGATTTTCTTAGTCTTTGCCTTTTTGGTATAATGAAACCACTGTAATTTATTGAAAGAAAACGACAGTCTGTTGGTAGCTAATCACACAAATCAATTCGGTTGACCAGGTTGATCCGGATAAGCCGTTGAAACGGTTACAGTAGACCCTGCTTCTTTCCCATCTGTTGAGCGTCTTTGTTGGACTTACCTTTTTGGTGTTTGTTTTAAAGTAAATCACACAAATGATTTTTTCTTGCTGCTACATCTATTTTATTTTTTTCTCTTTGTAAGTTTTAAAGTATTGCCAATGTTTTAATTGTTTTGTTGCTATAGTTAGGCTGATGTATTGAGCATATAAAAATCGTGAAATATGCTTAAACAAACACCCTCATAAGCATTTTATCTTTCATTTATGGCTATTGTTTCTATTAAATAAATTTTGGACTTTGTTTCTATATAGCCTATTTTATACTTTTGATTATTTCGTTAGGCTTATAACTTTAAGTTGATGTCGTGTATTGCAGGGATAAAAATGGTACTAATGTCATTGAGTTTGTTGTTTTCGAACACAAACGCGGGCTTCTTTCCTTCTCTTCCTGCAGTTGTTATTTATGAAGCCAAAGTTTCGGAAACTTGGCATGTGGAGACAAGTGAATTGTGGTGAATGAAGGTGATGTCAAGATGATGAGCAGTCAATATTGTGGTGTAAATGCATCGGTTGGCTCGAGCAGTCGTAATAGTTCGGAAGGCAATTGGGGATCAGTATCAGGTACATATTGCACATCTTTCTATATCTTTTTGGGCTTTCCATTTTTATGTAACTGTTTTTTTTATGAAGGGGTTAGTGCTCTCAACTGCTTCAGTTGATGCTTTTGGAGTTACAAATCTGAAGCTGATATGAGTAATGAAACTAAAGGAGGGAAAGAAATGAAGAGACTGGATCACAAATGAACATATTAATACTCCCTTAAAGAATTGGTAATGGAAGCAAAAGCATCCTATCCTATACAATTATTCACTATGATTCAAAAAGATGCAGCTACTGAGGAAACTGATGAACCTAAAAAGTCAATTGTGTTGGACAACTCCTGTTGTTTTACTTCTACGAGAGTCATCCACTCAACTATGTGCTTCTTGCAATCTTACTATCTCCTTTGCGTTGGCAACTGCTCTGGCTTGCTCCTTTACTCACGGTAAGTAATCGCTGCACATTCCTTTAATTTAGGCTTTCTAGGCTTATTAGGAAACTCTTTTAGATAGTATGTGGTACTTTTTTTGTAGTAGAGGTCTCGAAAAATTCTACAATCATTTGTAGTCTAATTTAGTAATTAAGGCCAAAGGTACAAGTTTAACGTGTGTTTGTAGTTTTTCTGAGGTAATGTGTGTATGTTGTATATAGCAAGTAGATGTTGAAAGCGAGTGTGGGAGTTATCGTTAGAATACTTAAGTATCGTAAAGATCTCTAAAATTGGTGACAGGATGAAGCAGGAGGCCCAATTAGGATTGCAGAATGGTGTTTGGGGCTGGTCGAAAATGTGAATGCTTATTGGTTTTCCAGATTATGTAATATAAGCATTAAACTGATGTTGGGGGTTATAATCAAAGCCTGAAGTTGGAATTTAGTATCGTATGATTTTGTAATTTCTCTTACAGTTTAAGCTTCTTATATATACTATTAGTAATTACTATGATTTAGTACTAAAATAGTAATTTAGGCTTCTTGAATATACTGTACAATTTGTAGGTTCTATTCAATTGAAATATACTATATGTGACTTTCGACCCGTTTTCACCCTTTCTCCCCATTTGATCCATTCCTTTTATAGCCAACCGAATTGTCGGTATTGAATATGGATGCAAAACACTTGACATTCTTGGTTTTCGGGTTATAAATTTAAATGTTTGATCACTTGATGACATTTTTATTCACCTTAGCTAGCTTTATGTTAAGAAAGAATGCATATAAGAGCTTTTTTTTTGGATTATACAAGTCTGGTAAAGAGCCTTTGGCATGCTTTTATGTTTTGGGGGATGTTTGAGATTGTTAATTAAAATGCTAAGCTTATAAATTAAGTAGAATTAGACAATCAGTTAAAACACGAGGCGAGAGATAGTATGTATGTGGCGTATGTTGTCACAAAACATAATAATCAAGATAAGCAGTTGTTTGAGTGGTTGCTCATTTTACTTATTCAGAAATTTAGGAGGTGACTTCCAATTTGCCTATTTCAACCTTGAATATTTTCTAATAAGTAATCCAAAACACCCCTTTCGTGTGATGTGAAACACTTCTTACCTGTTTATGTTTGCAATAACTTTTGTGTATATTATAGCTTATAGTTTTTCATGAGAAATTTTATTAAATAAGATTAGTCCGTTTACCCGTTTTTAATTGCATTTTTTAATTTAGAACATTAATAAGAGTTAGAAAAA
Organism: Chrysanthemum seticuspe; assembly: GCA_019973895.1. NCBI lineage: Eukaryota > Viridiplantae > Streptophyta > Magnoliopsida > Asterales > Asteraceae > Chrysanthemum > Chrysanthemum seticuspe. The sequence continues at coordinate 355,298,532 of BPTQ01000008.1, read as the reverse complement.
CAGTTGATTGAGAATAAGATAATTATTTGCAAGAAAGTGAGTCGAGTTAAGGGTAGGTATGTAATTTTTAAATTTACCCTCTACTTTTTTACATGCTTTTCAAAATTTATATACTTTCGCCTAAAAATATCAAAATCCAAAATTAGAGTCGTATTCTCTAAAGGCTGAACACTACAAAGTAAACTGTTATGAATTGAAGTCTCAAAAATGAGTTTTGGTTCTATGTAAACATGTTTTTAGTTTATGTTCGGTTTTCTTTCTTTTGTATGGTTTTTTTCTATATGCTGAAAAACCAACCTTAAACTCAGTTGCTACCCGTTTCAGATGATGGAAAAATATGGAATTGGCTTTGGACTGCAGACCCGCATAAAGATGCATCAGATGCAGGTCCTGTTGCAGAACTAAGGGGATTGCGATTCCTTAACCGGTTATTGTTTTGAGGACTAACGAAGGTTTTGTGTTCCAACCTATATACACTGGCCAAGGGCCACTCGAGAACCTAGCTGCTGACGTTTCAGATAATGGTCATATTAGATTTTTCTCGGTAATTATATCTTATTTTCTAACTAATTTGACAATATTTGATAGTAATGTTTCTAATTAACTTTTTTTATGCTTTTCAGGCCTTCAGCTCCCAAATTCAATGATCAGCCGATGCTTCGTTACAAGATTGGTAGTAGTCTGCTTCATCGACCACCCCCGCAGTCAGGTCCCTACAACAATGCTACTAACCAACAACAACAGCAAGCCGGACAACTTGCACAACAAATGCTGATGTCTTCTGGTATGGCCTGGCCAAACAACACCATTAATGGATTGGTGGTCATCACAACCAGGTATGCTTCAGCTTTCCAGGAAAAATTCTTCTGATGAAGACAAGAATGAATTTTGTCAGCGCATGGTGTTGCAGTTGCTTCTTCGGCTGGTGGTGGTGTTGTATCTGCGACAGCATGCACCGACTCAAAAAAGGAAAAGCAGCCCGAAGAGATAGAGGGGTTCGAGAATGTGACCTTTGAAGATGAGATCGTTTAATCAAAACATTTTTTTTTAATTTTATTATACACCTTTGGTGTTAGTGTTTGATTTTTAGAATAAAATGGCTCCCCGCAGCAACGCGCGGGTCAACTTACTAGTTTTGAGCACCTTTAGTGTCAACTTTACAATTTCTATCACTTAAAAAACTTCAACTTCATGGTATAACTTGTGTAATTAAAACACTTTATTGCATTGGAAGTTGATCATGATCGATAGCGTAAAGCTTATGGAATTTAGTTGGTATAAATTAGCTAAAAACTTTTTTGTTTATTGTAACAATATTTTTTTTGAACGTACGACGTGATTAAGATTGATTTGATGACTACTACACATCGAAATGGAATTTGGAATGGGTTGTCGACTATTGTCACTGACAAATTGTCGAGGCATGTGGTCCATCTTCGACGAGTATAATGTTTTTAGTATCTATGTACGTGATTGATGTTAACTATCACAATTACAAGTTTATGCATATTCTAACGGTCCCTAAACCACGTAACTTTGTTTGATTCTATCTTAGCGGAAGTGTCATTGTTTTGAAAGAAAGAAAAAAAGTTTGAATCGTATAAAATTGTAATTCTTGCAACTTGATGATGTGCTACTTTTTATCGAAAAATATATATCAATTTCATGGTTGGAAATGTAGTTAAAAGTCACTCAAGGAAGTAAATAATCTCTTCTTTAACAAGTATAAGCTAAAAAGACAATCATTTCGCAAAAGAATTATTTAACTATAAGAACAAAAACAATCATTTCACAAAAGGAATAACAATGTTTTAATTGTAGCTATTTTTTTTCTCTCTCTTCTGAACGGTAAATTTTATTAGAAAATTAGCAAGAAGCTAAAAAAATTATAAATTAATACAATTGAGGTTCTTCAACCAATTACTGTTCATCATCTTCAACCTCCATATCTTTCATTCTTTCTTCTTTTTATTCAAAAACACGACTCAAAACACCTTTAAATCAAGTGTTGCACCTTCAGAAAACTAGTAAAATTCACAAGAAATATACATTGCGTCGCCAAAAAACATGTGTGGCACGTGCCACTAGTGGCTCGTATGTAGATCCGCCCCTGTTTATATAAATTTGTGTAAAGTGAGCATCTTTTTTGGTGGTCCAATTTGTTGTCATTTTTTTGTACCCTATTCTCAAATTGATCATACTCATCTCCTCAACTACTCAAATGCAGTATTTTATTGACACGTGTCTCACTTTCTAATAAAATATATTTTTTGAAGTGGCCTACAAATTACTCAACCTACGGCTATTCTACTTCTACTCAACTTCATCTAAAAAGTGCAATACCTATGTGCAAAAGTACAAGATCCATGACCTACATACTACTCGACCGACGGCTACTTAACATGGGAATCTACTCAACTTCACCTAAAAGGTACATCAGAAATGACAAAAAAATCTTGTACTTTCTTTTTTAGATTTTGTTTGTATTTTTTTTTTTTTTTTTTTTCTAGAGTTAAATTACACAAAACACCTCAAAAACCAGTTAAACATCAAAAGACACACACATTATCACACGCTGAAAAACCCATACACAATCAGACACTATTTATTTGATTTTGTATGACCAAATATTGATTTCAATATGAAACCGTTGGTATATTATTGATTTGTATGACCAATAATAACGAAGGTCGATTTGATCGGTTGGTTGGGTGACGAATTGGATCGTTTGGCTGGTTAACGAAGGTGGATTTTGATCGGTTTGCTTAATAGTGAAGCACTGTGTGTTTTTTTTTGTTAACTGTGTGTTTATTTTATTAAACATGTGTATAGAAATTTAAACATGAAAATATATATATATATATATACAAACAAAATCTAACCGCACATAGGACCACTAAAAAAATTTTGTACCTTTTTTTATACTTTCTTCTTCTATTATTATTATCATTATTATTATTATTATTATTGTTATTTTTATTATTATTTTTTTTAATTTTATTATAAAACATCACTTCATTAGAAGTTCATGAGATTTATAAGAAATTAGTGAGGAGCCGAGAAACTAATTGACCCCCCACTCCTCTAATCATAGGATTTATTATTATTATTATTATTATTATTATTATTATTATTATTATTATTATTATTATTATTTTATTTTTTTATTTATTTATTTTCTATTATAAAACCTCACTTCATTAGAAAACCAAAAGGAATTACAAGAAATTTGTGGGAAACCGAGACACTAGTTGGGCTCCCACTCCTTTCTAAATACAAAAGCTAAGTCTGTGAAAAATAAAAGCTCCACTCTTAACACTATTCGTGTGGCTAAGAGCAACAGTCTTGATATGTGAAAGCGTGTCCAAAGTTTCCATGTCAAGCTCCCCAAATGTAGAGAAGGCAAATGGGATGAACTTGTAGCCATTTTCTTCACATTTGGACACATATTTCTTTTTCTTCTTTTCTACAGCGTTATGTAAGGCCACCCCGGGAGCCCACGCAGACGCATCAATACCCGCAAAAGGAGAGATTCCAGTCACATCCAAACACGCGTCCTTACCTTGGATCCAGTTGAATAATAGCAGGTCTGCCAAACGCAGCTCTTTCCCGTTCCTCGAAAGAAACCCCAATGGGGCCTCCTTTTTCACCATAATCCCAACCTTGGAACATATGTCGACAAGAATATCACGCACCAAGTTATGTCTGAATTTCACCCCCACTTCACTAGAACAGTGAACTGCATGGTTCCCCCATTGGTCCATAAGATGCTTGCAGCTCGGGCATGAGCTACCTTCAGAAAACATAGGTATGGTAAGCCTATAACACAAACCGAACGTAATTGGCGATGGTTCATCCTTTGGCCCAACCCATCAATAGGTATGGTGAAAAGGAAATCTTGTGCATGTGAAGCCCGAGTACAACTGAGGATAGCTACCTGCCTCGGGCTTAACGAATACTTATTATTATTATTATTATTATTATTATTATTATTATTATTATTATTATTATTATTATTATTATTATTATTACGTAGTAGTATTTGGTTTGTGAGTATGTGTGTGTGTGATATTTTGTGAGATATATTTGTATAAAAATGTGTATTTTAATAAAAGGTAATGGAGCAATGACTATTGAGGATAAAAAGTAAGAAAGTGTAAAATGAGAAAGAAAACTAATATAAAGCTAAGGCCGGATGGCAAGGAAGGTGACTCGGTTACCTCTCCCTCCATCTCACTCATGACTCCGTGTCCAAGCTTCACACTCACGAGTAAGTCACACAACCCAAGTGAATGGCTCACTTTAAAATTTTACAATTATTTATTTGGTTTGTGAGTGTATGTAAAGTATTTAGTAGGGTATATTTTTATAAAATGAGTATTATAACGAAAAGTGATGGTAAGGTGACCTTGTCTACAAAAGGTGAGTGAGAGTGAGAGGAATCGAAAAAAGAAAAAAACTAACGTGGCTATAAGACTATAAGGGCCCGTTTGGTTTAGGGATTTGGATTAGATTTGAGGGACCCACAGATAAAAACCAACGTTTGGTTAAAGATGTGACTTAAAATTGGGTGTGAGAGTCATTGTACCACCACTGTTACAAGTCTGAAGAAAAAGGTGATATTTGAAGAAAGTAGTAGGACCAATGTTTTTGTGTGAGTATGTATCTTTATTTATTTATTTAAAATTAATATATTTTATTTCAAATCTTTTAAAAATAATAATTTATTAATTCTATAATATATTTTCTCTCTCCTATCTCAAATCCAAACCCAAATCTTAAACTAAGGGCCCGTTTGGTTAGCGGTTTTACCATGGGATTTCAGTCTGACACAATCAAAAGTCATGTTTGGTTAAAAAAAAGGGACCCACGGTTTGGCATGAAGGATGAATATATTGCTATACTGAATTCCCATCATAAGTGGCTGGATTAGAAAAGTTGTACTGAAAATTTTTGTTTGCTTCTACAAGTGGTGGGACCATATTTAATATTAACCTTAAACTTTAATTTAAAACTTGATTTATAATTAAAAAAATAATAATTTTCTTTTATTTATTTCTAAAATAATAATATTATATCATTTAAATATTATTTTCTCTCTCCTACTCAAACCTAAATCCAAATCTTAATCTACAACTTTACATTCAAATCCAAATTCTAATCTAAACCCATCTATAAACCAAACGGGCCCTAAATCCAAATTTAAATCCAAATCCAAATTCAAATCTTAATCCTAAACCCATTTACAAACCAAACGGACCCTAAATGTTCAAACACAACTAATTTAATGTCTCAATCAACTTTTAAAAGTGTGCAAATCATCTTTTATCATAAAATAATGCGATCGCCGGGAGTAACATCAACCGAAAGCAAACAAGTACATATGAAAATATGTAACTAATGACGTGACTATTGGTCAATTAGATAAGATAATTTAATGTAAAATTTATTACACATGTTTTCTTAGCAAACAAATGGGTAAGAGCATTTACAACCATAACGTTATAACGCCGTTATAAGGAGAAATAATGCCGTTTTTGACGTTAAACTCTTGGAGGGCGCGCGTTATTGCGCCGTTAGTCTCTGGGCGTTAAGGGGATAACGGGCGTTATTTATTTTTATTTTTTTTTCATTTATGCCCCTAAATGAGGGGTTGTTTTTGTAAATTGTTGGGAATGTTATTGATGTTATTGTTGCGGGTGTTTTTTGAGGATGTTAAGGTGAAATGTTAAAGCTGATGTGGCGCTGACGTGGACGGTGTTATTGATGTTACGGTGTTATTGGTGTTATGGTGTTATCGGTGAAATGTTAAACCGAATACCTGTTTCTAGATTCACCAAACATGTCGACAACAAAAAATATGCTATTTGGACACGTGGTCACCTGAAGTTATTTGGTCTCTACACCGTACACGTGTCTTTCGGTTTAGGTTCGTATCCAGCTTGATCGTGGGCATGTGGACCAAGCACAGATAGTAAATTCTTTTATAATGGCAACGACGAATAAAGTATATTGTTTCATTTGGATAAAAGATAATAACACTAGGTGACAACTTGCCCAATTAACTTCTTTTAAATTGCTCAATTAGTTTACTAAGAGTGCTAGGTGAGGTGAAAACCTTTAACACGTTATTGGTATGCCACCTCAGCGCCATATCATCCCTCCTAATAACACACCAATAACTAAAACACCCCTCTTTTATAACACACCAATAACATGTTATTGGGTCCCTTTTAGGTCCCACAAAATATACCCACTCACTCACAACACACACACACAAAAAAAAGGGAGCAAATGGCGTAAGCCATTGAAATAGCGGAGGCCCCATTGGCGAGTGGATGGCGAGAAAGGTGGTATGGGTTTGGCGGCGTCATTCATTTCTTTTGGTGCATTTGGCGTGTGTTCGGTTTACCTCACCGAGCACTCTAATGTCATCATTATTCGTTGTAAAAAGGTCCATTCATTTGATGTATACTATCTAAACAAATATCTAAACAACTACGAGTATCAGTTATCAAAAACAATATCTAAACAAGAAAGAAGGGGTTAAAATACTTTAGACATCGACATTTTTGCTAAAGAAGACCATTGTCAATTTAGGCTGCTCCTAGTAAGGAGCCCCAATCTCTTTCATTTTTTCTGTTACGTCAGCTTTCTCTCTCCAGCGACCTTCAGGCGATTAGGTGCCCCAGTAAAAGCGACCAAGTTCATTTTTTTTTAAATAAAAAGAAATAAATAACATTTTTAACACAAAATAAAATTTCATTAATAATTACAACGTTACATAAATAAAAACGATACGAAATAAAAGTAATAATATGTTAAATATAAAAACGATACGAAAAACATAAATCATAAATCTAATCTGAATGCTCCCCGCATGCAGAGTCATACGAGGGAGTACGAGAACCGGCAAATCCCTCGAACAGAGGTTCCCCCGGTAGCTCGAAGTTGGTAGTCGAAGTTGATGCACCTACACCATCGTTTTTGTTCTCCCGATAGCTCCAATTGATTTTGGTGCTGACGTTGTTCGTTATCTTCTGAACACACCGCCACAACTTGTCAGCAACCTCGCGATCTTTGCGGGCTTGATCTTTCAAAAATTTGTCTATCACAGCTTTTCGTTCAGGAGTAATGTCGTTGCAACTCTTGTAGTTTTCTCTCATTTGTTCCTTCTCCGCCTTCGCCTGGTCAAACAATTCGATGACGCTTATAATAGCGTTTTTTCGAGCATCATCGTCGTTATTGCATTGATTTTGAACGTACACTTGCATATCTTCAACGGAATGGGGGAGACGGCAAGCCATATTAAATCTTGTGTTGAGAAGTATTTTGAGTTTGTCGAAGTAATTTTTTGTGGGTTGTTGCAGTTATCCTTCAGCCTTAAGAGTAAGCCTTCCAGATACCTGCTAAGATGAACGACGCGTTAGTCTCGCCCCGGGTGTTATCCCAGGACCCGACTCCGGCGTAAGAGTAAGTATGTGTTTTACCGAAAGGTATAGTATAAATGTATGTGTGTGTGAAATGATACCTTATTCTCAAATACTGTATGCGTATATATACTACCTGATGTCACTGTCTGGTCCCTGGGTCTGTCGTACTTCATGGGGTCGTAGGCGATATCAGAGCTGACACTGAACCTGACACTGTCCCTAGGGTCATGCCCGACATCCACGGGGATGAGACAAAGTGTATCCAGGCTAAATGCCAAAAGTACTGTCAGGTCGGCGCGTCCTTCGGACGGGTGACCTGGCAGCGTATCTTTCGGCTTGGACTGTTGCATTAGAGTATCGGTCCTTTCGGTTAAGAGTATCGAACGGTCCTTTCGGTTGAGAGTATTGGACCCTCCGGTGTGAGACCGGAGGGGCATATACGTCGTCATGTCCCCCCCAGTATCATGTTACTTGTTTTTGACAAGTGACGTGATACTATATGTTTGTCGATTGGCTTCATTCGGAGTGACGTGGCGAGTTCTGGGTTTACGGGCCTCGTTTTGGGCCTTGGGCCCGGGCCCATGGGTGAAAACGGGTTAAATTAATATATAACGTTTTTCGTGGGATCATGCCACGTGGCAGATGGTATCTATTGACGGCTCAGATTCGCCCGCGTCGTTCTCTGTCATGATGGGACGTTTCGCGTCTACTTTCTTCGCCTATATAAGGGGCTTTTTCTTCATTTGCAATTTTTACTTTTTACCTTCAACCCTTTCGTCCTCCGCTTGACATAAACCTTCGGCGAGTTCAGGTGAGTTTCGTCCCGTTATTCCTTCGTCGTTTCCGTTGCCTCTTGTCAATATCTTATGGCTTCTAGCTCCGCGGGACCTCTCAGCGATGCTGTCCCTAAGGCTGATATGCACGTATATTCCTCGCTACTCTCCGAGTCGGAGCTCGAGCAGATTATTAGTGATTACGGTATACCGAATGACCTAAACCCTCGTCTGCCCCCTGCGGAGTTCACCATGAATAAACTGCCTCCTGATGCCATTGGCCTGTACGAACAGTACTTTGCGTTTTCCGGTGTCCGGGTTCCCTTTTCTACTTTTCTTTTGAGGGTGATTCGGCACTTCCAAGTTCACATTTCCCAATTGGTGCCTATCGGATTGAACAGATTGGTCATGTTTGAGATTTAATGCCGGAGCCTGGAAATTGAGCCTAGCTTGAATTTGTTTCGGGTCTTCTATACTTTAAATAAGCAGGGGCATTGGTTTTCCTTTCAGCGAAGGACCGGAGGGGAGGCCCGTCCCCGCATTTTTAAATAGACCTGCTCTAGTATGAAGAATTGGAAAGATTGTTTTTTCTTGATTGACCGGAGGGCGATTCCGGATGCAATGCCTTGGAGGCATCCAGACTCCAACGTATCGGATCCTCTTCCTGCCAGCGGTTTTGAGGAGGCCGACGTTAGGAGGTTGTGTGAAGGAGTGGTGGAGCTCCGACCAGTACACTCCGGTCTTCTGTACGAGGTTGGGTTGACAAAGATTTGGAAGCATACTGGGTTCCGTGTGGAGTTTAAGGATATTGACAAGAATGGTAATGCAAACACCTAAGTTCGTTCTGCTTGTTTCTCTTTTTTTTTTATGTGACCTCTTCCTTTTTTTTTTGTAGTCATAACTATGTCTCAGTATCTTCGCCTGAGGTCGGAGCAGGGGTCCCGATTAGGAAAAGGGCGTAGGTTGGCCGAAGGGGAGGAAATCCCTCAGCATGTGACGTCGCCTTTGAGGACCGATCAACCGATTCCTGAGGTGAGCAGGGTTCAGAGGATTGTGGAGAAAGCTGATGCAGGAGTTTTAAAAGCTAAGGAAAAAAAGAGGAAGCAGGTGGAGCGAAGGCCAGCTGGGGGCCCTTCGTCATTGTTGAAGAGGAGACGGAGGGAGTCTCCCTCTATCGAGGTTTTGTCTAGCCCGGAGGGTTCCCAGGATGCTCATTCGGCTTCTCCCGTCAGTACCGTGAGGCCTGAGGACATTGTAGATGATGTCTTGCAGAGAGATGGAGGTAACCAGGGAGGGGGGTCTCTTCAGGAGGGGTCTCTTCCGGTTGAAGAGCTCGCTTCTGCTGCTATCGCCCAAGGTATTATCTTAGTTATTATGTGTTGCTATCATTGTTATTGAGTGGGTCCTGACTTCGTTTTCCGCAGAAACTGGGGCTGGTGGTTCGGGGTTGCATGCGGAGGAGACGGTCACACGAAAGGGACCTATAGCGAAGATTATACAAAGAAGGTAGCCGTTTTTTTTTTTTTTTTTTTTTTTTTGATTGTTTTTTCTCCTTTTTCGCAGGTCTATTTGGACGAAGGTTTTCGGGAGCCTTCATCCCCGCTGGGTTTGAAAGCTGATACACTTTTAAATGATCCTCTCTCCTGCAGGGACATGATGATGAACCTTGCCCCTCCCTACCTCCGTGCTGAACAGGAGGATCAAACTGATGAGCGAGCCTTGTACAGGGGTTGGTTCGAATTAACCCATGGATCTCTCTGCCGTCGGCGAGGTTTTTAGAAGGTTTGAGCGGTTGAGTAGCCAATATGCGGAATTGCACCGAGCTCATTCTGTTTGCTCTGGCATCGAACCTTTACTTTCCGAGACCCGAGCTAGTCTTCACTCCCAAGTCGCCATTAACGAGAATTGGCCAATATGCGGAATTGCACCGAGCTCATTCTGTTTGCTCTGGCATCGAACCTTTACTTTCCGAGACCCGAGCTAGTCTTCACTCCCAAGTCGCCATTAACGAGAAATTGACCGCGGATCATCAGGCTCTTCAGGAAGTCCATCAGGTTTGTGATCAGAAAGAGGAGGATTTGAAGAAGAAGTTGGAGAGCTTGGAAGCTGAGGTTGCGCTGTTGAAGGTTAAAGATTCGGAGCAGGTTGAAAGGATTAAGTCGCTGGAGGAATCCCTGGAGAAGAAGGTTTCGGAGCTGGAGGAGTCGGAGAGGGACGCCGCGGATTTGAGGAAAAGTGTGCAGGAAATTTCCATCAAAGCTGGTCACGAGGAGATAGTACGCTTCAACTATGTGAAGGAGTTGCTCCCTACGGTGGTTCGTAGGTTACAGGGCAGCAAGGAGTATCAACAGAGTTGGGGGGCCGTTTTCAATGCCGCGATCGATTCTGGGTGGTTGGACGGGGTCAGGGAAGAACGAACCGATGAAGAGGTTGACAGGATCGTTGCCGAACAGCATGATTTTGATATGGAGGCTGTGAAGGGTTTTACCAAAGCTTATGACGAGATGTTCACCCGAAGCTATCCATACATAGAAAAGATCAAGCGTTCTTATCATCTTCCTCTGGCGGATTTGATGAATATCCTTCCGGAGGGGACTGGAGCTACTCCTGGAGCTGGGACCTCCGGGGGTTCTTAGCGTTTAGGTCGTCATTATCAGGCCTGCGTGCCTTAGAATTGGTGTATTTGGACAATTTAATCGTAGTATGTAATCTTGGGTACTTTTGTAGTTGTGCACTGTCGAACGATGATTTTTACTTATTTATCTATGTTCAGACGAGGCCATCCCGCATGTCGGGTCCTCATTTTTGGTATGTATATGCTTGTGTATGCCGTTTTTAGCGTCCTGACACTTTCGGTCATTAAATTATGTCCGTAAGCAAATGTGCCGCGGTGTTCCCTAATGACTTAGCATTTTTCGGGGTATTAAATTCGCCTGGTGGTAAATATACCTGGTGGCTCATCCCTGGCGTCGTCACGCCTCCGGGGTATCTGCGTGCCGTTCGGGCATATATGCCTCGGCTCATCCCTTAATGTCTTAGCATTATTCTGGGGGTATGCAGTCGCCTACCGAATGGTGTGTGGCCTTCCCTAGTGTCATTGCACTTGCGGGGGTAAATTGATTTTAGTAGGGGTTTTCCGGATACTCGGTCGGAGGTAGCTACTCTCCGCCGGTCCGCCCTTTACACATGAGATATGGTTGCGGAAAATTTTCCTCCTCCGTGGGGGAATATATATCATTACTTAGCGAAAATAAAGTAATTCATGCCCGTAGGCTTACAGTACATATTTTTAAATTAAAGAAAGCATTTCTTCAGGTTCATGGCGTGCCACTTCCGGGGCACTTCCTCTTCATCCAAAGTTTCCAATTTGTACGAGCCGTTGAGGTTTGCCTCTTTGATCCGATAGGGGCCTTCCCACTTGGGTCCTAATTTGCCTTGGTCTTCGGCTCTGCTGGCTTCGTTTTTTCGATACACGAACTCCCCCGGTTTGAAAAAAACCAATCGTGCATTCCGGTTGTAGTACTTCTCCAGCTTCGTTTTGTATCGGGCTTCCATTACAGCGGCCTCTTCTCTCCGTTCTTGTAGCAAGTCGAGATTGAGACGGATGTCTTCTTCGTTTTGTTCCGCCGTCCGGTGAGAATCTTCTTCTTCCATCCCTTCTCTTATCCGCCTTACCCTGTACGTTGGCATGCCTATTTCAGCCGGTATGACCGCTTCGCTTCCATAGGTGAGGCTGAACGGGGTCTCTCCGTTACTAGTCTTGATGGAAGTCCTGTGTGCCCATAGGACATTCGGCAGCTCGTCTACCCATCCGGCTTTTGCGCGCCCCAACCTTGCTTTGATTCCTTCCATCAAGCTCTTGTTAGCTCTTTCTACCAGTCCGTTGGCTTGCGGATGAGCTACGGCTGTGTTGACCTGCTTGATGTTGAGCTTTTCGCACCAGCTTTTGAAGGGGTTGTCCACGAATTGCTTACCATTGTCTGTGACGATGACGGCGGGGAGACCGAAGCGGCATACTATGTTATCCCATACGAACTTCGTAACGTCCTTTCCTGTGATCTTTGCCAGCGGTTTAGCTTCCGTCCACTTGGTAAAGTAGTCGATTGCGACCAAGAGGAACTTGACCTTTCCGGCTGCCGGTGGTAGGGGTCCTACTATGTCCATGCCCCATTGGTAGAAGGGCCATGGAGCCATGATGGGTGTCAGCTTGGTTTTTGGAAGTTGTGGTATCGGGGAGTGGATCTAGCAGGAGTCACACTTGATTATCTCGTTCCTAGCATCCCGGTGCATTGTGGGCCAGTAGTATCCTTGTCGCATGGCCTTTGCCACGACCGATCGAGGACCGGAATGCATACCACACGCTCCCATGTGTATCTCTCTTATAACGTAGTTTGCTTGCAGGGGACCCACACACCTCATCATAGGTACCAAGTAGGCTTTCTTGTAAAGTATGCCATCTTCCATGACATATTGATTGATTTTCATCCTCAGGTTGCGGGCTTCATTGGGATCTTTCGGCCAGACTCCTTCCTCGAGACACCGGATGATGGGGGTCATCCAATTGTCTCCCTCCTCTTCAACAACATTGTTAACTTCTTTGCCTTCTGTCGATCTTTCCCTCAGTACCTCCACCAATACTTCCTTCGTCAAGTGGTCAAAAGCGACCGTGGCCAGTTTACTGAGAACATCTGCCTTTTGGTTCTGACCTCTAGGGATGTTCCGGATGGTGAAGTTCTCAAAACTGGCTATGTACTCCTTTGCCTTCGCTAAGTACTTGATCATACTTTCATGACTTGCCACATAATCTCCGTTTATCTGGTTAGCCACCAACTTAGAGTCTACCCGAACCTCAAGGCTACGAACCTGCATACTCTCCGCCATCCTTAACCCTGCCAGTAGGGCTTCGTACTCGGCTTCGTTATTGGTGCTGTCGAATTCAAGTCGGATGGCATAAGTGAATTCCATTCCCTCCGGATTGATCAGTACGAGGCCCGCTCCGGAGCCTTTGTTATTGGATGCCCCATCTGTATACAAAAGCCATTTTCCCTCCTCCTTTTTCTTCGGCGTGGGTTGGTTGAAGTATTCCTCGTTGCTTTCTCCGATGGGTGCTTCCGATAAGAAGTCTGCTAACACCTGGCCTTTGATTGCGTTCCGGGGTTCGTAGGTTATGTTGTATGCACCTAACTCCACAGAGTACTTAGCCAACTTCCCGGACGCTTCCGGCTTGTTGAGGATCTGCTTTATCGGCTGGTCTGTGATTACCTTTATGGGGTGTGCTTCGAAGTATCTCCGGAGCCTTCTCGACATGTGTAACAGACATAGTGCCAACTTTTCAATCGGGGCATAGTTCTTCTCGGCTTCATTGAGTGTTCGGCTCACATAACGAACTGGTAACTGCCTTCCCTTCCTTTCCGTGAGGAGAACCGCACTGACCGCTTCCTCAGCGGCTGCTAGATACACATACAGTGCTTCTTTTGCGGACGGTGTTGTTAGCGAGGGAAGATCTGTTATCAACTTCTTCATCTCCTGAAATGCCGATTCTGCCTCTTCCGTCCACCGGTACTCATCCTTATTCTCCTTGGTGATGCTTTTGAGTGTTTCAAAAAATGGTAAGGATCTTTCAGCCGAACGAGCCAAGAAACGATTAAGTGCCGCCAACTTGCCGCTGAGGCTCTGCATTTCTTTCAGGGTTCTTGGCGATTGCATGTCCATTATTGCCTTCGTCTTCTTTGGGTTTGCTCGAATTCCTTCTGAAGTTACCATATACCCTAGGAACTTTCCTTCCTCCATTCCAAAAGAGCATTTTTTAGGATTCAACTTCATGTTGATCTTCCGGAGGTTGTCGAATGTCTCCGCAATGTCTGCTAGCATTCCCTGCTCCTCTTTGCTCTTGATGACCATGTCGTCCACATAGGCTTCCAGGTTCCTCCCTATCTGTGATTGAAAGGCGGAATCTATCATCCGCTGATAGGTGGCTCCGGCGTTCTTCAGACCGAACGGCATCTTGGTGTAGCAGTAGGTTCCTTGCTCAGTGTAGAATGCTGTTTTTTCTTCGTCCTCTCTCGCCATTTGCACCTGGTGGTACCCTTTGTAAGCATCCAAGAAGCATTTGTATTTATACCCCATGACCGACTCGATCTTCCAGTCGATCTCCGGCAAGGGGTAATAGTCTTTGGGGCAGGCGGAGTTGATGTTCTTGAAGTCAATGCACATGCGCCAGCTTCCGTCACACTTCTTCACCAGAACTGGGTTGGATATCCAAGTGGGGTATTTCACTGGTCTGATTATGCCGGCCTTGATCCATTCTTCTACCTCCTTTGTGACTGCTTGACTCCGATCAGCAGCCAACATCCGGCGTTTTTGACATACCGGGTCTATTGAAGGGTTGGCATTTAGGGTATGCTCTATGATTCCTCTAGGGACTCCCGTCATATCCGCCGGTTCCCATGCGAATATGTCGATGTTCCTTTGCAAAAGCTCCTTGAGGCGTCGCTTACCCTCGGCGGACAGTGCACCCCCTATCGTTATGGCTTGTTCAGGGAAGGCAGGGTTGATCGCCACTTCCTCGGTTAACCCCACCTCTCCGGTGCTTGTATCTTCCTTATCCTGCTCCGGAACGATGGTCTGCAACTTTTCCAACCTCCTACACTCCGAAATGATGACGGAACGGGTAACCAACGTGGCGACTCCTTGAGGAGTTGGGAACTTCATCATGGAATGAACTGTAGAAGGTATGGCTCGCAGGATCTTCAACCCGGTCCTACCCAAGATGACATTATATGGTGATGGTGCTCGAATAACTGTGAATTTCATCCGGACCTTCCTGTACAACCCCTCATCTCCGAATGACACGTCTAATTCGATTTTCCCCAGTGGGCGTGTTACCTGTCTGGCAAACCCCAGTAAATCTGTCTGTGTCTGCTTCATTCGACTCCTTATCTCATGAGGTAGGTTGTTGAAGCAGTGCTCGAACATCACCTCCACCGAAGCTCCTTCGTCTACGAAGACTCTCCTTACTAGGTACCCTTCCATCGTGGCTTCAACTATAAGGGGGTCATCTGACACATCCCCGTCCGGGAGGGGAGGGAATGTTATAGGCACATTCATCCACCTTTCCTCCTGCTCTGATGACTTCCTTTTTCTCCGTTCGGGCCAGGTTCGGATCATGTTGATGACCTT
This sequence comes from Chrysanthemum seticuspe, assembly GCA_019973895.1. Taxonomy (NCBI): domain Eukaryota; kingdom Viridiplantae; phylum Streptophyta; class Magnoliopsida; order Asterales; family Asteraceae; genus Chrysanthemum; species Chrysanthemum seticuspe. The sequence continues at coordinate 355,283,147 of BPTQ01000008.1, read as the reverse complement.
GTCTTTAGTTCCCGCGTCATTCCTTGGTGGTTCTCTCCTTCCCTTTTGCCTCAGATCCTTGACCAGATGATTTAGCTTCCCTGATTCCAACGCTATCTCTAACTGTCTTTTGAGCTGGTAGCAATCATTCGTATAGTGCCCTTTCTCTCCATGATAATCACAGTACTTATCTTGATTCTCCTTGCGTGGGGGATCACGCATCGGATTTGGAGGGGGTAGACGTAGCTGGTGCTCAGTAGCTAAGATTTCTTTGGGTGGTTTTATAAGTGAATCCAGGGTTAGGCGGGGGTTGCCTCGGTTCTGATGATCACCGCGATGGGGCACGTACGGAGCCGACCGGTCACCATGGCGGTGTGAACTTCCACGGTCTCTCCCCGAGTATGCATGCCGTCCTTCATTCCTCTTGTCTCCTCCGTAGTGACTCCTGACGGCCCTTTCGTCCTTTCGGAAGGGTCCCGTCGAGGTTCTTCTGGTTGTATCGTAGTGTTCCCCTCGGGGCAATTCGGTACTGGCGAAAGCTTCCTCCGACCTTACGAAGTCGTCGACCCTAATCATCATCTCCTCCACCGTCTTTGGGATCGTGTCGGCGAATCGCTTGGCCAGTTCGGGGCACTTGCACCCGTTCATGAATGAGGAGATCCTCATGATCTCCGGAGCACCCTGTATAAACCCTGTCTCCGTGGTCCACCTTTCTTTGAACTCCGGCAGCGTTTCGTTAGCCTTTCTCACTATCTTGGCGATCTCTGTAGGGTCCTTGACACAAGCTTTGTGCAGGGAGAAGCGAGCCTCGAACTGATCCTTAAAAGCCGCCCATTCATCAATGCTTCCCGGAGGAAGCCCATCAAACCATCCTCGGGCCTTTCCGTCCAACGTTTGTTGGAACATGCGGCACCACACGGGCATTGGCCACTCCCCATGTCCTGCAGCTCCAGTGAATCGGTTAAGATGGTCTTGGGGGTCCGTAGACCCATCATACAGCTTGATGTGGGTGGGCATTTTGTGTTCCGGAGCGGAAAACTCGATGATTCGCCTACTGAATGGAGATTTCGAGACTTCTTTGAAAGGTTTCGCCAGGTCTTCGTCTTTCACTTTGCTCCCCGTAACTATTTCCTTCTTTTTAATTGCTGGCTCGTCCTTATCAAGAGTCATCTCGTCTTCGAAGTCCAGCCGTAGTGGCTCAACAGTATCCCTCCGGCTATTATGTTCTTTTATCATTGACTTGAGAGCAGTCACGTACCCTTCCAACTGCTCCCTTGTCAATGGTGTGGAACTTCCTCCTGAAGTTTCCGGTGGTGTCGAACCCGTCATCCTACAACTCTGGTAGATTGAATACGGGTCCCACGGATGGCGCCAATGTCGAAGTAATTTTTTGTGGGTTGTTGCAGTTATCCTTCAGCCTTAAGAGTAAGCCTTCCAGATACCTGCTAAGATGAACGACGCGTTAGTCTCGCCCCGGGTGTTATCCCAGGACCCGACTCCGGCGTAAGAGTAAGTATGTGTTTTACCGAAAGGTATAGTATAAATGTATGTGTGTGTGAAATGATACCTTATTCTCAAATATTGTATGCGTATATATACTACCTGATGTCACTGTCTGGTCCTTGGGTCTGTCGTACTTCATGGGGTCGTAGGCGATATCAGAGCTGACACTGAACCTGACACTGTCCCTGGGGTCATGCCCGACATCCACGGGGATGAGACAAAGTGTATCCAGGCTAAATGCCAAAAGTACTGTCAGGTCGGCGCGTCCTTCGGACGGGTGACCTGGCAGCGTATCTTTCGGCTTGGACTGTTGCATTAGAGTATCGGTCCTTTCGGTTAAGAGTATCGAACGGTCCTTTCGGTTGAGAGTATTGGACCCTCCGGTGTGAGACCGGAGGGGCATATACGTCGTCAGAGTTTGAATTGTGTGAAATAGATTTGTGGATTGAAGTGTGTTTGTATTGTGTATTTATAAGGTTAATTTTTTTTTTAAAACCGTTGCATTTAAAAACGGTAATATTTTTGAAACAAAAGGTTTGTGGATTGATCGCTCCAGCGACCAACTTACCTCCTTTTGTTGGCGATCGAATGGCTGCACAACAAGAGGAATCGATCCTCTAGTCGATCGAGTGCCCAACGATCGACACAAGATTTGCTTATTGGGGCTAGCCTTAGGAAATACGTACATACTTTTTGTAAAACTTGACTTCACGTTTCGAATGAAATTGTTTATTATTGATATTAAAACTTGTTGCACGTCGATAGGAAGGTAATACATGTTAGCCTTTATAAGCCTCAACTCAGTAACTTTTTTCATAGTTTTTAGCTAAAACTGGAAAGATATTTGAGTAGTTCATTGCTTTATTTAACCCATAAAACTGAAAAAAACACCATAAAACTGAGCACATACACAATAACCCGCATTCAAAAACAGGTCCACACTTAAAAGCCTTATTTAACCCCATAAAGCTAAACACATTATATCATTGTTTTAATGCTTTTAAATACGTTACATTATTATATCGATGCATGTGTTCATGTGAAAAGAAAACTTTGCCATAAAGGTGAAATGGTTTCAATAATTGAGGTGGGACACAAATATTGGCCTGTAATTTTCTATGGTTGATATTCGTATAGTAACAAAAGAGGTAGGTACTAGAACACTAGAACCAACCGATTGTTTGTACCATATTGTCTCAACTGATTTTGGTGCTTTAAACTCATTTTTTTGAAATTAAAAGACACCTGAATGCAGAGTGATAAGCAAAACCCTAATATTTATAGCCATGTGATGGCTCAGTAAATTATATTTATAATTATTTACAATAAAATATGAGAAGTATCAGTTCGAATCATGGATCAAGGTAGGTAGAGATGAAGGTACCTGGTTTAAGTTTGTTTGACAATGAGTTTCATTGTTTAAGCTTTACGAATTAATCGAATTAAAATTTGGAAACAATGACTACCTGAATAAGAAAAACAAAAGGATAAAAACAAAAAAAATGTATCTAACTTGTCAAATTTTTTTATTTTGTGTAGCTTTCTTCTTTTTTCACTATTAAAACACGAACCCTTCAAATTTTGATTTTTGTGTGTATTTGTGACCATTCTATCTTTACGTCTTTTTACCCGCCATATCATTAAAAAAATACACACAAAGATTGAAATTTAAAAAGTTTGTGTTTTAATAGCGCAAAAAAAAAAAAAAACTACGCAGAACAATAAAAATGGACAAGCTAGATATTTTTTTTTAGCATCCCAAAACCAAACTATATAAACTATATATTCATGGGATCCCTATATTCATCCGATATATGTATGATAAAAACCTTTGGTTCAGTTAACATGACCCTTCAAGTGATGCAAGATCACTTATGTATATTATGAAAATATATACTGTTCATTAATTAATCCAAATATAAATATTGGCAATATTTTATAGAAAGATGCTTCAAGACACTAGGCCATTTGGGATTATAAAAATCAGCTCAATCAGATAGGAATTAGTCAAATGGATTCAAGGTTTAAGGAAACATTCAAAGGATAAGGTTTACATTTGTCTTTTTTTAGAAATGGAGTTGGTTAAGATTCTATATAGAAAATTTATGGGAAAACACATGCCAGTTTATAAACAACACACATATATCTGTGCTGGTTGACTTTCTACAGTTTTGCTGCCAAGTTGCAACTTAATATTCAAGGAATCATATTGTTAGTCTTATAACCTTTGTTAACCATAATGGATAGCCTGTTACTAGACATGGTTACTGTCAGATAATGAAAACCCCATAAGTTGGTATGTCTTATTGATTCACAATTTATAATGGTTACTCCATATTAAACTTTAGAAACCTTAAATTAGGCCTATTATGTGTTAGACGATAAGTCTTAGTCTTAGGCTTTGTGTATTTAGGCCCATATGTATTAGGCCTGTATGTATCTTATATATACACTCATATGTACCGATTATTATGATATCAATACACAGAAGTTTAAGACTAAGACTTATCGTCTAACATTATCTTCTACTGTAATAGTTATAAGGTTTGATATTGATTGTTTTGCATTGATCTCTTGACTCTTGAGTTGTAGCGAGATTTCAACAGTGACGATATCAAGTTGTGAATTGTACATGTTTACCTAGTCCAAGTTAATTCTTCTTCCGCTTACTCGGGTAATAACTACAATTTGCATATAGTCAAGCAAACAATACGTTTGGTTTAGTTATATTTGACCATTTGGGTGATCGATCTATAAACTTGACGTAAGGTCCATACTCCATATTATCAATGCGTACACTTTTTATAGCAACGACTTGAATGATCAAGAGATCATGAACCTTGTTACCATGTATAGCTACTATGTGTTTCTTGGTCAATATGCTGCAACAAGAAGCATCATATGAGTAGCCGGTTTTGCCTCAAAGTTTTAAGGGCCTTAAAAACACAACTCTTTATATATTTTGTGGCCTTAAAATTCATTTTCAACATCAAAATGTTGACAACATAGGAAATTTGCTCTAAATACTTTAACTTCAAGTGGGCCAGAGTGATGAAAATTTCACAAAAATCAAAGTTAGATCGTTACAAAATACTATTTTTAATCGTCATGTTTAGTTTTCATATAAGCGGTTTTGCGCAGGGCCTCCGCTAGCCCAGTTACGACACTGATCAGCGACTCATGGTTTCGTTGTTAATATCGGTTCGGTCGCCTTTTTTTGTTTTTAAGCCTTCAGTTTAGCTCTTTACAGTTTTGAATTGAACTTTAAGATTTGGGCCAACTCAGCTGACAAGAAAAATGAAAAGGTAGCCCAAGGGTTGTCTGGTCTGGTATACAGTTTGGGCTTTGGATTTGCAATTTGTTTGATAACTAGTTTTACAAAAATGATGTTAGACTGAAGAAACAGCTTTTTTATTTTTGAGAAACACAAACACATGAATTGAAATCCAAATTGAAGTTATACTTGCTGGAGCAAAGAGTACTGCCATGATTGATAAGAAAATTATACTTACTGGAGTTGAAAATTTAAACCTGAAACAAGTTTGGTTAAACTTTGCTTAAAACCGAGTTTCATATTTAGGGGCTGTTTAATTACTTCTTAATGAATTAGTTAAGAGCCCAAGTTTTTAATCAGTCAAAGGTTGGGCGTTTGATAGAATTTTTGTTTGCCTCTTGATCATTCAACATGCTTCTTAGTGATTTTGCATAAGGTGGACCCTAAACCATTCAGTAGCTATTTTACTCTTTCTTTCGGGAGTAAATTGCATTTTTGGTCCCTAAGGTATAGCCAAATTGCAGGTTCAGTCCCTAAGGTTTTGAAAGTGCAACGGTGGTCCTCATTTTGAAACGTTTGCTGCATGTTTGGTCCCTGATCAACATCAAATGACGAAAATACCCCTGTCTTCTTTTGTTTCTATTTTCTTTTCATATTTCTTACATAAATGGTCCCTGTCTTAAGCTGGCTTTACAAAATTGGTCCCGATTTTTTTTTAATTAACTATTACAATTAGTATTATTTTTTTTAATTCAAAAATATTCGAAAAATATTCAAAAAATGTTAAAGATATTCCAAAAAAAAATTAATTTTTTTTACATAATTTTTTTTTTTAATTCGAAGAGAAAAGTCCAAAATATATTCTCTTTACGTTTTTGTTCGGATTTTTACGTTTTCGTCCGTTTTTTATGTTTTCGTCCATTTTCTTATATTTTCAACTGTTTTATTATGTTTTCCGCTGTTTTTATGTTTTCGTCCATTTTTTATGTTTTCATTCGGTTTTTCATGTTTTCGTCCGTTGTTTTCAACCGTTTATTTACGTTTTCTTCTGCTTTTTACATCTTTGTCCGTTTTTTACATTTTTGTACGGGTTTGTACGTTTTCGTACGTTTTTTATGTTTTCAACCGTCTTTTACGTTTTCGTCCGTTCTTTTTACGTTTTCAACTTTTTTTTTTTTTATGTTTTTGTCCGTTTTTTTACGTTTTCGGCTGTTCTTTTACGTTTTTGTCTGTTCTTTTACGTTTTCGTCAGTTGTTTTGCATTTTCGGCCTTTTTTTTGTTTTCGTCTCTTTCTTTTACGTTTTTGTTTTTTTTACGTTTTGTCTAACGTAAAAAAAAGAGACGTTTTTTTACGTTTCGTCTAACGTAAAGAGACGTTTCTTTTAGACGGAACGTAAAAAGACATAAAAAAAGAGACGTTTTTTTAGACGAAACGTAAAAAAAAAAAAGAGACATTTTTTTTAGACGAAACGTAAAAAAACGTAAAAAAAAATGTCTCTTTACGTTAGACGAAACGTAAAAGAAACGACTCTTTTTTTTTACGTTAGACGAAACGTAAAAAAAAGAAAACGTAAAAGAAAGAGACGAAAACAAAAAAAAGGCCGAAAATGCAAAACAACTGACGAAAACGTAAAAGAACAGACTAAAACGTAAAAGAACAGACGAAAACGTAAAAAACGGACGAAAACATAAAAAAAAAGTTGAAAACGTAAAAAGAACGGACGAAAACGTAAAAAAATGGACGAAAACATAAAAATTCGAACAAAAACGTAAAGAGACGAATATATTTTGGACTTTTCTCTTCGAATTTAAAAAAAAAATTATGTAAAAAAAAATTAATTTTTTTTTGGAATATCTTTAACATTTTTTGAATATTTTTTTGAATATTTTTGAATTAAAAAAATAATACTAATTGTAATAGTTAAGTTAAAAATAAAAAAAATAAAAAATGGGGACGAATTTTGTAAAGCCAGCACAAGACATGGACCATTTATGAAAGAAATATGAAAAGAAAATAGAAACAAAAGAAGACAGGGGTATTTTCATCATTTGATGTTGATCAGGGACAAAACATGCAGCAAACGTTTCAAAATGAGGACCATCGTTGCACTTTCGAAACCTTAGGGACTGAACCTGCAATTTGGCTAAACCTTAGGGACCAAAAATGCAATTTACTCTTCTTTCGGCATTGTTTTCATTTATTTATTTATTTGTTCCCTTAGCAATTCAAAAATTTATGAAGTCGTCTTTTCATTTAAAAACTTTACAACGTAGGCATAAAGACATAGAGTAACATATACATATTCAGTTGATCGTAGGACCATATCGATGTTACAAGAAATATATAGATTTCAATTATAAATTTAGTCTAACAAATTCTTAATTCGTTCAGTAAGTACTTGTCATTAATTAAGTCTTAATATAGAAATTTAAATTGGTATTTTTTTTTGTTATTGGAGTCACTTGTTCAGAACACTTGACAAACACATTCTTTTTGTTCAGCACCAATGTCATTCAGAGCCGTTGAATCATTCAGGCTTTTAAATCATTCATCGCTAAATCGTTATGTTTTATCAAACAACCCCTTAGTGTACTAAGTAATACTGTATGAAACAAAAGTGAAAATTTGACTTGATATAGAACTTCAACATAAAATATATTGAGAAATTAGGCTTTGATTTCATCCTCGAATGGTGTTTCAGACTTCAGAGTAACCAAGCCCAATAATTAAGCAAAACTCATCACGCCCAAATCATGGATAAGAACGCCCGAAACTTGAATTCTTTTATCGAGAAAAAACAATGCTTGAATACCATTTTTAGCCCGTTCAAGCAACCACTATTTTCAAAATTCTTCAATCAATGCATAAAGAAAAGGGATTTATTCCGGCGTTTGGTGGAAACCGAGAATCTACATGAAAAGAATGATTTCTCCTGTTTGTTTATTATGCAACCGAATGGAAATGTGTTTGGATACATTGATGACATTTCTTGTTTATTTGTGCTTTATCTCTGTTTATTTTCAAAATCGCAATCCCAATATGTTCTATGTAATTTTCTAACAAATGTTATATAAAGATGATCTATCACATAAAAAATATTATGATGAAACTAGGAAGAAGACTAATCTACAAAAGTTTATTATTCTTTTTGATGATCATAACGAGGAAAAAGAATAAAAAATTCAAAACTGAGAAAATTTACAACCATAGCAAAGCATGTAAATTCATTTTTGTTTCATCATATACCAGATGAAATGTATGAAAATCTATGAGAATATGAGCTTGGCCTAAATAAGAATGTGAAAATAAAGAAGAATTAGAAAAAAAGGAAGAAAGTTAAATCAATGATGAACAACAATGCCTTTCCTTCCATTCATGCTGAGAATGAAGCCACGCCTATTTGTGTGATTCTTTCCTTTCTCCACTTTTTTAAGAGAATGAAAAGCAAGGAAAGAGAATCATAATATGATTCTAGGTTTCCATTCTCAAATCTAACAAACACGAGAATAGAGTTTGATTTCCTTTCTTAGCATTCCATTCACTCCTACCAAACATCCCCATACAACAGATAGGAAAAAACATTACGATAGATAAATTAAAAATTAAAGTAGTCATCGCAACACAATAGGAAGTCAAACATTAGTTTTTCGAATCGTAAACAACATCGTAGTACAAAATATTACTAACCTTCGACATTGTGACAACGTGAAGGAGGTTTGGATGTAACACTAATGAGTTGGAGTGATTGAGTGACTAATAAATGGTGATTGTCATTAAGCAAAAAAAAGGGGAAGAAAAATTTGGAATTAATAAAAGAGTAAACTCCAATAAATACCCCTGTGGTTTACCCCGTTTTTGTATGTTTTTTACATTTTCATTCATTTTTTTACGTTTTCGTCCATTTTTAAAGTTTTCGTCCTTTTTTTACTTCCGTCCTTTTTTTCGCTTTCATCCGTTTTTTTACATTTTCGGTTGTTTTTTTTTTATATAAAAAACGCATATTAAAATGTAAAAACAGATGAAAACGTAAAAAACAAACAAAAACTTAAAAAACAGATGAAAACGTAAAAAAATAGATGAAAACGTTAAAAATAGACGAAAACGTAAAAAACAGACGATAACGAAAAAAACAGGCGAAAACGAAAAAACGGACGAAAACATAAAAAAAACAAACGAAAACGTAAAAAATCGGACGAAAAATTGAAAAACGAATTAAATGGGATAAAAATGTAATGGATAAAACGTAAAAAAAGACAGATAAAAACGTATAAAACCTGTAAAAACGAATAAGTTCGAAAAAAGGGTAAAAGAAAAATACTTCGGCGTTATTTCACCACCGGACGCGTAGTCCAGTGGTTGGGCGGCTGTATTTTGACCTTGCAAATCTGGGTTCAATCCTTGCTATTCTCCCTTTTTAATTTATGAAAAAAGAGGACTAACTGTATATGTAAATATTTTCCATCTCGTTAGAAGACAACGGAGAAATAATTTATACCATTAGTCATTATTTTAACTGAGGGATGTATATAAGTTAACTTTTACTAATGGATGGATGTATCTTTTAAAACTTTTTGGTAAAATGATGTATAATACGAAACGAGGTAAATCATAAGGAAGTGGCCTTATGTATATTTTGATATTCACAATATGGCCACTGACGGAGCCAAGTAGAGACCAAATAAGGAAGTGACCTTTTGTATATTTTTTCCATATTCATATGGTAAAAAATAAATTATTACAGTTTGGCCCTTTCACATCATTAAAATTACACTATTGGCCTTCCTAAATAAAGTTGTCTAGCTCCGCTATTGAATACTAGTTAGATACCCGCGCACAGCGGCGGCGATAAATATAGTAAATGAATTGCTAACCCAACTCTCCTCGTAATTCCCTACCCGCTTAGTGAATTCATTTCACAACACTCCAAATGTATATGTGTAAGTTGTATGTGTTTGTTTGGGTTTTCCGTATCTTTCCCGTGACATCATTATTCCCGCATATAAAAAGACCTTCACAATCTCTTTCCCGTCAAACACTTTCCCAAAAGTAAATGATTTTGATAAATAAAGTTTGTATTGATTGAAATAAAGGTTAAAGTTATAAAAATTTGAATCAAAATAAAATAAACATACTAAAAATGTAAAAACTAAAAACTCATAAAAATATATCAAAATGGATGTTGAATTAAAGAGCACAAAATTTTAAAAAATATGGTGAAATTAGATTATAAAAAAATTAAATGAATTAAAAGATATTTAAATTTAAAAATAAAGGTGATTAATTAGTTAGTAAGTGACATGTGTCACCCCATTATTGGAGCTCTTTATTTTAGTTTGTTTAAGCTCCTCCCTTTTTGTTATTTTTTTGTTAGAGTAGTGACACATGTCACTCAATGATTGGAGCTCCTTATCTTAAGCAATTCTTTCCATAATAAGCAAGTAAAAAAGTCTGAATTTTTAAGCCTTCTAATTTTAGAAGGCCTAAATGCATTATAAAGTAGTATAGATACCGCAAAGTTTTCGTAATTAATATGCGACGGGTATAGAAGGTGGGAGACCGAGGGTCCCTGATTAGGGAGTTGAATTCCATCATAAATTCCACTGTTACTTGCCTTCTTCATCATACATGAAAGAGCCTTCATAACTATCAAAAATAAGAATGGTGAGAGAGGATCGCCCTGTCTCATCCCCTTTTGACACTGGAACTCAAAAGTGGGCGAGCCGTTAACCAGAACCGCCAACCTCGCCGTAGAAAGAATGCTATGGATCCATCTGCACCATAACTCTAAAGTCAAGTGTATTAGAGACATGCAAGTCAACAAAACGTGACAGGAGGGATGCAATGCCGTTGTAATAAATCACAAACAATCGCAATCTTAATCATTGGCAGATTGAGAATCGTGATACCGCCCCTGCCGGAAAATTCTGTATTGAACGAAATCAATATCGAAATGTAGAAAAACTAACCGGCAATATCTCTAACTCATCCAATGCTGCCCTTTAAGTTATTTCTAATCGTACACATGTTACGGTTAATGAGGGTAAAAAAGTAGGTAATCCGTTTTCTAAGGTTGAGAATTTGGTTACTTCGAATAGTGATAGTGATGATGAAGTAGAAGATGTTTATGATAAGATCTCTTGTTTCATGGCGAGTGGAGGTGCATATGAGGCTAGTTTACATGAGGATGAAGATTTTGATCTATACGACACTTACGAACTCCAAGGTTTAACTCCGGAACATCGCGCATTTTGTGACTCGATGGATATAAATCTTCGTGGTCGCTATAAACGTTAGTTTTATCTCTTGTCTTTATAGTTGTTGATTATAAGATTTGTTTGTCTTTTTTATGCTAGTTTAGGTCTAAAGCGCTATAGGTGTGTTTGATTTGCCTTTTTGAGTTGAGGTTTGAGATTCACCCATACGTGTTGTATTTAATTGTTTTTTTTAGATAATAATATTTTACCGGTAATCCTTTTGAAAAAGAAAAGAAAAAAGGAAACAACTTTATGAACCACTTTTAAGAAGTTTTAGTCAAAAATTGAGAACCAATTTTGGCTAAGTCAAGGCGAAAGAGGAATGAGAAAATGTATACGGTAGAAAGTGTCATGAAGAAAGTGTGACTAAATATGTATTGCAAATAGTCACATCAGGTAGTTCTCTAGAAAGTGTCGTAGAAATGCAACTTTTCCAACTCAAAACGAGTGGCCATCATAATAGAATTATCGTGACATTTACTCCTCTATGACCCTTTAATTTCCACCCAATTAATTCGTCTGTTCTAGCGCTTAAACATGCTCATACTCACTGGAAAATTACCCTTGGTGTTCTTGTTTATTTTCCTACATTTATTAAATACAATCACGTTAGCTCAACCTGATTTCATTTCTTATTCCTGCGAAAACTCATCTACTTATACTAGAAACAGCCAGTACCAAAGAAACCTAGACACGACCCTCTCTACCCTTCCTAACACCAACTCTGGCTTTGGTTTCTTTAACAGTTCCACAGGCCAAGGAAACGATACAGTCCACTCTGTTGCCTTATGTAGAGGCGACGTGAATCTAGATGATTGTCGTAGTTGTCTTAATGATTCCATTGTTAGATTGCGACAAATATGTCCTAACCAAAAGGAAGCGATAGGATACTACGACAACTGTATGCTAAAATACTCAAACCAGACTATACTAGGAAACACTCAAATAAAGTTTGATGTGTTTTTGGTGAACTCACAAAACACTTCGGATGTTGATCGTTTCAATGGGGCTCTGTCACCTTTGTTAAACAGTCTGACAGCTGAAGCATCGGCTGGTGGTTCGCTCCTCAAGTTCGCTACAGGGAATACTCCTGGATCAGGTCGTACAAATATATTTGCCCTTGTTCAGTGTACTCCGGATTTAACTCAGCAGCAGTGCAATGAGTGCTTGGGAGGTGCAATTAGTCAGTTTTCAAATCGGTATAATGGGAATATTGGAGGGAGAACTCTCCTACCTATGTGCAATTTTCGGTATGAGCAGAGTCTGTTTTATAGCGAGAATACTCTTGCTATCCCACCAACAACTGGTTTATCACCATCATCAGGTAAGATAAGATATTAACTAAGTTTCATACAGGTTATATTACACGAGAACAGTGCCGTAGCTAAGCTAGCGGAAGTCCTGTGCAATAACTTATGCGATAATTAAACATGACGATCAGAGTTATATTATAACGATCTAGCTTTGAGTTTTTATGAGCTCATCGTCCTTCTCAAGTAGAGTTTAACAAATATTGATAACATAACTTAATATATCATTTTGATGATTGAAGTGAATTTTGAGGCATCAAATATACTCCGTATAAAAGAGTTTAAATTTTGAGGCCTTTAAAATTTTGAGGCATGTGGTTGTACACTTCACACAACTTCATATACAACTCTGCACAAGAAGTAAGTAAAATTTTAATTATTTAGTCATTGGTTATTAATATTGATCTGCTTTGTATCCGCTAACTTCTTTGCTATGAGTTATACTCTCTCCATCCTACATATTGCTATTTTAAGATATTTCATGATAAATGTTCATTTTGCATTTCAACCAATAAGAGTAGACATTAGTGGGTAAATATGATATCTGATAGCTGAAAAAAAATATAGTTAGTCTGGTTTTCTAAAACTTTGTACATTATAAAAGTGGACACGAGAAACATATATTAAACCAATAATGTAATTTATCTAGTCAACCTTAGTATTAATGATATTAGTCAAAGTAAGGACTCGTTCCCATTTGACTAGCAGAAAGCTGCCTATCTTTATATTCTTTCTTCGTCAAATTAATTGTACATATTTCTTTTTTAAGTTACGTTTTGATTAAGTTTACACACTTATAAAGATTTGAAGAAAATAAACTAAACGTACTGTTCATGTTCTCTCATGAAAACGTATTAATTGAGTTATATAAGGTTTCTCTTGCTGTTTACACCTACGAATGGACACTTAGCATGCTCATGTTAGAATATGTACTTGTCACCGGATCTAGATCCTTGTGAATATACCAATGACTTTGAAGCCATTGGCGGATAGAAAATTGGGTATGTGTACATAAAAGATTAAAAATGCTAATAGTGTCAATAAAAAGTATGATTTTACTAACAGATTCCTGTGAAGATTATGGTTCGCATGTTTGACGAGAGACTGAATCTGAACTAAAATGTACTACTAGTACTTATTTGAGCTTATTAATCTTTTGTTAGCTTTGATATCTAATAGACCTATAGCACGATACCAACTGAAAACCTCCAGATTAACTAGAAAGATGCATTTCATAAAGAGAAACTTTTTAAAATAAACACTTTACCTCCACCTTTACCAAAATGAATCTAAACCCGTTTTACCAAAATCGACACTTTGGGCGAGCAAGCATTTACTCTCCATGTTCTTTGTCTTGTAGTGAGGCGGAGAGCAAAGCATTTGCACTCCATATTCTTTGTCTTGTAGCGAGGCGGAGAGCAATTGGGATGGAGAGCTCATGTTCTTTGTCTTGTAGCGATGATATGTTGGTGAAATGAATGAGAGAGCAAATGGTTTGCAGCCTAAACTTTGATTGTGAGAAGTGTTTGTTGTGGTAATTGACTTTTTCATAAAAGTATTTCATGTGTTGCGCATGGCACATCTAGCCACGACCTACATCCATCCCTGAATGATGCTGTTATTTTTGGTAATGACACATCTTATAAAATGTTTGTGACTACTATAAAATATATTGTCAAACTTCTTTAATGTCGAGGTGAAACACATATACGCTATTGAGGTTTCAATTGGTGACAATTTCTCGAACTTTAAGAGCTTTTGTTCACTTTTAGTGACCTGTTCTTTTTTTAACGAAAAGACATCTTTAATTTTGTACTGCAGGGAAGATTTATGTACCTCCATATGTTTAATCATTTTCATACCGAACATTCCTCTAATCACTTTTGGTAAATTTTTTATTTCTCTTTGCAGGAAAAAATACAAGCAAGACACGAACTGTGTTAATAGTAACTGTTTCTGTAACAGTAAGTGTCACAACATTAATCAATTCTATTTGTATCTTCATACGATTGAGGAAAATACAACAGCAAACACTGCCGGCAGAAAATATAGAGAGTAAGTTTCAAATTCTCAGCTCATATAATAGTCAGCTTTTAGGATCAGTTAATTGAAAGTATCATTTTAATATCGATGTAATTTACCAGCGAGAATCTTTGTAGTTTTTATATTTATTTACTATTATTACTTGTTTTCCAACAAAAAAACAGACCATTTGGTTGAGTTGCGTGTTATGGTGTAGAGACAATAGTTGACCTGTAAAATTACCTTTAAATGTTGGCCCAATGTTACGGATCTTTAATCAACGATATACCAAATAACAATAAACGATTTGAATCAAGAAAGTTTTCTTATTTATCAGTCATATATCGTTTGTTACAGATGTGCTATCTATTTATACATATTGAAAGGGTATAATGAAGCGACATGTTGGTTCAAAAGAACCAACAGATATGTCGGTTGTGTTGTAACTGCCAAATAGCAGTTACTTTGTAACTGTCATAAAACTGCTGTCTTTGACTTTCTTGTTTGACTTTTGTTGACCGGGTCATAATGGGTGTTGACTTGGGTCGCTGGGTTGGGTCGATTGGGATTAACCCAATATTCTCCCCCTTAATCACAATCGCTGCGACGTAGGTCTTTAAGTCTTCTTGATTCATCTTCTGGTTAAATCCACCATATGAGCTTTTAATTTTTTTGTGATTTACCAGCTTTTAGGATCGGTTAATTGAAAGTATCATTTTAATATCGGTGTAATTTACCAGCTAGCAACTTTGTAGTTTTTATATTTATTTATATTATTACTTGTTTTTCCAACAAAAAAGCAGACCACTTAGTTGAGTTGCGTGTTATGGTGTAGAGACAATAGTTGACCTGTAAAACTACCTTTAAACCTCTCTTTATCTACCAGCTGAAACTATCGATATTGGAACGGCTGAATCTTTGCAATATAGCTTTAGTTTAGTAAAAGCTGCAACAAATGACTTCGCTGAAGACAATAAGCTGGGACAAGGCGGGTTTGGAGCGGTTTACAAGGTATACAAAAATCGATCTTGCTAATTATGTGCCAAAAAATGAGAACATTGATGTAATTTGGATATTGATATACGTTATAATATGGTACTTAGGGTAAACTTGAAGATGGACAAGAGATAGCGGTAAAGAGGCTAGCGAAGGATTATGTGCAAGGTGACATGGAATTCAAGAATGAGGTTTTGCTTGTTGCGAAACTTAAACACCGCAATTTGGTTAGGTTTCTGGGTTTCAGCATTGAAGGAAGCGAAAGACTTCTCATTTACGAGTTCTTGCCAAATGCAAGTCTTGATCAATTTATATTTGGTATGTCACTAAGACCGTGCCTCTTCTCGACCTCACTTCTCACGTCCAATAAAGGACATAATTAGTAAATCACAGATAATGCATCCGTTCCTAATTGTATCTACCTTTCTAATTTGGTTTGTCTCAAAATAATTATCTACATTCAAATTTAAACCAATCAAAATGATTTTGAAAGATCAATATGACGTTTATAGTACCATTAGAATATTTGACAGTTTATAATACCATTACAATATTTGACAACGTACGCATCATTACAATATATTTGAAAGCTTATAGTACCATTACAATTTGTTGCGGTAACTACGTTCTTATTGTATAACTTATACACTTTACTTGATGGTAATTTCGTAATACGCATAAGAAAAGTAATAAATTTTGTCAGCACTTGTAGTCGTGGAAGTTAATGAGTTTTTATAAATTTTAATGAGCTGAGACTTTTATGTAAGCAACAAATGTTCTTCTTGTATTGAATATTGTGATTATGATGTTTTTTGTAGATCCCAGTAAACGTACACTTCTTGATTGGGAAAAACGCTACAGGATCATCAAAGGCATTGCAAAGGGACTTTTATATCTTCATGAAGATTCTCGTCTAAAGATAATTCATCGGGATATGAAACCTAGCAACATTTTGCTAGATGCTGAGATGAACCCTAAAATTGCAGAGTTTGGCATGGCAAGATTGTTCAAACCCGAGGAAACTCAAGGAGACACGAGTAGAATTGTTGGAACCTAGTAAGTGAGCACACTTCAAATAATTTCATTAGTTATTGGAGTATTTTATTCCCTCATATACTCAAATAGTGCATGTGCTCAAACCTTGGGTGTCTTCTTCTCTTATACAGTGGTTATATGGCACCTGAATATGCCATGCACGGGCGATTCTCAGTAAAATCTGATGTATATAGCTTTGGGGTGTTGGTGATGGAGATTGTAGCAGGTCAAATGAATACAGGTTTTCGAAATGGAGAGAGCATACAAGACCTTCTTAGCTTTGTAAGTATCCACTAGCAAATCATTTCATCATATATACTTTTTAGTTATAATTCGTTAGTTCATAAAATTGTTAAATGCTTCTAAACATTGATACCCAACGATGTGCATATGATAATATTCTAAAACTGTATACCCAAGGGCTAGGACTAAATACAAAAATCTCCACACCTTTGAATATCTTAAAAAAAGCTCCATGTCAAAGTTTAGAATTTGAGCATTTTTAATCTGAGTATGTACACATTCTTGGTAAATCATCTATTGTGAAAATAATTAAGCCAATAATCGCATTATTAAGAACTTATGACCTTATTAGTTTGAGCATCTAGCTTATACTATATAAGGTTATAAACTCTTAAATTTGAGCTTACTGGGTTTACATTTTTTAGTTAGCCCATAAACTAAGACAAATAAGCTACACCAAACATCGCCTAAGACAATAATGACGGGGGCATAATTTGTGAGAAAGCATTCATTTGCCATACAACTTTGATTGTGTTATCTATATGTTAAACGTTACATTTGTTAATATCTTCTAGGCATGGAACACGTGGCGAAATGGTACACCATTAGATATGATAGATCCCACATTGAGGACTGGATCATGTTCATTGCGCGACATGATTAGATGTATACATATTGGGTTATTATGCATTCAAGAAAATGTTGTAGATAGGCCAACCATGGCTTCAATTGTTCTTATGCTTAATAGCTTCTCTCTCACGCTTCCACTACCATCAGGGCCTACATTTTCCATGCAGAGCAACACTGATCCCGAAATGCCTCTTTAGCGATTACACTTCGTCAACTGGTGTTAGTGGTCCTAGAAATATAAGCTATCAAAATCAAGATTGTCACAGGTTTCAATATGTTAGTTTTATTGTCAAGTCTAGCTACGTTTTGTTAACTATATAAGTAGATGGTGGTTATGTGTAGTTTTCTTTATGTTCTAATACTTGCCTTGCAAGGCAATTCATACGCTAGCTTTTTTTGGGATGTTATAGTTTGAGCCGGTTGTGGTTTGTAGCCTAAGCCTAGGTCGGTTAGGATGCCCCTCATCTCTATAAATAGAGATGGCGTTGAAGGTCTTGGACATCCCATCTTGTATTCTTTCCTTTGTCGAGTGGCATTAATAAAAAGTTAATCATTCTACTGACTTTGTGGTGTATGTTCTTTGTTCTCATGTGTTCTTCAATAGGTTATAGGTTGAAGGTAACTGCTTGTGCTCGATACAAACCTGCGATCTAGCACTCTGCGATCGAACTTCGGGGGTTTGTTGTCGTAATTGTCCAATAAGTGGTATCAGAGCCAGGTGACTTTAGGGCAGTCTAAAATAACTTTAAAGTAATCAATTTAGGATATCTAGGCTTGGTTTGTCATTTTTGGGTTTGTTAAAAACGTGTTTTGAAGTGTCAAGATTGTTGCAAATTTTCTTGTGGTTCAAGGTTACCATAGTGGTGTTTGATCGGTGTTTCTTGTTCAAGATCGAGGATTTAGGGTATTCCTAATTAATTCGATTTGAAAGAAAGGTTTTTTACGAAAGAAGGTTTAAAGAATATATTGTAAATAACGAAGCTTGACATCAAGAAATTCGACGGGTCTAATGACTTCGGATTGTGGTGTTTAAAGATGTGGTGTCTATTAATTCAACATGGTTGGGAGGCTGCGTTAGATCCATTCCTAAGAACCATAACACTAATAATAATGCGGTGATGTCTACAAGAAAGCACACAGTGGCTTACTCTTGTGCTTGGATAACAAGGTGTTGAGGGAAGTCAACAAAGAAGATTCTCCTGCGGGATTTTGGTTAAAACTGGAAACTTTGTATATGACAAAGTCTTTAGACAATAAATTGTACTTGAAAAAAGAATGCATTTAATAGATCATGGACTCTAGTGGCTCCTATCACATGATGCATAAGAGAGACTTCTTGTTTGATTTTAAGGAGTTTAATGATGGTACAGTTTTGGTCAATGATAATAGAGCATGTGCCATTAGTGGGACAGGGAAGGTGAGAGTACAAATGAAAGATGGTTCAAGTTTTGTGCTTGAGAAAGTGCATTACATTTAAAGAGAAATTTGATATCTTTGGGAACTCTGGATTGAGAGGGCTATACCTTGAAGTTGTAGAATGGAAGAGTAAAGGTGATCAAGGGTTCTTTGATAGTTTTGTTAGGAACTATGAAGGAAAATTGTGTGTACTCATTAGATGGTTGGGCTGAATCTGGTTAAACTAGTGTTGGTATATAAGAAAAAGGATTGTCGTACACAGGTGTGGCATAAACTCCTGGGTCACATTAGTAAAGCAGGCTTGCATAAACTGGAAAGAAGATAAGTGTTGGGAAAGAAAGGTCTAGGTAAGCTCGAATTCTATGAAAATTATGTTATTGGAAAATCGACCAGGGTAAATTTTGGTCGAGGTCAACACACAACAGAAGGAGCTATAGACTATGTCCATGCGGATATCTTGGGTCCTTCTCGGGTGGAATCGATGAATGGTTGCCGATACTTCTTATCGATTATTGATGATTACTTGAGAAGGGTTTGGGTTTATTTTCTTAGACACAAGCATGAAGCGTTCAACAAGTTCAAGGAATGGAAGTAGTTGGTATAAAACCAGACAGGAAGAAAGCTGAAGAAGTTATGAACGGATAAAGGTTTGGAGTTTTGTAATCAAGATTTCAGTGAATTATGCAAGGAGAGCGGGATATCAAGACATTTGACAGTTGGAGAAACTCCACAACATAATGGTCTGGTCGAACAAATGAATATGATGCTCTTGAACAAGGTTAGGTGCTTACTGATTCAGTCTGGTTTTCCAGATTCGTTCAAGGATGAAGCCACAGTGACGACAACATATCTGATCAATAGGTCGATGATGTGTAATTTGTATGTTTTTAAGGGGTCTTTTGGCTTCTAAATTCGTGTATATTTGATTATTTATTGCCTTAAATTGTTTCTATTTGAGTATTAGGTACTTGGGATACATTTTCTGGAAAAAAATGCGTTTTGAGCTCGATTAGATGGAAAAACGAATAAAACGCCAAAGACGTCACGAAGGGCCTTTTGACAGCGTCACAACCACAACGTGACGCTGTCACCTGAGGGTGCTGACCATATATTGGCTGGAGACAATTTACCACTGATGGTATCAAGACCAGATTTATCAAGGCTGACGGAGTCACAACTTCAACGTGACAACTATTTCGGTTCAAAAACGAAACCCTAGAAGACGGCGAGCTGGCGACGTCACAACCTCAATGTGACGCCATCACAACCAGAAAACTATAAATACAATCGCATTTTTTTCATTATTGTGTGTGCATCTTTGGAGGAACTTACACCACCGAGATTGGGTCGTTTGTAACAACTTTTTAGGCCTTTTGGCCATTGAAGACCCTATCTATTATTAAGATAAGTATTTATTTAATCATTCAATCATGTCTATGTGTTATTGTTTGATCTATTTACTTTCTTCTCTTTACATTACTATGCTATGATATATTGATTAGTGTTTACTTAGGATTGTATAAAATCTAGTTATTAATTGCTTTATTGTCGTCTCTTGTTTAATGATGTGCACGTTAGGAGTTGGAAAACTGGCTAGGGAAAAGTAGACTAGATTGAACGTCTACTAAATGTTTCCTATTAATTCTTATGTCTTATGTCATTAATTTGCGAAAGGTGTTTATTTACATTAGGAATACTTTACATTTCATTAGCAAGGACGTGGCAATTCGACAATATAGTAAGAGCTAACTAGGGAGTAGTGTAATTCTAAGTAAACACGTTTTTCCTCTTTTAAGTAGGTTCACCACTTTAGTGTTCTTGTTATTTTATTTTATTGCTTTGCAGTTTAATTAGTAGTTTTAAATCAACCTCCTTCGATACCTGCGATTTTACTTGCCTTCAAATAAAACTAAAAAAGACCAAAAATAATCTTCCCTCAACCTTTAGGCTTAAATCGTCATACACTTCGAACCTACCTTACTATTCTCCTAGAGAATGATCAGTCCCGCGAGTCTTGCATATACTACACTACAAAGATTAGGTACTCTACCTAGGAGGATTGTAAAACTTAATGTGTTTACAATTATCCGCATCAATTTTTTGGCGCCGTTGCAGGGGAATAGTCTAGGTTTCAATTTCTATTTCGTTTAGGTCTACTCACTAGATTCATATCAAGTGAGATTTTCTATTTCTTTTGTAGTTTCTTTTAGTCTATCTATTTCTTTGTTTTCTTTGTTCATAAATCATTTCATTTGCCATCATGGTGAATGAAATTTCATTCAACTAACTCGACCTACAAAACCCACCAGACCCGCCTTTTAACCAAAACCCACCAGAACCACTAAGAGACCGTACTCTGGGTGAGTACTCCCATCCTAAAAACAAATGCGATTGAAACACTATTGAGCTTCCCGTAGAATCCAATGCGTCTACCTTGCAATCCGACACCATTCGGTTGGATGGTTGTGCATTCCATGGACTTCATTCCAAAGATCCAAATCAGCACCTTAAGGATTTTCTTAAAATCGTCGATTCCATTGACCTTAATGGTGCTACCAATTAAGGAGACGACGTGCTTAAGACTCTTCAATTATCTCTACATGATCAAGCTAGCAATTGGCTTGAGCGTCTACCCGCAGGATCTATCTCGACTTTGGATGATCTTTGTTCTCGTATCCTCTCATATTTTTTTCCACCGGGGAGAACTACCAAGCTAAGGAATGACATCTTGATTTTCCAACAATATCAAGGTGAAACTCTTTATGAAGCATGGACTCGTTTCAAGGACTTACTCTAAAAAGTCCCTCATCATGGCGTTTGTGGAAAACTAGAAGGGGGGGGGGTTGAATATTTTAACTGATTAAAACTTCGTTTTAAAGTATTTAGATCGACTTATGTCAATCTATTTAATGTGTGTGTTGGATAAGGATAGATAAGCATATAAGTAGGTAATGCTAAAGATAAAGAGTAAGGAACACAAAACCATGACACGGGTATTTATAGTGGTTCGGCTACAAGGACACCTTCCTTGCCCTACTCCACTCCCCGAGTACCTCACTCGAGAGTTTGTAAGCACTACACAACACAAGCTCCTTAATGTGGCGGAGAAGCCTTCACAGCGTCTTCTACTATTTATCCGGTACAAGGCTAGACACCGAGTTCCTCCACGAGGTAGAACTAAACCTATCACAACGTCGCCTACACTTTATCCGGTACAAGGCTAGATACCGAGTTCCATTACAAATGAGGAACTACTACCCAACACTACACCACAACACAACTACCCTAAAGGAGACACACTCCTTGTTACAACGCTAGAAGGATATCAACATCCTTTAACCTAAACCATCTAACTTGTACATGATGCAGGTTTTACTGACCAAGTTTTAATATTTATATTGTCTCATTATACCTATGGTTTACCCTAATGCACTAACGGGCAGTGTACCCAGTCGTATGTAGTGTAGTATTTCGGTAAAACCGAGGTCGTCCCAAAAGCTATGTGTGCGGATTTTTACTAAGCCTAGGTGTCACAGATTTTAATAGGATTTAAGGTTGAAATGATTAATTAACTAAAGAGAATAAAGAAAGCAAATAGAGGCGAAGGTTGTGATCAATAGAAAAGAAGTGTGCTAACCTAGTTACTCATCCTATCAAGTTAAGTTCATGTTTAATTACTTCCAATTGCTTCAAGTGGGGGTAAAGGTCGCTAGGACAGCATTTGGTCAGTTCGTCCTAACCTATCAGCAAAGGTTTCCGCCGGAGATCGCAGGTGACCCGTTGAAAGTCCAGTTGTTTTTAGTCCCCCAAGCCAAGTCATTAAGTACCACTACATGCAAGATATATAATAATGAGTGCCCGAGCGCTAGTATCTTAAACACTCATCCCTAACTTCTTAAGTTCATCCAAACGGTAGGTGATCAGTTGGTCAAATCGCACAAGCGAAGAAGGGTCGTCAGTTGGTCAATTCTTACCCTTCCCACTTAGTCTAACTACTTAGGGTCAGTTGGTCATATCTCCTAAGTAACTAGCCACTGCCGCCATTCAAAACTACCGAAACAAGGGTGGCTACCAACAAACTATGCATGCATACACTAGAAACAATTATAAGGAAGCATAGTAAACATAAACAAAATAATTAAGGAATCATAACTAGGCTAGCACTAGAGGTGCTTAGCTGCTCATATTAACTAAAAAAATCAACTCAATGTTTAACATTACGAAATACATGAATTGAAAGTAAAGGAATGATAAAATGCTAACACTTATCGTAGGGGAGTGATTTCTCCCTTGGAGATGGCTCCGTATGCTCCTTAAGATCTGCCTTCAACCTTCTACCCACGTTCTCTGAATTGGTGTGTGAAGTGAATGAATAGAAATGATGGAACTTGGGCGGTATTTATAGGCCAGATCTGGTTACGGCATAACTTAAGCAAAGAGTTACTCCGTAACATCCATTTCTTCGCAATTTGATCTGGAAAAGCTGGTTACGACGTAACATCAGGAATGAGTTACGCCGTATCTTCAATAAATCGTAGTTACGCCGTAATTGTGGAATTAGTTATGTCATAGCTTGCAGCGGCGCGAAACCTCATTTAACCTAATTAGTTACGGCATAATCTTGGGATGGAGTTACGCCGTAATCTTCCGTTTAGTTGGTTTTCTGAGCCACACTTCTGTTACGGCGTAATGTAAGAGGGGAGTTACGCCGTAACATCTTCAAAATGAGCATACTATCATATATCTTCAATAAACTCTCCAAATCCGCGTCTCATTAGCTCCAATGCTCGTAATTTACCCGAAAGTGAAATATAGAGGAAAACAAGCGTAAATTCATATAAATGATATAAAATACGAGCATTATCGGGGGAAATTGACACTTAATATTCATGATTATTTGATGTTATCAAATATCCCACCACTTAAACTCTACTTGCCATCAAGTAGACCTTATTAGGTAGATTCCTAAAAAGATATCTCCCATTACCTGGAAAATATAAGTTTACAAATCCCTTATGCTAGAATAAAACAAAGCCGAACACCTCACGAAATGGGAACAAAACACTCAAATCTCTCAACTATTCTAAGTGTCAATTTCGGGATGATCATTCATTGCACAGTCATAACATGTATTCTATCATAAGCTTGGCGGTTACACAAATCTCTACCACTAGAGTTAAGGACAAAACAATTCTCGAAGGTAATATGGGTAGACACGACAAAGGTTAAGGGTGATTTGTCATTTCTAACATGTCACGGCGAAGTGGACAAAATCAATGATACATGACCAAATCCATGGCTAAGACACCAAAGATTGCTCGCTGCATCACCTAGACACGTGATAACATCAAATAGTCCTGAATATTAAGTGTCAATTTTCCCCGATAATGCTCGTGTTTTATATCATTTATATGGATTTACGCTTGTTTTCCTCTATATTTCACTTTCAGGTAAATTACGAGCATTGAAGCTAAAAAGACGCGAATTTGGAGAGTTTATTGAAGATATATCATAGTATGCTCATTTTGAAGATGTTACGGCATAACTCCCTCTCACATTACGCCGTAACAAAAGCGTGGCTCAGAAAACCAACTCAACTGAAGATTACGGCGTAACTCCTTCCAAAGATTACAACGTAACTAACTAGGTCAAATGAGGTTCCGCACCGCTGCAAGTTACGCCGTAACTATTGTCTCAACTACGGCGTAACATGGATTTATTGAAGATACGGCGTAACTCCTTCCAGATGTTACGTCGTAACCATCATTTTAATGCAAATTACGAAGATAATGGTGTTACGGCATAACTCTTAACTTAAGTTACGCTGTAACCAGATCTGGCCTATAAATACCCCACGAATTCCAGCATTTCTAATCATCCCATTTCACACACAACATCAGTGAACGTGAGTAGAAGGTTGAAGGCAGATCTTAGGGAGCATACGGGCCATCTCCAAGGGAGAAATCACTCCCCTACGATAAGCATTAGCATTTTATCTTTTCTTTACTTTCAATTCATGTATTTCGTAAGGTTAAACATTGAATCGATTGTTTTAGTTAATATGAGCGGCTAAGCACCTCTGGTGCTAGCCTAGTTATGATTCCTTGATTGCTTTGTTTATGTTTACATTGCTTCCGCATAATTATTTCTAGTGTATGCCTGCATAGTTTGTTGGTGGCTACCCTTATTTCGGTAGTTTTGAATGGCGGTAGTGGCTAGTTACTTAGGAGATATGACCAACTGACCCTAAGTAGGTAGATTGAATGGGAAGGGTAAGATATGACCAACTAAAGACCCTTTTTTTGTGCGATTTTACCAACTGATCACCTACTGATACGCTTACACAGCGCGTTCGGGGTCAAAGGAACTTCCTTTTCGTCGAGCAAGTTTTTCAACACCCTAGGCAGTGAACCTAATCGTTGTAGTGTAGTATTAGGGTAAGCCACGGGTATTGATATCGTTCTATAGGGGAATAAGAATGCTAGTGAGAAGTTACTACGCTAAGGTTGGGGTTGAGGAAGATTATTTTTTATCTTTTTTATATTTTTTTTAGGAAATGGAAAGGTACGAATCTCGGGGTTTGGATTTGGGGGTTGGTATTTCTACCGATTACTCTACTATTATCTATTCTAATTAACTAAGCTAGGGGTAGTCTATGTCTATTGTTGTGTGCTCGTATGATGATTAAAAATGCGTTTACTTAGGTTTTATTACTCCATAGTTATCTCCTATTGATGGTTGAATTGTCACGTCCTTATTCTTAACGCGTTGTGTTTCTAAGGTCGTAGGGTATGCGTTTATCCCTAACTCTTTGAAGCTACCAAAGGTTAATGACTACGAAATCTCTAGGATTCATAAACTTAACACTAAGGTATTCTTTGGATGTTTAGCCTACAATTCCACTAGTAACTATAAGCTAAGGTTCAACAAAGATTAATCAAGCATTAATAGCACAACGAATGACCTATCACAATACTAGGTCAATTACAATTAAGATAAGAGACAACCAATCAATATTCAATAACTAGGTTTCATACCTAAGCAAACACACAAATAAATTAGCCGGATATGGAGAACATGCAAGCATACACACAATCAATTGAAGACATAATTAAATTAATGAAGTAAAACACTTATCTTGATGTAAGATAGGGTATGGAACCCTAAAATACTGTGCAAGACAGCCTTAGTTCGGTTTAGGTTTTTACTCCACAAAACTACACTCTGAAAACTGAAAAATTCGGATTCTATATATAGTGTTACAAACTGCGACGGCGTCACTCTTTAACTGTGACGCCGTCGGGTCGCCACCATTAGGTTTTCGTCTTGGCCACGTTATCATTGTGACGGCGTCACCTTATGACTGTGACGCCGTCTCCTTCAGTCTCTGACGTCGTCTGGATCAAATCTAGGCCGTCTGAGCTGCGACGCCCTACTCTTTTAAAACATGATGTCGTCACTTGTAAATAAGCAATTTGGCTACTGAGTCGTCACAAAACTTGTTCCGACGGCGTCACAAGTAGAACCTGATGCCGTCCCCTTTCAATTCAGCAACTTGAGTGTCTCGATTCTTGACTTTAGCCATTTTCTTCGTATATTCGCGGCTTTTCGTCCGAATAAGTGTCATTACAGCAATTTGCCTTCAAGAGACCTAAAAAGTGAAAAGGAACGAAATTAAGTAGTAACGGATACAAAAGTGATCAATTAAGGGCTTAAATGACCCCTCAAAAAGGTACCTTTTAAATCCTTATCAAATATCCCTACACTTGGTATTTGCTTGTCCTCAAGCAAATGTGCTTTTAGCCAATTGATTTATAAATTAGGGGTCATGAAGCATTAGTTTAGAACGATCCACAACACATATAAGCCCCGCAAAAGTCATAACAAGCACGGAAATTACATACTAGCACCTCACATGGGGTGTTTGGATACTCACATCTCTTGGGTGTATATGAAATATAACAAGTTGGAAATGGAAGATAAACACTCATTAACCGGTCCTAGTACATAGATTACCATAGGCTTGAGACTAGATCAAACCTCTATCGCTTTGGCGTACCGACCCGACAAGGGTAAAGGAATCACAAGTAATGGTGTCATATCAAAGCAAACATAAATATCCAAAAGAAATCTTAGCATAAATACTGACATAATTCAAGTCAAAATGACTTCAATACATAGGTCCCAGCGGAAAAATAAACTCCAAATAAAATATCTAAAATATAAAGTCTTAAATGGCATCATAAGATCAAAGCTAAAAATCTCTAAGGTAAGTCCACTCAGCACTCATCCCAAAGCAAAACCCAGCTCCAATGCTTAGATACCTGCCGCGGAAGAAAAGAAATGCGGCTGAGCTTCAAAAGCACAGTGAACAGATATACAAGCAAAACGAATACGAAACGAAAACGAATATGAAATAAAGTGAAAGAAAGATAGTAAAATCATAATCATTTCAGAGTATAAATCAAAATAATAGAATAAGTTTTATAGTTAACTACCTCGAGCCCAGACACACATGTATCAGATCATAATCATATTCATATTCACACAAGGCAACATTTGTAGGGGAGACCTACCAGAGTTATGAAGGACGTGCATGCACGCAGCATCAATCATCAGATAACATACAGCATATAACATATAATATATAACATATAACAGATCTAGGATGCACCCATACGCCCCACAAACAATATTGGTAATATAATATAACTTGAGCTCATAACAGATAACAGATAAGGGACGTGGCAGAACTTCACTCTACTGCCCTAGAGTCATGTCAGAAGTGCATCACTGACACGGACATGGAACCCCCATGACTAGTTATTATTTTGGCTCGGGTGTCAAACTATCTTAGGTCAAATCAGAATGTCATAACTGACACAGATCATACTTTATCAAAGATTTAATCATGTTACAATATCAAAGTTTTTATATCATATAGTTCAAAATCAAATGTTTTATGATTCAAAAATCAAAGTTCAGATAAGCAACAGCTCAAACAAACAAAATGGGGTTCATAGCAAAGGCTTAGGAAATCCTAATATAAAAGCTAACGAAAAGAAAACGTTATAAGGAACCTTTACTGAAAAGGTCAGAATATTTGTACCTTATTCCAAAGCAAATGATGGAAAAGCAGAAATACGGAAAGCAAAGGATTACTCCTTCTTCACAGAACCTATACACATTAACGGTCGTACATGTTATTTATGATTCCATAATCGTCGAAATGATCTTTTAATATTTGATGTTTATACTCAATGTATTCAGTGATCTTCATACTTTAGGGTTTTATAATTAAATGAGACTTAAGTGTTTTATAAACAATATCGTAGATTAAGGTTCATTATGTCATTTATTAAAGTTTAGGGTTAAATGTGAAAATAGTTTAAACGTCATAGCTCACACATGAAATAACGAATTAATATACTTAGCTTCAAACCCTAATCGACTCTCATTATGTTCTAGGGTTTTCTCATTCTTTTAATATCATATCCACGTGCATTTACTTTATATGTTACGTCAATAAATGACTCATTACTCTTGTTATTTACTCAACACGTTCATGTCTTAATCATATGTTACTCCTATATATATGTTATACGTCAACTTTTATATCCATACACGTTTACACATTAAACTAGGGTTTAGGTTTCACATGATCTTACTTATTAAACACACTTTCAAAACTCTTATATGGTTCGGTTCAAACCTAGGGTTTCAACTACAACACTTTACGCAAGCCCTAGCTCACCTAAGTACTTTACATATTCAAGTTATCATGTTTTTATACCTTGGCCGAAACATATACATGGTTCGGTTCTATATAGCTCGACTTAACCATGATCTGATTCAATAATACTTATTACGTAACAAGCTCTTTAATAATTATAAGGTTTAAATCATTATGGTTTGTCTTTGTTTGGTTCACACGGCTCGGCCACAAAAAGAAAACACAAGACTCGACTAAACGAAACAAGTTACAATATATATACGTAAGGTGTAACGAAAGAAGACTAATAAACATGTTATACCTTAGCTTGTTGAAAACAAAAGTCTCGACACCACAAGTGTAGGGTTCGGCCGAATGGAAGAAAAAGAAAGAGAGAGGCAACAAAACTAGGGTTTCAATTTCTTGTAAATGTATTATATTTATAGGTGGTATCATTTTTAGTTTAGGGCTTTTGAGGAGGGTTTGGGTTTCGGCTTGGCCCAACCGAACACACAAACAAACGCCCCTTATGGCTTCTTGGACTCTCGGCTTGGCAAAAGAAAACGAGCCCATCGGATCAAAATCAAACAAATGGCGAGGTACAAACTTTTACGCGAGACGTTTAAATCTTTCGTCGTACCAAAATCGATCACGTACACACATTAGTTAAGTTTTAATTACTCGCAAGTTTAGTTTAATTTCGTTAAATGATTATAAACGTATTTTACGTATTTTATAAATTTCGATTCCAAGGGTATTTTAGTCTTTAATCATGTTTTAGATTTTCAGGTTTTACAATTCTTCCCCTCTAAAGAAAAATTTTCGTCCTCGAAAATTGAAATGAAATGAAACGAAAACGAAATGAGAACATACCAACTATTCAAAGAAATGAGGATAACTAGCTCGCATCGACTCCTCGGTTTCCCAAGTAGCCTCACGTTCCGGATGATTTTTTCAAAGAATCTTAACGAACGGAATGACTTTATTTCTCATGACTCTTTCTTGCCTTTCTAGAATAGCTTCCGGTTCTTCAGATAAGGACATATCGGATTGAATTTGATCAAACGGATAAGAAGCAACGTGTAACGGATGATAGTTGTATCCCCTTAGGAGTGATACATGGAACACATCATGAACATGCGATAACTGAGGCGGAAGTGCCAATCGATACGAAACTTCTCCTATACGTTCCAGAATTTCAAACGGACCGATGAATCGAGGACTGAGCTTGCCCTTGATTCCGAAACGTTTCACACCTCTAAACGGCGAAACTTTCAAAAATACACGATCTCCAACCCGAAATTCTAAATCACGACGATGCTTGTCGGCATAACTTTTCTGACGAGACCTAGCTTCCTTCAACTTTTCTCTAGCAACAGCTACTTTCTCATTAGTGATCTCAATCATTTCCGGACCTTCAATCAAGCGTTCACCTACTTCATCCCAACAAGTAGGTGCTCTACATTTCCTCCCATAAAGAAGTTCAAATGGTGTCGCCTTAATGCTAGCATGCCAACTGTTGTTATATGCAAACTCCACTAAACACAAATATTCATCCCAACTGCCAGTCCATTCTAAAGCACAAGCCCTTAGCATATCCTTTAAGGTCTGAATAGTCCTCTCTGACTGACCATCTGTTTGAGGATGAAATGCCGTACTAAAATTAAGTCGAGTACCCCAAGCTTTTTGCAACCCTCTCCAGAAACGAGAAGTAAAACGCGGATCTCTGTCGGACACAATAGATGCCGGAGTACCATGAAGTCTAACGATCTCTTGCTGAAAAATCTCCGCCAATCTCCCGATACCATAATCCTTTCTGATTGGCAAGAAATGATCAGATTTGGTTAGTCGATCAACAACTACCCAAATCGTATCATGCTTCTTCCGAGTAAGAGGTAGTCCAGTCACAAAATCCATAGATATCTTATCCCACTTCCATGTTGGAATATCCAATGGCTGTAACAATCCACTAGCCCTTTGATGTTCAATCTTAACCTGCTGACAAATCATACATTTCGACACAAACGTCGCCACATCTTGCTTCATGCCATTCCACCAAAAGTACTGCTTCAAATCCCTATACATCTTGGTAGAACCAGGATGGATAGTGAAAGGAGAACTATGAGCTTCAGTCATAACTTTCTCACGAAGTACCGGATCATTGGGAACACAAAGCCTATCTCCATACCATACAATACCGTCATTATCAACCTTAAACTCCGTCTGCTTACCTTCTTCAACATTTTGCGCCACGGCCCACAGCTCACCATCATCTTTCTGAGCTTCTTTAATTTGCAGTATAAGGTTCGACTCCACCTTCATACTAGCCCAGTATCCATCAAAACCTCGTACACATAGCTCAACATCCAAACTCTCTAAGTCACGAATAATCCTAGGCTCAATCTCAATACTTGCAAGAATGCCTGATTTCCGGCTAAGTGCGTCAGCAACTACATTAGCCTTACCTGGATGGTACTGAATGTTGGTTTCATAATCCTTAAGAAGTTCTAACCATCTTCTTTGTCTCATGTTAAGTTCCTTCTGAGTGAAAATATACTTGAGACTCTTATGATCAATGAATATATCACACGCCTGTCCATACAAGTAATGTCTCCAGATCTTCAACGCGAACACCACTACGGCTAACTCAAGGTCATGAGTTGGGTAATTCTCCTCATAAGGTTTTAGCTGCCTCGAAGCATAAGCTATTACCTTTCCATGTTGCATCAAAACACAACCTAATCCTTTCTTAGATGCATCACTGTAAATTTGAAATCCTCCAGAACCAGATGGAAGAGTCAAAATAGGAGCGGACACCAATCTCCGTTTCAACTCTTCAAAACTCTTTTCTCGTTCATCCGTCCATACAAACTTTTCACCTTTTCTCATCAGTTGGGTTAGGGGTAGAGCTAAGCGAGAGAAACCTTCAACAAAACGTCGGTAGTAACCAGCAAGTCCTAGAAAACTCCTGACCTCAGTCACTGTCGTAGGTCTTGGCCATTTAGTGATAGCCTCAACTTTAGACGGATCCATGGTGATACCATCAGTAGATACAATATGACCAAGGAACGCGACTTGTCTTAACCAAAACTCGCACTTCGAAAATTTGGCGTACAACTTCTTCTTCCTCAAAATCTCCAAAACTATACGGAGATGTTCTTCATGCTCTTCTTCAGACTTGGAGTAAACTAAAATGTCGTCGATGAAAACGATAACGAATTTATCGAGGAACTCATGGAAAACACGATTCATTAGGTCCATAAACACAGCAGGCGCATTTGTCAAACCAAAAGGCATAACGAGGAATTCATAATGACCATATCTGGTACGAAACGCGGTCTTAGGAACATCTTGCTCCTTCACACGTAGCTGATGATAACCAGATCTCAGATCAATCTTCGAAAAGAACTTAGCTCCTTGCAGTTGATCAAACAAATCATCAATACGCGGCAGAGGATAACGGTTACGAATAGTAATACGGTTGAGTTCACGGTAGTCGATACATAGACGCATGCTTCCATCCTTCTTCTTCACAAATAAAACAGGTGCACCCCATGGAGAAACACTGGGTCGAATAAATCCATTTTCTATCATCTCTTGCAGCTGTTCCTTCAACTCCTTCAGTTCTATAGGTGCCATACGATACGGAGCCTTCGAAATCGGTTCAGCACCAGGAATTAACTCAATGCTAAACTCAACTTCTCTAGCTGGGGGAAGACCAGGGAGTTCATCGGGAAAAACGTCGGTGAATTCGCAAACAACAGAAAGATTTTCAATGTTAGGACTCTCCAAAGATGTGTCCTTAACAGATGCTAGAAAACCTTGGCACCCATGAGCAATCATGGTCCGTGCCTTCATAGCAGAAATGAGCTTAACAGATTTGAGAGGTTGAGAACCATGATAAACGAATTCAGGATGTTTTACGTTTCCAAAGATCACCGTTCTAGCATAGCAGTCAATTGAAGCTCTATGATAAGCCAACCAATCCATGCCTAGAATGATATCAAAGTCGACCATATCGAGAGGATACAGATTTGCAAAGCGAATACGATCATCAAAACGAAGAGGACACTTAACGTATTTATGATCAATGATCATGTGGTTTTTCATAGGCGTAGAAATCGATAAGTGATTTGTTAATGGTTTGGGCTTCATATTAAGTTTCTTAGCAAATGTGACAGATATAATGGAGTGTGTGGCACCGGTATCAAATAAAACAAAGACAGAATAATCATCAATGAAAAGAGTGCCCGTAATGGTACCTGAAGTGCGCTCCGCCTGATTCCGAGTAGTAGCATAAACACGTCCAGTAGTAGTTGGCGGCTTGATGTAGTTTCCAGGAATCACCGGATTCTTCTTAGTGCAATCCTTGATCTTGTGGGCAGTAGAACCACAAGAGAAACATCCACCAGTGGCCTTGAAACACAGTCCCGGATGAGCCTTTCCACAAGTAGTACAGATAGGTGGGGGAGGCAAAACCTCAGCTGTCCTTTGCTGACCAGAAGATCCTGAAGCACGACCCTGATTTGATCCTCGAGCTGACTGATCCTTGTTGTAACGCTGGTTATTGTTACCTTGGTTCTGACGATCATTTCCATTCCTACCAGCATTTCTATTATCTTGACTCCTCGCCTCAGGGCGCCCAGAGTCAACATTTCTTCCTGACTGACCCCGCTGATCAATACTCCTATCCACTTGACTCTTAGAATCATAACTCTTGCCAGAATTTCCCCTATAATCATTACCTTGAGTCCTACATTGAATCCGATCACCATCGCGATTACGCTTGTTGGAACCCGAAACCTCATGAAAGATCTCAATGTTACGAGCTACGTCATTGCAGGCCGACACATTCTCATACTCAATATTAAGCAGTCGGTCCAACACCCACTTCTTCAGTCCCCACTTGAAGTGCTTAGCTTGACGCCTACCATCTCCAGCAATCGTTCCCACAAAACTTACCAGCCTCATAAACCTACTCATGTACTCATTGGAATTCTCATGATCAAGCTGGTAGATTGCCTGATAATCCCTCTCATACCTTTGCTGCTCAGCATCAGGGAAGTAACGGTTATAGAAGATAGTCCGAAACTCAGTCCTGGTACAAGTAATAGCAAAAGCATCTCCTCCTCTTGCTTGTTTGAGTGCCTTCCACCAATTTAAAGCATCACCTTCCAATTTGAATGCAGCCAAACGAGTCTTAAACTCGTCTCCACAACCCAGTACTTCAAACAGCTTCTCAATATGAGTGATCCAGTCCTCGGCCTCAGTGGGAGTAGCAGCAGTGCTAAACGAAAGAGGCTTGAGCTTACCGAAACGCTCGAGCCAAGTGTGAATGCCGACGGGTTGATTTCCTCCACCACTACCCGAAGCACCAGTCTGATTACGAATGTTGTTGATCACCTGTTCCATCATCTCAGGTGTAGTAAGACCAGGGAAAAGAGTGTTGAGAGCATTAGCAATCGCAACATCAATGTTAGTAGCATCATCGTCTCCATCCGCGCTACCGGTTGTACGAGTTCGAACCATCTGAACGATATTCAAACGATTAGCAAAATGAACAAAGGTGAGATACGAAATGGAAGTACGCAGAAGGAATCCTAAAGTCTACCCAAATCCTCACAGGTCATATCCTAAGCTCTAAGGGTCTCAAAACCTAGGCTCCATATGTCACAGGTCCTGACTACAAGTCGTAAACCGGGCTCTGATACCATAAATTGTAACGCCCCGACCCGACAAGGGTAAAGGAATCACAAGTAATGGTGTCATATCAAAGCAAACATAAATATCCAAAAGAAATCTTAGCATAAATACTGACATAATTCAAGTCAAAATGACTTCAATACATAGGTCCCAGCGGAAAAATAAACTCCAAATAAAATGTCTAAAATATAAAGTCTTAAATGGCATCATAAGATCAAAGCTAAAAATCTCTAAGGTAAGTCCACTCAGCACTCATCCCAAAGCAAAACCCAGCTCCAATGCTTAGATACCTGCCGCGGAAGAAAAGAAATGCGGCTGAGCTTCAAAAGCACAGTGAACAGATATACAAGCAAAATGAATACGAAACGAAAAAGAATACGAAATAAAGTGAAAGAAAGATAGTAAAATCATAATCATTTCAAAGTATAAATCAAAATAATAGAATAAGTTTTATAGTTAACTACCTCGAGCCCAGACACACATGTATCAGATCATAATCATATTCATATTCACACAAGGCAACATTTGTAGGGGAGACCTACCAGAGTTATGAAGGACGTGCATGCACGCAGCATCAATCATCAGATAACATACAATATATAACATATAACAGATCTAGGATGCACCCATACGCCCCACAAACAATATTGGTAATATAATATAACTTGAGCTCATAACAGATAACAGATAAGGGACGTGGCAGAACTTCACTCTACTGCCCTAGAGTCATGTCAGAAGTGCATCACTGACACGGACATGGAACCCCCATGACTAGTTATTATTTTGGCTCGGGTGTCAAACTATCTTAGGTCAAATCAGAATGTCATAACTGACACAGATCATACTTTATCAAAGATTTAATCATGTTACAATATCCAAGTTTTTATATCATATAGTTCAAAATCAAATGTTTTATGATTCAAAAATCAAAGTTCAGATAAGCAACAGCTCAAACAAACAAAATGGGGTTCATAGCAAAGGCTTAGGAAATCCTAATATAAAAGCTAACGAAAAGAAAACGTTATAAGGAACCTTTACTGAAAAGGTCAGAATATTTGTACCTTATTCCAAAGCAAATGATCGAAAAGCAGAAATACGGAAAGCAAAGGATTACTCCTTCTTCACAGAACCTATACACATTCACGGTCGTACATGTTATTTATGATTCCATAATCGTCGAAATGATCTTTTAATATTTGATGTTTATACTCAATGTATTCAGTGATCTTCATACTTTAGGGTTTTATAATTAAATGAGACTTAAGTGTTTTATAAACAATATCGTAGATTAAGGTTCATTATGTCATTTATTAAAGTTTAGGGTTAAATGTGAAAATAGTTTAAACGTCATAACTCACACATGAAATAACGAATTAATATACTTAGCTTCAAACCCTAATCGACTCTCATTATGTTCTAGGGTTTTCTCATTCTTTTAATATCATATCCACGTGCATTTACTTTATATGTTACGTCAATAAATGACTCATTACTCTTGTTATTTACTCAACACGTTCATGTCTTAATCATATGTTACTCCTATATATATGTTATACGTCAACTTTTATATCCATGCACGTTTACACATTAAACTAGGGTTTAGGTTTCACATGATCTTACTTATTAAACACACTTTCAAAACTCTTATATGGTTCGGTTCAAACCTAGGGTTTCAACTACAACACTTTACGCAAGCCCTAGCTCACCTAAGTACTTTACATATTCAAGTTATCATGTTTTTATACCTTGGCCGAAACATATACATGGTTCGGTTCTATATAGCTCGACTTAACCATGATCCGATTCAATAATACTTATTACGTAACAAGCTCTTTAATAATTATAAGGTTTAAATCATTATGGTTTGTCTTTGTTTGGTTCACACGGCTCGGCCACAAAAAGAAAACACAAGACTCGACTAAACGAAACAAGTTACAATATATATACGTAAGGTGTAACGAAAGAAGACTAATAAACATGTTATACCTTAGCTTGTTGAAAACAAAAGTCTCGACACCACAAGTGTAGGGTTCGGCCGAATGGAAGAAAAAGAAAGAGAGAGGCAACAAAACTAGGGTTTCAATTTTTTGTAAATGTATTATATTTATAGGTGGTATCATTTTTAGTTTAGGGCTTTTGAGGAGGGTTTGGGTTTCGGCTTGGCCCAACCGAACACACAAACAAACGCCCCTTATGGCTTCTTGGACTCTCGGCTTGGCAAAAGAAAACGAGCCCATCGGATCAAAATCAAACAAATGGCGAGGTCCAAACTTTTACGCGAGACGTTTAAATCTTTCGTCGTACCAAAATCGATCACGTACACACATTAGTTAAGTTTTAATTACTCGCAAGTTTAGTTTAATTTCGTTAAAAGATTATAAACGTATTTTACGTATTTTATAAATTTCGATTCCAAGGGTATTTTAGTCTTTAATCATGTTTTAGATTTTCAGGTTTTACATAAGCACCTAGGAAAGACTATCCAAGAGGTCTTTTAAAGGGTTGTAATGTTAGGCTTACGGTAGGGAAACAAAGGGTTTGGTGGGATAGGCGATTTAGTGTGGCAAGTAAAAAATCTTTATGTTACAAGCATGAGAAGAATGGCGTTGCTAAGCCAAGACTCGACACTCTAAACTCTAGATAACTGAAATAAACAAACATAAATTTAAAGATAGATGTAAGATGGTAGCCCGTATGTTTTTTCATTTTTATTATTTTTAATACACTTTTACTCTACCATCCTCTACGATAACATCAAAATGATAGGGATTTATAGGCACATCTCTACACTTGAGTTTTTATTACTCTAATACTAATTTGACCCGAATTGAAAAGATCAAAACACTTGGAGCACATTATTATGCAAATAAAGGGAATTTGAATTTAACGTTCCCTTCCCGTCATTTCATAAAATTTAACTTTTCCCATGAGTCCCAATCGTACCAAAACTGTATACAAAGGATATGACTCGACTTAACAACTTATGCAAGCAACTAGATAATTGAACTAAGGGTTTAGTGTGATAACAATAATGCACTAAAAGTGAGTGCATACAAGGTAGGCTAAGGCGATTTTGGTGTACATTTGAGGGTGGATTGTAAACAATGCTCTTCTCTGATATTTCGGAAAACCAAAATATCACGAGAACCGCGAAAAGGATAGGCTCTGAGGGGTTAACTAGGAGTATCGTGTACTAAAGATGAGTACAACGCAAAGGTGTGGGGGAATTACTCAACCGATGTGGAACAAGTAATTATATTACGGGTATCAAACAAGGGTTATCCTAATGTCTCTTATCATTTAGTTATTCCTAACTACACAAGTGTAGTCTTACTAGCAATCTCGGAATGCATCACAAAACAAGTTCTAGAATCTATTATATTACGGGTTCACACTCTAAGCAATGCTTTAATTCCTACAAATCTAAGGGCGATCCTCACATTTTGGGTGAAATTTAAGTGGTAAAGGGTTTTTGTGCTAGTCATATAATTTCTATCCATGAGACGCTTTATTAAGACTAATGGCCCACTCCTATATGTCATGAAAAATTTTAAATTTGGTGCCAAAATTACCCTAACAGATATTTCTCATGGTTTATTACACAAATGAAATTGGACAAAGCAAATAATCAAGGATAAACATAGTTTCAAAGTTCCCGTTTTATTTTCCCTCCCTACACTTAAACTGAACATTATCCTCAATGTTCCCCGAAAGTATCAAAGTTATGATAATGGAAGGTAATTTAAAACGAAAGAAACTAATACTCCCCTGATTAGCTCGGTAGGATCCGTGTGAAGTGGTGGTTACATCTTTCTTCAAGAAGAATGTTTGCGTGAAAAGCTCCTTCTCATCTTATGTATCTTCTTCTTAATAAATTAAACCTGCACACTTGAAGAAAACAAACGAAACCTTCGCGTAAAATCGGCGGTAACAATATATATAAGACTCTACTAAACTAGGATATAATGCTTGTGGAATGGATGTTTACAGATTTTCTGGAAAATCAAGACCTGGAAAATTCCAAAAATTTATAAGTTGCTCAGAAAACGAGAAAAAGTGATAAGCTGTTTCTGCTCCTCCTGACGCCGTCAGGTTGCGATCCTGACGCCGTCAGGTTATCCTGACAAAAACTGGTCTGCGATTTTCTGGAAAAAAATTCTGGAACATTTTTATCTTTAAAATCTGGAAAAATTTCCTGCAAAACATTCATTATGACTCGATACAAGCATTTGACTCGAACAAACACACATGTATATCTTTTAAATAATTGTAATTCTCATGTTTACGTTTCTTTTGAAAACGTGTGTAATCCTCCCTACACTTAACATAGCTACTATGTGTTTCTTTGTCAATATGCTGCAACAAGAAGCATCATATGAGTAGCCGGTTTTGCAAGAAGACGAGATAAAGAAATATATACATTACACATCTTTTACATGTCTTGGGCAAAAAACTATCAAGCATTCAGGCAAGCTTTACATGACAATTTGTTAATGTCAATTTTTATACCCAAAGTTTACAATAAGCGTTGTCATCAATTTTATGGACCTTGACAACTTAATTATAGCAAACAAGCGAAAATATACACATTGATGAATGGCGTATCAGGGTTCAGGGACTCATGGTTTCGTTGTTAATATCGGTTCGGTCGCCTTTTTTTGTTTGTAGGCAAATTTTTTTGTTTTATCGCTGTTCAGTTTAGCTCTTTAAAGTAGGGCTGTTGATCGGTTTAGTTATCGGGTTGTTCGGTTTGTTCGATTCGGTTATTTTAGTTAAAATTTTTGTTTCGGTTAACCCGAAAACCGAACCGAACCAAACTAGAATTCAACCGAACCGAAAACCGAATTTAAATTCGGTTCGGTTCTTAGGTTGAACCGAATAACCCGAATTTCACTATTTATTTTTTAAAAAATTAATAATTACATAGATATTTAGCCAAAAAAAATAAAAATATTTCAAGCATAAAAAGTGTTACTACGTATTTTATATTAAAATAATATTTTAATCGCATTTATATATATAAATATTAAAAAATATATACATATATATGTAAATATATAAAAAAAATATTATTTATATAAATTGGGTTTTCGGTTCGGTTCTCGGATCAGATTGCCAAACCAATATCCAACCCGAGAACCAAATTAATAGTTCGGTTTGATTCGGTTTTAGAAAATTCGGTTCTGTTATTAGTTCGGTTCAATTATTTTCGGTTCGATTCAGTTTTGGTTTTCGGTTTATTCGCTCATTTTGTTTTTTTTTTCCCGACTCCTGCTTTAAAGTTTTAAATTGAAGTTCAAGATTTGAAGTCTAGTTAAAGTTTTGAAATGAAAAGGTTAGCCCAAGGGTTGTTTGGTATACAGTTTGGGCTTTGGATTTGCAATTTGTTTGATAACTAGTTTTACAAAAATGATGTTAGACTGAAGAAACAGCTTTTTTATTTTTGAGAAACACAAACACATGAATTGAAATCCAAATTGAAGTATACTTGCTGGAGCAAAGAGTATTGCCATGATTGATAAGAAAATTATACTTACTGGAATTAAAATTTTAAACCTTAAACAAGTTTGGTTTAAGTTTGCTTAAAATCGAGTTTTTGATATTTAGTGTACTAAGTAATATGAAACAAAAGTGAAAATTTGACTGGATATAGAACTGCAACATAAAATATATCGAGAAATTAGGCTTTGATTGCATCCTCGAATGGTGTTTCAAAGTAGCCAAGCCCAATAATTAGGCAAAACTCATCACACAAATATAAATCATCCTAAACTCTAGCTAATCAACAACCAAATAAGTTGCCATTTGGTTGTTGATTAGCTAGAGTTTAGGGTGATTTATATTTACCTTAATTAGATTAGTCTTATTCAATATTTATATTGTATCCTGTACACATGATTTTTTTTTGGTATACCTGGGTTTCTGACTCGACATTGCGAGCCGACTAATCCCAGGGCGACTATCTTTTTGGATAGCCCGGAGTCGTCGCAGGTGAACCTCCGTGGCCAAAGTCCTGTACACATGATCATTATCAAATAAGCAAAATATCCTCTCTATTTTGTATCTCGTTATTATCATCTTACATGATATCAGGCCTAATCGGTCCTACCTTAAAACCTTAAACAACACCGCTTCCGCCGCCTCCGGCCGCCGGCTACACGCCGGAGGTTCGGAGGGCTCCCTTTAAACCTTGAGCTCTGTACGGGCTATAATAAACCCCACCCATGTTTTGATGTTTATTTGTGAGGTGGATCTTTATGTTTTTCTAGGGAAATACACGCCCCGTTTGTTCGGAAGGTTTTTTGGGGGTTGAAGTTTTAGAACCAACTTTCGTTTTCTCATCTTTTCTTTCATTCGTTTTAGTTGTAGAGGATACTTTGGGTTATCCCGTTTTCTTTTCTTTTTCTTGTGTTGGTGATTTGTGTTAAGGTCACAAATCCGCACATTATTATTAGAGTAAATTACACCGTTCGTCCATATGGTTTACCAAAAATAACACCACAAGTCCATTTGTTTTTGTTTTTTTTGTTTTTTTGTTTTTTTTTTGCATCATGAATCTTTATAATAAAGTTTGATAACACCAACAGTCCTTATCTTTAACGATCGCTAGTTTTCTCCGTTAACTCCCCACATATGCCATGCACATGAGGGTAGAACAATCGCTTTCGTCCATTTTCTTACGTTTTCGTCCGTTGTTATACGTTTTCATCCGTTTTTATATGTTTTCGTCCGTTTTCATACGTTTTTATCCGTTTTCGTCCGTTTTTTATACATTTTTATCTGTTTTATAATTTTTCTTACGTTTTATTACGTTTTCGTCCATTTTTATACATTTTATCCATTTTCGTCTCTTTTTATACGTTTTCGTCCATTTTCTTACGTTTTCATATGTTTTTATCCGTTTTCGTCCATTTTTATACGTTTTCATACACATAAAAACGTAAGAAAATGAACGAAAACGGATAAAAACCTATGAAAACGTAAAAAAACCGAAGAAAAACGGATAAAAACAGACAAAAACGGATGAAACAGATGAAAACGTATAAAAACGTAAAAAAGGGATGAAAACATATAAAAACGGACAAAAACGGATAAAAATGGGCGAAAACCGATAAGAATGTGTGAATACGTATAAAAATAGATGAAAATATATAAAAACAGAAGAAAACGGATAAAAATATATGAAAACGTAAGAAAACGAACGAAAACGTATAAAAAAACCGAAAAAGTATAAAACCGAACGAAAACGGACGAAAAGATAAAAATGGATGAAAAAGTATAAAAATGGATGAAAAACATAAGAAAACGGATGAAAACATATAAAAACAGATGAAAACATTTGAAAACAGACGAAAACGTATAAAAACCTATGAAAACGTGAGAAAACAGACGAAAACGTATACAAAACGGAGGAAAATGTATATAACCAAACAAAAACGGATAAAAACATATAAATACGAATGAAAGCATAAAAAACGAACAAAAATGTATAAAAACATAAGAAAACGGATGAAACCGTATAAAAACGGACAAAAACGGATAAAAATGTAAGAAAACAGGCGAAAACGTATAAAAATGGACAAAAACGTATAAAAACGGATAAAAACGTAAGAGAACATATAACTAAAAACGGACGAAAACAGATAAAAGCATATGAAAACGAACGATAACATATAAAATCGGACGAAAACGTATAAAAATGGACGAAAATGGAAAAAAAAAAACGTATGAAAACGGACGAAAACGTATAAAAACGTAAGAAAATGGATGAAAACGATTGTTCTACCCTCATGTGCATGGCACATGTGGGGAGTTAACAAAGAAAGATAACGATCGTTAGAGATAGGGACTGATGGTGTTATCAAACTTCATTATAAGGACTCATGATGCAAAAATAAAAACAAAGGGACTTGCGGTGTGATTTTGGGCAAACCATAGGGACGAACGGTGTAATTTACTCTTATTATTATGTTGTTCGTGCTTTAGGTCACGAGCCTGTGTGTTGGTGATTTGTGCTTAGGTCACAAATCCAGACATTTTTTTTTTTTTTTTTTTTTTTTTTTTTTTTTTACTCAGTATGCAAATATCTTTACTAAATGATTGCCTACAGCTTTGTTTGAAGAATTTCGTTCTAGTTTGAGTGTTCGATGTCCTCCCGCTCAAACTGCGGGGGAGTGTTAGCTGTCAATGTGCATAGTGGATAAGACCAAATGAGTTGGCATTTTGTTGTTGATTAGCTAGAGTTTAGAATGATTTATATTTACCTTAACTAGATTAGTCTTATTCAATATTTATATTGTATCATGTACACATGATCATTATCAAATAAACACAATATCATCTCTACTTTGTATCTCGTTATTATCATCTTACAGTGACAATGTGAAAGGGGTTTGGATGTAACACTAATCAGTTGGAGTGACTAAGTGACTAATAAACGGTGATTGTCGTTAAGAAAAGTAAGGGGAAGAAAAATTTGGAATTAATAAAAAAGTAAACTCCAAAAAAAATCCATGTGGTTTACCCCGTTTTCGTCTGTTTTTTACGTTTTCGTATGTTTTTTTACGTTTTCGTTTGTTTTTTTACGTTTTCATCCGTATTTTTACGTTTTCGTCCGTTTTTTAAGTTTTCGTTCGTTTTTTTACTTCTCCGTTCGTTTTTAAACGTTTTCGCCCGTTTTTATACATTTTCGTTCGTTTTTTTTGTTTTCGTCCGTTTTTTACGTTTTCGTCAATTTTTTTAATGTTTTTGTCCGCTTTTATACGTTTTCGTCCGTTTTTTTACTTAAAAACACAGATTAAAACGTAAAAAATGGACAAATACATAAAAAACGGACGAAATGTAAAAAAAAGAAGAAAACTTAAAAAAGCGGACGAAAACGTAAAAAACAGACGAAAACTTAAAAAGCGAATGAAAACGTAAAAAACAGACGAAAACTTAAAAAATTGGATGAAAACGATAAAAACGGAAAAAACAGACGAAAACGTAAAATAAAAAGTCAAAAACGTAAAAAAGGACGAAAACGTGAAAAACGAATTAAAAGAGATACAAACGTATATAAAATGGATAAAACGTAAAAAAGACGGATAAAAACGTAAGAAAACGTACAAAACTTAAAAAAAAAGAATAATTTCAAAAAATTGTCTAAAAGCAAAATACTTGGGTGTTATCTCACCCTTGGGCACGTAGTTTAGAGGTTGGGCCGCTCTGTTTTGACCTTGCATACAAGCGTTCAATCCCTGTTATTCTCCCTTTTTAATTTATTAAAAAAAAAGGCAAATGGCACAAAAAGGCATTAAAGTTAAGGTCCATTTCCAATTAAGGTATTATACTTTTTTTCTTGCATAAAAAGGTACCAAACAAAATTTTTGGGCGGATTTGGGTTTTTTACTAACGTTCGTTAACTCATTTCGTTAGTATATTACATGTTTAGTCCTCGAATTTGTATAATCATTTCATGCAACATCCAAAAAAAATTTTCCAAAAAAAATCTTTATGTGGCCACATTTCACAACAAATGCAAATTCACGGGGCAATATATACAACTTCAAATAAACTTCCAAATCCCCAGAAACAAAATTAGGGTTCATTAAATCCCCAAATCCAATCCACCAAAAGCAACCAATTTTCCTAACTTCAAATAAACTTCCAAAGTCGCGGTGTTGCGTTTGTAAGGATAATAGTAGGTGTTATGAGTGTGGTGAAGGTGGGCATTTGTCGTATGAGTGCCTGAGGAATAAGTTGGGCAAGAGGGAGCGGCAGACATTCTTGAAACACATTTGCCTCGATGGGAAAAACAAGCACAGACTAACAAGGTTCTTTAAGTATCTATGGGACATATTCCATTCTCACATCTATAGAAGGAACAAAATTTCACAAAGTTTCACCCACTTTCCACACAATCCGAAAATTAGGGTTTCTTCTTGTCAA
This sequence comes from Chrysanthemum seticuspe, assembly GCA_019973895.1. Taxonomy (NCBI): domain Eukaryota; kingdom Viridiplantae; phylum Streptophyta; class Magnoliopsida; order Asterales; family Asteraceae; genus Chrysanthemum; species Chrysanthemum seticuspe. The sequence continues at coordinate 355,239,138 of BPTQ01000008.1, read as the reverse complement.
AGGGGTTTTTGAAATTGGTTTGGGGGTTTTGTTATTGGATGCATAAGGAAGGCTTCCCAAGTGATTAATTGTTCCAGTCCATCTCGAGTCCCCTCCAATTGGGTTTCTTTGTTTCGGTGTTCATCCATTCGACCCCCAGATGCTTATTTGGACCTGGATTGAATCCCCATATGGCTAATTATTCTCGTTAGATTAAATTTAAGCTTCTTGTTTTTTTAAGGTTGTTTGTGTTTTGGGGATTTGGGTTGTTTTTGAGAGAAGTGGGATGATGGGTGAGGATTGGTCATTGGATTCGGATGGGTAAAGATTTTTTTTGGAAAATTTTTTTTGGATGTTGCATGAAATGATTATACAAATTCGAGGACTAAACATGTAATATACTAACGAAATGAGTTAACGAACGTTAGTAAAAAACCCAAATCCGCCAAAAAAATTTGTTTGGTACCTTTTTATGCAAGAAAAAAAGTAGAATACCTTAATTGGAAATGGACTCTAACTTTGATGCCTTTTTGTGCCATTTGCCCTAAAAAAAAAGACTAACGATGTAAATATTTTCTATCTCGTTAGGAGATAACGGAGTAGGGCTGAGCAAATCCACCCGAAACCTGACCCGAACCGATAAACCAACCGAAACAAACCGAACCGACATTTTTCGGTTTGGTTTCGTCTTTGTATATTTATTTCGGTTTTTGTCGGTTTTGGTTCGATTCGGGTTTTGTCGGTTTTTTCGGTTAGAAACCTGAAAACCGACCCGAACCGAGGCATTCGGTTCGGTTTTGATATATATATATTTCTCGGTTCGGTTCTCGGTTTGAGTTTTTCCTTTTTCGGTTTTCAGGCCGGGTCGGTTTTTTTTTTCGGATCAGGTTGGGTTTGGCCCGATGCTCACCCCTATAACGGAGAAATAATTTGTACCTTTAGTCCTTATTTTAACCGATGGATATATATAGGTTAACTTTTACTAATGAAGAGATGTATTTTTGGAAACTTTTGGGAAAATGATGTATAGTGCGAAACGGTGTAAACCACATGGATGTTTTTTTTTTTTTATTTTTTTTTTATTTTACTCTTAATAAAAATTAGGGCTACAATTTGAATAAATAAAGATTAAAACTTCTCCACTTTTTGATATTCATAATCTGGCCACTGGCGGAGCCAAGTAACGACCAAATAGGGTGGTGGCCCTCCCACAATTTTTTATCCTAGTATATTTTTGTCCATTTTCATAGGGATGATCTAATCTTGCACCCCATTTTTTTCTTCCCATGCACCTCACTAGGCCAATCATTGGCCCAATGATTGGTTTGTCCTTTTTTTTTGTATAGTTTTTTGTTTTTTTGTTTTGTTTTGTGTTTGTGTATAGTTTTATTTGTGTAATGTATATATATATATAGTATTTTTATTTAATTTATAGAGTATATATAGTGTGTATTTATTTGTGTAGTGTTTTTATATGTAGAGTATATTTATTTGTGTAGTGTTTTTACGTTAAAACATTAGATATTAAAATATTAAACAAGTACAACAACAAATGTATTCAATATTACAACGAAATCTACTCCACAAGAAGATTATTAATGTCATCTATAAGCTCGTAGAGTATTCCACTCGACTGACATGCGTGATCAACTGGATTTCTTGCCAATTCCAGTGATGCCTCCAACGCCTTTATTTTTGCCTGCAACAAATTGTTTTGAGCCAATAGCATGTTGATCGTTGTATCTTTAGTTTCGCAGTTTGAGCACTGCGTTGAAGATGAGGCTTTACCAAAGTACTTTTGTTGAAATATTTCCTTCCACATGAAGTATCGACACCTATAGTCTTTAGTCCCTGGCTGTTACATGATGAAACAATTATAAGAAATGTATTCTAAACAAACAAGTTATTGATATATTTACGCAAATAAGCAAACGTTTAATTATTTACCTTTGACAAAGGACATGCATAATACTTCAGACCACAAGTTTTGGGCTTGTGAGATGTTCTTTCAATTATAAATCTACGTTGACAACGACACAAGAAAGGATTTTCTTGTTGCATCTGGCCAAAAGAATTTGTATAATTATTTACAACATAAATTAGTAATATCATGGTTCACAAAAGATGAGGAAGAACCGGAGCAGGAGCAGAAATCTGTAACAAAAGATGACGAGTCGTTTGCTATAAATCAGTAATTGTCAATACATGTTTTGTCATTTACAATATAAATCAGTAATCGTCTATACATGTTTTGTCATTTACAATATAAATCAATAATCGTTTTCTACGTATATCTAAACATCCTCTGTCGTTGAGTAAACACATGTTCCCATGGCGCGGCCACGACATTTCTAAAATATCTCCATTGTGGGTGATTATACGGGAGTGGTGAGTTTTCATCAAGAATTCGCAAGAACGAAGTGAGCACATTGTGTCACAATTCTCAATTTCCGACCGTTTTGCAAACTTTAAAATTTTTTTCTATTCACTTTACTATTCATTCCCGATACCCGCAACACCTTTTGACTAATGCATTTTAATTTACCTTGACAAGTCATATACCTAGTCATCAATTAGATATTATTTAGATAATAACTAGTTAAATATCTTATAAAATATCTCACAAAGAGAAGTCAAATTGAAATTCTCGTCTTAAATATCTTACCATTCTAGGCTTTAACAGCGTTTGCGTGCTCCGTCAAACTTATCACTCATTTAATATGCTAAGATAGGTTATATTAATAAGTTTGAACATTTTTATAAGTTTCATATTTTTAAGATACCCGGTTTTAAGTTTTATGACTTAACGACTTACAGTTAGCGATTACCGGGACCAAACGACACCCCGTAAACCCAAAATAACATCAAAACATCATATAGTCATCCTAGATAAGACCATGGACGAAATTCATGTATATTTAAAAGCCTAGTTGGCTTGAGATAAAGCCTTGATGAGTTTTGATCATTACATGTGTTATACTTAGCTAGTAAGTCATACAAAGTCATATACAAATTGGATACTTCTTACACATTCATGATAATCAACTAGAAAATCATTCAAACACTCTCATCTCTTCCATTTTCCTCTCCATAACCGAATTCCATCAATACACCATCAACTTCCATACTTGATCTTCATACAATAAGTGATATACCAAAGTTGAAGCCCTTAATAATCTCTACATGAATCTTAAGTTTATTTTATGATTCCATGGTTGGATTAGGAGCTACTCAAGAGTGATGGGGGCTGAGGTTAGGAGGTTTTTACAAAGATTATCAAGTGTTTATAAAGGGTTAGCAAGGTGTGTTAAAGGTTGGAAGCTAGAGACTTTGGTTGAAAGGGCTTAGGTTTTAATATCCTAGTTCTTGAATTGTTTCATCACAAGGATTGTAAGCAAACTCCTATACTTACCTTTGATTTTAGTAATTATTAGTATTACATGTATTTAATATGTTCTATATGCTTATTATACTTGATTGTGCTTGGATAAATGAATTAAAACACTAGAAACCATCGAAAGGACTAGATTTGCAACACAGAAACTGGACAGGGACTGTAAACGTAAATTCTGGGTAAAATTCGTGGACTGATAAACTTGAGTAATCACATAGGATTATAGATCTATGTCTTGTGGTCGTTTTTCCGGGTGGCTCGTGCCGTAACTCATCCCGATGAATAAACTAGAGCCAAAACGGCTAAACGTGTCCAAAACTGAGTAACAGATTTCAAACGGGTAATACTCATAAAACTTGCATATAACCAACTATTTGTCAAAGAATAAAAGTTGTAGCTAACACCCTAACTTGAACTTAGCCGCTGGCCGTGCATTAAACGGAGTTGTAGAACTCGACCTATGACCAAAACTATGAGACAGTTTGCTGCTGATTGAAATAACTAGTACATCCAAGGGTAAATTGGTAATTTCACATTAGTTAAATAATTTCTGGGGCAGTAGGGCCCACTAATCTGTTTAGTACTATCAAATACCTTTCCGAAGACATAAAATTCGAGTCGTGATCATTTACGGTTTAGAAGTAACGGGTAGATTTAGACGGGAAAAACTTAAATATAATAAAGGTAAACACTTATACGACTTCACAAATGTTAAGTATCCAAGCATAATTGATGTAATAACTATATAAGGCATGTTTATACATTCACATCGTTATTTTAGAACCTAAGACACAACACATATTCTAGGTTGCGCGTAGAGGTTTCTCGGCTTATCCATCGATTCGCTATATATTGGATATCACATTTATTAAGGTGAGTTCGTAGCCCCACTTTTACTCGTTTAATTATTTTATAAACTCTTTGGGGGAGATACATGCTCAACTACTTGTTTTTACTTTACACTTATATGATCTTAAATATCTTTTGTTTCACTCTATGTGCGCGTAAGTAGATTATGCCCGAACTAAATTGATCACTATGTTATGAACGCTATTATTTGAATCACTTTCCTTGATATTGAACCCTTCGACATGTATATTTGAGCTCTTTTAAATTGATTCGGACCCTTTAACATATAAGTGAACACTTTGAACTTAATTATGAACTTTTAAACGGAACCTTTGAACTTAAATACGAACTTATGACTTGTTTGAACTTATTGAACCGGACGTGTTATGACCTTGACCTAAAGTCTCCCATGTTCGGAGCATCACTATAAAGTCTCCCTTGTTCGGAGCATCACTATAATTCTCGCCTTGTCGGTGGAGTGTTCACAATAATTCTCGCCTTAATGGTGGAGTGTTCTCAATAATTCTCACCTTAATGGTGGAGTGTTCTCAATAATTCTCGCCTAGGTGGTCGAGTGACAAAGGAGTCTCCCTTGTTGGAGCATTGCAAAGTCTCCCATGTTCGGAGCATCCCTGAATTATTATATACGTGCTGCTATACTATGAACTATTATGACAACGTATACTTAACTATTAGACATATTTTGGCAGTGGGTTGTAAACACACAGGTTGCAAGTTTTGTATGGGCGGAACTTGGAACTGAGTGGATTTACAATGCCTTTGCTTTGTGAACTCATTTGACAACGTGTGCATGAACATAAACTAGACATATTTTGGCAGTGGGTTGTGAACACACAGGTTGCAAGTTTTGTATGGGCGAAACTTGGAACTGAGTGGATTTATAATGCCTTTGCTTTGTGGACTATTCTAAACGACCAAAACTTTGCCCTTGCTACATGAACCTTCTTTAAAATCTTTTCATAACAATACAAACTCTATGAACTCACTCAACCATTGTGTTGACACTTTAGCATGTTTTATCTCAGGTATCTAAGGCATTCACTTCATGGCATGCATTTGGACTTATCATAGAGTCGTGGCGACGACGCGTCTCACATATATTTTATGCACTTAACTATCGTTTGATTGTAACAATCTCATTTTGGTACATTGGAAATCTTTTGGGACCTATGTTTTGTAAAGTCTGATTATTTTACTTAATCAAACGATACTTTCAAAACGACAGTTTAGGTCGTTCGATATAACTGTAACTTTGATGCTATGACAGTCATCCCCCAGGAATTCCATTCCGCTGCAAAACAGGTAATTTGGGGGTGTGACAGATTGGTCGTCCCCCACACGAAGAATCACAACGGGAGACAATATTTCTGCTGAATCGGGAGAACCTCTCAGCGGAAGACACAAAAGAGATTGTGAATTGGTTATACATACAATAGGACGGTTAAGAGCTGTAGCAATAACCACTCCCGTTTCTGGCATAGTCATCCAATAACGCCGGGATGCTGCACCGTTAAACTAATTCATCGAGTTACGTGTATATGTAAAATAATCACCCCACATTTCCCTGTAAACTTCCTCGTTATTGTCTACCTCTTCCTTGGCAAGAGCTCGAATTCTGGGCCACATTTCTTGCTGATGGCCAAGACCTACGGCAAGAGCTCGATAGCCACAATTTCCATCACCATCTACGTTAAAGATCCCTAGGATCAAGCGTCGGAAAAGAGCTGGAATTTCAGCCATACAATATTCGCTAAAGTCATCTCGAACGTACAAGTGGTGTCTTAAGTCGCCCTCGCTAGGTCCTTCGTTTAAGTCTGGGACGTTAGAAGGCCCTCCCACATAAGAACTGTGTCTCGCAGGTTCTTCATTGAAGTCTGGGACTTTTTTAGGTTTTGGGTAGCTTCTGCGGTGCCTTGTGGGGGGTTCTTCGTTCAAATCCGGGATCTTTTGTTTAGACTTGGATTTGTTGTCCTTTGCGCTCGGACGTCCACGATTATCGTCTTTAACAACAGGTTGTTGGGCTGACACAGATTCAGGAGCGTATATACCTCTGAGCCTGTTTACATGTTGTTGTCTGGCCGAAGTTGCGATATTGATCGGTAATGTATGACACAAACATGTTGTCGTAATCTCGCAGCTAGTTACTGAAATACCGAAAAACATCTGATAAAACAAAGAATTAACAAAGTGAGAAAACAATTCGAGTAGTTATTTATTAAATAATAAAAAAATGTATTAATGGTTAAGTACCCTTTTTTTTACCAGTAAATCCCGTAGGTGCTGATAATAATGGTTAAGTACCCTTTTGTGCTGTTTGGGGTGCCAATAATATTCGGTAAACTTGATCTTTTTCATTCATTAATTTCTTAAAAAAATGACAGGTTGGGTTAGTTGAAAAACTTATCAAAATGGTTGTTTTAGTGGTGGCTGGCTATCTTTTAATTAGTGGCTGGCTACGGAAAATGATGATTTTTTTTAAAAAAATCGTAAGAGTTTTAGCGTGGCAATAGTGAATTTGCAGCCAACATGAGCTAAAAAGCTATTAATCTGAGCCTATTCGAAAAGTTTACCTCTTGTGTTACAAATGGTGACCCAGACATGGTTGTTTGTTGGTGTTGTTGTTGCATTTTGTTGTTGCTTTGCTGTTTGGTGTTGTTGTGTTGTAGCCTTCTGTTGGTGTTGTTGCTTTCTGTGGTGTTGTGGTGTTGGTGCTGATGGTGTAGTTTGTGTTGTAGCTTTCTTTGTTGGTGTTGTGGTGATGTTGCTTTCATGTGGCATTATAAGCTTGTGAATGCCTGCTATGCTGGTACCCCTTTGAGAATCTTTGTTACTTTCTCGTGAATGCCTGCTATACTGTTTGCAGATTGAGAATCTTTGTTACTTTCTTGTGAATGCCTGCTTGTGAGGCTTGTGGGACTTTGTCCTTGTGCATGGGAAGGAAATATTGGGGTGCAAGATTTTAGATTGTTTCCTGTGAAATTGTGACTCTGCAGTTGTGACTTAAAAATTTTTCGAGGCGATGATGATAAAAACCGAATGGACGTTAAAGTGAGATCAAATCTCACTTTGCAACCTTCGGGTTTGAGCCTAAAAAATTTTCCGAGGCGATGATGATTTTTGAGCCTAAAATTTTTCCGAGGCGATGATGAAAACCGAATGGACGGCAAAGTGAGATAAAATCTCACTTTTGCAACCTTCGAACTGAGCCTCAAAAAATTTCTGACTACGGTTTTTTTTAAGTTTTAAAACTGATTCATAAAAAAAAAAAAAAAAAAAAAAAAAAAAAAAAAAAACTTGTAAAAAGGTTATATACTTTATTCAGTAAAAAAGAAATAAAAGAGTAAAAAAAGACCTTACTTTTATAAAAGAAATAAAAGAGTAAAAGTGAAAAAAAAAAAGACTTGTACAAAAAAATAAAGAGTAAAAGTAAAAAAAAAAAAAAGACTTGTACAAAAAAATTGACAAAAAAATAACAAGTAAAAGTAAAAAAAAAAAATCTTAGTACAAAAAACAGACAAAAAAAATAATTTTTTTCAATCATTGGCACGGAAACCAATGTCCCAATGATTAGGAGGAGAGAAAAAACCCCAACACTCCCTAAAATTTTTCTAGGGGATGCAGGGTTAGTAGGACCCTTTTCATATTGAAAAGAAATATTATTACACTTTGGCCCTCTTACATCATTGAAGTTATACTATTGGCCTTCCTAAAAAAATTATATAGCTCCACCATTGAATATAGTGTAACGGTTTCGTAATCAATATGCGACACAGGCACAATTCTAAAGTCACGTGTATTAAAGACATGTGTGTCAACAAAGCGTGACAGGAGGGATGCAATGTCGTTGTAATAAATAGCAAACAATCGCAATCTTAATCATTGGTAGAATTGAGAATCGTGATACCGTCCCTGCCGGAAAATTCTGTATTGAACGAAATCGATATCGAAATGTAGAAAAACTAACCAACAATATCCCTAGCTCATCCAATGCTGGCCCTTGTGTTATTTCTAATTGTATACCTGTTAAACAGGTTAATGAGGGTAAAAGAGTAGGTAATCCGTTAATTTGGTTACTTCAGATAGTGATAGTGATGATGAAGTAGAAGATGTTTATGATGAGACCTCTTGTTTCATGGCGAGTGGAGGTGCATATGATGCTAGTTTACATTAGGATGAAGATTTTGATCTATACGACACTTACGACCTCCAAAGTTTAACTCCGGAACAACGCGCGTTTTGTGACTCGATGGATATAAATATTCGTGGTCACTATAAACGTTAGTTTAATTTCTTGTCTTTATAGTTGTTGATCATAAGATTGGTTTGTTTTTATTATGCTGGTTTAGGTCCGAAGCACTATAGGTGTGTTTAATTTGCCTTTTTGGGTTGAGGTTTGGGATTCACCCATACCCGTTATATTTAATTGTTTTTTTAAGTACTCCGTAATATTTACTGGAGTAACCTTTTGCTCAAAAAAAAAAAAAAAAAAAAAAAAAAAAAAAAAAAAAAAAAAAAGCAACTTTATGAACTACTTTGAAGAAGTTTTAGTCAAAAATTGAGAACCAATTTTGCCAAAATGAAGACCAAAGAGGAATGAGAAAATGTATACGGTAGAAAGTGTCATGAAGAACCGGCATATGTGACCTAAATATGTATTGCGAAAAGACAAATAAGGTAGTTCTCTAGAAAGTCTCGTAGAAATGCAACTTTTCCAACTTAAAACGAGTGGCCATCATAATAGAATTATCGTGACAATTACTCCTCTATGACCCTTTAATTTCCACCCAATTTATTTTTTCCGTTCTAGCACTTAAACATGCTCATACTCACTGGAAAATTACCCTTGGTGTTCTTGTTTATTTTCCTACATTTATTAAATACAATCACGTTAGCTCAACCTGATTTCATTTCTTATTCCTGCGAAAACTCATCTACTTATACTAGAAACAGCCCGTACCAAAGAAACCTAGACACGACCCTCTCTACCCTTCCTAACACCAACTCTGGCTTTGGTTTCTTTAACAGTTCCACAGGCCAAGGAAACGATACAGTCCACTCTGTTGCCTTATGTAGAGGTGACGTGAATCTGGATGCTTGTCGTAGTTGTCTTAATGATTCCATTGTTAGATTGCGACAAATATGTCCTAACCAAAAAGAAGCGATAGGATACTACGACAACTGTATGCTAAAATACTCAAACCAGACTATACTAGGAAACACTCAAATAAAGTTTGATGTGTTTTTGGTGAACTCACAAAACACTTCGGATGTTGATCGTTTCAATGGGGCTCTGTCACCTTTGTTAAACAATCTGACAGCTGAAGCATCGACTGGTGGTTCGCTCCGCAAGTTCGCCACAGGGAACACTCCTGCAGGACCAGGTCTTACAAATATATATGCCCTTGTTCAGTGTACTCCGGATTTAACTCAGCAGCAGTGCAATGAGTGCTTGGGAGGTGCAATTAGTCAGTTTTCAAATCGGTATAATGGGAAAATTGGAGGGAGAACTCTACAACCTATATGCAATTTTCGGTATGAGGAGAGACTGTTTTATAGCGAGAATACTCTTGCTATCCCGCCAACAACTGGTTTATCACCATCATCAGGTAAGATAAGATATTAACTAACTGCCCGTTTGGTTTGTTTATAGGAATCACAATGAGTATCGGATTTCGTATGGGGTAGAATGACAATGGATATGAAAAAGTGTATTATTACGATTGTTTATGTTTGATTGATAAAATATGAAATGAAAAAGTGTATAGATATTTGAATTTTGGAGTGGAAAAGAGAGGGGCCCGCGGGAATGGATTTCATACACACAAATTGGTGTGTTATGAATCTATAACTATGATATACCCATTTCATTTCCGCGCCCACTAAACAAACACCATTAATCGGAATGAAATCCATAGATCCATTCCGATAGACGCCTACCAAACACACCCTAAGTTTCATACAAGTTATAATTACACGAGAACAGTGCCGTAGCTAAGCTATCGAAAGTCCTGTGCAATAACTTATGCGATAATTAAACATGACGATCAAAGTTATATTATAACGATCTAGCTTTGAATTTTTATGAGCTCATCGTCATTCTCAGTAGAGTTTAACAAATATTGATAACATAACTTAATATATTGGTAACATTTTGATGATTGAAGTGAATTTTGAGGTATCAAATATATAAAAGAGTTTAAATTTTGAGGCTTTTAAAATTTTGAGGCATGTGGTTATACACTTCACACAACTTCATATACATCTCTGCACAAGAAGTAAGTAAAATTTTAATTATTTAGTCATTGGTTATTAATATTGATCTGCTTTGTATCCGCTAACTTCTTTGCTATGAGTTATACTCTCTCCATCCTACATATTGCAATTTTAAGATATCTCATGATAAATGTTCATTTTGCATTTCAACCAATAAGAGTAGACATTAGTGGGTAAATATGATATCTGATAGCTGAAAAAAAATATAGTTAGTTTGGTTTTCTAAAACTTTGTATATTATAAAAGTGGACACCTGATAAACATTAAACCAATGATGTAAATTATGTAGTCAACCTTAGTATTAATGATATTAGTCAAAGTAAGGATTCGTTCCCATTTGACTAGCAGAAAGCTGCCTATCTTTATATTCTTTCTTTCTCATGAAAACATATTAATTGAGTTAAATAAGGTTTATCTTGCTGTTTACACCTACGAATGGACACTTAGCATGCTCATGTTAGAATATGTATTTCTCACCGGATCTAGATCCTTGTGAATATACCAATGACTTTGAAGCCAGTGGCGGATAGAAAATTGGGTACATGTATTGGAATATATAAGTCCAAATGCTCTATTCCTAAGTACACTAAGACATTCTATATTCTGTATTATTCATGTATTGTATGAGACAATATTATTCATGTATTGTATGAGACATCAGTGTCAACCAATAAGGTTGAACACTTAGGATTGCCAACCTGTCATATTTGAAAGTTATAGGTAGTTATATTAGTTTAGATTCTGTATGGCAGTTATGTCATGAAAGGGTGTGATCTTATTGGTCAAAATGTGAACCATCACAACCCTTGGACATGCTTGTTCATGCATTATAAATAGGCTTGTATTATCAGACATATCATACATATCAATTACACTTTTATTGTGTCAATTGCTCCTTCCTCCCATACAAATTGCTCCTTCCTCCCAAATCTGTTTCTACCCGCTTTGCATACTGCACAATCATGTCCCATTCTAATCACCACACTTTTAACAAATGGACAAATCCTATGAGGAAGTCTATTGTTACATCCAACATTTGGTATCAGAGCCCAAGTCCTCGGAAATTCAGTAACAACAGATCTCATTAGGAACTCATAACAAGACAGATTAAAAGAAGAAATGAAGCAACAATTGGCAATTGCATCAAACAATTGTCAGAGGACTGCAAAGACATGCTTAAAAAGAAATTGGAGGAAATTCATGTGTATAACAACAGGTTAACACAGAAGAAGGAGATGTTTGAAAGACACAAAGAGTACATCTGTTTCAAGTGCAGGCTGAAAGGACACATAGCAAGAAATTGTCCAAAGGGAGATGGCCTCACAGAAGATAAAAGCCAAGGAATCATCACCAACTCTTCACAAATTCAGATAACTTATCCTGAGTTCATCCATTTATCTACAGACTTCATGGTGGAGGGGACTGATGAACAATGGTGGAACCAAATCTGGTATGTGAGTAACAAATTGAACAAACATGGCTGCTCTAACATGAACTTATTCTCTAAATTAAAGGAGAAATTCTCAGTTGAGAAAATTGAAGACCAAAAGAAGTTCATGTTTGTGCATGTCATAGGAGAGATACAAATCAAGTTTGGGTCTGAAATATGCATCATCCATGGTGTCTACACCCCTGATGTATCCTTGAACATTCTCTCCACAAGACAGTTGGAGGCTCAAGGCCTGAAACTCACTTTCACTAGAAACAAGTGCAAGCCCATTCCAATGTTCCTTAAACCATCTGATTGTTCATTTGACTGCAACAAGATGATTCATAGGCATAATCAATACATGGAAAGTTTTTATAAATTGCTTGATGAAGACTTTCAGGACAAGGAAAAGAAGTTACACCAACAATCAGCAATATCCCTCTCACACAAATGCAATATCTGTGGAGAAAAAGGACACATGGACTACATGTGCCCATCAAAGCAAGCTGCTACAGATAAATCACATGACAGTGATTATGTTATTATAAAAGGTGTACATATTCCAACTCCTATAAACTCTTTCTATGATTATATTTCATTTTTAGATCTAATTAAAGATGATAAAATAGTTAGTCAAGAATGGGATATATTCAGAAAAAAGTTCATGAAAGTTTATAAATGTTTTTTTTACTGTACATCTTAAAAAAGAAGTACCAGGACCCTTACCACCCTCAATAGATGGGAAGGAGATCCATTTAATGGATCTCCACAAACTGGTTGAAACATTTGGGGGATACCTCAGTGTTGAATTCTCAAATGGCTTTCCCTATATTACTGAAATCTTTGGCTTATCAAGGAAAAATGGCCTTGAGATAAAAGATTGTTACAATCATTACTTGAGTGTTTTTAATTGTTATTATAACACAACAAGGTTGTCACATTATGAAGCAGATGAATCTGTCTTCAAAGGCAAAGAAAAATGCCATGATGGTCGAGAAGACTTTGTGAAACAACCCACTGCATTGGACACTCAATGGAACAAGAAGATTGAACATTTTGGGATAAAACTTGAAGATCTCAAAGACAAAAGCCAACCATTACATCTCAGCAGTTATCATATGGGACAAACAAGCAAAGAGGAAGGGAATATGGAAGACAAAGATGATTTCACTATCATCTAAACCACATCAGAAACAAAGACTGCAAGCATTTGAACTTAGGGGAGTGTATTGGAATATATAAGTCCAAATGCTCTATTCCTAAGTACACTAAGACATTCTATATTCTGTATTATTCATGTATTGTATGAGACATCAGTGTCAACCAATAAGGTTGAACACTTAGGATTGCCAACCTGTCATATTTGAAAGTTATAGGTAGTTATATTAGTTTAGATTCTGTATGGCAGTTATGTCATGAAAATGTGTGATCTTATTGGTCAAAATATGAACCATCACAACCCTTGGACATGCCTGTTCATGCATTATAAATAGGCTTGTATTATTAGACATATCATACATATCAATTACAATTTTATTGTGTCAATTGCTCCTTCCTCCATCACAAATTGCTCCTTCCTCCCAAATCTATTTCTACCCGTTTTGCATAGTGCACAATCATGTCCCATTCTAATCACCACACTTCTAACAAATGGACAAATCCTATGAGGAAGTCTATTGTTACATCCAATAATATGTACATAAAAGATTAAAAAGGCTAATAGTGTCAATAAAAAGTATGATTTTACTAACAGATTCCTGTGAAGATTATGGTTTGCACGTTTGAAGAGAGACTGAATCTGAACTAGAATGTACTACTAGTACTTATTTGAGCTTATTAATCTTTTTTGCTAGTTTTGATATCTAATTTTCTGTAATAGACCTATAGCACGATACCAACTGAAAACCTCCAGATTAACTAGAAAGATGCATTTCATAAAAGTATTTCATGTGTCGCGCATGGGACATCTAGCCACCACCTACATCCATCCCTGAATGATCCTGTTATTTTTGGTAATAACACATCTTATAAAATGTTTGTGTCACCAAATGCTCAAAAACATATATATTGTCAAACTTCTTTTCTGTCGAGGTGAAACACATATACGCTATTGAGGTTTCAATTGGTGACAGTTTTTCGAACTTTAAGAGCTTTTGTTCACTTTTAGTGACCTGTTCTTTTTTTAACGAAAAGACATCTTTAACTTTGTACTCCAGGGAAGATTTATGTACCTGCATATGTTTAATCATTTTCATACCGAACATTCCTCTAATCACTTTTGGTAAATTTTTTATTTCTCTTTGCAGGAAAAAATACAAGCAAGACACGAACTGTGTTAATAGTAACTGTTTCTGTAACAGTAAGTGTCACAACATTAATCTATTCTATTTGTATCTTCATACGATTGAGGAAAATACAACAACCAATACTGCCGGCAGAAAATATAGAGAGTAAGTTTCAAATTCTCAGCTCATATAATAGTCAGCTTTTAGGATCGGTTAATTGAAAGTATCATTTTAATATCGGTGTAATTTACCAGCTAGCAACTTTGTAGTTTTTATATTTATTTATATTATTACTTGTTTTTCCAACAAAAAAACAGACCACTTGGTTGAGTTGCGTGTTATGGTGTAGAGACAATAGTTGATCTGTAAAATTACCTTTAAACCTCTCTTTATCTACCAGCTGAAACTATGGATATTGGAACGGCTGAATCTTTGCAATATAGCTTTAGTTTAGTAAAAGCTGAAACAAATGACTTCGCTGAAGACAATAAGCTGGGACAAGGCGGGTTTGGAGCGGTTTACAAGGTATACAAAAATCGATCTTGCTAATCATGTGCCAAAAAATGAGAACATTGATGTAATTTGGATATTGATATACGTTATAATATGGTACTTAGGGTAAACTTGAAGATGGACAAGAGATAGCGGTAAAGAGGCTAGCGAAGGATTATGGGCACGGTGACATGGAATTCAAGAATGAGGTTTTGCTTGTTGCGAAACTTAAACACCGCAATTTGGTTAGGTTTCTGGGTTTCAGCATTGAAGGAAGCGAAAGAGTTCTCATTTACGAGTTCTTGCCAAATGCAAGTCTTGATCAATTTATATTTGGTATGTCACTAAGACCGTGCCTCTTCTCGACCTCACTTCTCACGTCCAATAAAGGACATAATTAGTAAATCATAGATAATGCATCCGTTCCTAATTGTATCTACCTTTCTAATTTGGTTTCTCTCAAAATAATTATCTACATTCAAATTTAAACCAATCAAAATGATTTTGAAAGGTCAATACGACGTTTATAGTACCATTAGAATATTTGACAGTTTATAATACCATTACAATATTTGACAACGTACGCATCATTACAATATATTTGAAATCTTATAGTACCATTACAATTTTTTGCGGTAACTAGATTCTTATTGTATAACTTATACACTTTACTTGATGGTAATTTCGTAATACGCATAAGAAAAGTAATAAATTTTGGCACCACTTGTAGTCGTGGAAGTTAATGAGTTTTTATAAATTTTAATGAGCTGAGACTTTTGTGTAAGCAACAAATGTTCTTCTTGTATTGAATATTGTGATTATGATGTTTTTTGTAGATCCCAGTAAACGTACACTTCTTGATTGGGAAAAACGCTACAGGATCATCAAAGGCATTGCAAAGGGACTTTTATATCTTCATGAAGATTCTCGTCTAAAGATAATTCATCGGGATATGAAACCTAGCAATGTTTTGCTGGATGCTGAGATGAACCCTAAAATTGCAGAGTTTGGCATGGCAAGATTGTTCAAACCCGAGGAAACTCAAGGAGACACAAGTAGAATTGTTGGAACCTAGTAAGTGAGCACACTTTAAATAATTTCATTAGTTATTGGAGTATTTTATTCCCTCATATACTCAAATAGTGCATGTGCTCAAACCTTGGGTGTCTTCTTCTCTTATACAGTGGTTATATGGCACCCGAATATGCCATGCACGGGCGATTCTCAGTAAAATCTGATGTATATAGCTTTGGGGTGTTGGTGATGGAGATGGTAACAGGTCAAATGAATACATGTTTTCGAATCGGAGAGAACATACAAGACCTTCTTAGCTTTGTAAGTATCCACTAGCAAATCATTTCATCATATATACTTTTTAGTTATAATTCGTTAGTTCATAAAATTGTTAAATGCTTCTAAACATTCATACCCAACGATGTGCATATGATAATATTCTAAAAATGTATAACCAAGGGCTAGGACTAAATACAAAAATCTCCACACCTTTGAATATCTTAAAAAATAGCTCCATGTCAAAGTTTCAAATTTGAGCATTTTTAATCTGAGTATGTACATGTTCTTGGTAAATCATCTATTGTGAAAATAATTAAGCCAATAATCGCATTATTAAGAACTTATGACCTTATTAGTTTGAGCATCTAGCTTATACTATATAAGGTTATAAACTCTTAAATTTGAGCTTACCGGGTTTACATTTTTTAGTTACCCCATAAACTAAGACAAATAAGCTACACCAAACATCGCCTAAGACAATAATGTCGGGGGCATAATTTGTGAGAAAGCATTCATTTGCCATACAACTTTGGTTGTGTTATCTATATGTTAAACGTTACATTTGTTAATATCTTCTAGGCATGGAACACGTGGCGAAATGGTACACCATTAGATATGATAGATCCCACATTGAGGACTGGATCATGTTCATTGTGCGACATCATTAGATGTATACATATTGGGTTATTATGCATTCAAGAAAATGTTGTAGATAGGCCAACCATGGCTTCAATTGTTCTTATGCTTAATAGCTTCTCTCTCACGCTTCCAATACCATTAGGGCCTACATTTTCCATGCAGAGCAACACTGATCCCGAAATGCCTCTTTAGCGATTACACTTCGTCAACTGGTGGTAGTGGTCCTGGAAATATAAGCTATCAAAATCAAGATCGTCACAGGTTTCGATATGTTAGTTTTATTGTCAAGTCTAGCTATGTTTTGTTAACTATATAAGTAGATGGTGGTTAAGTGTAGTTTTCTTTATGTTCTAATACTTGCCTTGCAAGGCAATTCATACGCTAGCTTTTTTTGGGATGTTATAGTTTGAGCCGGTTGTGGTTTGTAGCCCAAGCCTAGGTCGGTTAGGATGCCCCTCATCTCTATAAATAGAGATGGGGTTGAAGGTCTTGGACATCCCATCTTGTATTCTTTCCTTTGTCGATTGGCATTAATAAAACGTTAATCATTCTACTGACTTTGTGGTGTATGTTCTTTGTTCTCATGTGTTCTTCAATAGGTTATAGGTTGAAGGTAACTACTTGTGCTAGATACAAACCTGTGATCTAGCACTCTGCGATCGAACTTCAGGGGTTTGTTATCGTAATTGTCCAATAAGTGGTATCAGAGCCAGGATGATTTTAGGGTAGTCTAAAATTACTTTAAAGTAATCAATTTTAGGATATTTAGGCTTGGTTTGTCATTTTTGGGTTTGTTAAAAACGTGTTTTGAAGTGTCAAGGTTGTTGCAAATTTTCTTGTGGTTCAAGGTTACCATAGTGGTGTTTGATCGGTGTTTCTTGTTCAAGATCGAGGATTTAGGGTATTCCTAATTAATTCGATTTGAAAGAAAGGTTTTTTACGAAACGAGGTTTAAAGAATATATTTTAAATAACGAAGCTTGACGTCAAAAAATTCGACGGGTCTAATGACTTCGGATTGTGGTGTATAAAGATGTGGTGTCTATTAATTCAACATGGTTGGGAGGTTGCGTTAGATCCATTCCCAAGAACCATAACACTAATAATAATGCGATGATGTCTACAAGAAAGCACACAGTGGCTTACTCTTGTTCTTGGATAACAAGGTGTTGAGGGAAGTCAACAAAGAAGATTCTCCTGCGGGATTTTGGTTACAATTGGAAACTTTGTATATGACAAAGTCTTTAGCCAATAAATTGTACTTGAAAAAAGAATGCATTTAGTAGATCATGGACTCTAGTGGCTCCTATCACATGACGCATAAGAGAGACTTCTTGTTTGATTTTAAGGAGTTTAATGATGGTACAGTTTTGGTCGATGATAATAGAGCATTTGCCATCAGTGGGACAGGGAAGGTGAGAGTACAAATGAAAGATGGTTCAAGTTTTGTGCTTGAGAAAGTGCATTACATTTAAAGAGAAATTTGATATCTTTGGGAACTCTGGATTGAGAGGGCTATACCTTGAAGTTGTAGAATGGAAGAGTAAAGGTGATCAAGGGTTCTTTGATAGTTTTGTTAGGAACTATGAAGGAAAATTGTGTGTACTCGTTAGATGGTTGGGCTGAATCTGGTTAAACTAGTGTTGGTATATAAAAAAAAGGATTGTCTTACACAGGTGTGGCATAAACTCCTGCGTCACATTAGTAAAGCAGGCTTGCATAAACTGGAAAGAAGATAAGTGTTGGGAAAGAAAGGTCTAGGTAAGCTCGAATTCTATGAAAATTGTGTTATTGGAAAATCGACCAGGGTAAATTTTGGTCGAGGTCAACACACAACAGAAGGAGCTATATACTATGTCCATGCGGATATCTGGGGTCCTTCTCGGGTGGAATCGATGAATGGTTTCCGATACTTCTTATCGATTGTTGATGATTACTTGAGGAGGGTTTGGGTTTATTTTCTTAGACACAAGTATGAAGCGTTCAACAAGTTCAAGGAATGGAAATAGTTGGTATAAAACCAGATAGGAAGAAAGCTGAAGAAGCTATGAACGGATAAAGGTTTGGAGTTTTGTAATCAAGATTTCAGTGAATTATGCAAGGAGAGCGGGATATCAAGACATTTGACAGTTGGAGAAACTCCACAACATAATGGTCTGGTCGAACAAATGAATATGATGCTCTTGAACAAGGTTAGGTGCTTACTGATTCAGTCTGGTTTGTTAGATTCGTTCAAGGATGAAGCCACAGTGACGACAACATATCTGATCAATAGGTCGATGACGTGTAATTTGTATGTTTTTAAGGGGTCTTTTGGCTTCTAAATTCGTGTATATTTGATCATTTATTACCTTAAATTGTTCTATTTGAGTATTAGGTACTTAGGATACATTTTCTGGAAAAGAACGCGTTTTGAGCTCGATTAGATGGAAAAACGAAGAAAACGCCAAAGACGTCACGAAGGGCCTTTTGACAGTGTCACAACCACAACCTAACGCTGTCACCTGAGGGTGCTGACCATATATTGGTTGGAGACAATTTACCACTGATGGTATCAAGACCAGATTTATCAAGGCTGACGGAGTCACAACTTCAACGTGACAACTATGTCGGTTCAAAAACGAAACCCTAGAAGACGGCGAGCTGGCGACGTCACAACCTCAATGTGACGCCGTCACAAGCATAAAACTATAAATATAATCGCATTGTTTTCATTATTGTGTGTGCATCTTTGGAGGAACTTACACCACCGAGATTGGGTCGTTTGTAACAGCTTTTTAGGCCTTTTTGGCCATTGAAGATCCTATCTATTATTAAGATAAGTATTTATTTAATCATTTAATCGTGTCTATGTGTTATTGTTTGATCTATTTACTTTCTTCTCTTTACATTACTATGCTATGCTATATTGATTAGTGTTTACTTAGGATTGTATGAAATCTAGTTATTAATTGCTTTATTGTCGTCTCTTGTTTAATGATGTGCACGTTAGGAGTTGGAAAACTGGCTAGGGAAAAGTAGACTAGATTGAACGTCTACTAAATGTTTCCTATTAATGCTTATGTCTTATGTCATTAATTTGCGAAAGGTGTTTATTGTATAGGCTAGTCAGACGGTGTGCTTGACATTCATATAGGCGTCTTCACTTGGAAGAGTCTATAGGCGTGAGGACTGACCAACCCAAAACAGGAAATTAGGAATACTTTACATTTCATTAGAAAGGACGTGGCAATTCGACAATATAGTAAGAGCTAACTAAGGAGTAGTGTAATTCTAAGTAAACATGTTTTTCCTCTTATAAGTAGGTTCACCACTTTAGTGTTCTTGTTATTTTATTTTATTGCTTTGCAGTTTAATTAGTAGTTTTAAATCAACCTCCTTCAATACATGAGATTTTACTTGCCTTCAAATAAAACTAAAAAAGACCAAAAATAATCTTCCCTCAACCTTTAGGCTTAAATCGTCATACACTTCGAACCTACCTTACTATTCTCCTAGAGAATGATCAGTCCCCCGAGTCTTGCATATACTACACTACAATGATTAGGTACTCTACCTAGGAGGATTGTAAAATTTAGTGTGTTTACAATTATCCGCATCAATTTTTTGGCGCCGTTGCAGGGGAATAGTCTAGGTTTCAATTTCTATTTCGTTTAGGTCTACTCACTAGATTCATATCAAGTGAGATTTTCTATTTCTTTTAGTCTATCTATTTCTTTGTTTTCTTTGTTCGTAAATCATTTCATTTGCCATCATGGTGAATGAAATTCATTCAACTAACTCGACCTACTGAACCCACCGGAACCACCAAGAGACCATACTCTCGGTGCAGTGAGTACTCCCGTCCTAGAAAAAAATGCGATCGAAACACCATTGAGCTTCCCGTAGAATCCAATGCGTCTACCTTGTGATCCGACACCATTCGGTTGGATGGTTGTGCATTCCATGGACTTCATTCCAAAGATCCAAATCAGCACCTTAAGGATTTTCTTAAAATTGTCAATTCCATTGACCTTAATGGTGCTACCAATTAAGGAGACGACGCGCTTACGTCTCTTCCATTTATCTCTACATGATCAAGCTAGCAATTGGCTTGAGCGTCTACCCGCAGGATCTATCTCGACTTTAGATGATCTTTGTTCTCGTATCCTATCATATTTTTTTCCACCGGGGAGAACTACCAAGCTAAGGAATGACATCTTGATGTTCCAACAATATCAAGGTGAAACTCTTTACGAAGCATGGACTCGTTTCGAGGACTTACTCCAAAAAGTCCCTCATCATGGCATTTGTGGAAAACTAGAAGGGGGGGTGAATATTTTTACTGATTAAAACTTCGTTTTAAAGTATTTAGATCGACTTATGCCAATCTATTTAATGTGTGTGTTGGATAATGATAGATAAGCAAATAAGTAGGTAATGCTAAAGATAAAGAGTAAGGAATACAAAACCACGACACGAGTATTTATAGTGGTTCGGCTACAAGGACACCTTCCTTGCCCTACTCCACTCCCCGAGTACCCCACTCGAGAGTTTGTAAGCACTACACAACACAAGCTCCTTAATGTGGTGGAGAAGCCTTCACAACGTCGCCTACTATTTATCCGGTGCAAGGCTAGACACCGAGTTCTTCCACGAGGTAGAAATAAACCTATCACAACGTCGCATACACTTTATCCGGTACAAGGTTAGATACCGAGTTCCATTACAAAGGAGGAACTACTTCCTATCACTACACCACAACACAACTACCCTAAAGGAGACACACTCCTTGTTACAACGCTAGAAGGATATCAACATCCTTTAACCTAAACCATCTAACTTGTATATGATGCAGGTTTTACTGACCAGGTTTTAATATTTATATTGTCTCGTTATACCTATGGTCTACCATAATGCACTAACGGGCAGTGTACCCGGTCGTGTGTAGTATAGTATTTCGGTAAAACCGAGGTCGTCCCAAGAGCTATGTGTGCGGATTTTTACTAAGCCTAGGTGTCACAGATTTTAATAGGATTTAAGGTTGAAATGATTAATTAACTAAAGAGAATAAAGAAAGCAAATAGAGGCGAAGGTTGTGATCAATAGAGGAAAAGTGTGCTAACCTAGTTACTCATCCTATCAAGTTAAGTTCATGTTTAATTACTTCCAATTACTTCAAGTGGGGGTAAAGGTCGCTAGGACAACATTTGGTCAGTTCGTCCAAACCTATCAGCAAAGGTTTCCACCGGAGATCGCAGGTGACCCGCTGAAAGTCCAGTTGTTTTTAGTCCCCTAAGCCAAGTCATTAACTACCGCTACATGCAAGATTCATTATAATGAGTGCCCGGGTGCTAGTATCTTATACACTCATCCCTAACTTCTTAAATTCATCCAAACGGTAGGTGATCAGTTGGTCAAATCGCACAAGCGAAGAAGGGTCGTTAGTTGGTCAATTCTTACCCTTCCCACTTAATCTAACTACTTAGGGTCAGTTGGTCATATCTCCTAAGTAACTAGCCACTACCGCCATTCAAAACTACCGAAACAAGGGTAGCTAGCAACAAACTATACATGCATACACTAGAAACAATTATACGGAAGCAAAGTAAACA
The DNA here is from genome assembly GCA_019973895.1 of Chrysanthemum seticuspe. NCBI lineage: Eukaryota > Viridiplantae > Streptophyta > Magnoliopsida > Asterales > Asteraceae > Chrysanthemum > Chrysanthemum seticuspe. Next base: position 355,216,891 of record BPTQ01000008.1, on the reverse strand, counting down.
TAAACAAAACAATTAAGGAATCATAACTAGGCTAGCACCAGAGGTGCTTAGCCGCTCATATTAACTAAAACAATCAACTCAATGTTTAACATTACAAAATACATGAATTGAAAGTAAAGGAATGATAAAATGCTAATGCTTATCGTAGGGGAGTGATTTCTCCCTTGGAGATGGCTCCGTATGCTCCCTAAGATCTGCCTTCAACCTTCTACCCACGTTCTTTGAATTGGTGTGTGAAGTGAATGAATAGAAATAATGGAATTTGGGCGGTATTTATAGGCCAGATCTGGTTACGGCGTAACTTAAGCAAAGAGTTACGCCGTAACATCCATTTCTTCGTAATTTGATCTGGAAAAGCTGGTTATGGCGTAACATCATGAATGAGTTACGCCGTATCTTCAATAAATCGTGGTTACGCCGTAATTGTGGAATTAGTTACGCCGTAGCTTGCAGCGGCGCGGAACCTCATTTAACCTAATTAGTTACGGCGTAATCTTGGGATAGAGTTACGCCGTAATCTTCCGTTTAGTTGGTTTTCTGAGCCACGCTTATGTTACAACGTAATGTAAGAGGGGAGTTACGCCGTAACATCTTTAAAATGAGCATACTATCATATATCTTCAATAAACTCTCCAAATCCACGACTCATTAGCTCAAATGCTCGTAATTTACCCGAAAGTGGAATATAGAGGAAAACAAGTGTAAATCCATATAAATGATATAAAATACGAGCATTATCGGGAGAAATTGACACTTAATATTCAGGATTAATCCAAATATAAATATTGGCAATATTTTATAGAAAGATGCTTCAAGACACTAGGCCATTTGGGATTATATGAATTATATAACTGATCCTTAATAAAAATCAGCTCAATCAGATAGGAATAGTCAAATGGATTCAAGGTTTAAGGAAACATTCAAAGGATAAGGTTTACATTTGTCTTCTAAAAAATGGAGTTAGTTAAGATTCTATATAGAAAATTTATGGGAAAACACATGGTAGTTTATAAGGCTGAACGCAGCAAGAGTGAATCGAGCATCGATCGAGCCATATGACGATCGATGTCTTATCGATCGGCTTGATGTGGAGACAATCGATCGCCTCAAAAATTGCCCATCTCGTTCGTCCACACGATCGATAAGAACAAAGCAATTTAAGTCCCTTTTTCTTGCTAGCCGTTGAATCCAAACAAAAAAAAATATAACCGTTTCAAAAATTAAAATTTTATACCGTTTGGTTTTTTTTTAAAAAAACACTACTAAAACTATCATATAAATACACAACTTATTTACACACTAAACTCACAAATCTTACAATCCTCTCTATCAAAAATCTCACAATCCTCTCAAGCAAAAATGTCTAAGAAAACACCACCAACCAAAGGCCGAATATCCCTTTTGGCACAAAACGTCCCGCATATTTTAACACCGGATCCGAATTTTCGGTTAACCGGTGTCTCACCAAGAATCAATTTCCAACCCCCTGCTTTCGAATATCAATCCCAACAAGCTCCACAACAACAATCTAACAATCCATTTAGTATGAATCGTCCATTTGTTCCACCGTATCAAAACATCCACCACCACCAACAACAATAAAGCTACTCCCGTCGAAGCAACCAATCTATGTATGGGTCACCCGAATCTGTGTACCTTCCAACAATGGACTCATCAACGTCTTCATATTCAAATTATCAAGAATATTCTCCGGTTAACCGTATCAATCTTGAGGGTTTTGATTTCGATGACCAACTATACAACAATCCTAATTTTTATGCTGGAATCGGATCGGGTTATCCGGCTCAAGAGTATCACGGTTCGGGTACCGGTTTGGCTCATGGATCGTATCACGATTCGGTTAACCTTGATGACGTAGAAGAAGAAGAATGTCGAGAAGAGACGTCACCGGTCAAACCAAAGAAACGAGCTACAAAGTGTTAGGTCACTAGATTTACAACACAAGCTTATAAGAAAGATAGAGAGGCGATTGAACAAGTAAACCAAACACACACACACGTTAAGACTAAGATAGTTATGCGTAGGGTATGAATGAAAGGAAATAACTTGAATAACCAACCTTCAAATGAAGGTTAATACAAAGTATTTATAGGCAAGGAGCTAGGGCAACACTCCCACTCCTTCCCTTTTCCTTATTAGACATGGGCCTAAGCTTATGGGCCTTCTACATAAGCTTGACCTTAAACAAACATAAAGGCCATAATAAGCTACCTATTACATATAAGTAACTAACACTTGAATTAAGGTTTAGGATAGATTCCAACAATCTCCCCCTCAAGTGTTAGTGATGAAAAACGGTGAAGGCGTTGATGTAATTGTAGCTTTGACGTCTTCTGACATTCTTCTTTCTTGTGAGAAGAATTGTCTTGATTCGAACAATCTCCCCAGTGTAGAGAGATAGTTTTCTTTGAACAATTATGCTTTTGACGTCATCTTTAACTTTGTTCTTTGATCATTGTTCTTTGTGATGAAAGTGATAGTATGTTGTTGTCTGCATCAAGTCTGCCTCGGGTCTGCTTCACCGCTACAGTGTCTCTACGTCATTCTTCAACATGCTCACACGCTCTTTGACGTTGGAATTCAGTACTGATGAAGTTCTTTAAGTCTTTAACTTTTTAGATTCTTTGTTTTGACGAAGAATCATTCTGACTGTTGTGTTGCTTTTGGATAGAACTTCCATTAGTGATGATGTTGGCGTGAGCATGAGAAGAATCTGCACGATCATCCCGCTCCGGAGCTTCCATAAGAAGAAAACATTTCAAACGGTTAGTAATAAGCGGATTCCGGCACTTACAAGTTTGAACTTCGAGAGTGTTAATAGCATAGTGTGAAAACACAACTCTAATTCTCAAAAAGACCGTTCCTAAACTGGAGTCCCACAAGTGAGATAACGCGATGTACTGAAGTACATCTACAGTTCAGATGAGTCGCTGAGGTACACCAAAGCATCACCTCACGACTGTAGACCGTTTGAGACACACTAAGCGTAATCCACGGGGAGTTACCGAAGTGACCTGCTGTCAGGGCTGTTTGATGTTGACCCTGACAGGAGTTTCCATTCAATCAATGAGGATCACAGATTGTGAACCTCTCATAAATGTTCTCGACAGATTGCTAAGATATGTGAAGGACTCGATATTGTACCACTGAAATTCTTATTGTTGAATGTCAAGTGATGAAATGTCAAGTGTACCTAAGAGATCTTTTGATGAATCTCGTGGCTCTAGACTCAATAGTGCGTTTTGGTTTTTCCTGAGCGGAGACTAGGGAGAGGGTCTCCTTCTTCAATACCAGCAATCTCTAAGAGAAAGCCAATAGTTTACGTAGGGTTCCCTGTGAGAATGAAACAAGCTTCTGTTAAGAGAAACTTGAGTGGCTAAGAAGGTTTAGTGCATGCGTCACTGGGTCCATGACGACTTTTAATCTTCAATACCGGCGTCACTATGTGACAACCAGTAGCATATGAATTGAACCCGGTGTCTGCCCTAAGTTGAATAATTTGGAGGGCTATTTCTTTTCACCCTTTTCTTTGCATTTCTTTTTAATTCTTCAACTCCTTCTTTCTCCGATTCTCATTTTCTCCTTTTTATAATCGTACCTAAGGACTTCTAAGTGCTAGCTATTTGTGATGTCCTTGGGTAGATCCCTCTGGCTCTGGTGGATCATAGGACGGTTATTCCTAACTTTAGTCACCTTAAAACTCCATGACTAACCTATGTTGCCATAAAACCAATTTTCAATAAAATCTCTCAAAGGGTTTGTAAATGAAAAACATGTTTGAACCACTGTGAGAGTTTTATCTTTTAGAAAAAATACTCCCCCTCCACATGTGCTTAAGAGTTTTTACGGAAATCTGCACAGTGAGGAAAGAGCGCGCACTTTAGAATTGATCAACTCAAGATAGACAATCCCCCGCGAGACACGGTTACGTTGCATAGTTAAAGAGATACATTGTCAGCTTTTAGGTGACAACTAGCTCTAATAACTACCTTGAAGGTGTAGACAAGCCTCGAAAGGCTGTCATACCCGTCAGAGTTCATGTCTACCAAGAGTTTCTCGAATGGTACTTTCTACTTGGACAAGTCCTTTGCGAGACACGTTTACATTACTAGCGAACTAGCTTGAAATTATTACCCGTCCCGGACAAGTCTTTTCGAGTTACTAATAGTTTAGTACCGTTAATTCGTTGGTTAAGTCTATTATACAAAGATTCATTTGCATTTGTACAACATATTTCTTATCACATAATTTTCTCCCCCTCAAAAATGGCATATAAAATGTTATTTTTGAAAAGTTGAGAATAAATATGACCATTTCGAGTGTTGCGGGAAGATGACCATTATGAACAATTTGTGAACAAAGTTTTAATTCAAATACTCCCCCTCAACAAGTGATATAAACGGTTGAGGTTTTGAAAAATCATACGGGGAAGTACTTGTCCTTTTGAGTAAAACCTTGAAAAATGAAAGGTTTGATAGGTTTTACTCAAAAGTACTTGTTGAAAAGTAAGAAGCTTTCGCTCCTTTTATAAGGATTGTGGCACTGATGCGTACCACAGGGTCCTTTCTTGACAATAACGGGTTGTACACTGTTATGTGTGCACAAGCCATTCACATATATAAATCACACATCCAAATTTATAATGAAAGAAGCAGTTCAAGGGTACCAGGAAGTCCAGAGATGTCGCCAGGAGTGTGAATTGGGCGTTGAAAGCCGGTGATGTTAATCCTGGGTCGACCACCAACATAGCTTTCCAATCTTCTGAACTGATCCCTTCTATACAACCGTTCATCAATCATCTTGATGATCCTCCTCACATCCCTTCGATCCTGAGAATTCCATCGCTTAGGAGACCCAATCTTTTGACGTATATCCTTCAACCTATAAGCCAATCCGTCCCTAACCATCTTCAAAGTGTGATCCCCAAACTTGTGAAGATCACTACACGCCATTAAGCAATTTCGTTGAAGTTCACTGCGGTAAACAACGCCGAAAGGTTTGCTGATGAGCGTATATTGTGAGAGCTGGTTGATGTCAGGAAGATCAAGCTGTGGTGGAGTGAAGTTGATACGGGTCTGATAAGATTCAACAGCTAGCTGGAGATCTTCTACACGTTCTTTGATGACTATGTGTCTGATGAATATGAGCACTGACTTGATGAATTCACGTTGTACTTCAGTGGAGAATTGTCTCATACGACCCTGTACTTTGGCAAGGTACATGTCTTCGATGTCGTTGATAGACAAATTCTCAAAGTCAACTTCAGAGAATGCATAATCCCGTTCATCTTGCCTTTTGACCACAATCTTCTTGAGAAAAGTGTAGTCCCATTTGGTCGAAAGATCAACGTGTTTGATGGCAACAGTATCCTTAGTACTGAACATTGCATGTTGAGACTTCTGAACCTGGCAGCTTCTGTAGTAGATTCTTCGGCGTTCCGGCCAATGATGAATCCCATACATTGCATCTCGGTCGTATGCTTCCACTTTGTTGGAGAACAAGTGATTAACTCTTTCCTCGATAGCTATGCAGTTTGAGTATATGGCTGCTGGGAATGGAAGTGTCAAAGATGTAGCGTATTTCCTTGATCCATCGCCACCGTGTAGAAGAAATTCCAAGTCTTTGTTGAAGAAATATCTGAATGGAATCCTAGGTTCATTTGGTTGGCCAATTGTTGGTAGAGGTTTTGACCAGTCGGTGTAGTATGGAGGGTTGTCCCGTTTGGTGAAGTCGATGTTTGCTTCTGGGTTGAGCCAATCCATGTTGTTAGACATAGCTCGAGCAATGTTTTCAAGGTGATATTCGACCTCGATGGCACTTTCTGAGCTATCTTTCCACAGTTGAAAAGCTTCATTTTTGATTCGCCTCAACTCGGATTTTGTCATCTTCTTCACATGGAACTTTTCTTGCATAATCTTAGCATGCTCCAATGTATTACCGTCTACCAGATCTTTACCTTCAGCAGGGTAGGGAGTTGAGTTAACAAGTGTAGAGAACCATTCAAATTCCTCTGTTTTATCGTCATCTAGCCATGATACGACGTCAGTCTAAGGAGTCTTCTTCTTCTTTTTCGAAGGCCTAGATGATGATTCTGGATTCTGTACTTGTTTGGGAGAGGTGGGTTGTTGTAGGGGCTCATGGTGTTCTTCATCGTCACCACCTGTGTATTCAAAGTAATCACCGGTTTTCTGAGTCTCGGGCGGTATCTCAGAATCCTGAGGTTTATCAGTAGAAGAACGAGGAGGTGATCTTTGTTGTGCAGGAGTCTGTTGTGGTGGAGGTTGCATCGAGTACTGAATAGAGGATGATACATCAGACTTCTTTGTGCTTTTAGGCTCTTTATCCTTATCCTGATCTTTGTCTTCATCATCTCTTGAACGTTTGGGCCTAACAGCTTCTTCTCGGAATGAGGACCTGAGTTGGTATTCCAATGGAGCTTCAAATAGTTTAGCTTCATGCGAGGCAAACGTTGCAAAGCGTGTTGACATTTGTGCTACTAGCCTGTTCACCAATTCATCATCTGAGAAGATTGTAACTGGATTGATGCTTAAATTCATCGGAGTTGATTTCATGGCTTGTTTGGCTAGATGCAATAGATTTGGATACAGTTGTCTGGTATACATCTGCTTTGTCAGATTCGGAACGACCTCCATAAGGAACTGTTGAGTGTATCCTTTGATCATTTCATCCATTTTTCCTTGAAGATCATCTTTCATGAGCTTCTGGACATACTCCCTTTCCTTTTGCATCTTGTCGAGATCATCATGAATATACTGTATCTGATCAGCGTAGAAATTCATCTTTCTGTAGAGAATATCTTTCTTTCTGACTCGTTTTACAGCTTTAACGATTCGATTCTTTGATTGAGCGATCCAAAATAGAGTTGGCTTCTTTACTGATTTGGATGATGATTTGGTTGATTTCTTTGATGGTGGTGGTGAAGAATGAGAAGATGAATCTGATGATGAAGAGACATGAGGAGACTCTGATTCCTTTGGAGGTGCAGAGGTTTTCTCCTCTGAATGAGCAGGACTGTCTAGCAGAAACTTATCATAATCAGTATCATCTCCAGACTTATCTTTCTCTTGAGTCTTTTCTGTCTCAGTCTTTTCTTTTGCTGGTTCCTCAATCTCATATTCAATAGAATCCTCTAAAAGTTGTTGTTGTTGCTGAAGAGTGGTGGCACCAGCTCCCTTATCGGGTCGATTAACCGCATCAGGAGATGGTTTAGAGTGGGCAACACCACTTGAACCTCCAGGGCCACCCATTTGATCTTTTGCAAATTCTTCAGCTTTTTGAAGGTGTCTAACGATTTTAAACTTCTTCCTGTAGGAAATATCCAGTTGCTCTTCATCACTTTCTGAGCTTTCTTCATATGGCACAAGTACAGGAGTCTTCCCTTTGCCTAGGTCTGCTGGAGGACTTGGAGGTTTAGGTACTAATGGAGTGTCATCCTTTGCAGTTTCAGAGTATGTAATCTCTTCTTCTGATCCAGTACCTTATGAGTCCTCGTCAATTAGCTTTCTCTGCGGTTCAGGTTTCGGTATGGGAATGGGAACAACTTCCTTAGAAGGAACAGTCTTTTTACGAGGAGGATTCCTCTTAGGAAACTTCCTTTGACTTTCAGTACTTGCAGCACTTCCTGCACTGCCTCTTCTGGCTCTCCGAGTAGGTGTTCCAGAAGGTTTTTCATCGAGATGACCAACTTTGCCTTCTCGTACTGCTACTAGATACCTTTTGTATGTCTCGAGCTTTTTGATTTCTTTAGACAGAAGGTGATCAGGTAACACATCACCCTGTTTCTTTGTAGACGATTCCTTGATTCTGACTGAAAGGGTAGGCTCAGTCAACATATCGTGATTGTCTGGGTCATTGAGCCTCTGTGGAATATCGGGATGAAGTCCAAGTGCTCTCTGGATCAACAATTTAGTGTATCTGACATAGGGAATCTTTGAGCCAAGTTTCTTGTGAAATGACATCATGTCTTCCCATAATAGTGCTCTAATTTCGATGTCCTTTTTGTTGATTAATGACCAGAAGATCTGTAGTTCTATGAGCTTGGGATGCTCATGGCCACTGTCACGACCAGAGACTGATTTGGTGATGATGATGTAGAGGGTTCTCCACGGTTAAGGAATGTTCTTAAGCTCCACATGAGAGTGCTTAGTGATTGTTCCTGAAGCTTCATTATAGCCAATATCAATCAGGAATTGAAGAACTGTCTCCTCAGTAGGTGTGGCAAAGAAGTCGGTTGGCTCGATTTCAGGAATGAGAAGAACAACCCGTAAGTCTGCATGAGTAATGGTGACTTGTTTGTGATTGAGCGTCACTGTCACTGCACTTTGACCTGCGATCCTCTGCATTGAATTCCAGAATTGCTGAATGTAGATTTCCGGTACTGCAGCAGAGTGTGAGAGCATGTTCTGGTAGGGATGATTCTTTAGAATATCCACAGCAATGAGACAAGAAGATTCTGAGCATGTGAGTGTGTCAAAATCAACCCTGAGGTTGTTCTTTCCAATCTTTCTAGGATAGCCATTAGGGAAGATGTCAGCAATTATGAGAACTTCTGGTGCGTCCACATTCATTTGAGCAGCCATGTCGTGATCTGAAATAACATTAGCCAAAAGAACCAACATATCGAAAGACATAACGTTAGTCAACAGAAGGTTTTATTGTCTAATTATTGAATGTACAGTGTTAAAGATTGTTACGAGTCCTAGGTCACTTGTTTGTCCAATAGTCCAATGACATCGTGAAACGTTTCGTGAGTTAGTTAACTTTAAGTTTTAAAGTTTATGTTATCACTTATAGTTCACAACATATCAAACGTTTAAGTTTATTAGTGACATTGTTGGATTCGTGACGATATGATTATTTTATTAACAAGATTGTACACGTAACAATTTAAAAGTAAGGTCAATCCAGGCTTAGGCGTAGAAATGATAAAGTTACGCTTAAACAGGAGTTGTATATGCGTAGGCGAAAGCTTATGCGTAGGATCCTAACTTACGCGTAAGAAATGTTATGCGTAGGAAAAGGGGACCTTATGCGTAGAGCTTACACGTAGGCGTATAAGAACCTTACGCGTAAGGCTTACTCGTAAGAGTAGACCTTATGCGTAAAGGTCACTATTTACGCATATCCTTCACAGGATACGCGTAGTCCCATTGTAGAACCTTACGCGTAATAGTTACACGTAGGATTTCTCTTACGCATAACTTTCTACGCGTAAGGTGATCCTTATGCGTAGAGATTCAAATGACTTTGATTCTGAATTTTAAGCGTAGCAAGCCTGATATACAAATCAGCAATCTTAACATGTATATTCAGTTTACAACAAATCATGGCATGAAGACATGTTAAACATTTACGCGTAGAAACACATACGCGTAGGTCAAAACCCTAAGGGTTATGAATTACGCATAAGATTTCTAACCATGGAAATTGCACCAAACTTTTTCTGGTAGGTCTAAAGTGTTGTGAGAGTCTATAAACCAAGTTATAACATCCAATTCATGGTGAAACAAAAATACCCAAACTCAAGAACATTAAACCCTAATTCCTAATTCTGACTTAATTAGTGTTTCTGGGTTGTTATGGGGCCTGGAAATCATTAATTCAACATGATATGAGCATCACACAACAAGTTTTTTGACCAAAAAAACCTTCACATTTGAAAACACCCAAATCGACTTAAGAACCCTAATTTTGAAAAACCATTAATTCGTGTTTCTGGGTGGATTTTGAGAATAAAACTAGTATCATTGATGTTAAATACATGTTTTGACACAATCTTTTTAACCACAAACACCCTTTTATGATTTGGTGTTTTTGCGCTTACGCGTAAGACACAAAAGTGACTATATCATAACATTAAACCATTGGATTTTTGAAAGATTCAAAACTATTGCTTAAAAACATGTTATAAACACGAAATCACTTACAAATTGATGATCTGAAACACGGATTTGTCAAACGATTCTTAGGCGTAGGATCTTTTTGGTGTAAGTATTAAATGTGATGGAATAGTTAGGTGGAGAGTGTTTTTATTAAAATGACTTTAACATTTTGACAATTTTGGTCCCTCCACCTTTTCCTTTTTCATACAAAGCCATTTAACTTCCATTTTGGTTACCAAACAAGGATTTTAAGAAAGAAACATGACGACACTCCCCCTCGACTTAGGTAAGTAATGAAAGGTTATAAATTTTGGTCCGAGGAGTGTCATTTAACTAGAAAAGTTTACCACCATTGATAAAAGAATCAGCTGGTATAGAATAATATGCAAGTACACAAATGTTTTTGAAACAGTTTGGTATAAATTTTCTCCCCCTCAACACTTGATCGGAAAAAATACTGAATTTTGAAAGATTATAGTGTTGATGGAAGAAATGTACTTGCCATGTTAAAAGAAAAAAAAATAGATTAGAAGAATATTTTTTGTTGTTTTATCAGGTTTTATATTTTTGTATTTTGTTTTTGAAAAATTATTTACAAAAGAGATTTTGGTGTTTGAAAGGTTTTTAAGACTGTTTTAGGAGGTCATCCAATTCCTCTTGAGTCAAACACCTCATACCAATCCGGTGGACCAACTCATTAAACCTAGCGGGAGGCAAGGCTTTGGTGAGAAGATCTGCCGATTGGTATTCTGTACCCACGAAGTATAATTCAACTGTACCCTGTTCCACGTGGTCCTTGATGAAATGATAACGAAGATCGATGTGCTTTGATTTCGAATGCTGAACTGAGTTGCACGAGATCGCAATGGCACTCTGATTGTCGCAGTACATCGGGATTCTGTCAAATACGTAACCATAGTCTTTGAGTTGTGTTCTCATCCATATGACTTGAGCACAACACGCGGACATGGCTACATATTCTGCTTCGGTTGATGACAGCGATGTACAATCCTGCTTCTTTGATTGCCAAGACACCAGTTTATCACCAAGAAATTGTAGTGCTCCTGAAGTACTTTTCCTTGAGTCTAAGCATCCTGCGTGGTCAGCATCTGAAAAAGCGATTAGTTCAAAACCAGAATCCTTCGGATACCAGATCCCTAAGTTAATGGTTCCCTTGATGTATCGGAGGATTATTTTAGCCTCAGAGAGGTGGGTTTCAGTTGGTCGCGACTGATAACGGGAGCATAGATAAACGGCAAAGACAATATCAGGTCTGCTAGCTGTTAGATACATGAGAGACCCAATAATTTTTCGGTATTTGGTAGGGTCTACTAATTTCCCATGTATATCAGCATCTAGCTTCTTGGTATGTGCCATTGGTGTGGCATAAGTGTCACAAGTTTTCATTCCAAATTTATTTAACAATTCAAGGGCATATTTGGACTGACTCAAGAAAAGACCACGGGTTGATTGATGAACTTGCAGTCCTAGAAAGAACGTGAGTTCACCCATCATGGACATTTCAAAATTTTTCTTCATTAGTTTTGCAAAAGCGATTGAAAACTTTTTATGTGTAGACCCAAAAATGATGTCATCCACGTAAATTTGAACAATTAAGATATGTGCCCCGTGATATTGTATAAAAAGAGTTGGGTCAACCGAACCTTTAGTGAAATTATTAGCAATGAGTAAAGATGATAGCTTATCGTACCATGCCCGAGGAGCTTGTTTGAGACCATACATAGCTTTGTTCAGTTTGTAGACATGGTTCGGGAACTCAGGATCAACAAATCCATCTGGTTGGCTGACATAAACCATTTCTTTAAGTTGTCCATTGAGAAACGCAGTTTTGACATCCATCTGATAGACCGTCATATTCATATGAGCCGCGGACGCGAGAAATATCCGAACAGCCTCAAGACGAGCGACCGGAGCAAAAGATTCTTCAAAGTCTATTCCCTCTTCCTGACGATAACCCTTAGCAACTAGACGTGACTTGTTTCGGAGAACGTTTCCTTCAGCATCCAATTTGTTTTTCCAAATCCATTTGAGACCAATGACGTAGACCCCTGTTGGTCTTTCAACCAGTTCCCATACTTCAAGACGTTTGAATTGGTTGAGTTTTTCTTGCATGGATTCAATCCAGTTCTCTTTTGTCATTGCGTCTTTAATGTTTTTAGGCTCAGATTGGCAGACAGTGAGTGCATAAATGCAATGTTCACCATCTGTATGAAGACGTTGTCTCGTAACGACTGGTTGATGTGGGTTGCCAATAATATTTGCCAGAGGATGGTCTTTTGTCCATCTATGTGTGGAGGGTTGATATTGGTATACATTGTGCAGATTCTGAGGATTCAAATGGTTTGTTAAAGATTCCGCGACATCTGGTGCAGCAGATTCATTAGCAAACGGGTTAAAGAACGCATTTGGATCAAAATCTGCAGGTGGGGGTACTTCATTCAGAATATCATCAGCCGGTTCATCCTTGTTGGAAGCGGTTTGTTCAACTGTTGTGGTAGAGTCAACTGGTGGTGCTTCTTCAACAGTAGTTGTTGTAGCAGGTGTATCAGGTATAAGAGTATTATCAGGTTGAGCAGCGGAAACAACGGATACACCTGGAGCATGTTCACCAATATCGTCACTGAACAGCGGAGCAAATAACCTTTCCATTTGTTGACGAGTGAGCTGAGGGCTTTGTTCAGCTGATGATGGGGGTTAGGGGAAGTTTAAACGGTTGTGTCCGGGTTCTAAGCTGTTATACTCAGAAGCCATTTCCGTAAGTTCATCAAAATGAGCATGAATCATTTCCATCACCTGTTTTGTACGACGATTCCAGATTCGGTAACCTTTAGAATTCTCACAATATCCAATAAATAATCCAATGTCAGCTTTGGCTTTGAGCTTTCCAAAATCATCATGATCATTATTTGGATAGCAAAGGGATCCAAATACATGAAAGTGTTTGATATTCGGTTTATGGTTGTGGACAATCTCGAAAGGTGTTTTGTTGTGGCGTTTTGTGATCATAGAACGGTTTTGAGTATAGCATGCAGTAGATACAGCTTCTGCCCACAAGTAATCTGGAAGTTTAGCATTGATTAACATTGTTCTTGCAGCTTCCACTAACGTTCGATTTCGTCTTTCAACAACTCTATTTTGTTCTGGTATACGTGCAATAGATGTTTGATGCTGAATTCCCACTTTCTCATAAAATTCAAGAAGGGTTTGGTTAACAAATTCAGTTCCTTTGTCTGTTCTGATTAGTCTGACGGTGTTGCGGAGCTGAACCAGTATTTTTGTGAGAAAGGTGATGATCATCTTTGGAGCTTGGTCTTTGCTGCGAAGAAAGTAGACCCAAGTACAGCGTGTGTAGTCATCAAGAATTACTAAGATGTAACGTTTGCCATTGATCGTTTGCACGCGCATCGGGCCACATAAATCCATGTGAAGAAGATGAAGCACATGCTGAGAGCTGTGTTCCACCTTTGAAGAAAAATGAGCACGAGTGCTTTTCCCTTGTTCACAGGCTGAACAGAGGTGATCTTTTGAATACCGAAATCGTGGGAGACCTTCAACTAGTTTGTGTCGAACAAGGTTGGTGATGGTTTGAAAGTTTAGATGTGAGAGACGACGGTGCCATAGCCAGGATTTTGTTGATGTTGCCTTTGAAAGTAAGCAGATGGGAGATGAAGCAACCATGTCTTGCATAGAGATAGTGTAGAGACAGGAATTACGCGAGCCAGACATAAGGTTATTTCCTTGTAGATCACGAATGAAACAAGTTTTCTCCCGGAAAGCAACCTCCAAATCTCCATCACAAAACTGACCTACTGAAAACAGATTGTGACCGAGGCCTTCCACATAGTAAACCCTGCTAATTTCGATGTTCCCATTGATATAGTCTCCGTAGCCCATGATAGCTGCGAAGTGATCATTCCCGAATCTGACAGTGCCAATGAACTTTGCAATAAAGTTTGATAATAGTTTAAGGTTGCCTGTCATGTGTCGGGAACATCCGCTATCAACAATCCAGAGAATGATCTGTATCACCTGCATTACACACAGATGACACAGATGGAATAGAAGTAGATGTGGAACCCGAAATGTTAGAGGGTTCCAAAGCAGTTATTGTAGACATACACACATTAATAACTTTAGGCATCCATTTAAATCCTAATGTGTTATATATCCATTTCTGCCATCTATAACTACTCTTTGCTTTAGTCTTTGTGAATGCACTAGGTGGTACTACATTCTTAGGAGGTGAAACTGGAGCTACAGGGACTGCAATGCGTTTCTTAAAATCTAAAGAAGGCGATCTACCAAGCACAGACTTAGAGTGATTATTGGGCCTAGAGGTATGCCGATTCTTAGGATTCCGTAAACGAGAGATTAGAGCTTTAGCAACACATTTGTCATGACAATCAGAATTCATACTTTTACGACAAATAACACAGGGTGCATTAGACTGTATATCAAAAGTACTTAAAGGTTTAGCATTCGTTACATCACTATTTCTATTACATTCGCCAGACGCAATATCTATAGTGGAAGCAACGTGAGTCTTATTCATAGTCCTAGGGTGTTCTTCTACTTTAGCATTCCTTATTGATTTTTTCTTAGGTCGCAACTTCCTATTATTCGATTGAGTGCTCCTAGGCTGTGAAGTACGGACGTTTGGAAAAGACGCAACTATTCCTGTTTCAGTAGAAGGAAGCACGTTAGCAACTTGTGATTTGGCAGTAGGGATTCTAGGTGCATGATTACTAAGTGTTACTGGTGCTAATCTCTTAATGATGGTTGGCGGAAGTTGTTCATACTTTCCTAACATTTCTCTTAACTTAGAGATAGTGTGAATCAAATCTTGATTTTCAGAACGAATATTACCAGCAAAATTCATGACTTCTCTAGTGTGAGCAAGATAGTGATCAAGTTCATTTGATGCTTCATGACGAGTCTTATTGAGTAAATCAAATATGATACCATATTCCTGTTTAACTGTTACAAGTTCTTGTTCATATTTTGAGATTTGACTTTTTAAAGACACGTTTTGATCATCCAGTTGCTCAAGTTTAGGATCAGAAGATTGTGCACGCAACTGAGCGATTTTCTTTTGAAAACCAAGTTGTTGATTGCGAATATCTTTTTCACACCAATTAAGACGACGTTTTGCATTGTAAAGTTCGTTAAGTAATCGTTTATTTTCAGCTTTTAAAGACTCGATCTGAAGCACATTATCAGTATTCTCAACGGTTACCACAGAGTCAACATTATCAGCAGAGATATAATCAGATGCACGTGGCAAGGAATGGAATAACACAACATTATGGATATCAGCACATATAACATCTTTCAAGAGTCGATCAACATCTTTTCTCAACATTTTCTTTTTACGTTTAGTATTGGAAATAGATGTTTCAGTTTTCTCAAAAACGACTTTCATTACTCCAAGTTCCTTATGAAAATCCTTTTCCCAAGCTAATGCACAACTTTTCAAATTTTTAACGTTAGGTAAAAGATTTTTCTGAAAAATGTCTCTTTGTTCTCGCGCAAGAGGCGATTGAAAATATCAATTTTGATTTGAGAACGATATTCTATCTCATGTTATAAAATTTTGAGGTCAGCCATGAAAATGTCAAAATATCTAAGAATTTTTTGATTTTCAGGTTTTGAGTTTACTTCACTGATGGAAGGTAAAGGACCATAAATTTGTGCATAATCTGGTTGAGGATTAACATTAGAAGACTCAGGTGTTTTGATGATAACCCTTGGTGTGTTAGAAGAATCCGTTGGTGTGACGAAAGTGACCGGTTTTGAATAATTAAAAGGTTTGTTGTAAACAACAGTTTTTAATTTTGATCGACTCTCGTCTTCTGCATCTAATTCCTCTTGACGATGATATTCAACAACACTCATAACAGTATCATTAATTTTATATTCTGCACTGGAAACTTCAAGATTTGGTTTGAATGTTTTTAGTGAAAGCTTTGGTTTGTAATCAGCTAGATTTGGTCCATATCCTTTTGGATTAGGTTTTAAAGTAAACTTTTCAATAGCTGTTACTGATTCACCATGTTTGTAAACAACAATTTTGAACTCTTTAAGTTTGTTTTGCAAGCCGATAATTTCTTCAAGAAGGTCATCTACTCGATTCGTTGAATGCTTTTTGTATGCAGAGAACTGTTTTTGACAAGTTAACAACTCAGCCTTAGTTTTTTGATTTTCCAAGGTAAGAGCGTTAATTTGCTTTTTATGTTCATGTTTCAGTTGTTCTATCTCAGACAACAAAGCATTCTTCGAAGCGGCTAGAGCACGCATCTGTCTCTCTAAATATTTTTCGTTTTGATGAGATTTAGCAAAAGCGGCTTCAAAACCTTTTTTACGGTTTTCTTGAGTTTTGAAAAAGTTGAGTTGCATTTGTAAGCATTCAAAATCCTTGGTTAACAGTGTATTTTTGCTTTTTAAGTCCTTATTTAATGCATAACATTCCTCCATTTTGATTTGATGGTCTTTAATTAAACGAGCAAAATCTGGATGAGGCAACAGTTCGGCTTGTTCAACGTGAGTCATAACATGATCATTATTTAGATCCTCAAGTATAACCACGGAGTCAATTTGATTATCAAAGGAAACCATAAGGTCATCTTGATCGTCAAATGTAACTACAGGGTTTATTTGAAAATCGTCAGAATGAGATGTAGATGACTCATTTTGAACAGTCTGAGCCATGCCGGATTCAGATATTGGCGGAGATATTAGTTCAGATATGATGATGGTTTGTTCGGGTACCTGAGACAAGCCATCAGTGTCATACACTGGGCCTGTTTCACTCATGTGTAACTCATGCATATTAGCCATCAACATAACAGCTGCATTGGCCTGCAAGTCCTCCATATCATCATCTGAGTCTGCATCTGCCATAAAGCTCTGTTATTTGTTTGTGAGAGATCCACCAGCTTCATCCTTAAGAGCCAAAAGAAGAGCCTCTTTGAAATAAGCACTGCCCCTAGTCCTCGGCTTTGGGCATGCATTAGCCAGGTGTCCCTTCTCATTGCTGTTGTAGCATCGAAGACCATTCAACCCATTATAAGCATTTCCCTGTTCCACCATTTGAGCTCTGTTGTTATTCCCACCCATAGCATTAAACCCTTGACCACCTCCCATTTGATGACCATAACCACGATTCTGAACTTCAACTCGTCCATTGTTCACAACAGCCTGATTTCGTGTATTGGATGAGGAACGAATACGATTGTTGGATTTGTTGGTATAACGACTAAAAGCATTAGCAATCATAACAAATCCCTGTTGCAATGCTTCGAACGGATCGGATTCCTCATTAGTTTGACTATGAAGTGCTTGATCATTGTTATCTGTTAGGTCACTAGATTTACAACACAAGCTTATAAGAAAGATAAAGAGACGATTGAACAAGTAAACCAAACACACACACACGTTAAGACTAAGATAGTTATGCGTAGGGTATGAATGAAAGGAAATAACTTGAACAACCAACCTTCAAATGAAGGTTAATATAAAGTATTTATAGGCAAGGAGCTAGGGCAACACTCCCACTCCTTCCCTTTTCCTTATTGGACATGGGCCTAAGCTTATGGGCCTTCTACATAAGCTTGACCTTAAACAAACATAAAGGCCATAATAAGCTACCTATTACATATAAGTAACTAACACTTGAATTAAGGTTTAGGAGTGATTCCAACACAAAGGCAAAGAAGAAGGCTGTCGAGAAAGAAGGCAAGAATGATTCGGCGCTTTGGTCCAAAGAAGAAGAGATCGCCTTGTGCAACGCTTGGTGTGATGTATCCGAGAATAGTGTAACCGAAAACAACCAAACTGCTAGAGGATTTTGGCAGAAAGTTATTGAGTACTTTGAGAAGGAGGTTAGTGCAGAAAGAACCTACAACTCTATCATTACAAAGTGGAAAAATAGGATTCGTCCTAGAGTTGGTCAATTTTGTGCCATTTACAACAATGCTCTCAAGAATTACGGAAGTGGTGAGAATGACCTCACTGTTTATACACGAGCGTGTGATGAATATCAAATAGTGTGTGGTCATCCGTTTGTTTTGGAGCATTGTTGGAAGATTTTGAGGGAGCATTCTGCTTGGAAGGATAATGAGATGCCGACTTTTTTAAGCCAAGATGATAGTCACAAGAAAGCAAGGACTTCAACTGACTCGGATGTGCCTTCGTCTGTGCCTAATAGACCAATTGGTCGTGATACCGCAAAGAAGAATAAAAAGAAATCTTCGGAGTTTTCTATGGAAGGTGTTGCCGAGACATGGGGCAAGATCAAGTCCAAGGCATTCGGGCAGAAGAAGGAGCTGGCAGACCTGCACTATGGTTTGAAGAAGAAAGAGCTAGAACAACGGCAAATCGAGTTGGAGATTGAGCAAAAGAGAGAAGAAAGGGAAGACAGAAAAATGGCACTAGAAGAACGAAAACTTGAATTAGAGGCTCAAAAGAAATATGATGCAGATCTCATGTTCTATTGCATGACAATTGACGAATCTTTGCCCGCAGTACAACAACAAACAATGCATAAACTCAAAAAGGCAATCAAGGCACGCCACAACCTAGATTTTTAATAAGTGTTGTAATGTTTTAATAAGTTTCGCAATGTTTTAATTTTATTTGAATTATTATGTAACGTTTTAATTATTAATGAAATTTTATTTTGTGTTAAAAATGTTTTTTTTTTTTTTTTTTAAATTAAAAAAAAAAAAGAAGAACCAATCGCGCTTACTGGGGCACCTAATCGCCTGAAGATCGTTGGAGAGAGAAAGCTGACGTAGCAGAGAAAATGAGGGGGATTGAATCCCCCTTACTGGGGGCAGCCTGAACAACACGCATATATCTGTGCTGGTTGACTTTCTACAGTTTTGCTGCCAAGTTGCAAGTTAATAATAAAGGAATCATATTGTTAGTCTTATAACCTTTGTTGACCATAATGGATTGCCTGTTACTAGACATGGTTATTGTTAAACAATGAAAATCCCATGACGTGTTATGTTTTATTGATTCACAATTTATAATGGTTACTACATATTAAACCTTAGAAACCCTAAATTGGGCCTATCATCTTCTACTGTAATAGTTATAAGCTTTGATATCGAATGTTTTTCATTGATTCTTGACTCTTGAGTTGTAGCGAGATTTCAACATTGACCTAGTCCAAGTTAATTCTTCTTTCGTATACTCGGGGAAAAACTTCAATTTGCGTATAGTCAAGCAAACAATACGTTTGGTTTAGTTATATTTGACCATTTGGGTGATCGATCTATAAACTTGACGTAAGGTCGATGCTCCCATATCATCAGTACGTACACTTTTTATAGCAACGACTTGAATGATCAAGAGATCATGAACCTTGTTACCATGTATAGCTACTATGTGTTTCTTGGTCAATATGCTGCAACAAGAAGCATCATATGAGTAGCCGGTTTTGCAAGAAGACGAGATAAAGAAATATATACATTACACTCTTTTACATGTCTTAGGCAAAAACTATCAAGCATTCAAGCAAGCATTACATGACAATTTGTCAATGTCAATTTTTATACCCAAAGTTTACAATAAGCGCTGTCGTCAATTTTATGGACCTTGACAACTTAATTATAGCAAACAAGCGAAACTATACACATTGATGAATGGCGTATCAGGGTTCAGGGACTCATGGTTTCGTTATTAATATCGGTTCGGTCGCCTTTTTTTGTTTTTAGGCAAATTTTTTTGTTTTATTGCTGTTCAGTTTAGCTGTTTAAAGTAGGAGTGTTGATCGGTTCGGTTATCGGTTTGGTTATCGGGTTGTTCGGTTTGTTCGATTCGGTTAGTTTAGTTAAAACTTTTGTTTGGGTTAATCCGAAAACCGAACCGAACCGAACTAGATTTCAACCGAACCGAACCGAAAACCGATTTTAAATTCGGTTCGGTTCTTGAGTTGACTCGAATAACCCGAATTTCACTATTTATTTAAAAAAAATTAAGAGTAAAGTCCAAAATACATCCATGTGGTTTGCCCTTTGTCTCGCTTTACATCCCTAAACTTTTTTTTTTGACATAAAACCATCCCTCCGTTAGTAAAGTTGGCACAAATACATCCATCTGTTAGCAATTTCAGTTAATAAAGACTAACGGTGCAAATTTTTCTCCATTATCTCCTAAAATGGCAGCCAATATATTACCATCCCATTTTTGTATATATTAAAATTGCAGCGAATATACCCACCGAACTTCTATATATTAAAATATACCCAATATACCCACCGTTATCTCCTCCACCACATATACCCACCAAACTTCTATATATTAAAATGGCAGCCAATATATTACCATCCCATTTTTGTAAACTTCTAATTGGATTCATATACTATTTACCGCACCCAACTTAATATGTGTGATGTTTTCAAGCTAAACTCAATACTTATGAGATGGGATTTTCTTGAAGATAGAAATGGCAGCCACCAGTCACTTCATTTGTTATAAGACGAATTCGGGATTTCTTCAGAATAAAAAGGCAGCCATCATATACACAATTTCGAAAAAGAAACCAATATGATTTTGGTGGTGTTTGTGATCTGGTCGTGGTTGTGTTCGTGAAGTTGTGGCTGTCGGATTAGTGGTGGTTCCGTCGGGATGTTGTAATTGATGATGGTGGTGACAGGTTTTAAATGTTCATGGTGGGTTTAATTGTTTATGGTGAAGGGGTAGATAATGGACCGGTGGTACTGGGGATTGGGGTATGTGGTAAACTAGTAATGGGTGGTGGATATGATGGTAAAAGGTTGTTTTTGCGGAGAGAGATGAAAAGCGTTTTAACCTTTTTATTCCACGAAAACTATACGGATCGAGTTATAATCGGTTTTTCAACCAAAGAAAATAAAAAACGAAGTTGTGTTTCACGGCATACCATTAATCAAGAGAGAAAGAGAGGTGAGATGAAGATGATGCGTATGGTAAGATGGCGGCGTCAGTTGGTGGTGGACGGCTGTGGTGGAGGTAGCGGCTGGAACAGTGGAGAAGAGGAAGAGAGGCAGCATATGATATTAGGGTTTGGAATAAGGGTGATAATGAAACCTTAGGATGACATTTATAATTTTTAGAGTAAAGTCCAAAATACCTTAACAGAGAAAAATTTGCACCGTTAGTCCTTATTAACTGAATTTTCTAACAGAGGTATGTATTTGTGCCAACTTTACTAATGGAGGGATGGTTTGGTGCCAAAAAAAGTTTAAGGATGTAAAGCGAGACACGTGACAAACCACAGGGATGCATTTTAGACTTTACTCAAAAATTAATAATTACATAGATATTTAGAAAAAAATAGAAAAATTTCAAACATAAAAAATGTTATTTTATATTAAAATAATATTTTAATAGTATTTATATATATAAATATTAAAAAAAAACATATATATGTAAATATATAAAAAATATATATTATTTATATGAATTCGTTTTTCGGTTCAGATTGTTAAACCTATATCCAACCCGAGAACCGAATTAATAATTCAGTTCGATTCTGTTTTAGCAAATTCGGTTCGATTATTAGTTCGGTTCAGTAATTTTCGGTTTGATTCAGGTTTTCAGGTTTTCGGTTTATTCGGTGCTTTAAAGTTTTGAATTGAAGTTTAAGATTTGGGCCAACTCAGCTGACGAGAAAAATGAAAAGGTTAGCCCAAGGGTTGTTTGGTATACAGTTTGGGCTTTGGATTTGCAATTTGTTTGATAACTAGTTTTACCCAAAATGATGTTAGACTGAAGTAGAAACAGCTTTTTATTTTTGAGAAACACAAACACATGAACTGAAATCCAAATTGAAGTTATAAACCTGAAACAAGTTTGGTTAACTTTGCTTAAAATCGAGTTTCTGATATTTAGTGTACTATGTACGTAGTAATATGAAACAAAAGTGAAAATTTGACTTGATATATATAGAACTGCAACATAAAATATATCGAGAAATTAGGCTTTGATTTCATCCTCGAATGGTGTTTCAAAGTAGCCAAGCCCAATAATTAGGCAAAACTCATCACACAAATAGAAATAATCCTAAACTCTAGTTAATCAACAACCAAACGCCAACTTATTTGGTCTTATCCACTATGCACGTTGTTAGCTGTCAATGTGCATAGTGGATAAGACCAAATGAGTTGGCATTTGGTTGTTGATTAGTTAGAGTTTAGGATGATTTATATTTACCTTAATTAGATTAGTCTTATTCAATATTTATATTGTATCTTGTACACATGATTTTTTTTGGGTATACCTGTGTTTTCGACTAGACATTGCGAGCCGACTAATCACAGGGCGACTACCCTTTTGGATAGCCCGGAGTTGTCGCAGGTGAACCTCCACGGCCAAGGTCCTGTACACATGATCATTATCAAATAAACAAAATGTCCTCTCTACTTTGTATCTCATTATTATCATCTTACATGGTATCAGGCCTAATCGGTCCTACCTCAAAACCTTAAACAGCACCGCTTCCGCCACCTCCGGCCGCCGGCTACACGACGGAGGTTCGGAGGGCTACCTTTAAACCTTAAACTCTGTACGCGCTATAATAAACCCCACCCATGTTTTGATGTTTATTTGTGAGGTGGATCTTTATGTTTTTCTAGGGAAAAACACGCCCCGTTTGTTCGGAAGGTTCTTTGGGGGTTGAAGTTTTAGAACCAACTTTCGTTTGCTCATCTTTTCTTTCATACGTTTTAGTTGTAGGGGATACTTTGGGTTATCCCGTTTTCTTTTCTTTTTCTTGTGTTGGTGATTTGTGTTAAGGTCACAAATCCGCACATTATTATTAGAGTAAATTACACCGTTCGTCCATATGGTTTACCCAAAATAACACCACAAGTCCCTTTGTTTTTGTTTTTGTTTTTTTTGCATCATGAGTCTTTGTAATGAAGTTTGATAACACCATCAGTCCTTATCTTTAACGATCGTTAGTTTTCTCCGTTAACTTCCCACATATGCTATGCACATGAGGGTAGAACAACCGTTGTCGTCCATTTTCTTACGTTTTCGTCCGTTTTTATATGTTTTTGTCCTTTTTCATACGTTTTTATCCGTTTTCGTCCGTTTTTATTCATCTTTATCATTTTTTATACGTTTTCTTACGTTTTAATACGTTTTCATCTACTTTTATATATTTTATCCGTTTTCGTCTCTTTTTATACGTTTTCGTCCATTTTCTTATATTTTCATATGTTTTTATCCGTTTTCATCCGTTTTCATACACATAAAAACGTAAAAAAATGAACGAAAACGGATAAAAGCCTATGAAAATATAAAAAAACCAAACGAAAACGGATAAAAACCTATGAAAACGTAAAAAAACGAACGAAAACGGATAAAAATAGACAAAAATGGATAAAACAGATGAAAACGTATAAAAAACGGATGAAAACATATAAAAACGAACAAAAACGAATAAAAATGGGCGAAAACCGATAAGAATGTATGAATACGTATAAAAATAAATGAAAATATATAAAAACAGACGAAAACGGATAAAAATATATGAAAACGTATAAAAAAAGCCGAAAACGTATAAAACCAAACGAAAAAGGACGAAAACAAATAAAAACGGACGAAAAAGTATAAAAATGGATGAAAACATAGGAAAACGGATGAAAACATATAAAAACAGACTAAAACGGATAAAAACATTTGAAAATGGACGAAAACGTATAAAAACATATTAAAACGTGAGAAAATAGACGAAAACGTATAAAAAACGGACGAAAATGTATATAACCGAACAAAAACGGATAAAAACAGATAAAAACGAACGAAAGCATATAAAATGAGCGAAAATGTATAAAAACGTTAGAAAACTGACGAAACCATATAAAAACGGACGAAAACGGATAAAAATGTAAGAAAACAGACGAAAATGTATAAAAATGGACGAAAACGTATGAAAACGGATAAAAACGTAAGAAAACATATAATTAAAAACGGACGAAAACAGATAAAAACATATGAAAACGAACGATAACGTATTAAATCGGATGATAACGTATAAAATCGGACGAAAACGAAAAAAAACGTATGAAAACGGACGAAAACGTAAGAAATGGATAAAACGATTGTTCTACCCTCATGTGCATGGCACATGTGGGGAGTTAACTGAGAAAGCTAGCGATCGTTAGTGATAGGGACTGATGGTGTTATCAAACTTCATTATAAGGACTCATGACACAAAAATAAAAGCAAAGGGACTTGCGATGTGATTTTGGGCAAACCATAAGGACGGGCGGTATAATTTACCCTTATTATTATGTTGTTCTTGCTTTAGGTCACGAGCCTGTGTGTTGGTGGTTTGTGCTAAGGTCACAAATCCACACACTATTTTTTATTATTATTTTTTTTTTTGTTTTTGTTTTTTTTTTTTGTTTTTTTCAGTATGCAGATATCTTTACTAAAGGATTGCCTACAGCTTTGTTTGAAGAATTTCGCTCTAGTTTGAGTGTTCGATGTCCCCCCGCTCAAACTGCGGGGGAGTGTTAGCTGTCAATGTGCATAGTGGATAAGACCAAATGAGTTGGCATTTGGTTTTATATTGTATCCTGTGCACATGATCATTATCAAATAAACAGAATATCATATCTACTCTGTATCTCGTTATTATCATCTTACATTGACAACGTGAAGGGGGTTTGGATGTAACACTAATCAGTTGCAGTGACTAAGTGACTAATAAACGGTGATTGTCGTTAAGAAAAGAAAGGGGAAGAAAAATTTGGAATTAATAAAAAAGTAAACTCAAAAAAAACATTCCTGTGGTTTACCCCGTTTTCGTCTGTTTTTTACGTTTTCGTATATTTTTTTTACGTTTTCGTTAGTTTTTTAACATTTTCATCCGTATTTTTACGTTTTCGTCCGTTTTTTTTGTTTTCATCCCTTTTTTACGTTTTCCTCCTTTTTTATTTTTTTTATTATTTTTTTTTACGTTTTTATCCGTTTTTAACGTAAAAACACAGATTAAAACCTAAAAAATGGACAAAAACATAAAAAAACGGACGAAAATGTAAAAAACAAACGAAAACTTAAAAAAGCGGACGAAAACGTAAAAAACAGACAAAAACTTAAAAAGCGAATGAAAACGTAAAAAACGGACGAAAACTTAAAAAATTGGATGAAAACGTAAAAAACGGACGAAAACGTAAAAAAAAAGTCAAACACGTAAAAAAGGACGAAAACTTGAAAAACGAATTAAAAGGGATACAAACGTATATAAAATGGATAAAACGTAAAAAAAACCGGATAAAAACGTAAGAAAACGTATAAAACTTAAAAAAAAAGAATAAGTTCGAAAAATTGCCTAAAAGAAAAATACTTGGGTGTTATTTCACCCCTGGGCGCGTAGTTTAGAGGTTGGGCCGCTCTGTTTTGACCTTGCATACAAGCGTTCAATCCATGTTATTCTTCCTTTTTAATTTATTTAAAAAAAAGACTAACGATGTAAATATTTTCTATCTCGTTAGGAGATAACGGAGCAGGGCTGAGCAAATCCACCCGAAACCTGACCCGAACCGATAAACCGACCGAAACCGGACCGAACCGAGGCATTCGGTTTGGTTTCGGTTTTGATATATATTTCTCGGTTCGGTTCTCGGTTTGAGTTTTTTCCTTTTTCGGTTTTCGGGTCGGGTCGGTTTTTTTTGGATCGGGTCGGGTTTGTCCCGATTCTCACCCCTATAACGGAGAAATAATTTGCATCTTTAGTCCTTATTTTAACCGAGGGATGTATATAGGTTAACTTTTACTAATGAAGAAATGTAGTTTTTGAAACTTTTGCGAAAATGATGTATATTGCAAAACAGGGTAAACCACAGGGTTGTTTCTTTTTAGTTTACTCTTAATAAAAATTAGGGCTACAATTTGAATAAATAAAGATTACTACTTCTTTTGTACTTTTTGATATTCATAATCAGGCCACTGGCGGAGCCAAGTAGCGACCAAATAGGGTGGTGGCCCTTTCACAAATTTTTATCCTAGTATATTTTTGTCCATTTTCATATTGTAAAAAAATATTATTACACTTTGGCCCTCTTACATCATTGAAATTATGCTATTGGCCTTCCTAAAAAAATTATATAGCTCCACCATTGAATATAGTGTAACGGTTTCGTAATCAACATGCGACACAGGCACAATTCTAAAGTCAAGTGTATTAAAGACATGTGTGTCAACAAAGCGTGTCAGGAGGATGCAATGCCGTTGTAATAAATAGCAAACAATCACAATCTTAATCATTGGTAGAATTGAGAATCGTGATACCGTCCCTGCTGGAAATCTGTATTGAACGAAATCGATACCAAAATGTAGAAAAACTAACCAACAATATCCCTAGCTCATCCCATGCTGGCCCTTGTGTTATTTCTAATTGTATACCTGTTAAACAGGTTAATGAGGGTAAAAAAGTAGGTAATCCGTTAATTTGGTTACTCCGAATAGTGATAGTGATGATGAAGTAGAAGATGTTTATGATAAGATCTCTCGTTTCATGGCGAGTGGATGTGCATATGAGGCTAGTTTACATTAGGATGAAGATTTTGATCTATACGACACTTACGACCTCCAAGGTTTAACTCCGGAACAACGCGCGTTTTGTGACTCGATGGATATAAATATTCGTGGTCACTATAAACGTTAGTTTTATCTCTTGTCTTTATAGTTGTTGATCATAAGATTTGTTTGTCTTGCTTATGCTAGTTTAGGTCCGAAGCATTATAGGTGTGTTTGATTTGCCTTTTTGGGTTGAGGTTTGGGATTCATCCATACCCGTTGTATTTAATTGTTTTTTTAAGTAATATTATTTTATCGGAGTAACCTTTTGGCAAAAAAAAAAGCAACTTTATGAACTACTTTGAAGAAGTTTTAGTCAAAAATTGAGAACCAATTTTGTCAAAATGAAGACCAAAGAGGAATGAGAAAATGTATACGGTAGAAAGTGTCATGAAGAACCGGCATATGTGACCTAAATATGTATTGCGAAAAGACAAATAAGGTAGTTCGATCTCTAGAAAGTCTCATAGAAATGCAACTTTTCCAACTCAAAACGAGTGGTCAACATAATAGAATTATCGTGACATTTACTCCTCTATGACCCTTTAATTACCACCCAATTAATTCGTCCGTTCTAGCACTTAAACATGCTCCTACTCACTAGAAAATTATCCTTGGTGTTCTTGTTTATTTTCCTACATTTACTAAATACAATCACGTTAGCTCAACCTAATTTCATTTTTGATTTCTGCGAAAACGCGGCTAATTATACTAGAAACAGCACGTACCAAAGAAACCTAGACACAACCCTCGCTACCCTTCCTAACACCAACTCTGGCTTTGGTTTCTTTAACAGTTCCACTGGCCAAGGAAACGATACAGTCCACTCTGTTGCCCTATGTCGAGGTGACGTGAATCTGGATGTTTGTCGTAGTTGTCTTAATGATTCCATTGTTAAATTGCGACAAATATGTCCTAACCAAACAGAAGCGATAGGATACTACGACAACTGTATGCTAAAATACTCAAACCAGGCTATACTAGGAAACACTCAAATAAATTCATATGTGTTTTTGGTGAACACACTAAATAGTTCGGATGTTGATAGTTTCACTGGGGCTCTGAGACCTTTGTTAAACAGTTTGACAGCTGAAGCATCGAATGGCGGTTCGCTCCTCAAGTTCGCCACAGGGAACACTACTGGACCAGGTCTTACAAATATATATGCCCTTGTTCAGTGTACTCCGGATTTAACTCAGCAGCAGTGCAATGAGTGCTTGGGAGGTGCAATTAGTCAGTTTTCAAATCGGTATAATGGGAGAATTGGAGGGAGAACTCTCCAACCTATGTGCAATTTTCGGTATGAGGAGATACTGTTTTATAACGAGAATACTCCTGCTATCCCACCACCATCATCAGGTAAGATAAGATATTAACTAAGTTTCATACAGGTGAAAATTAGGTTATAAGTAATTACACGAGAACAGTGTCGTAGATAAGTTAGTGGAGGTCCTCTGCAAAAACTTGATAACTAAACATGACGATCAAAGTTATATTATAACAATCTAGTTTTGAATTTTTATGAGCTCATCGTCACTCTCAAGTAGAATTTAACATAATATTTATAACATAACTTAATATATTGGTAACATTTTGATGATTGAAGTGAATTTTGAGGCATCAAATATATAAAAGAGTTTAAATTTTGAGGCTTTTAAAATTTTGAGGCATGTGGTTGTACACTTCACACAACTTCATATACAACTCTGCACAAGAAGTAAGTAAAATTTTAATTATTTAGTCATTGGTTATTAATATTGATCTGCTTTGTATCCGCTAACTTCTTTGCTATGAGTTATACTCTCTCCATCCTACATATTGCTATTTTAAGATATCTCATGATAAATGTTCATTTTGCATTTCAACCAATATGAGTAGACATTAGTGGGTAAATATGATATCTGATAGCTGAAAAAAAATATAGTTATTCTGGTTTTCTAAAACTTTGTACATTATAAAAGTGGACACCTCATAAACATTAAACCAATAATGTAAATTATGTAGTCAACCTTAGTATTAATGATATTAGTCAAAGTAAGGATTCGTTCCCATTTGACTAGCAGAAATCTGCCTATCTTTATATTCTTTCTTCGTCAAATTAATTGTACATATTTCTTTTTTAAGTTACGCATTGATTAAGTTTACACACTTACAAAGATTTGAAGAAAATAAACTAAACGTATTGTTCATGTTCTCTCATGAAAACGTATTAATTGAGTTATATAAGGTTTCTCTTGCTGTTTACACCTACGAATGGACGCTTAGCATGCTCATGTTAGAATATGTATTTCTCACCGGATCTAGATCCTTGTGAATATACCAGTGACTTTGAAGCCAGTGGCGGATAAAAAATTGGGTATATGTACATAAAAGATTAAAAATGCTAATAGTGTCGATAAAAAAGTATGATTTTACTAACAGATTCCTGTGAAGATTATGGTTCGCACGTTTGACGAGAGACTGAATCTGAACTAAAATGTACTACTAGTACTTATTTGAGCTTATTAATCTTTTTTGTTAGTTTTGATATCTAATAGACCTATAACACGATACCAACTGAAAACCTCCAGATTAACTAGAAAGATGCATTTCATAAAGAGAAACTTTTTAAAATAAACACTTTACCTGCACCTTTATCAAAATGAACCATCTAAACCCGTTTTACCAAAATCGACACTTTGGGTGAGCAAGCATTTGCTCTCCATGTTCTTTGTCTTGTAGTGAGCCGGAGAGCAATTGGAATGAAGAGCAAAGCATTTGCTCTCCATGTTCTTTGTCTTGTAGCGAGGCGGAGAGCAATTGGAAGGGAGAGCCCATGTTCTTTGTCTTGTAGCGATGATATATGAGTGAAATGAATGGGAGAGCAAATGGTTTGCTCGCCCAAATGGTTTGCACGCCTAAAGTGTCGATTTTGGTAAACTCCTTTGAAAGTGTTTTTTTTTTAATTGATTGTGAGAAGTGTTTGTTGTGGCAATTGATTTTTTCATAAAAGTATTTCATGTGTTGCGCATGGCACATCTAGCCACGATCTACATCCATCCCTGAATGATGCTGTTATTTTTGGTAATGACACATCTTATAAAATGTTTGTGTCACCAACTACTATAAAATATATTGTCAAACTTCTTTTATGTCGAGGTGAAACACATATACGCTATTGAGTTTCAATTGGTGACAGTTTCTCGAACTTTAAGAGCTTTTGTTGACTTTTAGTGACCTGTTCTTTCTTCAACGAAAAGACATCTTTAACTTTGAAGTGCAGGGAAGATTTATGTACTTCCGTATGTTTAATCATTTTTATACCGAACATTCCTCTAATCACTTTTGGTAAATTTTTTATTTCTCTTTGCAGGAAAAAATACAAGCAAGACACGAACTGTGTTAATAGTAACTGTTTCTGTAACAGTAAGTGTCACAGCATTAATCAGTTCTATTTGTATCTTCATAAGGTTGAGGAAAATACAACAGCAAATACTGCCGGTAGAAAATATAGAGAGTAAGTTTCAAATTCTCAGCTCATATAATAGTCAGCTTTTAGGATCGGTTAATTGAAAGTATCATTTTAATATCGATGTAATTTACCAGCGAGCATCTTTGTAGTTTTTATATTTATTTACTATTATTACTTGTTTTCCAACAAAAAAACAAACCACTTGGTTGAGTTGAGTGTTATGGTGTAGAGACAATAGTTGGCCTGCAAAATTAACTTTTAATCTCTTTATCTACCAGCTGAAACTATGGATATTGGAACAGCTGAATCTTTACAATATAGCTTTAATGTAGTAAAAGCTGCAACAAATGACTTCGCTGAAGACAATAAGCTAGGACAAGGCGGGTTTGGAGCGGTTTACAAGGTATACAAAATTCGATCTTGCTAGTTATGCGCCAAAAAATGAGAACATTGATGTAATTTGGATATTCATAGATGTTATAAAATGGTATTTAGGGTAAACTTGAAGATGGACAAGAGATAGCAGTAAAGAGGCTAGCGAAGGATTATGGGCAAGGTGACATGGAATTCAAGAACGAGGTTTTGCTTGTTGCGAAACTTCAACACCGCAATTTGGTTAGGTTTCTGGGTTTCAGCATTGAAGGAAGCGAACGACTTCTCATTTATGAGTTCTTGCCAAATGCAAGTCTTGATCAATTTATATTTGGTATGTCACTAAGACCGTGCCTCTTGTCGACCTCATTTCTCACCTCCAATAAAGGACATAATTAGTAAATCACAGATAATGCATCCGTTCCTAATTATATCTATCTTTCTAATTTGGTTTCTTTCAAAATAATTGTCTACATCCAAATTTCAACCAATCAAAATGATTTTGAAAGGTCAATGCGACGTTTATAGTACCATTAATTAGAATATTTGACAGTTTATAGTACCATTACAATATTTGACAACGTACGCATCATTACAATATATTTGAAAGTTTATAGTACCATTACAATATGTTGCGGAAACTAAGTTCTTATTGTATAACTTATACACTTTACTTGATGGTAATTTCGTAATACGCATAAGAAAAGCTAATAAATTTTGGCAGCACTTGTAGTCTTGGAAGTTAATGAGTTTTTATATATTTCAATGAGCTGAGACTTTTGTGTAAGCAACAAATGTTCTTGTTGTATTGAATATTGTGATTATGATGTTCTTTGTAGATCCCAGTAAACGTACACTTCTTGATTGGGAAAAACGCTACAGGATCATCAAAGGCATTGCAAAGGGACTTTTATACCTTCATGAAGATTCTCGTCTAAAGATAATTCATCGGGATATGAAACCTAGCAACGTTTTGCTAGATGCTGAGATGAACCCCAAAATTGCCGATTTTGGCATGGCAAGATTGTTCAAACCCGAGGAAACTCAAGGAGACACGAGTAGAATTGTTGGAACCTAGTAAGTGCACTTCAAATAATTTCATTAGTTATTGGAGTATTTTATTCCCTCATATACTCAAATAGTTCCTGTGCTCAAACCTTGGATCTTCTTCTCTTATACAGTGGTTATATGGCACCCGAATATGCCATGCACGGGCGATTTTCAGTAAAATCTGATGTATATAGCTTTGGGGTGTTGGTGTTGGAGATGGTAACAGGTCAAAAGAATACATGTTTTCGAAATGGAGAGAGCATAGAAGATTTTCTTAGCTTTGTAAGTATCCACTAGTAAATCATTTGTTAGTTCATAAAATTGTTAACAGCTCTGGGGAGAATTATGTCATGAGGAATGCCTCTAAACATTCATACCCAACGATGTGCATATAGGAATATTCTTAAAACTGTCTAAGGTTTTACTATATAAGGTTATAAACCTTAAAATTTAAGCTTACCGGGTTTACATTTTTTAGTAGGGTTATGGTACACAAAAGTTTACAAAAAATTTGTCCTAAGATAATATAGTTTCATTTTGTTCATCCAGGTTACTGAACTTTGTAACTTTGTTCACTCACGTAACTGAACTACTAAAAGTGAATGTTCAGGTTATTGAACTTTGAATTTTGTTCACTCAGGTTACTGAGCTTATCAAAAAATATACATCCAAGTTACTCGGACTAACACTGAATTTTCGAAGTGTATGCTTACCGAAAGTTTAGTAACCTAACTGAACAAAATGAAACTATATTACCTTAGGACAAATTTTTTGCAAACTTTAGTAACTTTTCTGAACCATAACCCTTTTTAGTATGCCCATAAACTAATACAAAAAAGCTACCCCAAACATCGCTTAAGACAATAATGTCGGGGTCATAATCACTAAGAAATAATTCCTTTGCCATATAAATTTGATTGTGTTTTCTATATGTTAAACGATAGATTTGTTAATATCTTCCAGGCATGGAACACGTGGCGGAACGGTACACCATTAGATATGATAGATCCTACATTGAAGACTGGATCACGTTCTTTGCGCGACATCATTAGATGTATACATATTGGGTTATTATGCATTCAAGAAATCGTTGTAGATAGGCCAACCATGGCTTCAGTTGTTCTTATGCTTAATAGCTTCTCTCTAACTCTTCCACTACCATCAGGGCCTGTATTTTCTATACATAGCAGCATTGATCCCGAAATGCCTGTTTAGCGGTTACACTTCATGAACCGGTGGTAGTGGTCCTGGAAAATATAAGCTATCAAAATCAAGATCGTTACACGTTTCGGTATGTTAGTTTATTGTCAAGTCTAGCTACGTTTTGTTAAGTCGATTAAGTAGATGGTAGTTAAATGTAGTTTTCTTTATGTTATAATACTTGCCTTGCAAGGCAAGTCATACGTTAGCTTTGTTAGGATGTTATAGTTTGAGTCGGTTGTGGTTTGCCTAGGTCTGTTAGGATGCCCTTCATCTCTATAAACAGATATGGGGGTGAAGGTCTTAAACATGCCATCTTAGATTCTTTCCTTGTCGATTGGCATTAATGAAACATTAATCATTCGACTAACTTTGTGGTGTATGTTCTTTGTTCTCTTGTGTTCTTCAACAGGTTATAGGTTGAAGGTAAATGCTTGTGCTAGATACAAACCTTAAACGGAAAAAACGTAACTTTTACACATAGTATAAAACCAACATTTAGCTAAGTTATAAAACAACTTACATTTGGGCTGAGATATTAGATTGGGCACAAACCAAAGCAACACTTTTGCAACACCAACACTACAACTCGTAGGATAACTGAATCATCATACCTAGACAAGTACTGGCCAAAACAGATCTACAAACCATATTACAATCATTGAAACTCTACATCCAATACCCTACATCAAACATCAAATAAGCTGAAATATACGGTTACATCATATGCCATACGATTATTGCAACATCCAAACTAAAGGCGGCTTGCATATAAGAAAGATCATAAAGTAACAACCTTTAACCAAAATAAATCAAGAAACTTCATTTATGAACCAAGGTTGGCAGAATGCAGCCAAACAAATAACCATGAAAATACAAACTTCTTATAAAATGACTAACCATGAATCCAGGAAGAAAAAAAAAAGATAAAAATCCTAAACCATTAAACATCCAATGTTTAATATAAACAAAAAACTCCATATCTTCAAATAAGCACTTAATCATCCAACATAACATGCACTCCAAAAAATAGGCCATAACCGAGCCTTGAGATGTTTCCATGCTAATTCCATGGATAAAAAATAAAAAGTCAAAAAAAAAAAAGGAAAAAAAAAAAGAAAAAAAAAAACCTGAACATGCATAAAGTAAGATCCAACCACAACCACAACCACAACCACTGAACTGTACCTGCAAACTGCACTTAAACCCATAATCAGGTAATTAAAAAAAAAAAAAATTGTAAAAAAAAGTTAGAAAGTCATAAGACTTATGAAATTGACACTCACAACCACGACATATACAAAGCTCCTTCACACCTTATAACCGCATGTCATAAACATTTTACTGCACGAATTTCTGCAAAAATTGAACACATTAATCAAACTTTAAATTGAAACAACTCTTCTAGCAAACTCTGACAATAAAGAAAGCACAATCACCCATATTAGCCATAAGTTATGCAAAATCACAACATACCAATCAAATTATACATTACAATCCTACTCGTGAAATCAATTAAACTAAACTTAATCAGGTATTCTACTCATCGTTCACATCGAAACTCCTCAAACAATTTGTATTAATAGCAATAAAAAACGCTCAATTTTCTTACCAACACCTATCAAGAGTGTGCCAATGAAGCAGTTGCGGAGTGAGGGATAAAGGAACTGCAGGATTACAACATTGCATAAGATCAATCAGAATGCGGAAGCGAGGAGCCTTTAAGAGATAGGGGGTGCGGGAGCATAATACATAATACTAATGATTCCCCGCGGTATCCCCTTAACTTAACCCCTGTTACGTAAGGGGACCTTCGGCGGGATAAAAGTGAATGCGGGAAAAGCAACTACATATACATGACAAAAGAAAGAGTGGCGCACTTAAAGAGTAAAAAAGTCCATCGTAGCACAAAAAAGCATCTCGGAGAATGAGTATCCCGCAGAAAGTTTCCACTTTTCTGTCTAGCTCTATAATTTGTCTATAATCAACAATGGAAAACAGGTGTACAACATGCAGGAAACTCCCAAATCTTACAATGAAAGCCGATTATGAAAAACAAGTGTACAACATGCAGCAAACCATGAGATTAAGTGGCAAATAAGTGGAGAACCCACTAACCATTCTTTTAAATCTAATCAAGCTGTCTGCTCGACTCAGCTCGGTGTGTGAATAATGTCGGCTCAAGTCGAAGCCGATCTCACCCTCAAGTTGATCTCCAAACCGACGGATTCGAAACAATGTCGGCTCCCCAAAACACTTCAATGAATGTTATATAGTATAGGGAATGGATCCACTAAGAAGAAAAATAAAAATAAGAAGAATGAGAAATGTTTTCAGCCACACATTTCAAATGAAGAAGGAGAATTTCATGGAAGATGCATATTTTTTGGTAGGTGCATCTGAAATGTGCGGCTGTAGTTATTTCTCATCCTTCTCATTTTACTTTTATTTTTATTTGATCCTTACTCATATAGTATAATATAATTGATAAACTTTTTAATGACACTTATAAAACAACATATTCAAAATAAGTTAAACTATTTCTTATGTGAAAGTAATAATAAAAGAGTAGTTTAAGTATGACACATTGATCATTTATAAGTTTTTTAAGTTTTAAGGAAAATTATTTATTTTATATATATAATATAGATAGAGTGACCCAATGTTTTTTTCGTGTATTTTTCTTTTAAATTGATAAATACGTAGAGATTGACCAATATTAAAACTTGCCATTTTAAAAGTTAATATTTTAAAAGTAGTAGAAATTGATATTGATAGCGCAACTTAAAGTTATTTTGAAACAGAAAGTAAAATACTACGTAGTAAAACTTGTAATTTAAGCATTTAAGTATAAGGAGTATTATAAGCAATCAACATTACTTAAATTTTAAGCATTTTAAGTTTAAGTAGTTTATAATATAGTAGAGATAGAAATTACTTATATGTATGTGAAGGTTTTTCTTATTTTTTTTATTATTATTTTTATTTCGGCTAATATTACAACTTATTAACATATGTATTATATATGCGTATTTTTTTCATCATGTACTAGTTATATTTCTCGTGCATGCATGGGGTTTACACATCAATCAGATTTATTTTTAAATTTTAGTTTACTATATGAACATATTAGAATTTACCCGAAACTATTTCGTATATTTAAAATATTTTGTAATTTTAATAGATGAAAGTCTTAAACTAATACTAATACTCATATAGTTGTTAACAAAGTTCATATTATAAAGTGTAAGGGGTATAAAGTGTAAGGAGTTATTTGTTTATTATCTAAAGTTATTAAAAAAACATTAAAACTTATAATTTTACGCTTAACTCTATATAATATATTTAAATCTAACAACTAAAGTATTATTAATTACCTCATCTTTTTTTAGGTTTTTGTTTTTATAAATTTTACACATATATTTTTATGTGTTGTTTTTCTCAAACAAATTCTCCACCAAATTTATTAAAGTTTGATGAAATTTAATTCAATTTTGACCTTTTATTGGCCAATCATATTGCTTGATTTCGCCTATGTGTCAAAATCGTGTTCTCCTATTGGTCTAATTATTTTTCAATAAAAATGATTCTGTAAAATCACTCCGAAATAATGTAATTCTTTTATTATATAAAAGATAAAAGATATGGTCTTGTTTTTTTTTGGGTAAAAGGTCAAAGACCCGGTAAATATATTACTCCAAAAAATGTTTAGGTACAAAGGATATGGGTGAATCCCATATCTCAGCCCGTTACATAGGCGAAAAACTTACATAACAAGATACTTCCTATTCTCTATATATGAAAATAAACCACTACTCAAAATATAACATTAGACTCCTTTGGAGCTATCATTACTTCCTACCAAAACTTTGGAGCTTGATACCATACGTGTCATAATAGGCATCCAAATTTTCTGGAAGATCGTAAACCTGATTCGCATAGTTATCATAATCATAGTCATCATAGTCATCTTCGCAATCATGACCACCACAAAATAGGTTACTCGACTCATCAAAGGTGTTCACAACCTCCTCATCATCACTAACAGAATCCACAATCTCTCCCACCTTAGTAAATGGGTTAACCCTCTTAGTAAAAGAAGTAGCCGGTAAATCCTTATTATAACCCTGATAATCAACCTTTTTAATAGGATTACCATTATCATCAACAAGAGTAGCTTTCCCATCGATAAGAAGCCTTTCAAACTCCTCAATTTTCTCAACAATAGAGGTAAGACCAACCGCGTTAGCTTCCATTGAATCACTCACAAGCGGAT
The DNA here is from genome assembly GCA_019973895.1 of Chrysanthemum seticuspe. NCBI lineage: Eukaryota > Viridiplantae > Streptophyta > Magnoliopsida > Asterales > Asteraceae > Chrysanthemum > Chrysanthemum seticuspe. Next base: position 355,180,020 of record BPTQ01000008.1, on the reverse strand, counting down.
CTTGTGATACATTACTTGTCTCGAGAGACCCAAACTCTTTTGCATCCATTGTATTACCAGAAACCTCTACATCAGTAGGATTGCCACAGTCATCAGAATCGATCGTGCTTAGTGCAGCAAAAGGATTAGATGTAGCAATCTTCGTCCCACTCGTACTAGCCACACCAGCGGCTTTCTTCTTCTCACTATCCACCTTCTTGGGTTCAGGAGGAGGCGCTTTAGGTTGATACCTAAATTTAGGACCCACTTTAGTAAAACCTCCCTTACCTGGAACACTTGGACCACCATTCCTACCCTTATTCTTGTTAGTGACAGTTTGATAACCATCATTAATAGTCTGTTTAGGCTGAGTAGGAAGTGGAACAGATTTAGGACCATCAATCTGCGTATGACCAAAAAATTTACACGTATCACACCGAGGCGGTTTCCATTCGTATTCCACCCGAATCTTTTCAATAGTAGATCCTGTCCCATCAAGTAATGGTATCTCAACAGTGATGCTCTTCCTAAGGACCTGATCTGCCTTAACTTCAATCAAGCACCTAGCAAAACTACTTCGACCCCATGATTTTAAGCACATTTGACTAGTATAAGAATCTAACATTTTTGGCATACCAATCAATGTAGCTAGGAGGCTGAGACCATCATCAGAAATATAGCAAGGGGCACGTCATGGAATTTGACCCATATCGGAATATTAGTTAAATCCTCTTTAAGTATATTAGTATTCAAAGTCCACGTTTTAAGAATAATTGGCACATTCCTAATCATCCATGGTCCGTTTTCAAGCACATCATCAACACCTTTACGAGTGGAAAAATTAAAGAAAAAGAACCCCTTCGCATTCATCATAACCTTTTGAATACCGTACTTGGCCCATGTATTACAAACGTAATAATCAACAACCAGAAAAGCAATACGTTTACCAAGGAAATAACCATAAAGGGTATTCTCAAATTTAGAGTTTACCTCCTCAACGACTTTCATAGGAATGGAGAGATCCACCCCATTAGACTTTTTACTACACTCCAACCTACGAAAATTAGATTTGCGCTTCGTCGAATCAATTGACGTAGCACCATTAACATTAGCAGAATTCGTACCACTTGTAACACCAACATACGACATAGGTAATGTATTAACCTCAATAGGTTGAATAACTGGCGTAGCACCGGTTAATTTGTCCTTAGGCGAAGAATGCAAAGTTAGGAGCTACACTCAGGGGCGGACCTATGTATTAGGTACGGGGTGGCGGCGTCCCCCATGACTAGCCAAAAAAGTTGCGATGTTAGTGTAATTTTTTTTTTTTTAATTTTGACCTTTTTGTGAAAGTGCACCCCACTCAAAACTCAAATTGCCCCCCACCAACATACTAAAACACAACATTCAACACTTTAAAACTTTATAAATCCTCAATCTCTAAGCAATAATACTCGATTTATCATTTTAAATCCAATTTTTTCATCCGCATTTTGCTGCTATCGTCCAAAAAAAATTTTTTTGCCCCCCACATTGGATTTTTCTGGGTCTGCCACTGGCTACACTAATACCATCACCACTAGGCTGATTAGCACCCCTAGTGGTTTCATCGACACCATAAACAGTAGATGGGAAATCTTGCATATTCAAGATACTTGTAACACCAAGAGGCCCAGCATCCCAAAATCCGGAATCATCAATACTCTCAGTCCATTCACTAGGCGCATGTGAAACCGACTTCACGACCTCATTGGCATTCATACCCCCTTGAAAAGCAGAATCAATAAGATTTACATCATGTGGAACCGGCTCCACATGAGGTTCACGCTGCCTACAATCCATTGAGGCATCCATATCAACGTTAGGCACACTCTCCATTCAACACGAAAATAAACAAACCCTAACCAAAATAACACAATCGAAACAAGAAGAAAACAACCAGTGCCAAACCACGTAAGCGCTATGTATTAATTAAACCCTAGTTAGAAACTATGGTTTATAAGCATAATCGGCCATAAATCAACCCATGAATAATAATGAAACCGAGTTTAATTAATAAGGATATACGAATCAGATATATGGCTGAGGTATAGATCGGTGTAGCTCAAGATACCATGCACGTATTAATTACCAAATCGATAAAGAAACTATATGTCAAATATGAATGACCACCGTCCCACGATTCAGAGAATCCAATAATAAGGAACCGACCCACTATGGATTAAATTATTAGAAGGTGTGAATTGTAGGAAGGTATTATCGATCGATGTAGTCACTTTTTCGCCAGAGGAGAGAGTCGACTTTGACTTTGGGTTATTACAATGTAGCTTTTAGATATGGTCTTGTTTGTGCCACATAGGTCTCAATTGCTTCATTGACATTGTATTTTTGTTGGACTTTTGCTTTATTCGGATACCCGAACCTATATCCGAAAAACCAGATATCCGAATAAACCGAATCCGAATATCAAAACTCTTATTCAAATGGATATAGGATCAAAAATCTTTTCTTTCAAAATCCGAATAAATCTAATCGTTTAACCCGATATCCGACAGATCCCAACCGAATAACACCCGTACACAAAAGCGTGTTAAGGCAGGAATAAGTCCATCTAGCATGAAATGCAAATTTGTTTATTACTTCTCTATGGCTAAACATACTTTTCTCTTAGAATAGTCGATAGATACTGCAAAAAGAGGATTGTCGTGTCAATTACTTTTCTATGGCTATACTTTTCTCTTAGAATAGTCAATAGAGACTGCAAAATGTTCAATTCTTATGACCCTATAACTTCCACCCAATTTATTTGTTCATTTAATTCTTCCTTTCTAGCTAGCATCTAAAAATGCTCATACTCACTGGAAAATTGCCCTTGGTGTTCTTGTTTATTTTCCTATATTTAGTAAATACAATCACGTTAGCTCAACCTAATTTCATTTCTGATTTCTGCGAAAACGCGGCTAATTATACTAGTAACAGCCCCTACCAAAGAAACCTTGACACAACCCTCGCTACCCTTCCTAACACCAACTCTGGCTTAGGTTTCTTTAACAGTTCCACAGGCCAAGGAAACGATACAGTCCACTCTGTTGCCCTATGTCGAGGTGACGTGAATCTGGATGCTTGTCGTAGTTGTCTTAATGATTCCATTGTTAGATTGCGACAAATATGTCCTAACCAAACAGAAGCGATAGGATACTACGACAACTGTATGCTAAAATACTCAAACCAGGCTATACTAGGAAACACTCAAATAAGTTCATATGTGTTTTTGGTGAACCAACTAAACAGTTCGGATGTTGATCGTTTCACTGGGGCTCTGAGACCTTTGTTAAACAATTTGACAGCTGAAGCATCGAATGGCGGTTCGCTCCTCAAGTTCGCCACAGGGAACACTTCTGGACCAGGTCTTACAAATATATATGCCCTTGTTCAGTGTACTCCGGATTTAACTCAGCAGCAGTGCAATGAGTGCTTGGGAGGTGCAATTAGTCAGTTTTCAAATCGGTATAATGGGAATATTGGAGGGAGAACTCTCCGACCTATGTGCAATTTTCGGTATGAGGAGAGACTGTTTTATAACGAGAATACTCCTGCTATCCCACCACCATCATCAGGTAAGATAAGATACTAACTAAGTTTTATATAGGTTAAAATTGTTGGCCCGTTTTTCTGGATCTATGGTCAAAATATACCAAAAATATAAGAAACAATTGAATTGGAAAAGCTTTTCTATATATCAGTCATGATTGTACAAAATACATGTTTCTATCTATTTATACTTTCTGAAATGGTACAAAGAAGAGTCATGTTGGTTCATAATATGTCGATTAGGGCATAACTGCCAGATAACCGTTTTTTCTTGTAACTGCCAGTGTTGACTTTCTTCTTTGACTTTTGGGTTGACCGGGTCGTATGGGTGTTGACTTGGGACGATTGGGATTAACACAATATTCTCCCCTTTAATCACAATCGCTGTTACGTAGGTCTTTAAGTCTTCTTGATTCATCTTCTGGTTAAATCCACCATCTGGGCTACTACTGTTTTAATTTCATGTAGTGCTTGTGATCATCCTTAAATCCAGGTAGATCAACTTTCCTTCGGTTACTTCCACCTTTACTGCTGTGATCTTCATTATGTCCATGTTGATCATATATTTTTTCTGGTTATTTCTACCTTTGTTGTTGTGATCTTCCTTAAGTCCAGGTTGATCATATTTTTCTGGTTATTTCCACCTTCATTGTTGTGATCTATCATAAATCCTGATTGATCATGTTTATGGTTAGTTGGTTATACTACCAACACTTTGTCTTCCTATTGGAGTTCTTGCAACGCATATATCTTCCTTAAATCAAGGTCGACTCATGCTTTCGGTTATACCACCATCCAAGTTTTTTTCACTACCAACTCCTTGTTGTTCAATGTTTGATACTGTCAATTTGAAGTTGAATGGAATTTCCTTCCATTCTTGCTTCGTGATTCTTCTTGGTTAATAAACTTCCTGGTGCTTCTTCAATAGTTGCCATAAGTAGTGTTGGTTCCAAATCTTCTTCAATGAGATTGGATTGTTCTTCTTTCTTTTATGGACATTTGTTTGCAAAATGCCCATACTCCTTGCATCTAAAACACAACACCTTACTCTTATCATGAGTAAATTTATTTGAGTTGATGTTTGATTCTTTCTTGAAATTATTTTGTTGGCCTCGCAACAAATCTTGTCCACATGTTTCACAGTATCTTCCGTGAGTAATGTTATTGTTGTGACTTGTAAACAATAACTTATCTTGATCGTGATTGTCCTTATTCTTCTTAAACTTTATTCCTTCCTCGTACGTCTTGAGTCTCCCAATTGCTTCTTCCATCGTCATTTCACTTAGATCAGAATATTGCTCTATTAATGCAACTATTTGCAGATACCTATCGGGTACAGCATTTAATAGTTTTATAGCGAAGGTGTCGATTGTCTCGTCTTCCTTCATATATAACATCTCAAAGTTGGATATGAGTGTTTGCAGTCTTGCTTGTTGAACTCTGTCTTCGCCAACGTGTCTAGTTTTCAAAGCATTCCAAATGTCCTTCACGGTTTGTGCTTTGTTATTTGAAGTAATTTTTCTTCGGGTAAGGCTTGATAAAGGAAAGCAATAGCGGTTTTGTCTTTTTTTTCTTATCGGGTTGAGTCGATTCAGTCGGCTCTATTGTTTTCCATAAACCATTCGCTTCGAGAATGATTTGTATTCGAATTGCCCATAATGAGTAATTCTCAGGTTTTAGGATTGGGCATTGGAATTGAGGTGTACTAATTGTACTAATTTCCTTATTTTCACTTCCTTTCGTCATATCTTAAGGATATTGACAAAAATCTCAAAACAAATTTTTTTTTTGCCTTATAAGCTATAAAAAAACTTTATGAGACTAGTTTTTAAATCCAAAACTATCCTTAATCAGTATAATAAGCAGTATAAGTACTAGATTATTATATTTCTAAACCTCGACAAGAAACTAATCTTAAAATAAAGATGTAACTTATATAAAATAAAATATACAATATATATAAAAGGACTTAATAAAAATTGGAAATGGAAAGGTGGTTTTTGTAAGTATTGAAACCTGAGGGGTAAATTAAAACCCCGTAGCCCTTTTGTTTGCCAAATGCCCTAATATAACTGATGCGCCTCTTTTGTTGGCTCCTTATTATCTGAGATAAAAAACCGTTTCTTTGCTTTGAGACTAAAACTACTCTTCTCTCTTCTGGGATATGTTCCCATTCTTCTTCTCTCCTTGGTGGTTGACCGCCTATTGACAAGGCTTGGTTGACCTTTCTTGATCTTCTCTGGTTTGTTGTGTTCTTCGCGAGCACAAATGATCCTTCCAGATGAAACTTAGGGTTTCGGTTGAATTAGGGGTTTTCTAACCGAGAGAGATTTGGATGATTGGAGTTTGAAATTGACTCGATTGGTGACTCAATTGATGTTCTGGGCTTGATTCCTTAATGAACAGGTGTGTTTGTTTGTTCTATGTTGTGAATCGTTAATTTTTGCCCTAATTGATGACTACGTTATCGGATTGGTATTTGGTTTTTTGTTTTGAATCAAAAGGGTTATACGATTTTTTAATCGTTTATGATCCTTTTGGATTGGGTAAAGATTGTTTCGATGTTAATATTTGTCTGTTGACAAATTTTTCTTGCAAAAACGTTATCTGATTGCCGGGTTGAGTAATCACAGTTTGTGATTGTTCCCTGTTGCGACAGATTCGTTTACTTAATCAGAAACAAAAAAAATGATTTTTTATTTTATTTTGTGTTTGATTTGTATTTGCAGAGAAGAAATTATTTCCGAAACAAAAATTTGGTCCTTTGATTCTGAAACAGGAAACAAAAGATTGGTATATGATGATTTGTGGCTCTGATACCAATTGTTGGCCCGTTTTTCTGGATCTATGATCAAAATATACCAAAAATACAAGAAACAATTGAACTGGAAAAACTTTTCTATATATCAGTCATGATTGTACAAAATACATGTTCCTATCTATTTATACTTTCTGAAATGGTACAAAGAAGAGTCATGTTGGTTCATAAGAACCAACAGGTATGTCAGTTAGGGCATAACTGCCAGATAACCGTTTTTTCTTGTAACTGCCAGTGTTGACTTTATTCTTTGACTTTTGCATTGACCGGGTCGTATGGGTGTTGACTTGGGTCAATTGGGATTAACCCAATAAAAATTAGGTTATAATTACACAAGAGAAGTGCCGTAGATAAGTTAGTGGAGGTCATGTGCAAAAACTTATGTGATAACTAAACATGACAATCAAATTTATATTATAACGATCTGGCTTTGAATTTTTATGAGCTCATCGTCACTCTCAAGTAGAGTTTAACATAATATTTATAACATAATTTAATATATCGTTAACATTTTGGTGATGGAAGTGAATTTTGATGCCCCAAATATATAAAAGAATATTGATTTTAAGGCTCCTAAATTTTTAAGCCTGTGTGTATACACAACTCGCACACCCTCATATATGGTTTGCACGAGAAGAAACTAGATTTTTAATTATTAATATTTATCTGGTTGTATCCGCTTACTTTCTTTGCTATCAGTTATAATAATCTTCAAAAATCAAAACATTAAGCCAATAATCTCGTACGTTGGTGAATCTCACAAACCCGAAGTCTTTACCGTAAGTGGGTTTCAGTAATAATAATCTCCAAATGCAATGGATTGTAAGTGGGTTTCAAGTGCCTTTGAGTCTTCAACTTTGGTGAATCTCAAAAACCCGAAGTCTTTACCGTTTGTCGATTTCTTCTTGGCTAAATAAACATCAATTACGCTACCAAATTTGGCAAAAACTTTCCACATTGCGGGAAGTTATGAACAAGTACGAGATCGTTGGGTTTAAAGGACCTCGTGTTTTTCTCTCCCATCCGTTCACCGTGCTCCAACCATTTCCGCTCACTTTCTTTTCTCCCAAAGGTCAATGGAAAGAGAAGACCACCACCCCACCACCAAACAACACAACCTCAACCATGAAGAAGATGACAGAAATGATTGGAGCACGGTGAAGACGGGAGAGAAAAACACGAGGTCCTTTAAACCCAACAATCTCGTACTTCTTCACAGACTTCCTGCAAGGCTGGAATGATTCCACAATGTGGAAAGTTTTTGCCAAATTTCGTAGGGTAATTGATGTTTATTTGGCCAAGAAGAAATCGACAAACGGTAAAGACTTCGGGTTTGGGAGATTCACCAACGTTGAAGACTCAAAGGCACTTGAAACCCACTTACAATCCATGACCACACCACCTTTCCTTCAACATTGCCAGGTACCAAAATGGTAAAGCTATCAACTCACGTCCAAAACCACACCCCATTAATACCACTGCCACGACATTTAACACCAAAGCACCACCACCTTACGTGAGACACCATCCACCTAAAACAACTTTCACTAAACATACATTTGCTGATATCCTCGTCACAGGCAACCCTGGTACTCCATCCCGCAAATCTCCTCCCACACCTCTTATCATTCACTCTTGACCAGATCTGAACTCAACCATCTCCTTTTCCCTTGTTGGGGAACTCCACACTCTTGACACCTTGCCAAACTTCCCTCCATCCTACTAGATCTAGGCTTTTCCGACACCAAGATAAAATACATATGAGGTTTTCACATACTCATTGAGCTACAACCCGACACACCTAAAGAATCTGCCCTCTCTAACCCCACCCTCATAAACTGCTTCAAAACCCTCCTCCCTTGGGAAAACATTTTCCGCCTTAAAGATAGACTCGCTTGGATATTGATAGAGGGTCTGCCACATCAATCTTGGCATGAGGCTGCGTTTACTCGTATTGATAGAGCCTGGGGTGATGTTGTATTCCCAGAGATGTGAAAACCCACTTCCTCTAACATGGTTGTTGGGAAAGTATGTATACGCACAAATTGTATGGAGTTTATCCAGCATAACATGCCAATATTAATTGATGACATTCACACTTGTGTTAGAATTTGTGAATTAGTTGGAGAATGTGATGAAATCATTCCTCCTACTACATCGGAATCTTGGTGATGTATTTATTTAAGTATTGGTTGCGTTTTGTGAGACGTCGTGGTTTGAAATCACTTGAAAATGCACGTTTTTTCTTATTTTTTGTTGCATTTTCTTGAAATCCTTTTTGGTTTAACAAAAAACGTGAAGAACCGTATAGGTACCAATTTCCCAGTACCGAGTACCGGTACCAGATCCGGTACCCGATTCTCGACCAGTACGGTACCGGTACCCACTTTCATGCTCTGGAACAAAAATCGGTACGGTGTCGGTACCATTCTGGTACCGTGCTCTACCCTACAGATGATGAAGGAAAAGATGAGGATGAGGGAGATGACGACTATTTGTATGATGATGGATTAGAACTCAATGACATCTTCTTTGAAGATGGGGGCTGGATTAAGGAAAAAGAACAAGAGGGTGGAGATGAAATGCAGAAAAGCTCAGAGATGGGTTCTTACAAGGAATCTGAATCCCAGAAAAACCGAAGTCACCAGAAAATTCAAATTTTCCGGCCAGTTGCGGCAGTTAAACAGCTAATCACGTGACACCTATTTGGTTAATGAAGATGAGGAACATTCTTCTGGGTGTGTGCCAGATACCCAGTTTGAGTTAAGATCTAAAAGTACACAAACATGTGAGAAAGGTACTTCTGATGAGATAGGGACTTCTCATGTTGACTTAGACGCTGACAACCTCACATGTGCGGCCGATAGGTATGTTCACCTTACTCCTCTTGTTTCATGCTCTTACATGGAACCCAAATCCCTACCCCCTTCACATGAGCCCAATAACAAAAAACAAAATCCACTAAGTTAACCTCTTTAAAATTGTTTAATCCAATTCATGGAAATCCCAAACTTCCCCCACATACCACAAGAAAAGGAAACGGAGGAAAGAAAAACAAAATCCATGTCACAACCAAATGTCCAACACCAACTGATTCTCTAAATAACTCCGTGTCAACATTGATTCTTTTATCCTCCGTTGTAATACAAGGGTGCTTAATCGTGACACTTCCACTTCTCAACAAAGTAACCACGAAATTGAGAATACAATCGAAGTGGGTTCAATCATAGGATATAATATGGATGGAAAAGAACTTGATGTTAGTGCCATCATCGGTGAAAAACCTCTGAACCAATGATTATTGCTTCTATAAATATTAATGGGGTTGGATCCATCCCAAAAATAAAACGGATACCCAGGCTTTGTCTTGAGAATCATGTTCACTTCATTGGTATTTAAGAGTCTAAAAATGATAAAGTGGATTTACGCCTCATCTATTCCATGTGGGGTTGTACAACCTGTGATTTTGCAACAAAAAATCAAAGGGGAATTCAGGGGAATAATTGCAATATGGAATGATTTTTTATTCAAAAAGCTTAAGACCATTGATAGCGAAGACGGATTTCTGGCAATCCATGGAAAATGGGTTAACCTTAATATCACTTGCCTCATGATTGTGGTTTATGCTCCACAAGATATTAACAGCAAACGTCTACTGTGGAAAAGATATACGATGTTACAAGAAACTTCAACGGCATGTATATTGTTCTCGGTGAATTTAACGAGGTTAGATTTTGCGTAAGGGGGGCTAAACTCTTTAATGAATTCATTGAACTCACCGAGCTTATTGATCTTCCAATGGGTGGTAGATTTTTCACTCGCATGAACAAACATGGAACCAAACTAAGGTGGTGTTTGTTTTTTAAGAGGGTCTGAATCTGAATCTGAACTGCACGTCTGAATCTGAATCTGATGCGTAAATGTCTGAATCTGAACGCATCTGAACGAAGAAAAAAAACGCATGTTTGAACGGGATTTTTTTTTTTTTTTTTGGTTTTTTTGTGTCTACAAGAAGCATTCAGACGCGTTAAGACACCCCTCTCAGGTCTTGACAGATTCAGACATTTTTTCCGTTCAGACGCCGTTCAGACGTCTGAACGGAAAAAAAAACAAACGGTCTGAACGGCAAAATGTCTGACCGATTCAGACATTTTGCCCGTTCAGACGCTGTTAAGAGGCAAAAAAAAAAAAAAAAAAAAAAAAAAAAACAAACAGAACCTAAGTAAACTTGACTGTATCCTTGTCTCTCAACACTTTATCTCCTTGTGGCCAAATGCCGCTCTTACAGCCCTCCCATGTTACCTCTCAGATCATTGTCATCTATTACTCAAAACACACTCTATTGACTACGGTCCAACACCATTTAAATTCTTTAATTCTTGGCTTTTAAATAACGAGTTCTCAAATGTCGTCTCGCTTGGTTGGCTTCCTCCTACTGAATCACCCAATCCTCCACCTCACCCGGAAATTGATCTCAAATGTAAATTTCAAAACTTTAAGATAAAGATTCGTGAATGGCCGAAAACTTAAGTTCAGAAGCAAGATTGCTTTATTGATTCTTTGAAAGAAAAAGTGAATTTCATTGAAACTAAAGCCGAAAATGGTGCCTTGGAAGATCATGACATCTTCGATCGGTTGTCGCATTTGAAAGCTTTAAAAGACCCCGAGCACTTGAAAAATCTCGACCTCAAACAGAAAGCAAAGGTAATATGGGCAATTGAAGGAGATGAAAACTCCAAAGTTTTTCCATGGAATCATCAACAAAAAAAATTCACGTTCTAGGATCAATGGCATATCTATCAATGACTCTTGGATCACAGATCTACCTTAGTCACCTCCCATATCTTCAACTTCCATAAAAACAAATTCCAAGCACCACCACCAATCGCCCAAAATTCACAAGTAACCTGTTTAAAAAATTATCCCACTTTGAAGTGTCCTTACTTGACGCCCCAATTACTATCTTAGAAATTAAATAAGCGGTTTGGTGTTGTGGGGGTGATAAGGCCCCCGGGCCCAATGGATTTATTCAAATTCATCAAACACTATTGGGATAAGGTTGTTGTTGACTTCATCGACATGGTGAAAAGGTTTGAAATTGATGGGTTTATTCCTAAAGGTTGCAACTCATCCTTTATTGCCCTAATCCCGAAAGTTCATGACCCGCTTCACTTTTAAAGACTTTAGACCCATAAGTCTCACTGGTTGCCAATATAAGGTGATAGCTAAAGTTCTCGCCAATCGTTTAAGTCAAGTGATCAATTGGATTGTTAGTGAAGTTCAAACGGTGTTTATTCAAGGAAGACAAATTATCTATGGGCCTTTAATGGTGAATGAAATCCTAGCATGGGCTAACAAGAAAAAAGAAAGACTCTTTATTTTGAAAGTTGACTTTGAAAAGACTTTTGACTCTCTCAATTGGAAATTCTTAGACAACATTATGGGTCAAATGGGCTTTAGTGTGAAATGGATGAAATGGATTCATGGATGCCTTGATTCGGCATTTAGCTCGGTCCTTGTGAATGGTTCCCTGACCAAAGAATTCAAGATTCAAAGGGGACTTCGTCAAGGTGATCCTTTATCACCTTTCTTATTTATTATTGCGGTTGAAGCTTTTCATATTTCTATTCAAGAAGCTATGGCCAAGAATATATTTGAAGGGGTTAAAGTAGGAGATAACAAAGTAGACATTTCCCGCCTCCAATTTGTAGATGACGCCCTCATTATAGGAAGATGGTCTCTTGATAATGCAAAAAACCTATGTCGTATTTTAAGGTGATTTCACTTGTCATCCGGGCTGATAAACTTTTCAAAGAGAAAATTCTTTGGTCTTGGGGTTTCTGATGTCGAAACAAATACTCTTGCTTCCTACCTGAACCTTCACCCATGATCTCTTCCATGCATCTATCTTGGTCTACCGATTGGTGCTAACATGAACAAAGGAGTCCACTGAAAACCCATCGTTGATAAGTTCCATAACTGTCTTACCTCTTGCAAAGCTAGAACCCTCTCTCATGGAGGAAGACTCACTCTTTAAGTCGGTTCTTAGGGTTCTTGGTACTTACTACTTCTCCTTGTTTAAAGCACAAAAGTATGTACTTAATTACTTAGAGAAGTTTAGGCGTAATTTTTTCTGGGGAGGCTCAGTAGACTCAAACAAGATTGCTTGGATTACTTGGAAGAAAGTTTGCTCTCTCACTAAGAGTGGTGGTCTCGGTATTGGAAGTCTTCTTGCCTCAAACCTTGCAATGCTAACTAAATGGTGGTGGCGATTTAATTCGGATATGGATTCTAATGCCCTTTGGAAACTTGTAATAACTTCCATTCATGGGTCCAATGGAGGTCTCAGCTTAATAAACCCCTCAACTCATACACCTCAAAGCACTTGGAAGAATATAATTGGTTTGGATAACTACCTTGCGGGTTTAAGCATCAACTTGCATTCTATTCTCAAATGAAAAATTGGTAATGGTCTTTAACATCCTTCTGGAACGATACTTGGCTAGGTGACCAATGCCTGAAACACCTATACTTTTCTCCCTCAAATCCACTAAAGAGTGAAGAATCATGGATCATTTTGTGTTAAGTAATGGATCAACAACTCACAGGTAGGCTTGGAGGAGGCCCATAAGAAACAGAGCTGAATTAGAACAATTTAATGGGCTTTGCAATCTTCTGCTTAATTTTGTTCCATCATCTCTTACTGATTGCTCGGAATTTGGTTTAACCCCTTCCAAACAGTATATTGTTTCTTCGATGCGGAAACATATTGAAAGGCTATCTTATTATGTGATGTCGAGGAAATCCGCTGGAACAACCTTATCCTTATAAAGATTAATATTCTTACTTGATTGTGTTTGGACCGAATTCCTACTCGGTGTAACCTAGATAAAAGAGGGATTGAGTGAGACTCATTACGTTGCCCGGTATGTGATGATGCTCTCGAAACATCACAACACCTCTTGGTGGATTGCGTAGATGCTAAATATGCTTGGGTTATGTTTGTAAATGGTGGGGACTTGTTGACTACCCAAAAGATCTTCACTCCTTGATTTCATGGGTTGATTCCAACAATTTTCCTTCCAAAACTGCTCAATACTTTGATGCAGTCGTTCAAACTACTCTTTCGTCCATATGGCACTTTAGGAACATGTTATGGTTTGACATGAAGCCTACGAGGAAGGACACAATAGGCGATGATATCAAGCTTCTCTCTCATTTGTGGATCTCCCATGGAAGTAGGAATTTTCAATCTTGTTGGCTTGACTGGACAATTGATCCGGTTAATGTTTGTTCCAAATTGTAAATCTTGTTCCCGTTTTCTATCGGCTTGCTAGTTTAGTAAAAAATCGCAGTTAAAAAAAATGATTCGTTCCCTTTTGACTAACAGAAAGCCGCCAATGTTTACATTATATAACCAAGTTAAAAAAACTTGAAGCAAATTACGTTATGATTTAAGTTTACACACTTATAAAGGTTTGAAGAAAATAAACTAAACTCATTGTTCATGTTCTCTCATGAAAACGTACATTGAATTATATAAGGTTTCTCATGCTGTTTACACCTACGAACGGACAGTTAGCATGCTCATTTTATAATATTTCTCACCGGATCTAGATCCTTGTGAATATACTTATGACTTTGAAGCCAGTGGCGGATCCAAAACTGGGTATGCATAGCACATAAAAGATTAAAAATACTAATACAATAAATAAAAAGTTGAGCGTATTAATCTATTTGGTTAGTTTTGATATCCAATTTGCTATATCGACCTATAGCACGATACCAAAAAAGTGAAAACCTCCAGATTAACTAGAAAGGTGTACTTCATAAAAGTATTTCATGTGTCGCGCATGGCACATCTAGCCACCACCTACATCCGTCCCTCGATGAAGCTGTTATTTTTGGTAATGACGCATCTTATAAATTGTGTCACCAAATGCTCAAAAATATATGTCAAGGAAGATTTATGTACTTCCTGTTGGAATTATATAACATGACATTCAATAAATAATCACAAAATATCAAAGTATACATGCGGAATCGTATAGGAAAGATTAACGAATAATTAATTAACATAAACAAGAATATGCGTACCTTTCTTGATTCTAGCCGAACAAGATCAAATCCACAAAACTAGCAATTGAGATGAACCCTAATTAGGGTTTATAGGATTATATGAATTGCCCCTTACCGTTTTGTAATTCAATCCAAGAATACTAACAATAATGTGTTAGTACCACTTTCTTGTACACACGTACTATACCGAATTAAAGGAATGCTAGTTTTAATCAAACAAAATAACTTGAGTTTGGAAAAGCTTTGGATCGACACCCACAAGGTGTTGTCGACCGAATTATGCAAAAACACACACAAAACTATTTAGGTTTTAGCATAATGAGTACAAGAGATAAATTACAAACACCCTTGGTTTTGTATTTATACCCAAACAAACTTGGTGAACAAGTTTGAGTTGTAGATGGATTTGTTTTCCTTTTCTTGTGGCCGATCGGATGAGGTATCCCACAAGGAATTCTGGAACCTTCCCATTATTTACTACTTAGTCCTTTTCCAATTACATTTAAAGACCTTTAGTCCATTACAACTAATTACTTAACGTCCGTTATAATTATTTTGTTCAATTAATAAATAAATATAACATTTATATTTAATTATTAACTTTAATTCTCATACGCAAACTGTGCAATCGCGTGGTCTCGAGTTCGATCCTAACACACGTCTATTAATTTATTGTCTATTAAACCAACAATTCCATGTGTTTAGTCATTTTCATACTGAGCATTCCTCTAATGAATATTTGAATATCCAAATTTAGATTACTATTCGGTTAATTATTTTTATTTCTTTTTGCAGGAAAAAATACAAGCAAGACACGAACCGTGATAATAGTAACTATTTCTGTAACAGTAGGTGTCATAACATTAATCAGTTCTATCTGTATATTCATACGATGGAGGAAAAAACAGCAAACACCTCCGGCAGAAAATGTAGAGAGTAAGTTTCAAATTCTCAGCTCAAATAATAATCATGTTTGTAGTATCATTTTAACATTTTAGGCTCGTGATAGCTTTTAGGACCGGTTTATTGAAAGTATCATATTAGTATGTTTAGTAGCATCTTTGTAGTTTTTATATTTACGTATACTATTCATTGTTTTCCAACAAAATAATCATGTTTAAAGGAACTACAATATACCACCCCAATTTAATAGACCACTTGGTTGAGTTGTGTGTTATGCCGTATAGACAATAGTTGGCGTGTAAAATTAACTTTTAAACCTCTCTTTATCTACCAGCTGAAACTATGGATATAGGAACGGCTGAATCATTGCAATATAGCTTTAGTTTAGTAAAAGCTTCTTTATCACTGATTGTATATCTACTTCAAATTCCTCCAGATTCTTTATCACTGATTGTATCTCGTTTTTTTTGGGTAAAGGGGAGTAATCCTGCACCCTGGTAAATATATTAACCAAATAAACGTTTAAGTACAAAGGATATGAGTGAAATCTCATATCTCAGCCCGTTACATAGGCATAAAGCTTACATAACTAGATACTTCCTATTTTCTAAACAAGAAAACAAACCACTACTCAAATGATAACATAAGACACAACGAAATAAAATTACTTCCTAGGACCTTGAAACTTTGTGCCATACATGGCATTAAAGGCATCCAAATTCCCCGGAAGATCACGAACCTGTTTCGCATAGTCATCGAAGTCATAGTCATCATACTCATCTTCAAACTCTTGGCCACCACCAAATATATTAGCAGACTCATCAAATGGGTTAGCAACAACCTCATCTTCAGAATCAGACACCTCAATCTCTCCCACTTTAGAAAAAGGGTTAACTCTCTTAGTAGAAGAGGTAGACGGAATAGGTTGACCATCATCATCCACAAGAGTAGCTTTCCCATCAATAAGTAGCTTTTCAAGCTTACCAATTTTATCAACTATGGGAGTAGAACCAACATCCATTGTTCCCATTGAATCACTCACAAGCGGTACATGTGATGTAGAACCAGTCTTAATCAACTCATCCTCATTAACCTCCATTGTATGACCAGTATCCACATCTGTATCGTCCCTATTAAGAGCATCAAACTGATTAGACGTAGTAATCCTGGTTCCACTCGTACTAGCCACATCAGAAGCCATCTTCTTACTGACATTTACTTTCTTGGGTTCAGGAGGAGGCTTTTTGGGCCGATATTCAAAATGCTTTCCCACCACAGATTTAGTAGAACCTCCTCGACCCGGATTCGGCCCAACTTGCTTTCCCTTCTTCTTATTGTTAACAGTCTGAAAGCCATCACTTATGTTCTTATGAGGTTGAGCAGTCGGAATCACAACCTTAGGACAATCCACCAAAGTATGTCCAAATACCCGACATTTCTCACATCTAGGCGGTTTCCATTCATATTCAACACGGATCTTCTCAATAGTCGAACCCGTACCATCAAGTAAAGGAATCTCGACAGTGAGGCTGTCCCTAAGAACCTCATCCGACTTCACTTCAATCATACACCTAGCAAAACTACTACGGCCCCAAGATTCCTTGCACATTTGACTAGTAAAAGCATCTAACCTTTTGGGCGTACCAATCAATGTAGCAAGAAGACTAAGCCCGTCATCAGAAAACATAGCTAAAGGAACATCATGGAATTTAACCCACACCGGAATGTTAGTCAAATCCTCTTTAAGCAAGTTGGTGTTCAATGTCCATGGTTTAAGAATAATAGGAACATTACGAATCAACCAAGGACCATTCTCAAGAACATCATCAACGCCTTTTTTCGAATTAAACTTGAAGAAGAAGAATCCCTTAGTGTTCATCATAACCTTTTGTAAACCATACTTAGCCCACGTATTGCGAACATAATAGTCAACAACAGGAAAAGCAAGGCGTTGACCAAGGAAGTATCCGTAGAGAGTATTCTCAAACCTCATGTTTACCTCTTCCACCACTTTCATTGGGACTGAAAGGTCAACATCATCCTTCTTTTTGCTGCATTCTAACCTCCGAAAATTAGACACGTGTTTCTGGGATTCATTAGAAGCAACACCCGCGTAAGAAACCGACTTAACTCCATTACCACAAGTAGTACCAACCTTGGGTGCATTAGGATCAGAAGTAACACTATGATTAGTACCATACATCTGGGATTGCATAGCCACATCAAAACTCGACGGAGGAATATTTGCTGAATAAACTTTAGTACCATTCGAATTAGATTGAAGCCCAATACCACTCGAATTGTTCACATCAGAAGATGAAGCCATCTTAGCAATATCACTGTCAATTTTATTCATTGCTTCATCAAATTTCTGATGCGCATTAGCAATCAATTGCTCCACATTAGGCTGTTTTGAAACATTAGAGGCCGAATCAGAAGCAGGTGTATCATGGCTTTGCTCCAAATCATCCAAAACAACCTTATCCTTAACCTTATTCCCGTTATCAGCCCCATCACATTCTATATGACCAGTACTCCCATCATTGCCTGAATTCAACCGTGCATCAAGTTCATCATCCTTTTGCAATTCAACTTCTATATGACCAGTACTAATTGTTCCAGTAGCATTGATCGTTCCAATAGCAGTTTTATTAGTCGCACCCTTAGTACCACCAGCTTGATTAAAACCTTTAGAACCACTATTGTTATTGAGAAAACCCTTATCCATCTCTCCCTACCCACGTACAACATATACAAGCAAACATGCAATACCAAAAACGAATGAGAAAGAAAACCCTAACTTTACAAAGTTAGGGTTTTAACACGATAAGCTTCAAGAAACTATCCACCAGTCATGATTAAAACCAATTGATGCAGTAAATAACACCGACCCACGTTAGTGACTCAATGATTGAGAATCAATTAAGCAAATACTAATTGGTTATGGCACTATAATGAATAGACCATGCAGTTAACGACAAGATAATGAATATGATAATCAACAAAGTAAAAGCAACAAACCGATTAAAAAATTATTCAATCAATGTTTCAGTTGGCTTGTTTTTGTCGCCACATAGAGAGAGAATTTTTTTTAGGGTTTTTATGGAGCGCAACTTCCTCAACTTTTATCCATCCTTTATCAGCAGTCATTAAAGGGATAGGTTCTTTAGAGTCTAACAATTGTCGAGTTTTTATGTTCAACCCGTTGTAGAATATTTGCAGTTGCTCGTGTTTGTTGAGTTTATGCTCGGGGCACTTCAGGATAGCTTCGTTAAATCTTTCCCAAGCTGTAAATAGTGGTTCATCGTAGACTTGCCTAAACCTCCTAATTTCATCGACCTGTTGAAGGATTTTTGCAGGGGTTCGGTATTCCTTAAGAAAAGCCTTCTTAAAGGCGTTCCATGTTGTAATAGATCCTGATGGAAGCTTCTTTAACCAATCCCTAGCTCTTCCTTTTAGGGTAAAAGGGAAAGCCCTCATCATAACATGATCTCTTGAGACTCCAGGTGCATGAAATAAATCTGCGATCTCACATACCTTCGCGATGTGTTCGTGTGCTTCTTCGTCTTTGGTTCCATAAAAGCAGCATATTTTCAGTTCATCAAGACAGAGTCCCCAAAAATCGAATTTAACATTTTCTTCAAGAGCTGGAATGGTGATCCCCTGTTTACTTTTAGAGGTGGTGAGATAATCATTCATATTAAGAGCCATAATATCAAAACAAAACTTAAATAAAAATCCTAATATAACTCCCCGGCAGCGGCGCCAAAAAATTGATGCAGGTTTTACTGACTAGGTCTTAATATTTATAGTGTCTCGCTATACCTATGGTCTACCCTAATGCACTAACGGGCAGTGTACCCGGTCGTGTGTAGTGTAGTAAATGGTAAAGCCGAGGTCGTCCCAAGAGCTATGTGTGTCGGATTATTACTAAGTCTAATTGTCACAGAATAATAATGGTTTCGATAGGGATTTAATTAATTAAACTACTAATGCAGAATAAAATAAAAGCAGATAAATGGTAAAGGGAAATCAATAGAGGAATAGTGGTGCTAACTTAGTCAATCCTTCTAGCTAGTTATGTCTACGTCTACATACTTCCAATTACTTCAGGTGGGGTCAAATTCGAGAGGACAGCATTTGGCCAATTCGCCCTAACCTATCAGCAAAGATGCCACCACAGGAGAAATCAGGCGCACCGTCATGAGTCCTATTGTTCCTGGTCCCCTAAGCCGAGTCATTAAGTACCGCTACATGCTAGATTCTAAATAGTGAGTGTCCGGCCGTTAGGAACTTAGACACTACACCCCAAATTCTTAAGTTCATCCAAACGATAGGTGATCAGTTGGTCAAATCGCACAAGTAGAAAGTGTCGTCAGTTGGTCATATCTTACCCTTCCCGTCTCAGTCCGCTCACCTAAAGTCAGTTGGTCATATATCCTAGGCAATTGGCCTCTATCGTCATTCAAAACTACCAAACCAAGGGTGACTACCAAAGAACTATGCATGCATACACTTAGAAATAATTGTACGGAAGTAAAGGTAAACGCAAATAAAACAATTAAGGAATCATAACTAGGCTAGCACCAAAGGGTGCTTAGCCGCTCATATTAATCATGCAAATCAATTCAATATTCAAAGGTACGAAATACATGAATTGAAAGTAAAAGAAATATAAAACGCTAAAGCTTATCGTAATGGTGTGACTTCTCCCTTGGAAACAGCTCCGTATGCTCCCTTAGACCTGCCTTGAGCTTTTTCCCACGTTCTCAGAGTGTTGTGTGTGGAATTGGATGCTTTGAAATGCTGGAATTCGTGGGGTATTTATAGGCCAGGTCTGGGTTACGGCGTAACCAATAGAGGAGTTACGTCGTAACCTTCTATTTCTTCGTAAATGCACTAGATCTGCTAGTTACGGCGTAATCTTATAAGTGGTTACGCTGTAGTCTTCAATAAACTCGGTTACGTCGTAAGTGATGCAGTAGTTACGGCGTAAGTATCAGCGGCGTGGAACCTCTTTTGACCTAATGGAGTTACGTCGTAGCCTTTGGGAAGAGTTACGCCATAACCTCTTGATAAGTTGGACTTCTGGGTCACGCAATAGTTACGGCGTAATGTGAGAGACGAGTTACGCCGTAACTTCTTCAAAATAGGCATACTGTGATAAATCTTTAGTAATGTTTCCATTTCCGCATCTCTTTAGCTCCAATGCTCGTAATTTACCTGAAAGTGGAAAACAATGGAAAACAAGCGTAAATCCATATAAATGATATAAATAACGAGCATTATCGGGGGAAATTGACACTTAATATTCAGGACTATTTGATGTTATCAAGCCTGCTAAAAATGGTTCGGATGGAGATGAAGAAGTTACCCTCAATGGATGGGAAGGTTACAAGGGTATGATAACGGAACCACCAAAATCTTTATTCGATAGGGTATTACTTAAAACACGAGATTAACAAGAAAACATTAAACAATCAATAAATAATTATAAGTATAATGATCCGTTGAGAAAAACCTTCACAGGAGAGATGGATTATGATACTTATGAGTCTTTACATGTAGGGTCTTTGTATGATGAAATCCTTAAGAAGAGCGTGGTTAGGAAACAAAAATCCGTAGGGAATTTCGTGATACCTTGTAGCATAGGGGAATTAAAATATACGAATGCATTAGCCGACCAAGGATCCGATGTGAACATAATGCCTTTATCAATCTATAATAGGTTAACCAGTGATAAGCTGACTAAAACAAATCTAAGGCTCTCTTTAGCAAATCATTCTTATGTGTTTCCAATAGGAATACCAGGGGATGTATTAGTTGAGTTCGTAAATTACGTGTAACCGGTTGACTTTGTGATTGTAGAAATATAAGAGGATGAGTACATGCCTCTCATCTTAGGGACATCATTCTTGTCTACCGCTAGGGCCAATATAAGATGTTGTGAAGGAGTGATGATACTAAAAGCGGGTAAGAATAATATTAGAATGTATAAGACCCCCATCATCCCAGAAAATTAGGAAAAAAAATAGGCAAGATTTCAAACCATTGTTTCCTAATAATCATGTGAGCCAAAAGATTCTAGAATGGGGAGAAAGAATTAGGCAATGCAAAAAAAGTGAGATCGAATTCGAAAAGTTGAGAAGTGAAGTTTTCAAGGAAGAAAAGATAAACGGACATAATTTATTTATTTGTGATTTCGAAGTTGAGAAAGGTGATAGCGAAAGTGTGATGAAGGATGGTGTCACGTAATAGGATTGACTGTGAGTCTAGCTACAAGGCTCGTAAATAAAGAAAAGCGCTTCGACTGAGACAACCCATGTTTATTTGTTTATTTTTCTTTAATTCTATTATAATTGTTAATTTTCATGCTTCGAATAATTTGTGAAAATGTTTTATATTGTCTTTAACTTCGTCTTGCATATAAATGTATTTTAAAAAGTGTAGGGAAATGCTTTATTGGTATTAAAGAACGAAATTCGAACATAAAAAAGTTTGCAATTCATAATTAGCATAAATTATATCTTGTTGGTGTGTTACTGTGTTTGTTTGAGTCAAATTCTTGTTTCAAGTCAAGATAAGTTTTTGCAGGAAATACAGGTTTTAAAAGTTACATTTTTCTAGAAAACAAAATGTAAGAAATATATCAGGTCTTTTCTGACAGCGTCACCTTCACAGAGTGACGGCGTCACGTACTGTAGCACAAATTTTTTCTAGATTTTTGTTTTATGATAAAATTTAATTTTTGAAAATTTTCATAATTTTTAAATTTCCAGTTTCTTTTATAACTTATCTTTGCAAGCGTTATATCTTATTTGCTTTATAGTTTATTAATAATGAATTCAAGCTTTATATTTTATCTACCGCCGATTTTCTGCGAGGTTTTGTTCTTGTTTTCTTAAGATTTACAGGTTATATTGGACAACAAGCATATCATTGGACTATTACATCTTCTTAGATGATGATTTAACCGTATTTCTGTTTTCTATTCATACCGAGCAAATCAGAGGAGTACTAGTTTCTTTTATCTCTTTTATTTTTTCCTTTACCGTTTTAGGTACTTTTAAAATATTAGAGACAATTTTCAATTTAAGTATATAGAGGGTAAAAAGGGCCACCTTATAAACTAGCCATACATTTGTTATTTGCCTTGTTCTTAAATAATTGTATAATAAACCGAAAGAAAACCTTGTAAATGTGATTTTAGCTGCAAAATTAAAAAAAAAAATATGTCATTTACAAGTGATACCTTAGTTTTAACAAAACGTCTCATGGATAAGATTTATATAGCTAACACAAAAACCATATCACTCAAAATTTGATCCCAAAAATGTAAGGTTCGCCTTTTGATATTTAGGAAGCATTCACCTTTAATGCTTGAGAGTTTACTGGTAGTATATAGATTCTAGAACTTGCTTTTTTTTTTTTTTTTTTTTTTTTTTTTGGGTAAAGGGGTTTACCCCGGTAAATATATAACCAAAAAATAATGTTAAGTACAAATGGAATGTGGCTGAAGTACCACATTAACCTCAAGCGAAGAGCTTGATAAAACTAGTGTTTATGACATGCCATAAACACAAATAACCTAGCTATATTACATCAACAAACTAGGCATAAACAAGTAAAAAAACTTGTAACAAGCGAGCATCCCGCATCCAACCACTCCACGAAGGGAGCAAGTTAACCCAGGAAGTTAGCCTCCTTAAAAACCCTTTCCAAGAAAAACCCAAAGGGAAAAACCTTGGAATAGGGAAAAAGAGTACAACCCTTACCCGGCACTCCCTTCGTGTGAAATACATATACTTGGAATCTTCCATTTATCCAGAATCAATCGAGACCTCAAGGTTAGCTTCTTGAACTTGAAAGTAACCAGCTTCAACCGAATAGTAGAGACAATAGTGCTAACCACTTCAGCAACAGAAGACTTCTTACGCTTGAACAGCCTAGAATTGCGCTCCATCCAAACGAAGTAAATAGTAGCAGCAAGCAATAATCGAGAAATGATACTACTAACCGACCGCCCCTTAGATAAAGGAATAAGAACTGTAACAGCACTATCCAACGAAGGTGGGACCGCATCCATACCAGATAAACTCCGAACCTGAAACCAAACCTGCATAGAAAATTGGCACTCAAAATAATAAGAGGCATTATGATTAACCCTTATTTTTAACATTCGCTAACCTCTTCGGTTAAGTAATTGCCCCTACACCTTTGTTTTACTCATTTTTAGTACACGACACCCCTAGTACACCCATTTAAGACTATCTTTTCGCGGTTCTAATGATATTTTGATGGATTCCGAAATATTATTGAAGAGCACTGTTTACACCCCACTAAAATGTTACACTCAAATTGCCTTAGCCCCCCATTGTGTGCACTTATTTTTAGTGCATTATTGTGAGAGTATATGTTAAACCCTTAGTTAATTGTCTAGTTGGTTACATATTTGCAAAGTCGAGTCATATCTTGTAAATAGAGTTCGAGAATGATTGAGACTTATGGTAGTATCCCCGCTCTATATAAAGGAGGGTTTGTTCAAATCAAATCTCCTCCAAAACTCTAAAAATATTACACGTGTCCCACTATTCCCAAAAAAACAAGGACCGTCCGATCATTTATCGTTCCCCCCAAAACTACTAACACCACAAACACTCGAATAAACCATCACTTAGATAAATTTGCACATTCCCACAATTGATTGGTACACTTAAATTATAAATGTCACCCTCATATTATTTTTACTTATTTTCATCCTGCTATAGATGTCAAAACACTCGTAATAATCACTCCCCTAAATCTATCTATCCCCCATTCACCAAGATCTTAACTAAGAACACATCATCATCAAGATCTTAACTAAGAACACATCATCAAAAATTCAGATCAATAGCAAATTCATCAAACCGAAAATGTTGTATAAACCAATACTATTTAGTATCCAAAAACGATTTATAAACAACCCTCACAAAATCATATCCATAGAAAATTAAATCAATCCAAAAAAAAAAAAAAAAAAAAAAAAAAAAAACTCACAAAATCATATTTGTTCATCGACATACGTAACCGAAATCAAAATCATATCTGAAGAAACACAATGGATGCAATCATGAGGTAAACTTTTTTGTATTGATGAAACTCTAATCGATGCTCATTATCAATCATGGAGTTTTTTTTAATTCCTTTTTAACATTTTAGTGATATTCTTTTTGAGTTTTTATAGTTTTAACATATCTGCCAATTTATTTGATTTATGTTGGATGTTGAATCTTGCGTGTTGATTTTTTTTGTTGATTTTGGGGGAAAAAATTGATTGTTATCGATTTACCTTGCTTGGTTTTAATTTTTTATGTTTAACAGTTTGTAGGTGTTAATATTTGGAAGATTATTTTTTTTCCGGAATAATTTGTGTTAGTTGAGGCTGTAGTTTGTTGTTGCATATGTAGGTTTTTTTTGGTTGCATGTGTAAGGGAGTGTTTCTTTTATACTTGAAATAGGGTTTGTTTCTTTTTTTAAGGGTTTTTTAACGTGGGCTTCATTTATCTTGCTGCAAGGAGGAAGGATGTCCTATTCGTGATAATCAAGAGAAGCAAGCATGTCGTGACCCAAATCCACTTTTTGTAAGAATAATGGTTTCTTGCTTTTTTCGGGGCACTACCACATTTACCAGTTTCCCCATCGCTGTTTTCCCCGGCGACAAGTGTCGCTGGGGAATCATCACTAAACGACAAAAATATATCCTACGTGGCACAAAGTCTCGTAGAAAAGTCAGCTAAATTATGGAGAGGTTTTCCCCGGCGACATGTCGCCGGGGATACGATTGTTATATTTTGACCGAAAATTTCATCGTGCAACGTGGCGGGAACTTTTCCCGCTTGCCTTTCCCCAGCGACATGTCGCCGGGGATTCATTTGATTATCTAAAATATGTAATTAGTGTTAATTTTATTACTTTAAAATTTTATTTTACATGTTTCCCCAGCGACATGTCGCCGGGGATTCATTTGATTATTTAAAATATGTAATTAGTGTTACTTTGATTACTTTAAAATTTTATTTTGCACTTTTCCCCAGCGACATGTCGCCGGGGATACCGTTTGACTTCGTTTGACTTTATTAATAATAATAGTAATGGTAATAATAATAATAATAAGAATAATAATAATAATAATAATAATAATAATAATAATAATAATAATACGTATACTATAACATAACGACTCATCCGTTCAAAGTCTAATGTCTAACCATAACATATCGACTCATCCGTTGAACGTCTAATGTGTAACCATAACATATCGACTCATCCGTTGAACGTTCAATGTGTAACCATAACATACCGACTCGGATGTTGAACGTCTAATGTGTAACCCTAACATACGGACTCATCCGTTGAACGTCTAATGTGTAACCCTAACATACGGACTCATCCGTTGAACGTCTAATGTGTAACCCTAACATACGGACTCATCCGTTGAACGTCTAATGTGTAACCCTAACATATGGACTCATCCGTTGAACGTCTAATGTGTAACCATAACATACCGACTCGGATGTTGAACGTCTAATGTGTAACCCTAACATACGGACTCATCCGTTGAACGTCTAATGTGTAACCATAACATACCGACTCATCCGTTGAACGTCTAATGTGTAACCATAACATACCGACTCATCCGTTGAACGTCTAATGTGTAACCATAACATACCGACTCGGGTGTTGAACGTCTAATGTGTAACCATAACATACCGACTCGGATGTTGAACGTCTAATGTGTAACCATAACATACCGACTCGGATGTTGAACGTCTAATGTGTAACCCTAACATACGGACTCATCCGTTGAACGTCTAATGTGTAACCATAACATACCGACTCATCCGTTGAACGTCTAATGTGTAACCATAACATACCGACTCATCCGTTGAACGTCTAATGTGTAACCATAACATACCGACTCGGATGTTGAACGTCTAATGTGTAACCCTAACATACGGACTCATCCGTTGAACGTCTAATGTGTAACCCTAACATACGGACTCATCCGTTGAACGTCTAATGTGTAACCATAACATACCGACTCATCCGTTGAACGTCTAATGTGTAACCATAACATACCGACTCATCCGTTGAACGTCTAATGTGTAACCATAACATACCGACTCGGATGTTGAACGTCTAATGTGTAACCCTAACATACGGACTCATCCGTTGAACGTCTAATGTGTAACCCTAACATACGGACTCATCCGTTGAACGTCTAATGTGTAACCATAACATACCGACTCATCCGTTGAACGTCTAATGTGTAACCATAACATACCGACTCGGATGTTGAACGTCTAATGTGTAACCCTAACATACGGACTTATCCGTTGAACGTCTAATGTGTAACCCTAACATACGGACTCATCCGTTGAACGTCTAATGTGTAACCCTAACATACGGACTCATCCGTTGAACATCTAATGTGTAACCCTAACATATGGACTCATCCGTTGAACGTCTAATGTGTAACCATAACATACCGACTCGGATGTTGAACGTCTAATGTGTAACCCTAACATACGGACTCATCCGTTGAACGTCTAATGTGTAACCATAACATACCGACTCATCCGTTGAACGTCTAATGTGTAACCATAACATACCGACTCATCCGTTGAACGTCTAATGTGTAACCATAACATACCGACTCGGGTGTTGAACGTCTAATGTGTAACCATAACATACCGACTCGGATGTTGAACGTCTAATGTGTAACCATAACATACCGACTCGGATGTTGAACGTCTAATGTGTAACCCTAACATACGGACTCATCCGTTGAACGTCTAATGTGTAACCATAACATACCGACTCATCCGTTGAACGTCTAATGTGTAACCATAACATACCGACTCGGATGTTGAACGTCTAATGTGTAACCCTAACATACGGACTCATCCGTTGAACGTCTAATGTGTAACCCTAACATACGGACTCATCCGTTGAACGTCTAATGTGTAACCATAACATACCGACTCATCCGTTGAACGTCTAATGTGTAACCATAACATACCGACTCATCCGTTGAACGTCTAATGTGTAACCATAACATACCGACTCGGATGTTGAACGTCTAATGTGTAACCCTAACATACGGACTCATCCGTTGAACGTCTAATGTGTAACCATAACATACCGACTCATCCGTTGAACGTCTAATGTGTAACCATAACATACCGACTCATCCGTTGAACGTCTAATGTGTAACCATAACATACCGACTCGGATTTTGAACGTCTAATGTGTAACCATAACATACGGACTCATCCGTTGAACGTCTAATGTGTAACCATAACATACCGACTCATCCGTTGAACGTCTAATGTGTAACCATAACATACCGACTCATCCGTTGAACGTCTAATGTGTAACCATAACATACTGACTCATTCGTTGAACGTCTAATGTGTAAGCATAACATACCGACTCATCCGTTGAACGTCTAATGTGTAACCATAACATACCGACTCGGATGTTGAACGTCTAATGTGTAACCATAATTATTCTTCGGTGAATCATAGATTTATAAAACACATTCAACTATGCATCGTTTGGCTTCTTGATCCAATTAAATATTGCATGCAACATTTTGATGTAATATGTTCTTGTTCCTCTAGCCCGTTACTAGATTGTAAATCTAACTCTCATATAAGAATATAAAGATGCCGAATGGTAACTCTTTGTTCCCGAGTTTATATTAAAAGAAAGGAAAATATTTAGGATTATAATAAAAATAAAAGATAAAATCGTATTCTTTTGAAGTCGTTAACGACATAAAGTAATTAAATTTTAACCAAAAAAAAAAAAAAAAAAAAAAAATTAAATAGTTTTCCCCGGCGACATGTCGCTGGGGATTATAAAAATAAAATTAAATAGTTTTCCCCGGCGACATGTCGCCGGGGATACATACCCACCAAAATTTTCGTTATCGCGCCATTTACGCTAAACGACAAACACTATACCTTTCCCCAGCGACATGTCGCCGGGGATTGTCGCCGGGGAAAAACCTTATCATAAAGTAGATCTAGATATCTTCTTCACTGCAGAAAACGAAAAAAAAAAAAAACTTATCCTCCTCCTTCCTGTGGCGATTTCTGCAGCAAAAACGCATCCACCATCACCAACAATCATCAACCATCACCACCAACGCATCCACCATCACCACCAACGCATCCACCATCACCACCACCACACGTTACACGGTTTGTTTTACAAATTTTAAATGTTATTCAACTAAATTAGTTAATTATATTATGATTTTTGCAGATTATTATTGTTGTAAGTTGTTGTTAGTTAAAAAAGTGAAGTTTTTTTTTTTTTTTTTTTTTTTTTTTTGGCAGTAGCCGACGAGGACCGACGAGGAGCAAGAGCGAGGTATGTTATAATGTATGCAGATTATTATTGTTGTAAGTTGTTAACTTGGAAAGTTAATTTTTTTTTTTTTTTTTTTTTTTTTTTTTTTTTTTTTTTGGCAGTAGGCGACGAGGAGGCTAGACAAGGTATGTAATAATTTTTTTTTTCTCCTTTTGGTATCCCGGGTGACATGTCGCTGGGGAATGTTTATTCATGTCGCTGGGGAATGTTTATTGTTTAAATTTTGTTAGTTTATAGTTATTATTAGTTCAATTGCCTTGAAATGTGCTCGTTTATAATTATAATAATTAGTTGTTTAAATTTTGTTAGTTTATAGTTATTATTTGGTGAAAAAAGTGAAATGGTATGTATGTTAAAATAATGGTATGTATGTTAAAAAAGTGAAATGATATGTATGTTAAAAAAGTGAAATGGTATGTATGTTAAAAAGTGAAATGGTATGTATGTTAAAATAATGGTATGTATGTTAAAAAAGTGAAATGATATGTAGTTTATAGTTTATAGTTATTATTTGTTGACATGTGCTCGTTTATATTATTTTGTTAGTTTATAGTTATTATTTGTTGATATGAGCCGTTTATAGTTTATAATAATTAGTTGTTTTAGGATTTTAGTGATTAATTTTGGAAAATCCCCGTCTAAAATTAATCATCCTATAGAAAACCCGTCCGAAATTAATTTATTAGAAATTAATTTCGGAAAGTCCCCCGTTTGGTCTTGAGTTGTAACTTGCAAAATACACTTATATATTTGAATGAATGAATGAAATTGTTGTGGATTGTTTAAATGTGTATATTTATTTGGATGTGTATTATTTGGATGTGTGCATGCTTATATTATTTTGTTCATGAATTTCTATATCTTATGCTAATTGTACTTGTACAGATGTCGACAGATGTTGCACGGTCCCACGGCGGTGACGGTGGCGGGGAGGATCGTCCCCCTCCAGACCGCGTACCCACCGGTTGCTGGGCAAGCTTCATTAACAAAGGTAAGAATTTCCGGAGTATTGTAATACAAGCATAAATTTGATACATATTTATGACTTTTATCACTAACTTGATTTTGCAGGCAAAGGTAAACGAAAGCCCAATTTGGGCGGCAGGGCAGCGGGCAGGCTGAATACCCGCGACAAGACCCGGAACCTTTCGCTGAAGGCAATCGTAGACGAAAAAGGTCCCGTGTCGATCACTTTTGAGGCGGGTGACAAACAAACCTTAAACCCTCTCGGCCCCCATGCGGCGCATTGGTCTAACTACATAGGGGAGGTCGTTAGGAAGGTGCCGCTTTACTACCCTTCTTGGGACAAGGTCCCGAAGGAGAAGAAGGCGGGAATCATTTCAGATATTGGGGTCAGTTATCCTTTTATGTTTATTTCATTATCGTGTTCATTTATTTAATTGTGTATATTTATCTAAATTCGCTTATTTATTTATATCATATAAATAAATAAACAAATTTAAATAAATATATAAATTATATCTCTAACTCTCTTTTCGTTTTGTTGTATATGATTGCAGACCCTATTTGACCTCAGGCCGCACATCGACTCCTCCCGCTGGCCCCAGATCTACGAAGGCATAAACTCGCACCTCCAAAAAGCCTACAATACTAACAAGGCTTCTTTCAAAGCCAAACATTGGAAGGTAGACCCCACCACCGGGGATTACGATGCGGAGGCGATTAGGCGGGCACGTCCCGAGGAAATTACAGCGGGTGATTGGGATGAGTACATTAAGTTTTGGAATGATCCCAAGAACATTTCTCGAGCCGCTACAAATCGGCTTAACCGGCAAAAGAGCAAGGTCATATCTAGACAGGGATCCCGAACGCTGACTCGCCTTCGAGATAATATGGTAATAAACATTATAATTATTTTACATGCATATATATATCTGATTATACGCTTTGGTGTGTTGTGATTTGTCGTTTTTAAAATTATTCATCTTATATGCGTGTGTATGTACAGATGCAGGCATCAGAGACTCATGAATACCCGTCACTCATCGACACTTATTGGCGAACACATACTGTTGATGGGGTATTCCTTAACGATGAGGACCGCCGGATATATGTAAGTTTTGTTTCAAAACACACTTTAATGAATTATCGAGAAATAATGTAGCAACCCGACTAATATATTTACTATCTTGTGTTTTTGTCACTACATAGGACGAGATGAAAAAGCTTGAGGCCATGGGTGAATACACGGAGGATCAAATCAATGCGTTGGCAAGAGGGGGTAAGCTTCGTGGGCATATTCCCGGTGTGGGTCGCGTATTGCCATCACGGGCCACATCCAGGCCAAGTATGCCCGCCCCCGCCGAGAAAGTCACCAAAGATGTAAGCTTTATGATGAGTCTCCTCAGAAGCGACAACAGATACGCGGATATGTTCAGGGAGTATGACTCGGGTGGTGCTAGCGGGAGTGGTGGGTGTGGTGATGACGAGGAGAATGGCGGTGATGAGGATAACAACGGCGAGAGGTAGTTGTGTATATATTATTAGTATGTTACATTGGTACTAGCTTTAGCTAGTTGTGTTATATATTATTAGTATGCTACATTGGTACTTTAGGTAGTTGTGTTATATATTATTAGGTTCATCTTGGCGCCATTTAAACACTTGTTTCCCTATCTATCAATGCACATATTGACTTTTGAGTCGTGTTTATGTAAAAGTTGTGATCTATTTGTATTGCGTTGATCCGTTATATGGTATTTGTGTTTTGGTACAAGTTGTGGCGAGTCTATACAGGTTTTGGTACAGGTTTATTTGGTATATTTTTTCCGGAAAAATTCTGGAAATCGCCTGCACTGCAGGCTGCATTAAAAAAAATGCAGACCTTTCCCCGGCGACATGTCGCCGGGGATAACACACGCTAAACGTTGACAAGTCAACGAGAAAACCAAGTTTCCCCAGCGACATGTCGCCGGGGATAGTAGGCTAACTCGTTGACTTGTCAACAAGTAACCATAGTATCCCCAGCGACATGTCGCCGGGGATACTTAATCAATATAATTAGTGTGTTAATCATTTTGCTTAATTCGACTATTCCCCAGCGACATGTCGCTGGGGATAATGTGCCACAGTGGCACTGCTTCTTTGACTTAAATTTGAGTGGGACCCACGTCGTCGCCGGGGATTGTCGCTGGGGATACAATCCCTTACGAGACTTCCCCAGCTAGGATTCCCCAGCGACATGTCGCTGGGGATACCTATCCCCAGCGACATGTCGCTGGGGAATCCCCCCATATGTCGCTGGGGATGCCAGTGAATGTTGTAGTGGGGTTTCTTATTTATGTTTCAGCTTATTGTGTTCCAAGACTCTTAAAAGGTAAATTTGGTTTACTGCTTAACCCAAAAAAAAAAATAGCGGATAGGCAGAAAACTAATAAAAAAAGAGGACACCTCTGTGCAATATTGTACTCTTTTTAAAGAAAATTAATAAAGTTTATTAATTTTCGAGTATACAATTTTAAGTCAATATGAATAATTACTTTTCTTACATAATAATCTTAATAATGTGTTTTCTGCTAAAACTTTGTAAATAGATTATCGCGACTCCAAGTCACAGTAATTAGTTTATTTATACATCTGAACATCCCTTTAATCGTCTGTTAGACATTAAGCACTAAATACAGTGAAGTTGAGTGTCCATATGGGATGCCAAGGCTATGTACTTATGTCACCTTATAAAATAGTTGCTAAAATACACATGGTGTGTTACTTTGTATTTTAATCATATTCATTTGGCTTATCTCTGCAAATGATAGACTAGCTATTTATTTTTCGTATTCTGAAACAGGTTTTTTCAAGCGAATTCTCGACAGTCATTGTAATGGTTTTGTTTGTGTTAACAGAGATTGGGCTGTGTTGAAGAGCAGATAGAAATGGCGTAGATGGAAATCGATTAAAGCTTCTGCGCAGGAGATTACTTATGAGTAAATGGCCATAGATTTGAATGCGAAGGTAAGTTAAAATCTTATAGCTATTTGCTAACTGGGTTTTTGGTAGATTTATGTATTGTTGGAAATGGGTGAGCATAGGGATTTCATGTTTTGTAGAAAAAAAATAAAATTTGAACACGTCTGTATTTTCCTATATTCTACAAAATATTGTGGTAAAAATGGCCGCTTTCTCTCCTAAACACACCCTTACTTTTTTTGTCTTCTTTTTGTAAAATGTGGATGCAACGATAATCCTGGTCTTGAGATTGCTTGTGCATTCGGACAACAACATAAACTTGCTCCAATGGCAGAAGATAGGAAATGAAGATGGAGAAGAGAAGTTGGCTGGCTTTTATCTGTGATTAATTCGTTCCATATCGACAAACATCAAATGTCGGATTCGATATGAAGGTGTAGTGCATTCGGACAACAACATAAACTTGCTCCAATGGCAGAAGATAGGAAATGAAGATGGAGAAGAGAAGTTGGCTGGCTTTTATCTGTGATTAATTCATTCCATATCGACAAACATCAAATGTCGGATTCAATATGAAGGTGTAGTGCATATTTGAAACCTATTAAAACTCACATCCAAACACCCTCTTAATTTATGTTTAAAATCTCAATCCAAATGTTGGACTACAATTTTATAGCATAACCAAACACCCCTTGATGCTTTAAGTTTGCAGCCATGAAAACGACAACGACCTAATATTAACATAGATTTATATCTTTATTCAGCCATGATTATGATTCAATGGGACAAGTTTGGAGTGGGAAGGAAGGTATTCGAGCAATAACTATTACTGATTGGTCTACTGTAAGAATGTCTTGAACTTGAATCTATTAAATTTGTTTAATTCGACATAATTTTTAAGTAACAATAAACTAAGCTTTATGGAAAAGCTTAATCTGAAATAAAATTTTCTTACAGGTCAATGAAAGGGTACACTGAAATTGCTCATCTACAAGTGGAGGTCGAAGAACAAGGTAAATTTTAAATCACTTGTATGCTTAATGGTATGGCTGAAAAATGTATGGGTCATGTAGATTGAGTCACACATCATTTGGGGTTGAAGTTCTTGGTGCATCAGGTGAGTCCAAGGTTTACCTATTCACGGGATCAGATTGGGTCGGGAACACGTGAATTCAAAAAGATAAATAATTTTCTTTGGGTGAAAGTGGGTCAGTCGGGTTGGCCTGACCTGGTTCCTGTTTATTTTAGCTTAAATTTGATTTCCATATATCGAGTTGCAACCATCAGATTGTTAGTTTTTTTTTAATGCATTAGATTGTTAGATAATGATTATCTATTGCAAATTTTCTTTTTGTAGCCAAGCAAATGGTGGCAGTGAAAGTGATGAAAGCCGAGATTTAGTTGACATCTTACTTGAACTCCAAAGAGAACTTCATTTGGTATTCTTTAGGATCTAAATTATACCAGTCCTTGATTTCTTTTTCAACTTGAGCAAATGATGAAAAGGTAAATTAGTCATTTAATTATCGCTGATATGAAATCAATAATCCAAAACACAACAACCACCTTAGATAAATATAACAGTGCAACATGAATATCCCTAAAGTTGACATTGCAAGTATTTTTTGTATCGTTTTCCTGTAAAAAAGGGTAAGTTGCATATGTATCTTACATAATTTGCCGCATGTTAGATGTGGCACTATGGCACGTGGGGTGGGTTCGTAACAGGTCAAACAGGTTTAGATTGAAAATAGTCATTTTTTATACAGGTCTAAACAGTTCTGGTCATTAGACTCTCAAACCTTTTTTGTCCATTCTAAAAATATTAGATTCATATTTCATGTGTTTGTTATGATAAAACTGTGTAATAGTTTACAAAATTCAATAAACTTACAAAACTTATGTGAAAATTTATGTAGCAAGCTGATCTTCCTAAGCTAAGGATTTATGTAGTCTAAAACTACTCTTAGATGGACTTATAAATTGCGAAAGAGGGTGTTTGCATATTTGCAGAATGTATTTGGGCAGTTTGGTATATATTTCCAGTATGAAAGTTATTATTTGATAACCTGATTGCTTTATTAAGTGGTAGAGATAATGAAGTTTTTATGTATGTTATCATGAAACAAATTATGGGCTGATGTATTTAGTTGCAACAAAATTGCTTCTAACGGCAATATTTGATTATTTTTTTACCATTAGACGTATCAATATCTAATACAGATTAAGTGTTATAACATAGGTTATTACTTTTATGAATGTATATGTCCCAAACTATTCCAAGTAGCTTTATTAAAAAGCTCTATCCTCCTAACTAAATAAGCTCTAACCTGATCTTCATATAAGCTTCGACGTTAAGTATAGATACATCACAGAAACGTGTGGCATAAATATCCTATATGGGCTGGACCCAACTGAATATATAAAACATAGTGGCTAAAATTATGGGGTGGTTTACATGATCCACACTTTAAAATAAAATGGCTCGAATTATGGCGTGGTTTGCTGATAAAATTCTTAAATATTTGGATATCACTTGTAGGCAAAGAACATTTTAACCATGAACTATACTTAAAAAACTGTCAAATATGTTGGAGAACTAATGAGCCACGTGTAGTCAATTATTTCATCTGCGGTAACCTTTCACTGTTTGCTCATAGGCTTTCCAGTTGGTAAATTTTAAGTATCAAATACCTTTCTAATGTAGTATCCTGATTGGTTTGTTTGATGCATTTGTTAAGTTCGTACGGCCATCAAGGTGAAGGCATTGTTATTATTTGCCTCACTTTATCTGGAAGGGTGCAACGTATGTACTATTGATTGTGAAGTCAATCAAAGCACAAACCGTTTGAAGAAATTCCAATTAAGTCGTCTTATTGCAGACTAATCGCAAAGTATCGCCTAACAATGCGAGTTCTATCAGTTGTTAATCCCAGGATTAAGACTAACCAATTGAAATGGAGTTTCAGTTATCAAAGCACAAACCGTTTGAAGAAATTCCATGGGCTCATGGTTGTCGTGCAATTCTTTTTGAATGTATACATCAAATACTCTAAATAGTAAATTTTCATGATCTTAGACTACTTTATCTCATTGCTACCATGTGGTCATTAGACAGTAGACTGTAGACTTGCACGACTGGGCACAAATCATATCGGGCTGGTTTTATTGCAACGTACATTTTTGTCATTTTTGCTTAAGTTACTATTCTATTGACTTATATAAAGGTTTCTTTCAATTGTTTAATTTTTGGTACCTGTTAAACAAGCACTTCACGAAGCCTCCCGGAATTTGACTGATGACTCATTCCATACTAGAACTAATTGCAGCCCAAGGTCATCATTCCCTTTTGTTCGCACAACCAAAAAATTATTCTTAGGGTCTGCAAGAAGATCAAAAAATAAGAAATTATATCAAAGTGTGTTGTCTCTATAAGGAATTGCTCCTTCCTATCTTTAACTATGCTGTTTATGTCCGTGTTTTCCTACGTAAATGCAGGTTAGAGCAGTTCATTCTGGGATAGCCACATTAATTTTTATCTTGAAAAATTCTTGAAACTAGCCGTCCAACGGGCAGGCCTGTAGCTAGTTTTTATATATGGAGTAATGGGGAACAACGTAAAATTATTACCCCCATTTGTACGTTGATGTTTAAAGTACTCTACGTGTTTTGTTCCTCGTAATTCGGGTTATTAGTTAGTTTATTATTATGCAAAAATGCAAGTGTAGTGATGCAATTATAAATCTCAAGTTATTTATGTTAAAGCAGACCAAAAGATGGCAGGGCAAAAGTGTTTTAAAAAAATAGAAAAAAAGAAAAATATACGGACTGTCAAAGAAAAGCAACGAAAGAGTTGTAGATTTTGTTTATCGAGTCTTGACTTAGCAACGCCACTAGTTTAAAATTCTCAACAATACGAACTATAGCATCCTACTACTGAAACCATTACCATCAAACAAACCCCCTTAACTCATCTCCAATTGCAGTAACAAAGAACAGGAAATTGGTGTATACCAACCAACAACCTAAATTTCAAAACCCACAAAAGCAAACACAATTGAACCCAAACCCATTAAATTCACCAACTTAATTAAACCACAATTTCAACACCCAAATGATGATTTAACAAAGTTCTAAAAAAAAAAAAAAAAAAATCTAATTCAATATTCGAAAAAGAAAAAGTAAGACACAACCATTGTAACTCTTCCCTTGTTTAAGAACTTTCTGGGTCTGTTATGCAAGTAACACCATATATTTAGGGAGGGATGAAATTTATATGTGTTTCTAGGGAGAGAGCAAGAGAAAAAGTCGGGTGAGAATGAGGGATTTTGTGTTTATATCTTTTAAAAAAAAAGTGGCAGTGGAAATATTTTAATTGGATTACCGTAGAAAACATTTTTCACTCCCTCTAATTTTAGTGTAGCAGCCATTTCTTAATACTACGTCCGTCCATAAAAACTGTCCATTTGACTTTTCTAAGGTTGCGTTGTTTTTCTAAAAAACCTCTTAATAACATTTTAATCTAAGTCAGTCAGATGCAATCAGATGTTTATATCAAAAAGTGTGTTTGTTTTTTTCCTGTCATTAAGAGGTGGTAAGAGGCAATCAAGATTAAGAGTGTTTGATTTTTTCTAATCATTAAGAGACGGTAAGAGGTAAAAACATCTTTTTGAACTAGATGTTAAAGAGGTGTCTTAACACCTCTTAATATCTCATAGTTTTTTTTTTTTTTTTTTTTTTTTAACTTGGTTTTCTTTCCGTTTTGTTTATTTTGTTCGCTTTCTTGTAAAATGTACGTTTAAGGAGAATCATCACACAAAAAGAATGTACAAGATAATAACAACTAGGGTGATAATTCGGGTTAAAATGTTAAATCACAACCTAAACATGTTTTGATGTGTTGAGAATGTCAAGCCAAAACCGACTCGTTATAAAACGTGTTAATCGTGTCGACCACCCATCTAATCACAACCATAACCTGTTTATTATTGTGTCGTGTCATTAAAAATTTTCACGCCTAATTAAAATTATTAGATATTTTTATTGTTAACATTAATAATATAACACATTCAGATACTTTTAAAAAACAAACACTTTTAATTCAATCAGATTCAGATTTCTCAACCACTTATTCATATTAAGTTGGAATCAGATTCAGATTTCTCAACCACACATTCAGATTCAGATGTGCGAATCAGATTCAGATTCAGAGCCTCTTAACAAACAAACAACACCTAAGGGGGAGTTTGATAGCCACTTAATGGACATATGCCTTATTCGGTCAGTGACCTTTAGTGTTTGATAACTTTTTTCCTGCCACCTAGTGATTCAAGTAAGTATCTAATGGTTCAGCATTCAAGGCAAGCAAATTGATTAAGCGTCTCTTTCAAAGCCCATTTTTATAATATTTTATCTCAACTCATTTATCAATATTACTATATAAACATACTAGTTATAATACCCGTCCACGCACGGGGTTTTTTCTAAAGTTTTAATTATGTATTATTATTGATTAAATTTTTAAATTTTGTTCACAAGATATATCAAGAGGTAAAAAGATGTATCCTGTCAAACTTTTATATTTTATTAGTGCATTTATACGCATCCAATGTTGTACACACAATGCTACAATTACATTTCTTAAGATAAAGTTATAAAAAACAGGGATCCCTTAGAATATACAATATATAAAAGTAGATAAACATGAAAACGATGTATGCGTCCACGTTTTTTATGTTCATGCATCAAGAAAATCCAAGACTTTTGATGAACTGAAATTAAGACATAAATCAAGTTTAGTTAGGTTATTGTATAATGAGTATTTTAATTGATATAGTTGTTTATTTATTTTTTTATTATTTTTTTTATGTACTTATTTAATAGAAGTGTACAATATAGCGTGTATATATGCACTAAACTTATCAAACCATACAATAATTGATATGAGTTTGCACACCATCAAATAAATTTAAAATATGAGATAAAGTAACATTGAAACATTTGTTATTCTAAACTAAACAAATTTCTTGGTATCATGGAATGCTCGTCTTTCTTTTCACCTTGAGACATTTGTTGTTGCTGCACTCGAAGCGAATAATGACACGTCCTTTCGAAAGACGATGCTAAGCACCCTCTATAAATAATTAGAGTTTCATGAAAATCAAGCAACAAATTAATAGTTCCACATATGGTTACTATGGCATATGCAAAAGAAAAAATGCTAAGGATACTGTTTCAAATACCCAGTAAAAGAATTGGACATATAATCATCTTTTAGCACTACCACAAGACATAAAACACGACCACCAAAACTTGTAGAAATAATCACCCGGTGAAGCCTTTATGTTTGTATGAAATCTTTACATTACCCTCTCAAAATGTAGCTCATGTTTCCTTTAATAGATAGAACTCAATCACAAAAGCGTTGTTTGCTTTCATCAATTTAATGTATAAGCCAAAAAGTTAAAGAAATGACGACCGGCTGATCATCTTGTTATATGTCCATAATTCTCGATGATGAACTCAACTCTCTTATAGTTTGTATTTATGTACCTTCAAAGATATGCTCTTCGTGGAAACTTTGAAAAGGGATAAATCCCGAATATTGGTACCACTCATATAGCTCAAGTGGCAGTCCCATCTACTCTTTAAACATTGAGTTAACATTTTGTATATATGAAAGACATTTGAGAGGTCTTACTTTCAGTTCTCCTGCAGGCAAGGATCAAGTTTATCATTTAAATGAGGTAAGCCAGTACTGAAGGGACTTATAATTCAGAAAATATATCGATAGTTGAAGTGAATATTAACATATCGACATAATGTATTTGAAAGCCCGTTTATTAGAGTAACATTGCTAGAGTTATCGTCCATAGTTTTTGCCTAGGTAATATATCCACTAAGTGAGACCCAATGAAACCAGCTCCTCTAGTACCTAATATTCTCATGTTAGCTTAATAATTAATCCTTATTATGTCATTTATAACTAATATCTTCTAAACCTATATACTATAACAACAATTACACTAATACCTCGAAAACTTTGCATTACGTAGAGGAACCAAAAACTATGATGGTTGTACAGAAAGGTCTCCCACGAGGCCGCCCCAATAGGTAAGTAAGGTTTGTTCACCCTGAAAAATAAAACCAATGTCAAACCAATAATTAATCAATAAAGTTGCGTCGTATCTTGTCATTACTAAAAGAAAAAGAGAACATATACACACTAAGCTTACTTATCAATTTCGATATAATAAATCTAATTGATGCAAACTATATAACCATCCCACATATCAAAGCAATGAGGCTCGAAACACCTTTAACAACAGGGTCCATTGAATCAGATTTGTTTCTGTGCTCTAGTTACTAAAGACCTGCGAAAAATGATAAAATGTGTATCAGTTGAGACAACAACGGAGTTAGGACCAAATATGATCGGGTGCACAAAATCTTTTGAACCGTAATACTGGAAACACCTTTCGAAGGACCGGGTGCATTTAAGATGCATTTAGGAAAAATTGGTGTTTCTTTCAAAAATTTACACTACATCGAAAATATCCATGGGGTTCCCGGGAACCCCCTCCGTCCCTGAGTTGAGATGTAATAAAGCTTGCAGTCGGTAGAAAAATAGTGGCGATAAATTGTGGCAATTGCATAAAAATAAGTTAAAAGTTGAAAGGATGAGCTCATCCAAAACTCTGCATTAATAGTATTAAAAGATTGGCTATACCTCACTTTCACCAGAAATCGCATTCACGTTCTCTTAAATAGGTGGACACGCGTAAAGGCTTACTTACAAATTAATATTTTAAGCTTGTTCAACCCAAATAATTAAGAGTTAAGAATCACTAACTTGAACTCATTTACTAAAAACTTAGTTGATCTTTTCATTTACTATCAGTAAAGAGTCAAGTTGGTAAATTCTTAAAAAAGT
Organism: Chrysanthemum seticuspe; assembly: GCA_019973895.1. Classification (NCBI taxonomy): domain Eukaryota; kingdom Viridiplantae; phylum Streptophyta; class Magnoliopsida; order Asterales; family Asteraceae; genus Chrysanthemum; species Chrysanthemum seticuspe. The sequence goes on along the minus strand of BPTQ01000008.1, from coordinate 355,139,365 downwards.
GTTCAAACTGGAGTGGGTTGAATGGGTCAAAAGTGGCTATAGTGCATAAATGTATTTAAGTGCCTACCTTTTATAAAAAAAAATCAAGGTTAGTATTATAATTATATAGTTATCTTAATAGTATCTTTGCAGCCCAACCTGACCTTGTTTGTTTGGACCCGTATTAGAAATAATTTTATTCTAGCTTGGACTTGTTTCAATCCATTACCCAACCCTCTCGACCTTGAAAAAGCTTAATAGCTTCTTGTTTTTTATTGAAAGCTTTACAGTTGTTAAAACATATTAAGATATGTTATCCATTGAATCTATCAAATAGCATGTTACAAAAGCAATATCTCATAATCCAACTACGTATCAATGAGGAGTATGTTTTATTGTTTTTAATGAAGTTGTACTTTAGGATTAACTATGTATCAATGTGGAACTTTAGGCTATTGTAAATATCTAATCCAACTTTATATCATAAAATAGAAGATTCATATATCAACTCTGTTAATCCATTGGTAAAATAACCACAGTGAGCTACTCGTTCAAGTTCCAATTTTGAAACCTACTTTTGAGAATCCTTTTGGTATGGCTTTTTGAGAAAGGTTGAAACTTATGTACGGATAATTCTCACGTAACATACTTTACAACTATAGGCTAATCCAAACAGTGAACGATATATTGTGTATAATACAACTATAAGCTAATAAGCCTCTTTTTCTAATAAACATAAGCTATTTCAATAATCTAAAGAAGGCTTCGAGGGGAATTGTAATAAGACCCAAAAACCACCAAGATATCGAATGATGATATCGGTGAACCCTTCCTCATTGAGAATCTTATTTAAATTTGGTAGTGAGCCAAACTCCTTCAGTTTACAGTTTAAAGATAGTGAAAAATCAGCATTGTTTGCACACGAGTCATCCAGGACCAATGCTGGTTTTGAGTCAGCAAGTTCCCCTGAAACTTGTGCCTTGGCCACATTGGCATAAGATGCACTAACATGTATTCCCCCATTATCCATTTGAACATGCTTAGTTGCGTCCCTGCTAGGCACAACATTCGCTTTCACATGAACATTCTTAGAATTCAAAGGAGCCCTTGTAAATCGTGCAAGATTAGCGTGAAGCTTGAGCCGATTGACCCAAATCGTACATAAATTATCCACCAAACGCTCCACACTAAAGACGTTGATAAAACGAACGAAACCAAATCGTTTACCTTCTTTGGATCTCTTATTAGGAATGAACGAATCAGTGACATGCCCATATTGCTTACATGTCTCGAACAAATCTTTGGCAGAAAAGTAATTAGGAAAGTTCGTCACATAAATTGAAGTGGAAATCTTAGCAACGTCATCTTCCTTGGAACGATAATTACGCTTTTTCCTCGAGACCTCTTGCCAATCATCAACACCGCCCATAATGAAAAGAAAAACAATAACACAAAACATTTATGGGCCTTCTCTACAGTAGTTGGTGGTTGATTTGGAACTTTCGCAACAAATCCATTTTTGGGCCTTCTCTTCCTCTTAAAGCTCGTTTATCTGACGACGTTGTTGGGTTCTCTTTTATTTGTTGTAATTCTAGATGTAAGTTAAACTTTAGTCGGCTTTCTTGGTTGAAAAATTCGACTCTTATTTCGTTGTAATCCTTTCTAGCTCCTTGCTAGTTTTCTAATAAATTCGCCGTTAAAAAAAAAAAATAAGCTATTTCAATAAGGTTATCCAAACACCCTTATATTTTGCACGTGCCTTCAACATTATATGTAACAACATACGCAATAACACCATAATCAAAGTTACCTCGAGAGAAAATTAAAGGGCGACAGTCACGAGTTAGAGAATCATGAAAATCATGCTAGTATTATTAAAAAAAAAATTAAGATAATATAGTAAGAAATTGTTAACTTTCTTATGAATTAGCCATCTACTTTTGTTTCCGGAAACTCCATCAACCGAATGTTTTTGTTGCTGGCGGGGAGTAACATTGACATTCAACTCTTGCCTCTCCCTCGCCCCTGTTCTAGCTACTCTTGAGAACAAAAGCTTTTAAGCAATTATCTATTCTGTTTGAGTTCTATTTTAACTATACCAAAGAGACTTAAGTATTTACAATTATAAAACTAAGTGCATACTTATGTCTTTTGCATGCATTGTATATTCTACAATTAACCCAATAGACAATGTGAAAAGGATGATAAACGAACCCCTTAGTTGTATAGACGTCACCACAATTTGTGACAACTGTACCATCACACTTCTGAATGTGAGCCACTTTCCTTATTACTCATTTGGAGATGAACTTGTCTCCATATGCATGGGACAATTGTGGACTATATCGACCTCTGGAACCATGCTACGGTTGCTCTTGTTGACCTAGACACCAGAGAGATGAATGAGTTGTTGTGTAACAGTGCTCACAGCAAGTAACACGTCTGCACATGTAAATCCATACAAAATTTATATAGACTTCATTAGGGATCATTCCAAACTCGTTTTGTTCTATGACCCAACCTGCTTGACGCGCCCATCTTGATATATTTTCTCCAAAAATCTAAATTAAGTCTTTAAGTAACGATATAACATTAGATACCTGAGATGCTGGTCTTGAGGCTGAGGGCTAAGAAATTAGATATTGATTTTAAAAGATCTTTGTTTGGCCACCAATAGTAAATCGCCACATCCCACACTTTGTCTAAAAATTGCTTTGTACTCTTTTTGATATATGTTTCATGTCTTAATATAAAGGCTTTAACATCGCATCATATACAAATCCCGTACCCTGAAATTAACCATAACTTAGCATATCGCAGAAAATAAGATCACAATCACAAAAAACAACGATGTACATGGTTCACTCTATTAGTGTTTTTATCACAAATTAGTACTGTTTGGATGCTAATTGATTATTCATTATTTAGTTATTTACATGTAGATTCCTTTACATTGTCATGTATCAATTCGCTTATTTTATGCGCTTATTCACTCTAAAATAAGCAAGTAAACATGTTTACCAAAACACTTAATAACTACTTAAGAAAAGTACCTATCAGTCAAACCTAAGTGTTCAAAGTAAGCCAAAGCTTTCTCTTGATTATAATGAAATTCCCACACCAATGTGAAACGAATCGAGTATACTGTGAAACGACTTCACAGTCCCTAGGAGGATCTGTTTACACACACGCGTGTCAAACTCTTCGTCATACTCTTCAGCTCCTTCAATGTCTTTTTGCTTATGTAGACATTCACATAAGACTATGACGTGGCTTGGAGACTCTTTTTAAATAGGAAAAAGGAATTTAACTCTGATTGTGTCCTTGGTGGTTTCGATAAAGTCAAGCTACAGTTGAGTTATAAATTTCTTAGTTTCATATAATTAGGTATTAAACCATAAGGACTATATGAATAATCTAGGAAGTTATAAAACTATTTATGTTCTTTTCCAAACGTTATAAAATACAATAGTATAATAGGGGGATTGTCACATAAGTTCAGGATAATCAATCCAAAAATAAAAAAATAAAAAAATAAAAAATAAAATAACTATATATCAGTATAGAATGACTAAGACATAGATGACAAACTTAATGAATGAACATGTTAAACTTGGGTAAAATGGCGTAAAGATTTGTGGTTAGATAGGTTACTTTTTATTACACAACCGCTTAGTTGACTCGAAATATTCCTTTGTCCTTTTCTTGTAATGAAATCGGATTATGTTGTATTGAATGGATAATGATCAAGGAACCCTTAAATACTCTTTAAAACACAATCATATGATCATCTATTTAATAATTAATATATATAGCAATTAATCAGTTAAAATAGTGAAACGTTTTTACCTTGTGTTTAGGTCTTGCAGTCCTATTAGCAAAGCCAACAACTTTCTCAATTATCTCCTCAATTAACTGCATCTCTGCGTTGGCCAAGGAGGGAGAAGACGAATACATATTTGTTCCCATTCCAAGCCAACTGCCCGTCTCTTTGCCGATCGCTAGTTGGTCACTGTGATCATCTTCACGTTAACACCAAGGTGGAGGCCCGTCTAATGGTTTAAGCACGGTCATGCCTTGGACGGTCAAACGGAGGCAGGAGACCAACAAATACCCATGGGCCTTCAGGTCTCTCTTTGGTTTTTCAGGTGCATACACTTTCCAATTATGGTTGCCGAACTCTTATCTGAGAAACCAAAACTCAAACAACGACGCATTGCTGTTGGATCCATCCCCTTTCCAGCATCTTTAAATTAAAAACTTCATACAGTTAAACTAAGCTTAAATATATGAACTTAAAGTTTGAAGCAAACTTCTCAAATAATTGGTAGTTAGTAAATGAACAACAAAGTCTCTTAGAAGTTAGAACTATACCTTTGTACACTGGATTAGGCCTTTGATTTCAGTCGTGTGATTCAAGAAGTTGAATAAGGTGAGCTCACATAATCCCACGCCTACTGAACACTTCCCGAACTAATTATCGATTGAAACATTAAAACCAATGTGTCACTTACCCTTTTAAAACTGCATATACGCTCCTATATGAATACACGTTATCCTAACAAACACGTTCACTCGATTACAACACTAAAGCTTAAGATAACTTCATCCCATAACCATGTCACCAGTTCCTAATCTATAAAAAATCCAACCTTTTTTCAATTTAATCCGTAGGTCATCAATTTATTCAAATTCTTCAAGTTCCTAACTCAATGATAACAAAACAAACACATTCATTCACCATTAAATCACAATCTAGCAAACACCACCATCCTATAAATCTTTTCATTCTTATAAAGAACAACAATAAAATAATTCAACGAAAATTCATTATTAAAATAAAAACCTAATTTTAAAAATTAAGAATGGGTCATAATAACACCAAAACCAATTGGGTTATAAAAGAACCTAATTTTCAAAATTAACGATGGGGTCATAAAAAAAATTATTTGTTGGGTGACATACGCAACACATAACCTCTATAAAAAACACAAATCTTAAACTCCCTAACTTCTATCAAGAAACAAAATTATAAAATCCATCGATAATTAGGAATACACATCTACAAAAATTGATAATTAGGAGGTGATGGAGATAACTCACCTTAGCAAAAATCAATATGAATCGGGAGGTTTGAGGTTTGCAATGTGTGAAAAGTTTTTTTAATATTAGAAACGGTTGCCCTCAGTGTTTTTTTAAAATTACACTTATCACCCCAACTATGAACTAAAAGCATTAAGGCCCATGTGTATTTTCATCTTTCTTTTTAAATGTGAGTACAAAGCGTTTTTAAACCTTTTTTAAGCCAATTTAAGAAATAATTAGGTTTAATTATTTTTTAAAATCCGAAAAAGAAAATCAAATAAAAAAATTATTACTAAATAAGGTATGAATTGATTTTTTTGAAATGAAAAATTCCCAATAAAGGTTTTGTTTTATTATATAAAAGATTTATATATTTAGTTCCTTTCTAGATACATAGTACATTTTAATAATTCGTCATTTTTTTATTTCATCATCTTTTTGCAATTTACATCCGTCACTGATATCTCATCCGAACAAGATTGTGATAAGTTATAACATTATATTATATAATATATAAACTTTTTTTAAACATTATCACACTTGAAATCCGACCTCCGAGTTAAACCATCCAAACGGGCAGGCCCCGGGAGCTGAACCACTAGAAGAGACCCGCGAAGGGAAACCCCTAGAACTCACGGCTTCACACTAAGAGGAAAATCCAGATTTTCTTTGTCACTTGCGAGACTCGAACCCGGGTAAAAACCCTTCTCCAAGCTTCAAAAAGAACTTAGGTGGCCACCTTAGCTAAATCAGTTGCTTATATAAATATATAAACTAATATGTGAAAAAAAAAATATATTATGTAAGCAAATATACACTAACACAAGAAAATAATAATATAAGACGTACAAGTAAAATGTTTAAATTTTCAACAATTAGTTTTACATAATATATGTATTCAGAACACTTGCTAAACAACAAGTTTCATTCAAAAACACTTTGATTCAGGGCCTTTAAATCATTCAGCACTAAATCATGTAGTTTTATCAAACAGCCTCTAAGTCTTTCTTTTTCAACTTTTACCTTAAATAGTTTTGTTTACGTTATATGACACATGATGAAAAATATATGAATGAATTGGGATTTAAATGTATTTTCATTTGTATGATTTTCATAAAATATTATATAACGCAAACCGATAACATCAAATTACCTGATATTTTACATATCAAATTCCCATGTTTATTGCCTCATTTATATAAATATGGTACTTAATTCGTTCATATTTATATTTCAGGATAAATGAGGCGTTGGAGCGAAAAAGATACAAGAAAAGGCCAACATATGCAAGAATATATTTTGAAGACATGTTACGGCGTAAGTGGGCGATTGACTTACACCGTAACTCAAACTACGAAGGCCAAAGTATTATGTGTGAAGGTTACGCCGTAAATGCTTAATGATGTTACAGTGTAAATATGATGGCAAGAAGGATACGGCGTAATCGACTCTTAAGGTTACGCCGTAATTAATTATTATGAAGGTTACGACGTAATATGGTAATTTAGTTACGTCGTAGAGAGATTTGAGGAGTGGATAAGTATACGCAGACAAAGAATTACGGCGTAACCCGGTGATTTAGTTACGCCGTAACTAATAACTTGGGCGCAAAGTTTTGAAGTCCGGGGGCTGAAAGTGACAAAATTATATTAAGTTTTATTTATTTCGAGGACTAAAGATTATATGAAAAGGTACGAAGAAGGGTTGAAAGTGACAAGTTAATTCGAAGTTTTATTAAGTTCAAGGACTAAAAGTAAAAATAACAAGAACGATAAGGGGTTGAAACCGTACATATCTTATAAGTTTTAAACTTATAAAGGCCTATGAACCTGATATGAAACATGCGCTACTTCAGGGGCTAAACGCAGACAAAGTCATGGAAGTTTAAAAATAGGATGATAAGAAAAAGTACGAGATAGAATAGTAATTCAAACTTAGTTACGGTGTAACTAAAGAATTTAATTACGACATAATTGTTCGAGATCCGAATTTCTTTGCGCCGTCATTAGTTACGGCGTAATTAGCAAGGTTACGCCGTAACCTTGTCGGGGCCCATAAATACAGCCCTAAATCTGCACTTTTATGTATCTCTTTGCCCCCTCTTCTAGGGGTCGACTAGGGCACCACTCCAGGGCAATTTCCAGCAGTTCCAAGCCATATTTCAAGGAAGAATTCACAAGCAATAATCATCATTATTAGCTTTACATCAAGTAATTTTGTATCAAACAATATGTTTAATTCTATTCATATTTTATTCATCATTCTTGGTATAATTTACTATATGTTTGGCTAAAGGTGCTTAGCCTAGTTATGATTCATTAATTGTTTTGTTTATGTTTTCGCACTTCTATTATTGTTTCTAGTGTATGCATGCATAGTTCATTGGTAGTTACCCTAGCTTCGGTAGTTTTAAGTTGCGGTCGTATTTGCTTGTTTAGGAGAATTTGCCAAAGGACCCTAGGGAAGTGGGTAGAGAGTGTTGATAAGAATTGACCAAAGGACTATCGATCCCTCTTGTGCGAATTGACAAAAGGATTACTGTTCGGAATGAGGAACTTAAGAAGTTAGGGATGTGTGTCTAAGATGCTAGCGCATTGGCACACATTGTTTCGAATCTTGAATGTAAGGTACTTAATGACTTAGCTTAGGTTGCTAGAGAATCCCTTCTCTCCAAAGGGTAGGCCTTGACGTCGGGTAGAAACCTTTGTCTAATAGGCTATGACGAATTGACCAAAGGAGTCTAGCGAATTGAACCCCCACTTGAAGCAATAGGAAGTATTTAAAAAACATAGACATAGCATGATAGTAGAGGTGGCAAATGGGTCGGGTCGGGTCGGTTTGGGTCATGGGTCAAATGGTTTATGGGTCAAATGGGTCATGGGTCAAACGGGTCATACTATAAGAATGGGTTGATAGGGTCATGGGTCAAACGGGTTGGGTAGGGTTGGGTCTGGTCGACTCGTTACATTTCCACCTGTAATTTTGCTACTATAGTATTTTTCGTCCGTTTTCATCCGTTTTTTACGTTTTCGTCATTTTTTTTACGTTTTCGTCGTTTTTTTTACGTTTTCGTCCGTTTTCATCCGTTTTTTACGTTTTCATCCATTTTTGCGCGTTTTCGTCCGTTTTTTTACGTTTTCGTCCGCTTTTTTACGTTTTCATCCGTTTTTGGGCGTTTTCGTTCGTTTTTTTACGTTTTCATCCGTTTTTGCGCGTTTTCATCCAGTTTTTTACGTTTTCGTAGATTTTATTACGTTTTCATCCATTTTTGCGCGTTTTCGTCCATTTTTTTGCGTTTTCGTCTGTTTTTTACGTTTCCGTCTGTTTTTGCGCGTTTTCGTCCGTTTTTTTACGTTTTCGTCCCGTTTTTTACGTTTTCATCCATTTTTTAGCGTTTTTGTCTGTTTTATTACGTTTTCGTCTGTTTTTTTACGTTTTCATCTGTTTTTGTCCGTTTTTTTCGTTTTCGTCCGTTTTTGCGCGTTTTCGTCCATTTTTTACGTTTTCGTCTGTTTTTTTACGTTCCCTCTGTTTTTTTACGTTTTCATCCGTTTTTCCGCGCTTTTGTCTGTTTTTTACGTTTTCGTCCATTTTTTATACGTATTTATCCGTTTTTTACGTTTTCGTCCATTTTTTACGTTTTTGTCCGTTTTTTTTATGTTTTCGTCCGTTTATTTACGTTTTCATATGTTTTTTTACAATTTCATACGTTTTAATTAAGTTAACGGACGAAAACGTAAAAAACAGACGAAAACATAAAAAAAACGAAGAAAACCGTAAAAAAAAGAGGGTGAAAATAGAAACAAATGTAAAAAATCGGACGAAAACGTAAAAAAACAGACGAAAACGCGTAAAAATGGATGAAAACGTAAAAAAAGGACAAAACGTAAAAAAATGGACGAAAACGTAAAAAAACGGATGGAAACGTAAAAAAAACAGACGAAAAGGTAAAAAACGGAAGAAAACGCGCAAAAACGGATGAAAACGTAAAAAACGGATGGAAACACGCAAAAACGGATGAAAACATAAAAAAACGGACGAAAATGTAAAAAAACAGACGAAAACGCGCAAAAACGGATGAAAACGTAAAAAAACGGACGAAAACGCGCAAAGACAGATGAAAACGTAAAAAAATTGACGAAAACGTAAAAAAACAGACGAAAACGTAAAAAATGGATGAAAACGCGCAAAAACGGATGAAAACGTAAAAAAACGAACGAAAACGTAAAAAATGGACGAAAACGCGCAAAAACGGATGAAAACGTAAAAAAACAGACGAAAACGTAAAAAAATGGATGCAAACGCTCAAAAACGGATGGAAACGTAAAAAAACGGACGAAAACTCGCAAAAACTGATGAAAACGTAAAAAAATGACGAAAACGCGCAAAAACGGCCGAAAACGAGCAAAAACGGACGAAAACGCGCAAAAACGGCCGAAAACGTAAAAAAACGGACGAAAACGCGCAAAAACGGATGAAAACGTAAAAAGACGGACGAAAACGTTAAAAAACGACGAAAACGTTAAAAAACGACGAAAACGTAAAAAAATGACGAAAACGCGCAAAAACTGATGAAAATGTTAAAACTGACGAAAAAAATATAAAAACGTATAAAACATAAAAAACACGACATCTAATGATGGTTGAGTTATCATCCGACCCTTAAGTGACCCATTCGACCCATTTGTTGACCCATTCGACGCATTTGTTGATTCACATAAGTCTATATGTTGACCCATTTGACATGTTCTTTGCAAATGGGGTAACCCAATCCAACCCATAAGTTGTTATTTTTGACCCATAGCAACCCATTTTTCTCTAAATGGGTTGTGATTGCCACCTCTACAAACAGTTATTATTGGACGGAGTGAGTATTTTTTTCTTTCCAAAGTGAGCTTTTTTAGTTTTGTATGGCCTTGTTTCTGCCGCATAGGTTTCAATTGCTTCACTGACATTGTATTTTTGTTGGACTTTTACTTTATTCGGATATCCGAACATACATCTGATTAGGGGTGTTATTCGGGTTGACCCGGCCGGGTTCGGGTCAACTCGGGTCAAGCCTTAAAAAAACATACCCGAACCCGACCTTGTTTAAAACTCGGGTCGGGTCAATTCGGGTTCGGGTCAACTCGGGTCGGGTCAATCGGGTCGGGTCAATTCGGGTTCGGGGTCAACCCGAGTATTTTACACTGTAAAAGTGTAGTTGAACCGGGTTAGTCGGGTTCGGGTCGGGTCAAGGCTAAAAAAATATACCCGAACCCGACCTTGTTTAAAACTCGGGTCAATTCGGGTTGACCCGATTGACCCGAATATATTTTTGAACCCGATTGACCCGACCCGAATTAGCTCGGGTCGGGTTCGGGTTCGGGTCGGGTCAGCCCGAATGACACCCCTACATATGATGAATAACCTGGTATCCGAATAAACCGAATCAGAATATCAAAACTCTTATTCGAATGGATATGAGATCAAAGATCTTTTCTTTCAAAATCTGAATAAATCTATTCGCAAACCCCGATATCCGAATTTAAACGTGTGGCTATCCTAAGAGGATTATCCTGTCAATTTAATCCTCTACTTTCCACCCAATTTCCACCCAATTTCTCTTAGAATAATAAATAGATAGTGCAAAAATGTTCAATAATACTTATGACCCTTTACTTTCCACCCAATTTCTTCATTTAATGTTTCCTTTCTAGCATCTAAACATGCTCATACTCACTGGAAAATTGCCCTTGGTGTTCTTGTTTATCTTCCTATATTTAGTAAATACAATCACGTTAGCTCAACCTGGCTTCATTTCTTATTTCTGCGAAAACTCATCTACTTATACTAGAAACAGCCCGTACCAAAGAAACCTAGACACAACCCTCTCTACCCTTCCTAACACCAACTCTGGCTTAGGTTTCTTTAACAGTTCCACAGGCCAAGGAAACGATACAGTCCACTCTGTTGCCCTATGTCGAGGTGACGTGAATCTGGATGATTGTCGTAGTTGTCTTAATGATTCAATTGCTAGATTGCGACGAAAATGTCCTAACCAAAAGGAAGCGATAGGATACTACGACAAGTGTATGCTAAAGTACTCAAACCAGACTATACTAGGAAGCACTCAAATAAAGTTTTATGTGTTTTATAATAGCTCAGAAAATGCTTCGGATGTTGATGGTTTCAATGGGGCTCTGTCACCTTTGTTAAACAATCTGACACGTGAAGCATCGACTGGTGGTTCGCTCCTGAAGTTCGCTACAGGGAACACTCGTGGACCAGGTATTACAACTATATATGCCCTTGTTCAGTGTACTCCGGATTTAACTCAGCAGCAGTGCAATGAGTGCTTGGGAGGTGCAATTAGTCGGTTTTCGAATCAGTATAGTGGGAGAACAGGAGGGAGAACTCTCGTACCTATGTGCAATTTTCGGTATGAGGAGAGACTGTTTTATAACGAGACTACTCCTGCTATCCCACCACCATCATCAGGTAAGATAAGATACTAACTAAGTTCTATATAGGTTAAAATTGTTGGCCCGTTTTTCTGGATCTATGGTCAAAATATACCAAAAATACAAGAAACAATTGAATTGGAAAAGCTTTTCTATATATCAGTCATGATTGTACAAAATACATGTTTCTATCTATTTATACTTTCTGAAATGGTACAAAGAAGAGTCATGTTGGTTCATAAGAACCAACACGTATGTCGATTAGGGCATAACTGCCAGATAACCGTTTTTTCTTGTAACTGCCAGTGTTGACTTTCTTCTTTGACTTTTTGGTTGACCGGGTCGTATGGGTGTTGACTTGGGTCGATTGGGATTAACACAATATTCTCCCCTTTAATCACAATCGCTGTTACGTAGGTCTTTAAGTCTTCTTGATTCATCTTCCGGTTAAATCCACCATCTGGGCTACTATTGTTTTAATTTCATGTAGTGCTTGTGATCATCCTTACATCCAGGTAGATCAATTTTCCTTCGGTTACTTCCACCTTTACTGATGTGATCTTCATTATGTCCATGTTGATCATATATTTTTTCTGGTTATTTCCACCTTTGTTGTTGTGATCTTCCTTAAGTCCATGTTGATCATATTTTTCTGGTTATTTCCACCTTCATTGTTGTGATCTATCATAAATCCTGATTGATCATGTTTATGGTTAGTTGGTTATACTACCAACACTTTGTCTTCCTATTGGAGTTCTTGCAACGCATATATCTTCCTTAAATCAAGGTCGACTCATGCTTTCGGTTATACCACCATCCAAGTTTTTTTCACTGACAATTCCTTGTTGTTCAATGTTTGATACTGTCAATTTGAAGTTGAATGGAATTTCCTTCCATTCTTGCTTCGTGATTCTTCTTGGTTAATGAAACTTCCTGGTGCTTCTTCAATAGTTGCCATAAGTAGTGTTGGTTCCAAATCTTCTTCAATGAGATTGGATTGTTCTTCTTTCTTTTATGGACATTTGTTTGCAAAATGCCCATACTCCTTGCATCTAAAACACAACACCTTACTCTTATCATGAGTAAATTTATTTGAGTTGTTGTTTGATTCTTTCTTGAAATTATTTTGTTGGCCTCGCAACAAATCTTGTCCACATGTTTCACTGTATCTTCCGTGAGTAATGTTATTGTTGTGACGTGTAAACAATAACTTTTCTTGATCGTGATTGTCCTTATTCTTCTTAAACTTTATTCCTTCCTCGTACGTCTTGAGTCTCCCAATTGCTTCTTCCATCGTCATTTCACTTAGATCAGAATATTGCTCTATTAATGCAACTATTTGCAGATACCTATCGGGTACAGCATTTAATAGTTTTTGTTCTATGGTTTGATCTTCAATAGTGTGTCCTAGACTAGCGGCTTTGTTTACGAGTGTTGTTAGTTTATAGCGAAGGTGTCGATTGTCTCGTCTTCCTTCATATATAACATCTCAAAGTTGGATATGAGTGTTTGCAGTCTTGCTTGTTGAACTCTGTCTTCGCCAACGTGTCTAGTTTTCAAAGCATTCCAAATGTCCTTCACGGTTTTGTGCTTTGTTATTTGAAGTAATTTTTCTTCGGGTAAGGCTTGATAAAGGAAAGCAATAGTGGTTTTGTCTTTTTTCTTATCGGGTTGAGTCGATTCAGTCGGCTCTATTGTTTTCCATAAACCATTCGCTTCGAGAATCATTTGTATTCGAATTGCCCATAATGAGTAATTCTCGGGTTTTAGGATTGGGCATTGGAATTGAGGTGTACTAATTGTACTAATTTCCTTATTTCCACTTCCTTTCGTCATATCTTAAGGATATTGACAAAAATATCAAAACATTTTTTTTTTGCCTTATAGGCTATAAAAAAACTTTATGAGACTAGTTTTTAAATCCAAAACTATCCTTAATCAGTATAATAAGCAGTATAAGTACTAGATTATTATATTTCTAAACCTCGACAAGATACTAATCTTAAAATAAAGATGTAACTTATATAAAATAAAACTATACAATATATATAAAAGGACTTAATAAAAATTGGAAATGGAAAGGTGGTTTTTGTAAGTATTGAAACTTGAGGGGTAAATTAAAACCCCGTAGCCCTTTTATTTGCCAAATGCCCTAATATAACTGATGCGCCTCTTTTGTTGGCTCCTTATTAAAAGCATTTCTTTGCTTTGAGACTAAAACTGCTCTTCTCTCTTCTGGGATATGTTCCCGTTCTTCTTCTCTCCTTGGTGGTTGACCGCCTATTGACAAGGCTTGGTTGACCTTTCTTGATCTTCTCTGGTTTGTTGTGTTCTTCGCGAGCACAAATGATCCTTCCAGATGAAACTTAGGGGACGTTTGGTATGATGGAATGGAAAGGAAGAAAGAGAATTGGGCCCTATTCTCGTGTTTGGTTGAGGCAGGGAATGGAAATGGAGAATCAACAATCGATTCTCTTTCCATTCTTTTGATTCTTCCCAATATGAGGAGAAAGCTGGAGAATGAATTTTTTTAAAAGAAGCTATTCGTTGTTGGGTGATGTTGTGAATCAGGAAGGGGATCAACTAAACTATAGTATAAATTGAATTTGTCATGTGCTATGCACATGCTGTTAAAAATTATGAAACCTTTTAAAACCCTAACACCACAACTCTCTCTAGCAATGATGCAGATACTTCATCTTCTTCATGATAAACAAATTAATTTTTTTAAACATCGATCTGCAAATTTTTAGGCCAAAAAGAGACGATCTAAAATATGGTTGCATCTCATTGGAGCCATTGCTGCTAAAGGAATCTTTCAATTAATGATTTTTATTATCATTTCAACCTAATTTTTAAATCAATCACGTCACTTCAAAGTTCAAATTCTAAACGAAAGGTTATTTTATCCATTTTAATTACGGTGGTCTGTATTGTCTCGATTCGCAGTCCAAGTGACGTGAATGATTATTTTACTAATAATACAATATATACAAGGAATTACCAATACGTTAAACATTATACATATGATATAAAACAAATCACACACCGAGTGTAATCAAACAAGTTAAACAGTTCTTTACCACATTCCTCAAATTGATTCTTTGCTTTTGCCAAACATGTGAATTAATAATTTTTTTCAGGACTCATTCTCTTTTTTGACGTTTCCATTCTTTGAATCAATTCCATTCTCAACCATTCATCCGTACCAAACGTCCCCTTAGGGTTTCGATTGAATTAGGGGTTTTCTAACCGAGAGAGATTTGGATGATTTTAGTTTGAAATTGACTCGATTGGTGACTCAATTGATGTTCTGGGCTTGATTCCTTAATGAACAAGTGTGTTTGTTTGTTCTATGTTGTGAATCGTTAATTTTTGCCCTAATTGATGACTACGTTATCGGATTGGTATTTGGTTTTTTGTTTTGAATCAAAAGGGTTATACGATTTTTTAATCGTTTATGATCCTTTTGGATTGGGTAAAGATTGTTTCGATGTTAATATTTGTCTGTTGACAAATTTTTCTTGCAAAAACGTTATCTGATTGCCGGGTTGAGTAATCACAGTTTGTGATTGTTCCCTGTTGCGACAGATTCGTTTACTTAAGCAGAAACACAAAAAATGATTTTTTTTTATTTTGTGTTTGATTTGTATTTGCAGAGAAGAAATTATTTCCGAAACAAAAATTTGGTCCTTTGATTCTGAAACAGGAAACAAAAGATTGGTATATGATGATTTGTGGCTCTGATACCAATTGTTGGCCCGTTTTTCTGGATCTATGATCAAAATATACCAAAAATACAAGAAACAATTGAACTGGAAAAACTTTTCTATATATCAATCATGATTGTACAAAATACATGTTCCTATCTATTTATACTTTCTGAAATGGTACAAAGAAGAGTCATGTTGGTTCATAAGAACCAACAGGTATGTCGGTTAGGGCATAACTGCCAGATAACCGTTTTTTCTTGTAACTGCCAGTGTTGACTTTATTCTTTGACTTTTGCGTTGACCGGGTCGTATGGGTGTTGACTTGGGTCAATTGAGATTAACCCAATAAAAATTAGGTTATAATTACACAAGAGAAGTGTTGTAGATAAGTTAGTGGAGGTCATGTGCAAAAACTTATGTGATAACTAAACATGACAATCAAATTTATATTATAACGATCTAGCTTTGAATTTTTATGAGCTCATCGTCACTCTCAAGTAGAGTTTAACATAATATTTATAACATAATTTAATATATCGTTAACATTTTGGTGATGGAAGTGAATTTTGATGCCCCAAATATATAAAAGAATATAGATTTTAAGGCTCCTAAATTTTTAAGCCTGTGCGTATACACAACTTGCACACCCTCATATATGGTTTGCACGAGAAGAAACTAGATTTTTAATTATTTATATTTATCTGGTTATATCCGCTTACTTTCTTTGCTATCAGTTATAATAATCTTCAAAAATCAAAACATTAAGCCAATAATCTCGTACGTTGGTGAATCTCACAAACCCGAAGTCTTTACCGTAAGTGGGTTTCAGTAATAATAATCTCCAAATGCAATGGATTGTAAGTGGGTTTCAAGTGCCTTTGAGTCTTCAACTTTGGTGAATCTCACAAACCCGAAGTCTTTACCGTTTGTCGATTTCTTCTTGGCTAAATAAACATCAATTACCCTACCAAATTTGGCAAAAACTTTCCACATTGCGGGAAGTTGTGAACAAGTAAGAGATCATTGGGTTTAAAGGACCTCGTGTTTTTCTCTCCCATCCGTTCACCGTGCTCCAATCATTTCCGCTCACTTTCTTTTCTCCCAAAGGTCAATGGAAAGAGAAGACCACCACCAAACAACACAACCTCAACCATGAAGAAGATGACAGAAATGATTGGAGCACGGTGAAGACGGGAGAGAAAAACACGAGGTCCTTTAAACCCAACAATCTCGTACTTCTTCACAGACTTCCTGCAAGGATGGAATGATTCCACAATGTGGAAAGTTTTTGCCAAATTTCGTAGGGTAATTGATGTTTATTTGGCCTAGAAGAAATCGACAAACGGTAAAGATTTCGGGTTTGGGAGATTCACCAACGTTGAAGACTCAAAGGTGTCACACCCCCAAATTACCTGTTTTGCAGCGGAATGGAATTCCTGGGGGATGACTGTCATAGCATCAAAGTTACAGTTATATCGAACGACCTAAAGTGTCGTTTTGAAAATATCGTTTGATAAAGTAAAATAATCAGAGTTTACAAAACATAGGTCCCAAAATATTTCCAATATACCAAAATGAGTTTGTTACAATCAAACGATAATTAAGTGCATAAAATATAGGTGAGACGCGTCGACATCGCGACTCTATGATAAGTCCACATGCATGCCATGAAGTGAATGCCTTAGATACCTGAGATAAAACATGCTAAAAGTGTCAACACAATGGTTGAGTGAGTTCATAGAGTTTGGTTAACAAGTAAAGCTTTTAAAGAGCGTTCATGCAACAAAGACAAAGTTTTTGGTCATTTAGAATAGTCCACAAAGCAAAGGCATTGTAAATCCACTCAGTTCCAAGTTCCGCCCATACAAAACTTGCAACCTGTGTGTTCACAATCCACTGCCAAAATATGTATAGTTTATGTTCATGCACACGTTGCCAAATGAGTTCACAAAGCAAAGGCATCGTAAATCCACTCAGTTCCAAGTTCCGCCCATACAAAACTTGCAACCTGTGTGTTTACAACCCACTGCCTAAAATAGAATGACAATCATGAATATGCGCATTAAGGTAGTTAAAAGCATAAATATCACCACAAGGGTCTTCCAACAACTCGTGTTGGGATGTTCCTCCAACGACTCACGTTGGGCTGTATCCATAAAAATGGCCTTCCAACATATAGATGTTGGGATGTTCCTCCAACGACTCACGTTGGGCTGTATCCATAAAAATGGCCTTCCAACATATAAATATTGGGATGTTTGTTTAAGTCTAGTCACTTCACGCACCAAGTCTAAAGTATAAGTAATGTTGTTTGGCAAAATAGTTTAAATGTTTTGATAAATAAGCATGTATCTTGCCCCAAATAGTTTATAAGAATTTAAACGAGTAAAAGCGGGGTATGAACTCACAAGGAAAGTAATAGCATTGGTTCTACTTCATCTCCGAAACCCAATGCATGTGTTATCCAAGGAGACTTTCAAGTTTAGTATAACACAATCAAGTATAATGCAATCAAGTATAAATGCTATCAAGTATTATGCAATCAAGTATAAAAAGTATAGCGTAGCATAAAAGTGTAAATGTTTTGAGTATTTGTATTTGTAAAAGCAAGTAGTTGAGCATGTATCTCCCCCAAAAGTAATTCAAAACGTATAAAAGTAGGGGCTATGAAACTCACCTGGTGCAATAGTTATGATGACAAAGTGGATGCACAGAAATGAGACGCAACTCTCTAACCGCGACCTATTAGGAATGATATGCTCTAATATAAGTCATGAAACAATGTCGTGCATGCAAACTCATATGATATCCATACCACTTGTACACTTTTGAAAATAAAGTTTATCGTCGAAAAATAATCTTATAAAGTCTTGACAATTGAATAATTACTTTTCAAGCATTTACGTTGAAATGATATCATACGATAATCATTTAAGGATTTATTATGAAATTATAACTTTTCGTCGTAAAATAATGTCATTTGACAAGTCATGAGAGTGACTAAATGGCCTTGAAAAGCTAGTCGTAAAATGGTGCACGTCGAGTGTTAGGAAACGAACTCAACGGTTTTGGGAAGCTTGTATCATTATCTCAAAGTTTTAGCATTTAAGTTTTTATCATAGAGGTCTCGATCATGGAGAAAAGTATAGGTGAAGTATGGTACTTGTATCCAAAATATTGTTTAAGGGTGGTTTTCGGCAAAGTTTGAGTGACTATATTTTATTCGTTACAACTCCGCTTGATGAACGGTTGGACATATTGGAAAATAGGCTAGGCGAACTTACTTTTACTAGAAGACATCGTTTCATAAAAAGTACTCTATCAATGTTAAAAACAACCCTCAACATGGTCATTTGCGGCCGATATGTTTGTCTATTAGAAAATATATTAGTTGTGCTTATATAAAATAGTTACGGCAACTTGTTTAAAATGTGAATAACTTAGTCGTTATAAGTCCGTTTTTTACGTTTCATATATCCTCGGAATCGTGATAATATATACTAATATATTTTTAATAAGTCGACACATTTAATAACGCTTAAGATTCATTTTTGACTCGTAAAAAGTTGAGAATACATGCTGAATTTTCTGAAACAAATAGTTTTCGTCGTCAACTTGAAAAATTCATAACTTCTTCGTTATAGCTCCGTTTTAATCCGTTCAAGCGGCCACGTTTTCGTTTTAAAGTATATTTTCGGAATATCTAGCCCAAAATATTTTACAAACTGTCGGATTTTCCAGATTTTCAAAATATGGACAGACCCTTAGTTACACTTGTCGAAATGGGTTTTTCTCGCGCCAAACCTATTCTAACCAATTCAAAACAACTCCGAAGCTATTCCAATCCTACCATACACCTTTTTAGGGTGTCATGGGTTCCTAGACATCACCAAAAGTGATATGTTTCAAGGAGTAATTATTTGGATAATTAAAACTCATTATATGTACTAAAAACCAATAAAAGTGGTATGGATCATGGAATTCATGCATGTTTTTCTTGCAAAAATAATGAAACAACATAAATATGAATATGGAAGAGTAATAAAAATCATGGAATGCTTACTTGAATGATTGAAGAGTTTTGAGAAAAGTATGCTTAATAATTCTTGAGGTTTTTATTTCAAAACCTTAACAAGATCATTCCTAGGACTTGATAAATACTTGAATCATGAAAAATTATGGATTTCTTCTTGGTGTTCTTGAGTTGGCTGAATTTTTGAGAGGAGATGAGAGGTTTCTTTCAATTTTCACCTTTTAATGTGTGTAGTATATGTGTTTGTAAAAGATATTAATGTGTTTGTAAAAGATATTATGTAGGCAAAAAGGGCATAATGGTAATTAAGTCTTCAAAACAAATTTGATAACTAATATGACAAAGGGGGGGGGGCGTGGAAATGGCTAGGTGCAAGACTTTTTTGTAGAAATTGGTTATAAAATGTATTCATAACTTAATATTAGTTAAATTAAGTTTAGATTTTTAGTTATTAGGTATAGAGTTGGCTAGAAATTGATTTTAACGGAGCAAGATAAAATATATTGAAGTCACAAAAATTATAAAAATACATTTCCCGCAAGAATTTAATGAAATAATAATTGTCGTGTAGAATTTACGAAAACCGTCGTAATTATTTATATATAACAATTTATATACACAATAAATTTAAAACACCGGGTAAACTAATAATATAATTTTTATGGTCTTAAATTGAGTATAAAAATATATCAGGATAAGTTTTGTGAAGTGTCGGATCAATTGTTCAAAATAAAAGATCGTACGATAGCGTTCATTCAAAAGAAATATATACGTTAATGAAATATAAATTTAAAAAATGACCGGAAATTGAGAATTGTGACAAAAGGCACTTGAAACCAACTTATAATCCATGACCACACCACCTTTCCTTCAACATTGCCAGGTACCAAAATGGTAAAGCTATCAACTCACGTCCAAAACCACACCCCATTAATACCACTGCCACGACATTTAACACCAAAGCACCACCACCTTACGTGAGACACCATCCACCTAAAACAACTTTCACTAAACATACATTTGCTGATATCCTCGTCACAGGAAACCCTGGTACTCCATCCCGCAAATCTCCACCCACACCTCTTATCATTCACTCTTGCCCAGATCTGAACTCAACCCTCTCCTTTTCCCTTGTTGGGGAACTCCACACTCTTGACACCTTGCCAAACTTCCCTCCATCCTACTAGATCTAGGCTTTTCCGACACCAAGATAAAATATATAGGAGGTTTTCACATACTCATTGAGCTACAACCCGACACACCTAAATAATTTGCCCTCTCTAACCCCACCCTCATAAACTGCTTCAAAACCCTCCTCCCTTGGGAAAACATTTTCCGCCTTAAAGATAGACTCGCTTGGATATTGATAGAGGGTCTGCCACATCAATCTTGGCATGAGGCTGCATTTACTCGTATTGATAGAGCCTGGGGTGATGTTGTATTCCCAGAGAAGTGAAAACCCACTTCCTCTAACATGGTTGCTTGGAAAGTATGTATACGCACAAATTGTATGGAGTTTATCCAGCATAATATGCCAATATTAATTGATGACATTCACACTTGTGTTAGAATTCGTGAATTAGTTGGAGACTGTGATGAAATCATTCCTCCTGCTACATCGGAATCTTGGTGATGTATTTATTTAAGTGTTGGTTGTGTTTTGTGAGACGTCGTGGTTTGAAATCACTTGAAAATGCACGTTTTTTCTTATTTTTTGTTGCATTTCCTTGAAATCCTTTTTGGTTTAACAAAAAACGTGAAGAACCGTATAGGTACCGATTTCCCAGTACCGAGTACCGGTACCGGATCCGGTACCCGATTCTCGTCCAGTACGGTACCGGTACCCACTTTCATGCTCGGGAAAAAAAATCGGTACGGTGTCGGTACCATTTTGGTACCGTGCTCTACCCTACAGATGATGAAGGAAAAGATGAGGATGAGGGAGATGACGACTATTTGTATGATGATGGATTAGAACTCAATGACATCTTCTTTGAAGATGGGGGCTGGATTAAGGAAAAAGAACAAGAGGGTGGAGATGAAATGCAGAAAAGCTCAGAGATGGGTTCTTAAAAGGAATCTGAATCCCAGAAAAACCGAAGTCACCAGAAAATTCAAATTTTCCAGCCAGTTGCGGCAGTTAAACGGCTAATCACGTGACACCTATTTGGTTAATGAAGACGAGGAACATTCTTCTGGGTGTGTGCCAGATACCCAGTTTGAGTTAAGATCTAAAAGTACACAAACATGTGAGAAAGGTAATTCTGATGAGATAGGGACTTCTCATGTTGACTTAGACGCTGACAACCTCACATATGCGGCCGATAGGTATGTTCACCTTACTCCTCTTGTTTCATGCTCTCACATGGAACCCAAATCCCTATCCCCTTCACATGAGCCCAATAACAAAAAACAAAATCCACTAAGTTAACCTCTTTAAAATTGTTTAATCCAATTCATGGAAATCCCAAACTTCCCCCACATACCACAAGAAAAGGAAACGGAGGAAAGAAAAACAAAATCCATGTCACAACCAAATGTCCAACACCAACTGATTCTCTAAATAACTCCGTGTCAAACATTGATTCTTTTATCCTCCGTTTTAATACAAGGGTGCTTAATCGTGACACTTCCACTTCTCAACAAAGTAACCACGAAATTGAGAAGACAATCGAAGTAGGTTCAATCATAGGATATAATATGGATGGAAAAGAACTTGATGTTAGTGCCATCATCGGTGAAAAACCTCTGAACCAATGATTATTGCTTTTATAAATATTAATGGGGTTGGATCCATCCCAAAAATAAAACGGATACCCAGGCTTTGTCTTGAGAATCATGTTCACTTCATTGGTATTTAAGAGTCTAAAAATGATAAAGTGGATTTACGCCTCATCTATTCCATGTGGGGTAGTACAACCTGTGATTTTGCAACAAAAAATCAAAGGGGAATTCAAGGGAATAATTGCAATATGGAATGATTTTTTATTCAAAAAGCTTAAGACCATTGATGGCGAAGACGGATTTCTGGCAATCCATGGAGAATGGGTTAACCTTAATATCACTTGCCTCATGATTGTGGTTTATGCTCCACAAGATATTAACAGCAAACGTCTACTGTGGAAAAGATATACGATGTTACAAGAAACTTCAACGGCATGTATATTGTTCTCGGTGAATTTAACGAGGTTGGATTTTGCGTAAGGGGGGCTTAACTCTTTAATGAATTCATTGAACTCACCGAGCTTATTGATCTTCCAATGGGTGGTAGATTTTTCACTCGCATGAACAAACATGGAACCAAACTAAGTAAACTTGACCGTATCCTTGTCTCTCAACACTTTATCTCCTTGTGGCCAAATGCCGCTCTTACAGCCCTCCCATGTTACCTCTCAGATTATTGTCATCTATTACTCAAAACACACTCCATTGACTATGGTCCAACACCATTTAAATTCTTTAATTCTTGGCTTTTAAATGATGAGTTCTCAAATGTCGTCTCGCTTGGTTGGCTTCCTCCTACTGAATCACCCAATCCTCCACCTCACCCGGCAATTGATCTCAAATGTAAACTTCAAAACTTAAAGATAAAGATTCGTGAATGGCCGAAAACTCAAGTTCAGAAGCAAGATTGCTTTATTGATTCTTTGAAAGAAAAAGTGAATTTCATTGAACTAAAGCCGAAAATGGTGCCTTGGAAGATCATGACATCTTCGATCGGTTGTCGCATTTGAAAGCTTTAAAAGACCCCGAGCACTTGAAAAATCTCGACCTCAAACAGAAAGCAAAGTTAATATGGGCAATTGAAGGAGATGAAAACTCCAAAGTTTTTCCATGGAATCATCAACAAAAAAATTTCACGTTCTAGGATCAATGGCATATCTATCAATGGCTCTTGGATCACAGATCTACCTTAGTCACCTCCCATATCTTCAACTTCCATAAAAACAAATTCCAAGACACCACCACCAATCGCCCAAAATTCACAAGTAACATGTTTAAAAAATTATCCCACTTTGAAGTGTCCTTACTTGACGCCCCAATTACTATCTTAGAAATTAAAGAAGCGGTTTGGTGTTGTGGGGGTGATAAGGCCCCCGGGCCCAATGGATTTATTCAAATTCATCAAACACTATTGGGATAAGGTTGCTGTTGACTTCATCGACATGGTGAAAAGGTTTGAAATTGATGGGTTTATTCCTAAAGGTTGCAACTCATCCTTTATTGCCCTAATCCCGAAATTTCATGACCCGCTTCACCTTTAAAGACTTTAGACCCATAAGTCTCACTGGTTGCCAATATAAGGTGATAGCTAAAGTTCTCGCCAATCGTTTAAGTCAAGTGATCAATTCGATTGTTAGTGAAGTTCAAACGGCGTTTATTCAAGGAAGACAAATTATCTATGGGCCTTTAATGGTGAATGAAATCCTAGCATGGGCTAACAAGAAAAAAGAAAGACTCTTTATTTTGAAAGTTGACTTTGAAAAGACTTTTGACTCTCTCAATTGGAAATTCTTAGACAACATTATGGGTCAAATGGGCTTTAGTGTGAAATGGATTCATGGATGCCTTGATTCGGCATTTAGCTCGGTCCTTGTGAATGGTTCCCCGACCAAAGAATTCAAGATTCAAAGGGGACTTCGTCAAGTTGATCCTTTATCACCCTTCTTATTTATTATTGCGGTTGAAGCTTTTCATATTTGTCACACCTCCAAATTACCTGTTTAGCAGCGGAATGGAATTCCTGGGGGATGACTGTCATAGCATCAAAGTTATAGTTATATTGAACGACCTAAAGTGTCGTTTGGAAAACACATCATTTGATTTAATAAATCAATCAGAGTTTACAAAGTATAGGTCCCAAATGAAAGTCACTATGTACAGAAATAAATTTGATACAATTTAAACGATGTTTTTAAAGCTCATAAAACCCAAGTGAGACGCGTCGTCACCACGACTCTATGATATGTCCATGCATGCCATGAAGTGAATGCCTTAGATACCTGAGATAAAACATGCTAAAAAGTGTCAACACAATGGTTGAGTGAGTTCATAGAGTTTGGTTAACAAGTAAAGCTTTTTAAAGAGCGTTCATTCAACAAAGGCAAAGTTTTTGGTCATATAGAATAGTTCACAAAGCAAAGGCATCGTAAATCCACTCAGTTCCAAGTTCCGCCCATACAAAACTTGCAACCTGTGTGTTTACAACCCACTGCTAAAAATAGTACGACAATCATGAATATGCGCATTAAGGTAGTTAAAAGTATAAATGTCACCACAAGGGTCTTCCAACAACTCGTGTTGGGATGTTCCTCCAACGACTCACGTTGGGCTGTATCCATATAAATGGCCTTCCAACATATAAATATTGGGATGTTCCTCCAACGACTCACGTTGGGCTGTATCCAAATAAATGGCCTTCCAACATATAAATATTGGGATGTTCCTCCAACGACTCACGTTGGGCTGTATCCAAATAAATGGCCTTCCAACATATAAATATTGGGATGTTTGTTTAAGTCTAGTCACTTCACGCACCAAGTCTAAAGTATAAGTAATGTTGTTTGGCAAAAGAGTGTAAATGTTGTGATAAATAAGCATGTATCTCACCCCAAATAGTTTATAAGAATTTAAACGAGTAAAAGCGGGGTATAAACTCACAGTAACATGTAGAAGTTAAAATAAAGCAAGTAGTTGAGCATGTATCTCCCCCAAAGTAGTATAAAAACAATTGAAAGTGGGGCTATGAAAACTCACCTGGTATGATTTATATGCTAACAAAATGAAGTGCACGAAAATGAGGCTCGGAAACTATCCGCGACCTAAAATAAATGATATGCTCTAATATAAGCCATGAAACAATGTCGTGCATGCAAATTCATATGATATCCATACCACTTGTACGTTTTGGAAATAATGTTTATCGTCAAATTATATGTTTATGACATCCCGTCGTATTAGAAATACTTTACAAGTAGTTACGTTGAAACAACCTCCTACGACAGTCGCAAAATGGTGCACATCGAGTGTTAGGAAACGAACTCAACAGTTTTGGAAAGCTTGTATCGTTATCTCAAAGTTTTAGAATTTAAGTTTCCATCCTAGAGGTCTCGATCACAAAAAAAAATATAGGTTAAGCATGGTACTTTAGTCCAAAAATATAGTTTAAGGGTGGTTTCCGGCAAATTTTGAGTGACTATATTTTATTCGTTACAACTCCGCTTGACAAACGGTTGGACATTTTGGAAAATAGGCTAGGCGAACTTACTTTTATTAGAAGACATCACGTTATAAAAAGTATTACATCCTTGTTAAAAACGACCCTCAACATGGTCACTTGTTGCCGTAAGGTTTGTCTAATAGAAATATATTAGTTTTTCTTATATAATAAAGTTACGGCAACTTTGTGTAAACGTGTATAATTTAACCGTTACAAGTCCGTTTTCTACGTTTTCTACATCCTTAGATTCGTATCAAAGTATATTAATATATTTTTGATAAGTCGACACAATTTATAACGCTTAAGACTCATTTTTGACTCGTAAAGGGTGACATTTTCATGCTGAAATTTCTGGAATTATTAGTTTTCGTCGTCAAACTTCAAAAATTCATAACTTCTTCGTTATAACTCCGTTTTAATCCGTTCAAGCGGCCACGTTTTCGTTTTAAAGTGTATTTTCCAAATATCTAGCCCAAAATATTTTACCAACTGTCGAATTTTCCCAGATTTAAAAATATGGACAGACCGTTAACTAAAGTTGTCGAAATGAGTTTTTCACGCGCCAAACCTATTCCAACCCATTCAAAAAAACTCCGAAGCTATTCTAATCCTACCATACACCTTTTTAGGGTGTCATGGGTTCCTAGGCACCACCAAAAGTGATATGTTTCAAGGAGTAATTATAGGATGAAATATATATATAACACTTAATAACAATGAAAAAGTGGTACAAACATCATATGACTTGCATGTTTTCTCAAATATGATGAAATGAATATGAAATATGATCATGAACATGAAAAGCTTACAAGTTAACTTGATGAGGTTAATGAACAAAGGTTTTATCCTAATCACCCAAGGTTTTTATTTCAAAACCTATACAAAGAGTGTAACTAGAGTATATAAAACTCGACTTGAAAAATTTTGGTGAGCTCTCCTTCTTCCTTTAGGATGGCCGGTTCTCAATAGCTGGGAGAAAAGAGAAATGGTTTTTTTTTTTTTCACTTTGAATGATTAAGTTTGTATGTGTAAATGTCTTGCAAATTATGAATATAATATGATATATGTAGATATTTTAGCAAAATTGTGTGACTCATTTATGTTTGGTCGACATCCTCAATAAAAAGAAAGGCCATATATGATTTGAGTTAGTTAAGTAATTTAGGTAGTATAATTGTGTAGATTTTTAAGGATAGATGGTAACTTGTATAAATATTTGAGCTTGTAGGGTAGCGTTAGTTAAAAATAAATGTTAACGGGTCAAGATAAAATATATTGAGGTCATAAAAATTATAAAAATACATTTCTTGAAAGATTTGAGTGAATAAATATTTATCGGGTTGAATTTAAGAAAACCGTCGTAATTTATATAAACATAACAATTTATATACTAAATAAATTTAAAACATTGGGTAAACTCATAATATTATTTTTATAATCTAAATATGAGTATAAAAATATGTTGGGATAATTTTTGGAAGTGTCGGATCAAATGTTCAAATAATGTTTACGCGATAGCGTTTATTTAATAAGAAAATAGACGTTTAATGTAAAATGCAAAACCCATGCATAAATTGATATGAAATGATGAATATGGAGTTTGAGAAATGACCGGAAATTGAGAATTGTGACAATATTTCTATTCAAGAAGCTATGGCCAAGAATATATTTGAAGGGGTTAAAGTAGGAGATAACAAAGTAGACATTTCCCGCCTCCAATTTGTAGATGACGCCCTCATTATAGGAAGATGGTCTCTTGATAATGCAAAAAACCTATGTCGTATTTTAAGGTGATTTCACTTGTCATCCGGGCTGATAAACTTTTCAAAGAGAAAATTCTTTGGTCTTGGGGTTTCTGATGTCGAAACAAATACTCTTGCTTCCTACCTGAACCTTCACCCATGATCTCTTCCATGCATCTATCTTGGTCTACCGATTGGTGCTAACATGAACAAAGGAGTCCACTGAAAACCCATCGTTGATAAGTTCCATAACTATCTTACCTCTTGCAAAACTAGAACCCTCTCTCATGGAGGAAGACTCACTCTTTAAGTTGGTTCTTAGGGTTCTTGGTACTTACTACTTCTCCTTGTTTAAAGCACAAAAGTATGTACTTAATTACTTAGAGAAGTTTAGGCGTAATTTTTTCTGGGGAGGCTCAGTAGACTCAAACAAGATTGCTTGGATTACTTGGAAGAAAGTTTGCGCTCTCACTAAGAGTGGTGGTCTCGGTATTGGAAGTCTTCTTGCCTCAAACCTTGCAATGCTAACTAAATGGTGGTGGCGATTTAATTCGGATATGGATTATAATGCCCTTTGGAAACTTGTAATAACTTCCATTCATGGGTCCAATGGAGGTCTCAGCTTGATAAACCCCTCAACTCATACACCTCAAAGCACTTGGAAGAATATAATTGGTTTCGATAACTACCTTGCGGGTTTAAGCATCAACTTGCATTCTATTCTCAAATGAAAAATTGGTAATGGTCTTTAACATCCTTCTGAAACGATACTTGGCTAGGTGACCAATGCCTGAAACACCTAGACTTTTCTCCCTCAAATCCACTAAAGAGTGAAGAATCATGGATCATTTTGTGTTAAGTAATGGATCAACAACTCACAGGTAGGCTTGGAGGAGGCCCATAAGAAACAGAGCTGAATTAGAACAATTTAATGGGCTTTGCAATCTTCTGCTTAATTTTATTCCATCATCTCTTATTGATTGCTCGGAATTTGGTTTAACCCCTTCCAAACAGTATATTGTTTTTTCGATGCGGAAACATATTGAAAGGCTATCTTATTATGTGATGTCGAGGAAATCCGCTGGAACAACCTTATCCTTATAAAGATTAATATTCTTACTTGGAGATTGTGTTTGGACCGAATTCCTACTCGGTGTAACCTAGATAAAAGAGGGATTGAGTGAGACTCATTACGTTGCCCGGTATGTGATGATGCTCTCGAAACATCACAACACCTCTTGGTGGATTGCGTAGATGCTAAATATGCTTGGGTTATGTTTGTAAATGGTGGGGACTTGTTGAAGCTGCTCAATACTTTGATGCAGTCATTCAAACTACTCTTTCGTCCATATGGCACTTTAGGAACATGTTATGGTTTGACATGAAGCCTCCGAGGAAGGACACAATAGGCGATGATATCAAGCTTCTCTCTCATTTGTGGATCTCCCATGGAAGTAGGAATTTTCAATCTTGTTGGCTTGACTGGACAATTGATCCGGTTAATGTTTGTTCCAAATTGTAAATCTTGTTCCCGTTTTCTAGCGGCTTGCTAGTTTAGTAAAAAATCGCAGTTAAAAAAAATGATTCGTTCCCTTTTGACTAACAGAAAGCCGCCAATGTTTACATTATATAACCAAGTTAAAAAAACTTGAAGCAAATTACGTTATGATTTAAGTTTACACACTTATAAAGGTTTGAAGAAAATAAACTAAACTCATTGTTCATGTTCTCTCATGAAAACGTATATTGAATTATATAAGGTTTCTCATGCTGTTTACACCTACGAACGGACAGTTAGCATGCTCATTTTATAATATTTCTCACCGGATCTAGATCCTTGTGAATATACTTATGACTTTGAAGCCAGTGGCGGATCCAAAACTGGGTATGTATAGCACATAAAAGATTAAAAATACTAATACAATAAATAAAAAGTTGAGCGTATTAATCTAGTTGATTAGTTTTGATATCCAATTTGCTATATCGACCTATAGCACGATATCAAAAAAGTGAAAACCTCCAGATTAACTAGAAAGGTGTACTTCATAAAAGTATTTCATGTGTCGCGCATGGCACATCTAGCCACCACCTACATACGTCCCTCGATGAAGCTGTTATTTTTGGTAATGACGCATCTTATAAATTGTGTCACCAAATGCTCAAAAATATATTGTCAAAGAAGATTTATGTACTGAAAGACAACTTTATTTTTGTAGTGCAAGGAAGATTTATGTACTTCCATGTGTTTAGTCATTTTCATACTGAACATTCCTCTAATGAATATTTGTATATCTAAATTTAGATTACTATTCGGTTAATTTATTTTATTTCTTTTTGCAGGAAATAATACAAGCAAGACACGAACCGTGATAATAGTAACTATTTCTGTAATAGTAGGTGTCATAACATTAATCAGTTTTATCTGTATATTCATACGACGGAGGAAAAAACAGCAAACACCTCCGGCAGAAAATGTAGAGAGTAAGTTTCAAATTCTCAGCTCAAATAATAACCATGTTTGAAGTATCATTTTAACATGTTAGGCTCGTGATAGCTTTTAGGACCGGTTAATTGAAAGTATCATATTAGTATGTTGACTAGCATCTTTGTAGTTTTTATATTTACTTATACTATTCATTGTTTTCCAACAAAATAATCATGTTTAAAGGAACTACAATATACCACCCCAATTTAATAGACCACTTGGTTGAGTTGGGTGTTATGCCGTATAGACAATAGTTGTCCTGTAAAATTAACTTTTAAACCTCTCTTTATCTACCAGTTGAAACTATGGATATTGGAACGGCTGAATCTTTGCAATATAGCTTTAGTTTAGTAAAAGCTGCAACAAATGACTTCGCTGAAGACAATAAGCTGGGACAAGGCGGATTTGGAGCGGTTTACAAGGTATACAAAAATCGATCTTGCTATTCGTTATGTGCCAAAAAATGAGAACATTGACGTAATTTGGATATTGATATATGTTATACGGAGTAATATGATATTTAGGGTATACTTGAAGATGGACAAGAGATAGCGGTAAAGAGGCTAGCGAAGGATTCTGAGCAAGGAGACATGGAATTCAAGAATGAGGTTTTGCTTGTTGCGAAACTTCAACACCGCAATTTGGTCAGGCTTCTGGGTTTCAGCATTGAAGGAAGCGAACGACTTCTCATTTACGAGTTCTTGCCAAATGCAAGTCTTGATCAGTTTATATTTGGTATGTTACTAAGACTGTGCCTCTTCTCGACCTCGCTTCTCACATCCAATAAAGGACATAATTAGTAAAGCACAGATAATGCCTCCATTCCTAATTATATCTACCTTTCTAATTTGGTTTAAAATAATTGTCTTGCGGAAAGTGAGTTCTTATTGTATAACTCACTTTACTTGATGGTAATTTCGTAATACGCATAAGAAAAGTACTAAATTTTGGCAGCACTTGTAGTCGTGGAAGTTAATGAGTTTTCATAAATTTTGATGACACTTTTGTGTAAGCAACAGATGTTCTTGTTGTATTGAATATTGTGATTATGATGGTCTTTGTAGATCCGAGTAAACGTACACTTCTCGATTGGGAAAAACGCCACATGATCATCAAAGGCATTGCAAAGGGACTTTTATACCTTCACGAAGATTCTCGTTTAAGGATAATTCATCGGGATATGAAAGCTAGCAACATTTTGTTAGATGCTGAGATGAACCCTAAAATTGCAGATTTTGGCATGGCAAGATTGTTCAAACCCGAGGAAACTCAAGGAAACACGAGTAGAATTGCTGGAACCCCGTAAGTGTACTTCAAATAATTCCGTTAGGTATTGGAGTATTTCATTCCCTCATATACTCAAATAGTGCCTGTGCTCAAACCTTGGGTGTCTTCTTCTTTTATGCAGTGGTTATATGGCACCCGAATATGCCATGCACGGGCAATTTTCAGTAAAATCTGATGTATTTAGCTTTGGGGTGTTGGTGTTGGAGATGATAACAGGTCAAAGGACTACAAGTTTTCGAAATGGAGAGAGCATAGAAGACCTTCTTAGCTTTGTAAGTATCCACTAGCAAATCAATTCATCATATATATATATATATATATATATATATATATATATATATATATATATATATATATATATATATATTAGTTATAATTTAATTTGTTAGTTCGTAAATTTGTTAACAACTTTGGGGAGAAAAATGTCATGACGAATGCTTCTAAACATTCATACCCAATAATGTGCATATGAGAAGATTCTTAAAACTGTATACCGCACCTTTAAATATCCTGAGAAATAGCTTCATGTGTCAAAGTTTCAAATTTGAGCATTTTTAATCCGAGTTTTTTACTAAAACCTGAAAAATCACATGTTCTTGGTAAATCATCTATTATGAAAATATGATAAGCCAATAATCTCATTATTAAAAACTTATGACCTTATCAGTTTGGGCATCTAGCTTATATTATATAAGGTTATAAACCCTAAAAATTGAGCTTATTGGGTTTGCATTTTTTCATAATCCAAGACAAATAAGCTACACGAAACACCGCCTAAGACAATAATGACGGGGTCATCATTTGTGAGAAAGCATTCCTTTGCCCCTATAACTTTGATTGCGTTTTCTATATATGTTAACAATAGATTTGTTAATATCTTTTAGGCATGGAACACATGGCGGAACGGTACACCATTAGATATGATTGATCCCACATTGAAGACCGGATCAGGTTCATTGCGCGACACCATTAGATGTATACATATTGGGTTATTATGCGTTCAAGAAAATGTTGTAGATAGGCCAACCATGGCTTCAGTTGTTCTTATGCTTAATAGCTTCTCTCTCACGCTTCCACTACCATCAGGACCTGCATTTTTCATGCATAGCAACTCTAATCCTGAAACGCCACTCATTAGCGATTACACTTCGTCGAATGGTAGTAGTGGTTCCGGAAAATATAAGCCATCAAAATCAAGATCATCACAGGTTTCAGTAAATGATGTTTCAATATCTGAGATAGTTCCCAGATAGGTTTTGCGAAGGGACTTGGTACTCGCTTTCAGAATCTTTATTAATTTTACCAAAGAATGTTACCTCCTAAACATAATGATGCAAATTATGTCGTGAACTTGTACACCATGACAGTAAGTTACTATATATTTGTGTAGTATTTCTTTATGTTGTTTAAATGTTCGTATATTTCTTCACCTCGGATCAACATATATAATAAGAATCCAAAATTTTGTGAACAAGTTATTCCTACATGAAAAGGGTAGTTAGCTAGTGACATTTGTATATAAATACCTGTTTGTGACTAGGTCCGGGTCGTCACTTTCGTCGCTAGGTCCGTCACAAATCTAGTTAGGGAACAAAAACATGGTCGCTTTTAAGTTATCTTCTAACCAAAGTAGTCACCATGCTTAGTGTTTTGATGTCTCTTCAGTTTGGCGGGAAAGTTTGTTGGTTAAAAAGCAACAACTACCCCAATTTCAATTCGATTGTTATAAGTTCAATTGTGAATCAATTTTGGTTTCTGTTTTGATTTATTTTAATGACAGTTTGTATTATAACTCTAGTAGCAAGCGCTAGATAAATAAAGTTACAACAAAAATAAGGGGTTGTTATCCATTCAAACCGACAAATTTTTTATTTTTATTTTTTGGTTATGAGATATTCATAGTTGTGATCATTTTCAAGTCCCTATTGATTTCATTTCATTTTCAAATAATCAAATCCCTAGTTGTTTTGTGTATCAAATTTTATTTCTTACTTGATTTCTAGTTTGATCATTATCAAGTACTCTTAAATGCTATATTTAGACATGGGCGAATGATGAAGGTCTGGGAGGAAGTGGGCGAGGTGTTTGTGAAGAAAATATGATAATACAAAGTGAAGAAGCCATTGTATATGTATGTTAAATGGACAAGTGAAGGGATAATAGCAAAGTTTTATATTTCATTTGATGTACACGTGTATGGACAAAGTGAAGGGATAACAACAAAGTTTTATATTCCGTGTAATCGGGCATTGCCTACTTAGGATAAATGGGAACACGTGTTAGTTCATTTTGGTAATACCCTCAAAAAGTGTTCGTTTTAGTAAATGAGTCTTGAAGTAGGTTCATTTTGGTAATATACTTTTTTTATAATCTTGAGAAAGTGACAGATCAATATGTGTGATGTTGTGGTACCACGAAAGTGACAAATCAATATGTGTGATGTTGTGGTACGAGGAAAGTGACATATCAATATGTATTTTCATTGACAAAATATGTCACAAACAAACGCAAAATCCACATAGTCTGTCACCACAGAATGTCACCACAGAATCACAGTTAATGCGTGATAAAACATATACACATGCAATATACAGATAAACACATATTAACTACCTACACCATAACAAAAAATTCATGGTGATAATAAGCATAAACATTAGGGTAGACACAGTTGATACCTTGTGATTTTTCTGTGAGAATAATGTGCGAAAACTGCTTGTGTTTGTGGTTGTTTGTTATACAGCTGTTGTAAGTAGGTCAAAATTATGAATCGTGCATGAGATAATGAGGATATAATAGTAATTTAACAAAGTCCCATGTTGTTAGTTACCCACTTCCCCTCCTGATCCCCTCAAATTTGGACGGAACGCATATACATACAAAAGCCCATACATTCCCTCCCTCCCCCCTTCCCGTACCTTACTTTTCCCTCTTAAAAAAAAACTTAAGAACATCATTTTTTGTCAATTTCCCTTTCCAATTCCCATCCCTTACCTTTCCATTAAAAAAAATACACCTCGAAAACAAAGCGTAAAGCGATTACACTTTGTCAACTAGTTGTCGTGGTCCCGGAAAATATAAGCTGTCAAAATCAAAATATATATGAACCTTTATTACGTCCGTAAAAAATAATTATAAACTAAAACTAAGAAACGTAATTAAAACAAAAAACCAAAAAAAATATAAATATATAAAAAAAAATTAAACTATACGTTTTTATATAAATAAAAAACCATTATCAAAAAATTTAGAAAAATAACAAATAAAAAATAGTTGTTACTACATTTTAGAAAAATAACAAATAAAAAAATAGCTTCCTATATTTCTGCTTGTTTAAAACTGCTTCTTTTACCTCAATATAATCTGAAAATTCAAAATTTGTTGGATTAATTCTATCTTTTATTATACATTTTTCAATCATGTAATCTATTTCAACTTTGCAATTTACTATTTGAGTTTGATGTTATGAATCCGCCAGTTAAGGTTTGGAGACAAATGCTACCATATAAAGTGACGAACGTGCCACAAACGCCGCAAAATTATGCAATGTATTTTACAATTGTGAAACACATATACCTTATTTGTGAGATTAATTTTGAAGTTGTATTTTGCAAAAATCAGTACTAGAGTTGCGAGTACAGCCAAAATGCATGTTGTAACAATCGATATGATCATAAATAATTCAGGTTACCATGCATTCTATAACTTCAACTCGTAATTTGTTGGCACAATGTGACAAAATTCGGATTATGCAGATAGGTTGGTAGTGAATTTGAATTAGTTCACATGCATCTCATCGATTATTTACTCCATTAAATGAACATACAAACGAAGTACTTCTTGAGTGTGTTAGAGTGAATTTGAATTCAGGTGAGTAGGTGGGGAGAGGATTCTCTCAAGTTATAAATAACTTGATGGATCAAGTTGCAAATATCAACCATTGGATTAAATCCAATGGCTCAAATCATCTCATGTTCTTTTGATTTGAGCCATTGGATTTGATCCCATGGTTGATAATTGCTTAACTTGATCCATCAAGTTATTTATAACATGAGAGGATCCTATCCCGAGTAGGTGCCCTCTCATTAATTTTAGTCATTTGTATTTAGTTCTTGTTAGGTTGGATATAAATTCACACACTAGCCATCTTAAACAACCCCACCTACCCTGAGACCCTTCCATCTAAATAAATAGTCCCCACTTTCATTACATGTCACACCAATATTTTGCAAGACTCTTAATATCTATTGAAGAAGAAAAGATGATCTTACAAGTTGAAAATCAAGCGATTGTAAGTAGATTTATATGAAAAAAGTTCAGTTGCTCATTTCATGCTTTAGCAATATATAATTACGAGATAAAAATATGAGTAGTTTTTGATTTAGTGTGTTTATATATAGATAGATTTCATTTTTTTTTTTCATACTTACTTTGCTTTCATTTCAGAAACCAAGAAAAGATGAAAGACGGCATTGCCATTGTTGAAACGATTGTTGAAATAGGTGGTCTCGGAATTATATCACAAGGTAAAATCTAGTTTTTTTTTATACTTGCTTGATATTTCATGTTACTATTAGATTGTTACAACATTTAGGGTTGTACCCCACGCAGGCATAATAACAAAGTTGCATTTTGAAGTTGTATTTTTTTATACTTGTGTGGGGGTACAACCCTAACCTTTTGGTCTATCTAGGGGACTACGAGTTTCAAAAAGTTAAAAATTTGGCTTTTGAAAACTTTTTTGAGCTGGCAGCTTATGATAGAAAGTTTGATAAGAAGATGGCACAATCAATTATTGCTGGTGCTCTGAATATTTACGAGAGAGAGCGGCTTCACGGAATTCTGCAAAGCACAAGCTTGGTTGTCACCATTGATGGTCATTTAAAACTTTTTGCAATGAGTGCGTTTAAGCTACAGAAAGGATCTGAATCTTGGGACTCCCATCCGGATCGAATCCATCATACATTTTCGAGATATGATTAAGAAGATTTCCAAGTTCCATTAATTCTGACTTTACTCCAGAGTCCAAAGATTCAGATCCTTTCTGTAGCTTAAACGCACTCATTGCAAAAAGTTTTAAATGACCATCAATGGTGACAACCAAGCTTGTGCTTTGCAGATTTCCGTGAAGCCGCTCTCTCTCGTAAATATGCAGTGCACTAGCAATAATTGATTGTGCCATCTTCTTATCAAACTTTCTATCATAAGTTGACAGCTCAACAAAGTTTTCAAAAGCCAAATTTTTAACTTTTTGAAACTCGTAGTCCCCTAGATAGGCCAAAAGGTTAGGGTTGTACCCCCACACAAGTATAAAAAAATACAACTTCAAAATACAACTTTGTTATTATGCCCGCGTGGGGTACAACCCTAAATGTTGTAACAATCTAATAGTAACATGAAATATCAAGCAAGTATTAAAAAAATAATAATAAAAAAAAAATAAAAATAAAAAAAACAAGATTCTACCTTGTGATATAATTCCGAGACCACCTATTTCAACAATAGCAATGCCGTCTTTCATCTTTTCTTGGTTTCTGAAATGAAAGCAAAGTAAGTATGAAAAAAAAATGAAATCTATCTATATATAACACACTATAGCAAGAACTATTCATATTTTTATCTCGTAATTATATATTGCTAAAGCATGATGGATTCGATCCGGATGAGAAACCGGAGGTGGCTAATCCACTGGCATGCATTTAGATTGTTGAGATAATGATAGATGGTTTATTGTTGTCAAGCCAACATTAGCAGTTCTATCGTTAATTGTGGAGAGTATTATTATCTTGTGTGTTAGCTAGTTTTTGGTAACTTGAACTTTGATGTATACAAATTTTATAGATCAAATTAGGGGTGGGATTTCATTAATACATCTAATCAGCAATTGAAATTTGATACTCAACATTGAAATTGATTTAACTGAATGAAACTTGTACCATAAAGGCATAAATAGTGTGAAAGAAGTTATAGACCTTTATGGTGTGGTGGACTTAGTTTACTAAAACTGGGATAATGGACTTTAAACAAAAGCTGTTAGATAGCCTATCTTGTTTATATGATTATGTGGTTATTGACCCATGAACATCACGGGATCAAAAGGTAATAGTTAAGGAATTCATGAGTAAGTACTATAATTTTTCAAAGTTGTATAATATGTTAATGAAGACATCCGACAGCATGCGGGAGATTAATTTTCATCATGCATCAAGAGCAAAAGCAAAAGCAGAATTAAAGAAAAAAAAAAAAAAAAAAAAAAAAAAAAAAAAAAAAAAACAAGATTAGTTTTTTTTTTTTCTCCCTCTTTTTTCTTTTGGAAAAGGGGTAAATGGTTGCGGCTAGGGTTTGACAGGGTGCCATAAAGGAGGCTGCTCAACTTAGCCACCTAGGTCTGAGGATGAGACTGCTTCGATACCATGTAAGACAATCAAACCCCGCATGTGATACGTTTTATTGATACAATGAAACCCCAATGTACCAAACCCACAATCGGGCTTGGGCCGTATCTATCCTCTAATACTTCTCCGCAATCTGGGAGACGAAATTGCGAAAGATCGAGCCCATCTTTGGGTTTGGGTCTTATAATCTATTACCTAATAGTTTTGAAATGTTCATGACTCGTATTGTGTTTTCATTAACCTCTAAATCGTTAATGTAATGATTGAAACTTGACATTTTCATGTTTTATTGTTATTATAGTGATTGAAGTTTAAATTTATATTTTTCGTGAGGATATCAATTGTATTTATCTTCAATGTTGAGTGAAAATGTAAAATAGTTTGACTCACTAACCCAGTAAACCATGTTAGCAAAACATGAGAAATTGGTAGAATTTAATGATTTGAATCCGATCTTAAAATCTCGATCTTGGCAAAACAAAAACGATTCGAGGTGAGATCTTGATCTTGACAGTCTTGATTTTAACCATCATTATCACAAAATTCTTATGCCTTGATAAAAATTAGCAAGGGCAGCCACCATGCAGCTTTTTATACAGCAAATACATGAGAAATACAGGGTAGAAGATTGGGAGTCGGTTCTGAAACGCATAAAACAGATGGAGTATTTGATATGAAAAGCCGAAATGTTCTATATGTATACACTATAATCTAATCGCTATGATGCTATGGCTATGTTTGGCGCGGAGCTTTTTGGAGCATTTTGGGGCGATGAGCAGTGAGCAATGAGCTTTTTGATTTTTATTGTTCGTTTGGTAAAGGAGCGTTGAGCTTTGCTATTTTTTTAAGAATGCTCATTTTTACAATGCTTCTCTACTTTTACCAAACACACCCTATGTGTCCCTTTTAAGTTTCAACCCTTCAAATGGATTTGGGATATGTGATGGTTTCATTATTTTACACTCTTCAGTGAAACAGTGAAAGTGCTCAAATAGTGGACCAGCGAGAAAAAGGGTAGAAAAACTTGGTTTTAGATCAAATTGTCAGAGTTCAAATGTCAAACATGAAGATATGGAAGCCAACATTCAAGGTGTTCAGACTGATAGGTATTCAAGAACACAACACAGACACACAGATGAATATCAGGGGGTGACTAAAGTTTGCATAAACAAGGACAGATGACTAACAAAAAACTTAGTGACCAGATCGACTAGCACCAACATATTCAAATAAATATAAAACAATCCAAACGGATGATGTCCGTTTGGATATTCTGCATCAATGTTCTGGCTAGATTTGGAACATTTTTTACCATAATTTATTGCCAACAGAATCGATAATAACTTCTGAACCTTATAAACACACGGGTACAATAACATCACAATCTTAAACCAAACTCCAAATATGATCTCAAAACTGGGTGCAACCCCATAAATTTTCGCGACGGAAAACATATAAATATCAAATACTAAAACACTCGAAGAACCAAATAAAAAACATTTAAATCACTCCTTCATACCTTCAGCCTCATCACTAAGCTTAAGTTCTTCAAGCAGTTCATGAACCGGTACTTGTGGCGCATCCTCACCATCAGTCATAGACCCCATTTCCGATGGCTGATATTCTTTATCACGATACAAAGATATATTAAACCTCATCTCAGGGTTCTCTTCAAGTTCCCTCAAAAACTTTTCATACTCAGTCTCCATCCTTTCTTCATCAACTCTACCACGCGTATCACTCACATCAACTTCCATGTTCAAAGACTTAAGCTTCCAGTAACGAGGCTTCCCACTCTTCTTCGCCCTTTGTTCCTCATAACTCTTTTTAACCAAAATGACATCCTGAATCTGAAGACCATGATACTTATCTAACTCCATATCGTTACTATTTGCAGCCTGCATATCATAACCAAGAGCATGATCACCAACATTTAACAAATGTCCAAGATGAGTCTTGCCAATGAACCTGACATCATTTTTCCCTAAATCAGATGCACGGGCCACCTCAACATGAGCCATGACGTACTTTGACCCGCCAACATTAAGCTCAGCCGAAAAGGGTTCTATATCAATGATTACATACTCAACAAGCTGTTTAGAAGACATAAGTGAAGTAAATGCGGTTCTATAATACTGTTCAGCATCAAGAAAACAGTATTGTAAAGTCGACGGGTCGAGCAACGCGATACTGTTGGTGACTTTAGTGCAGAGAACAATCGGGCCAATGTTTCCGAGACTAGCGGATAGTTTTGGCGGAAGACAAATCAAATCCTCACGACAAATGGGACAAATTTCGACTGAAAATGTATACTTATAGTTATAAGTATTGCTTTTCTGATCTTGTGACACAAGTTGTTTGTCACTTCGACTCTTAATGGGGACCACTTTTTGAACAAACTCAACAAACTTTACCGCGTGACTACGGTTGGAGAAAAAGAAATCAATCCCATGATCCATTTGTTTGATTCTGATCGACCTGGCAGCAGCATCATGTTTCAAGATAAGCTGCTCTAAATAAAAGAACGTTCTTCTGTGAGAAACATGCTGTCTTAGCTGAACAGCAGCCACCCACTGATCAGGATTCGCTTGAACTCGAGAACATGACTCACACATCTGATCTTGAACAACATACTCAACCATATACGCCTGTTCAAGAACCGCACCGTTAAGAACCTCTTGTTGGACTTTGAGTTTAACTTTGATACGTTTTGAGTGAGGTTCGGTCCAGATGAACTCGGCGTGTATCAATCTTACTTTGTTGAGGTTCTTAAGACGTTTGACACAGAAGGTTAAGAGTTCTTTGGATTCTAGTTGGGCTTTGATCCAGGTTTTAGGTGGTTGTAAGTAGCAGTCGCATTCAGGGCAGTGGATGATGATGACGTGTTTTTGTAGACCTTCGGTTATGTCTATTTCAGAACGGAGACATTTGACACACATGTTGGCGGCATTTGGTTGCATTGGTATGCCACATTTGCAACATAACACGTGGCCTATGGTTTGGTGGACAGTAAACATTCCTGCTTGTCCGGCCATTGCTGCACAAAAGTTTAAGATTGCTTATTATACTAAATCTAGTGAAGGCTTTTTTTATCATAGCAGTTTGACATAACCAAACTTAAACCCCTCGGAGGTGTTTCGGGTTTTGCTTATTTGAGACTATGAAAATATGCAAATAGCCAAATACCAACTTTTTTTTTTTTTTTTTTTTAACCAACTAATTTTCATTTTTTTTTTCATTAAAAAAGACTTTTATAACGGATTACAATAAGATGGCAGGCAAACGGGCAACAAGCTGTGCCGCAACCCCAAAACCAATTCTACTAAAATACCAACATGTTTAGAAATATAAGCCGAAATCAAATAAGCTCATAAGCCCATAAATAAGCATAAACAAACACCCCCTATATCTATAAGCTCATTATGATATTATCCTGATTGTAATTTAATAAAAGGTAACTAACACATAGAATGAAATTAAGATTAAATCTTATGATGATAACATATTAAAAATTAATGAAAGTTGTAGCAGTAGTGAAAGAAAACATACCAGCGATGTGAGGAGGGACAAGTTAGTTCTAGGGTTTTAGGAATTTAATAAGCTGGACTAAATACATATGGGCCCACCTTAAAGCCCAGTGCTTCTTCATGGGTTGATATCTAGCCCAAAACCTATAAAATCTTTTCATTTTTCCCTAAAACTTTTAACGGCATGTTTCGTAGAGGGAAATTAGAAAGGAGAAATGGAAATGAATCAAATTTCTTTGTTTGGTATGTTAGAGAAATAAAAATGTGGAGAATTTGTGGAGAATTGGTAGTGCAATTGTTTAACTTTCATTTCCACTACTTTTAGTTGGGAAATAAGAGAAATGAGAGTATTTTGTATAAAATTTATTTTTTTAAAAACTTTTAAAAATAATTATTATTTTTTTTAAATTTAAAAATAATGATTTTTTTAAAAATAATTTAAAAATTTAGAAATAGTTTATTTTAAAAAAATTAAAGAAAGTAAATAAATTTTTAAAAGATATTTTTTAAAAAAATAAATTTTTTAAAATAATTATTTAAAAAAAAATAAGATTTAAAAAAATATATTTTTAAAATAAAAAAAATAATTTAAATAATTTTTTAGAATTGTTATTTAGAAAAAATAACAAACAAATATATGTGAGTCTCATATCACAAAATGTTTTTTTTTTTTTTTTATTTTTTTTTTTTATTTTTTTTTCATTTCTCGGGTCAAGTCTCTCTTGTTACCAAACATTAGAATTGAACAAAA
Organism: Chrysanthemum seticuspe; assembly: GCA_019973895.1. Lineage (NCBI taxonomy): Eukaryota > Viridiplantae > Streptophyta > Magnoliopsida > Asterales > Asteraceae > Chrysanthemum > Chrysanthemum seticuspe. The sequence continues at coordinate 355,097,705 of BPTQ01000008.1, read as the reverse complement.
TTCTCTACTGATTTCTATTATCTGAATTTATATTCTGTGTTTCATTTCATTTCTTTGAAATTCTCTCTACCAAACATGCCATTAGGGTTTTGCTAACAACAACCCTAAGGGTTGTCATTAAGATGCTTTGGTTACTACAATTTATAATAATATAATTCATCCAATCACATATTTCCGGAATTTTCTTCACTTTTTTCGGAACTATCAACCAATCAGAATCATTCAAAAGAGATATTGTAATGAAAATTATATGCTTAATGACAACCTTTAGGGTTGTTGTTAGCAAAACCCAAAGTTTAAATCAGCTAGGTTATGGGATGCCGACTGGCCGTTACCCTTCGCTAAAGTCCTAACCTTAACCTCTTTCACCCCTTTCGAGTGCCGACTAATCGATTACATACAATTTTAATGATTACTAACTAGTTTTTTTAACAACAAAATTCGATAAAATTATAACTAGCAAGAGACTAGATAAATAAACTTATACAAGAGATAATAGAATTTCTTAACCAGTCTAACCAAGTCAAATTTAAATCCTTATGCCGATGTGAGATCATGAGTGTGATAGAACCTAGTTTCTTTTTATTAGTGTCTTTAGTTGGAGGTTTTAACACAAAGCAACTTACATGGTCGAGTTGATTAGGGTTATATAGCCCGACCTGATATAACTATATATGTTATGAGTTCGGAATTGGGTAACTATATATGTTTTTTTCTTAAACTGAGTGTCTTTTAAGTATGAGCATAATTACTTGGGGACGGAGGACATAGAACCACAATAAGCAATCCCAAACACCCTATTGATTTAACTGGTCCGTATGGTCTATGGGCTTAATTTCATTCTTAACACCTTATTATCTCATAACTTAAGTTTAAAGATTTCTAGGAGGGTGTTGTTTACGCTTATTTGGGGCTTACGAGCTTACGTGATTTTGGCTTATTTTGAGACTTACGACATATGTCTCAAAATAAGCCGGAAAATCGAGACAAGGACGAATGGCACGTGGAAGCTGTCAAGACCTACCTGACGGAAATATGCTTCAACAGTTTGACTGATATGAAAATTATACTTAGTGGGTGCTTTGGATTGCTTCAAAAAATGTACTTATAAGCTGCGTAAAAGTAAGTACTTTTAGAACAATGTTTGAGTTTACTTATTTTGTAAAAGTTGCAATAATAATTGAAAAAGGTAGTTGCTAGTTGTAACCTTAAAATGGGTACATGAGCTTTTCGTTGTCAGGTCTAACTTCAACCCAATGAAGCCTAGTATAGAGCAAAATTGTTTTCAAAGATGCCATATAACTCTAAAAAAACTAATGGCATCAGATGGTGACTTTGACTCCTAAAGTCAAATATACTCGTTCAAAACTTCAGATTCATGAATATTCTTCAATCTTCGCTAAATCGCGTACATTTCTGTATAACTAAATACCAAGTAACACAAAGACATATACATATCCATACCAACTATATATCGGTGCAAAAATCATCGCGATTCATGAAATTCATATCACATCTGCTTAAAAGTTCCTATGTTTGACTTAAGAAGTCAAAGAAGAAAAACTTGTCATGGTTAACAGATTCAGACCGGGTAGTGATGGTGAGATCGTTTCAGACACTTATAAATGACAACCTTCTTTGAAACTGTAGGGTACAAAAAATCAATATCACAAGTGCTTGTGCTCCAAAAACTATTCAATTATTCTATGATCATTTGATGGCACATCGCCAAAAGTAATTGGTTTCATACTTTCATAAAAGCATTCAGTCATGTCGATAAACTGTAGAACCATGTGTTGGGTATATAAGCCTGCGGAGAGCAGCCCTTACAGCCCTTATTATTATACATTCGAAATAAAACAACTTGCTTGTATCAGCAATTGAATCCGAATCAACAGGTAGAGGCAAAAAGCTTGTATTGGTGTTCCTCAAATTGACTTAACTGATATGGTTCAGATATGATTATGATATTGTGAAATGAAATACTACTGATATTTGATTTAAGAAAACTTGATATTAATGGCAACACAGATAATTGTTTAGATCTACCAGCAAGGAATTCTTAACATGGGTTAAGCTTTTAGGTCTAAAGATGAAAACTTGAAGGAAACTGGGGTATGTCAGTAGAATCCGACTAACGACAACTTTACAATAGAGGGGTCTGAAACGTGTTGTCTTACATCAAGCCTGCCATCATGATAATCAAAACAGCACCAAACTAAAAAGCTCATTTTTCTTAATCAGATAGAAATAGATCGTTCAACTCAAATGTCTCAGATTCTTCGTCTTCACTACCATTTGCTACTTCTAACGCAACAACATCTTCCCTCATCATTCTCCTACAATCAATTACTCCGTAATTCATTACTAAATCAAACCTCAATTGCTAACCCAAAGAAAAGATCAATAAAGAAACAAAAAAGTACACTCACTTTTCTTCCTCGGTTAGGTGTAATGAATACCCTTTTGAAGTTTTTCTTCTTCTTCTTTCTTCTCTTTTATCAACCATCTCAAACAGTTTGTTCCTACAATTGGAGAAACAATATGGGCTTATACTTGAGTCGAAATAGAATTGTAGATAAAATAAGCAAAACTGATAGAAATGTAGAATACTAACTGTTCTTGTATCAAGGCCGCTGTTATTACCCAAGCTTTTCTACAATCAATGCGTTAAAAAAATGAGCCAGGACAATTAGAGTTTATATAACCAAAATTAAACAATTAACTAAGGCACAAAAAAATTGATGTATACTCACTTTTCATTATGGGTTAGAGATGAATACTTCGAGGCAAATACTTTTGAATTATCACCCTCTGCTATTTTTTCTGCCACAATCAATCTTTTTGTTAATAAATTGAACCTCGCAGGAAGTTAAATCGCATAAAGCACAAATGCCTAACATAACCGTACTTTGATTAACAGACAACTTTTCATACTAGCTGCATGTACATGAAATGTGGCGGCATAAAAGGTGCAGAAGGTGATGGTCGTTGGTGATAATATATGGTAATAACGATGAAACTTGGGTAGTTGCGTTGCGGATTTGATCCACAAAACAATCTCTTTTCTCACCATATTAACCACTTTCCCAAATGAATTGATCACTCTAAATGAAACATAATAAAAATAACATAACCGTCAATTTAATGTGCACTTAAAAGTTTATAAATAAGCAGAAAGGAAAGAGGATAAAAGCATGAAAGCAAAGAACACATCCCATCAATCTATCAATTTGTCAAAACATGTGAACACCAAATTTAAAAATCTAAATGAATATTGAGACGCAGAACAGGGCCGAAATTAACCATGTTCAACGCCTCAGTCTTAAGCTAGCGGGCAGGTTTTAGACCCCGGAGTTCGTATATGCTATCAATGCACATACACATATCCAAATCTAATGTTGAGCTGATCGAATCAATGGTTATTAACAGGGTGTTTGGGATTGTGTTTTGCAGTCTGATTATAGCATTTGCAAAATGCAAATAATGAGAAAACTGCGTTTGGCAAAACATTGGAAGAAAGTGATTATCCCCGGGTTTTTTTAGAGACAGAACGCAATTTTAAATACTCAGTTTGTTTTGAAGACGCAATCCTGATCCCGAAACACCCTACTAGGCATGTAAAGAGAGGCAGCTACAAATGTGTCACAATTTCACATTGCTGCATAATTTTTTTCTTGTAATGTAGCTAAAGCAATGTTACTAGAACTTTGACATAAATCAAAAGAAGCTTCACCGTCCTACCACTATGGCGCTATGTAGATATATAATTACACTTAAATGTATTACACGTAGCTAGTTCCAAACAAATGATTAAACAAGAGGGGGGGATATCCGAGGTACAACTTCACGATTACATAAAAAGGTAAACAAAATGAGGCTTTCCCCATTCAAGTTACGTGGTGGTGACTGTTTCGGACCATTTCCATAATCACCCCAAACCTTTTACTAAGATGTGTCCGGACCCTTTCCTAACTAGTCAGGCTTGAACCTTAGGCCACTTTGGTGGTGGTTTAAGGGGGTGTTTGTTTAAGCTTATATATATGGGCTTATGAGCTTATTTGATTTCAGCTCTGGCTTATTTGAAGACTTAAATTAGTATTTTGGTTAATAGAAAATTATAAGGATAGTTACCACGCAAGTGATTCAAACTAAACGGACTTTCAGACTTATCATCCATCCAGAGCAATTCTGCAAAACCAACTGAGAATTTTCTAATTCCGAATCTACTTGCTTTAGGGTGGGTTTGTCTTAAAAGTTGCAGGTGTACCGGGCTAAAATGGGCTAATGGACTCTTAATAAGAAAAGAAGAAAAAAAATAATAATATTCTTTTATTATTTATTTATTTTATTTTATTTGGATAGTCTGAAGTTAGCAAAAGTAACGTCCGTGGTCGTAAGGGGATTAATTTATCCACTTATCTGGTTATTGACTCGTGAACATGAACATCATACTCATTCACGCACTTTGCCGAAAATCTATCTGGAAGTAGTCTCCTTGCCCCCAAGAGTAGATTTAAGATTTTTCTACATTCTAAGTTCTTCATACTCTACTCAGAGAGGATTAGGCATTGTCGTTGTTGATATTGTAGTATATACCGGTGATGGAAATTTATGAGTATAGGAATTGAGTTGACCTTATAGTGAATCAAAGGATGTTAATGTTATTGTTTGTGAAAGCTTATTATTTTTAGTGGTTCAAGCCCACTAACAACACGCTCAAGTCAAGCCCAAAAAATAGAAGTCTTGACAAGAACTATGTAAACCCAGGCCTGTTAACACTTTTTAGGATGCATAGTACATGCATAAGATACAAATGTTCCCAACTGTCACTAACTGTTAAGACGTACGAGTCCAACATAGCATAGTAGGGAACGCACGACCAACAAAATAGGAGGCACAAAACTCTTTTGTACGAGCCAAAGAGCGTAAGCCACCTGTCCTCCTTATTTGTTCCTATATGACCAGCACCTGACTCCCTCGTAGCCGTTGATCATCTCTCAATAGTTTATCTCTAAACCTTACTTATCTCTATATAAATAGAAGGCAACACACGTAACTTCAAAAGCTCGTTTTTCAGCTTTTTTGCTTCTCCTATGTCCCGCACATCATTACAAATGTGAGTACCACATCTCGTGTCATACACTCAAGATTTATTAGAAAAACTATATAGCGCTATAACAAAAATACCTGGATTAGATGATATATTTTAGATACTTCATATTTTTATATCGAATTCCTTATAATTACGACATAATAAATAGCAAAAAAGTATATTTTATGTGCATATATTCTTTAATGCGTTATTCATTATTGTAGGCATGAGGCGAGTACATTTAAGCAAAAGTACGAAAATTTGAGCATTTATCGAAGATTTTTGAAATTCGAAAAAAACTGATGAAAAGCCCAATGAAATAGACCCCGCTTAAGCCCATTATAGGCTCAAGCTAAACCCACTTTGCTAGCCTTATTAACTCGATGCAAAGAAAAAATTATATATATACAAAAACTATTGTACTGCTAGTCCATATACCGTCGCCAACTAGGTCCAATATGGCCATCAAAGTAGGGGTGTTAATCGGTTCGTTTATCCGGTTGTTCGGTTCAGTTAGTTCGTTTTATTTATTTGTTTTCTGTGTAAAACCAAAAACCGAATAGAATAACTGAAATCGAACCGATTAACCAAAAATCAAACCAAATAACCAGAATTACCTAATTTTATTTATTTATTGCGGAAAAAAAAAATCAAGCTTAAAAAAGTTTATATGTATACTCTGAAAGAGTTTTAGTGTCTTTTTTTGTATATAAATTTATAGAAATAATATATATTTATGTGAGTTCGGATTTTGGTTAATTATGTCAAAATCATATCTGAACCGAAAATTGAATATTTATTTTGGCTCGATTAGGTTTGACAAATTCGACTCTATTATAAATTCAGTTCAATTTTTTGTTTCAATTTAATTTTAATTTTCAATTTTACAAATGAAACTGAATTTACACACCCCTCCATCAAAGTAGGGGTTTTCATGGGTCGGTTAATAACCGAATAAACCAAAAACCGAACCCAAACGAACCGGAAAAAATCGAACCGAACTTATAAGCGAACCAAATTTATCAAATCCGAACCGAACTGAACTAAAAATTCGGTTTTCGGTTTAGATATGGTTTTGGCTATCTGAAAACACTTTATATATATATTTTGTATATATTTATATGTACAAAAAGATCAGTGAAATTTTATCCTAATATATATATATATATATATATATATATATATATATATATATATATAAAGAAAAAAACAATTTATGTTTGAAATATTTTTTTTTCCAAAAATCTATTTAGTTAAATTAAAAAAGTATATTAATTCGGTTTTCGGTTTTGACCCGTAACCAAGCAGAACTTCGGTTCGATTCTCGGTTCGGGTTGATCATAAATATTTTTGGTTCGGTTCGGTTTTCAGTTATGCCAAAAAAATAATCGAAGAAATCGAATCGAATAAACCAATTACTCCAAGAACAAAACCGATAATACTCCTGCATCAAAAAAATAATGAGGATTGTTGTTTTTGTTTGTGTCCAGCCAGCGATTGAAGACCACACAAGGAAATTAATTCCTTCAAGCGAGTGAGGCACCAAAACTTCACCCACTCTCACCCCACTATTGCATCCAACAGCGAATCAGAATCCGCCACGTGGAGATCTTGTCGAAAATTAGTACGAGGAGTGCAGCAGATTTTTAACTTGGTCGGCAAGTTGAGCACTTTTTGTCAAGTTTCATACCTTTAGGGATCATTGTGAAAATTTTAAAACCCTATTCTTATTTGTTAAAAAGGTCTTTTATAAAAAAGGAAAATGATAAAGAGGCTTATATTATTTAGGGTATGTTTGGCACTAGTAGGAGCTGGAGCGGTTCGCTTGAGCGGGTTGTTGTAGATGGTTAGTCTAGCATGTTGCTGGAGCTTTTTTCAAACGTTAGTTTAACTGGCATTCCATTTAGTAGCTTATTTTTTTTTTTAACATGTTTCTTCAAGCTATGTCGGTCAAACAAGACTTATTTTAAATGGTAGCTTATTTTTCCAAAAAAATAAGCTCATGCTATGATAAGCTCTGATAAGTTCGCACGCCAAACTTGCCTTAAACATGTGTGACATAATTCTGATAGTTTATGAAAAAAAATGAATCTTATAGTTGCAACTAACAAGTAATGCACCACAAACTTAAGCATGAATTTAAACACATTTTTAGACCTCCAAATCAATTCCTCTTTATAAAAACCATCCAACCTCAAACACATATCATCTTTTTTTTTTTTTTTTTTTTTTTTTTTTTTTTTAGTTTCTTACGTTGCCAAAAAGTGATTTGTCGTAAACCGACAGTTAAAAATTCTTAAATAGATAGAATAAATATCTGATATGATAAGAATTTAATCCATTGAATTATATTAAAATGAGCTAAACATAACATAAGATAAGAAAACTAATAACTAACAAAAATACAATCTAAAATTATATATTACCGAAACAAGCAAAATGCAAGGATCTAAACACGTATATAAAATGGAATATGTTTGTCTAGAAATTAGGGATGATAAAAAAATTCGTACTCGACGGGGACCCGATCCCCAAACCCAAGTTGACTGGGGAATTCCCGAGTTGACCGGGGATGAGTATGGGGACGGGGAATCCCTGAGTTGTGAACCGGGAATGGGGCGGGATGGGGATAGCATAAATTCCTGAACCCGAACCCGAACCCGAACCCAAACTTTTAATGTACTAATATGTATAAATTATATGTATATTATAAATTTTACTAATTGAGGAGCGAAACGACGTCGTTCGCTACAGTAAAAACCCGAAGTTGACCCGGTTTCATGTGAGAGAACGTACAGTGTTTTTCCCCTTTTTCTGTCGTTTAGAATGTTGGAAAAAGGCTTAAATTGTCGTTTCGGGTAACAAAGGACCCGGATTACATGACAACCCCTCACATCCATCACCACCGCCTCACTCTGCGTTATAATTTTCCAGAACCTCCCATCCCCATATCAAAACACACACGTGCGCACACACACACACACAGACATGGGCAGAAATCGCAATAAAAAAAACGGTGATTCAACCTAAAACGAAATCATCAGTTTGATGAAGAAGAAGAACCAAATAGTGAATCTTGAAACTGCATGTTTGCGTAACTGGATTTGGTAAGTTTATCAACCCTAATTGCATTTGTTTAATTTAGTTAAATTTGGGTTTATTTTGTATAATCACTACTACAAAACTGGGCAAATGCTACGGAAATTTGCAACGGAAATTTTCTGTTGCAAATCTCCAACGGGTTTGCAACATATTTTCAACGGATTAGCAATGACACAGAAACCCGTTGCAAATCTGTTGCAAAAACTAAAGTAATTTCTTTTATAGTTATTTTTAAATATTCCGTTGCAAATCTGTCAAGATTATTTGAAATTTGTAACGGATTTGCAACGGAGTATTAAAAAAATATGTAAAAGAAACTAGTATTGGCTTCCATTGCAAAACCGTTGCAAAATTTTAAATAATTGTTATGGATTTGCAACGGAATAAATATAATAATTTAATTTCAATTTATATTTAATAATCCGTTGCAAATCCATTGCAAAATCATTTGGGATTTGAAACAAAATATTTAAAGTAAATATAAAACAAAATATCAATATTAAGCCGTTGCAAAATCGTTGCAACTTTTTGTATAATTGCTACTGTTTTGCAATGAAACATGATCATATTTTTTTATTTTTTTTATTTTCTATATTTCGTTTCAATCCGCTTGCAATTTACAAAATAATTGCTACGGATTTGCAACGTTAACCAATAAAATCTTGTTTCCAATTTGTTTTCAATATTTTGTTGGTATTTTCGTTGTAAAGTTTGAAATAATTGTTGTGGTCATGTAACATATATTATTATTAGTTTCTTTTTATAATTCTACTGAAAATTTCTTTGTAATTTGCTATGGAATTGCAACGGATTTGAAAAGTTTAATCATTTCTAATTATTTTGTGTCAATCAGTTTAGTATTGTATTATGTTGAAGTGAGTTGTATTGGTTTTCTATGTGTTGCAATGAGTTAGTATTATGTATTCATTGGTTGTTAAGTTATAGTAACATATTGTAATAAGAAGCTATATTATAACTAGCGTATTCGGTTGTATTGAGTCTGCATCGGTTGAAAATGGGTTGTACTATGTTCCTTAACTTATTGTGATTCGTATTGGTTATATTTAGTCTTTATTTGTTGGAATTGGTTGTATCGTTCTTAATGTGTAATCGGATAAATAAGGAAGATGACAAGTCGATTTGTGTTTTGAATACGTCAGAGTGCGATTCTTGTTTTGAAAAAAAGGGAAAATGAATACATTTGTTAGATGGCGAAAATATTGAATATGATCACATTTGTTCACGAAACCGTTAGATAACCGTACATTTATTTCTACTAATACATATAAAACAAATAATATTGAACATACCAACACACGTTGGAAGCCAAATTATGAACCAATCGATTGTGTATCCAATACTTGTTTCCTATAACGTATGAAAATTAATGCCAAGCCCACTAATTACACGTTGAGCTAGGTCATGCCCATTACCAACACTTTATAAGCCCATTATCAATAGTTGACAGACACGTATACATTACATGTTGCATATGGCTGGGAAAGCCTCTTAGGCCGCGTATCATACACCTACGAGAATATGGGACGGGCACGCGACTAAGAATATGGGACGGGCACGATCAGGTTTGAACCAAAGAAAGAATTCCATTTGTCATTCTTGTATGCCCGTTAGATGATTAACAACCGTTGATCATCCACATGGGTTTTATCCCAAACAACACAACCATTCCAATCCATTTTTAATCACGTGTTACATACCATACGTAAACATCATCTATTTGTAATGAATCTTTAGGAACCCACACTTCACAGTAGATGCTTGGTAAAGGTTTTATTTGTTCATATACTTGGCATGGATAGTTTTTGCTCTAGCAAACTTAAACTATGAATATTAACAGACTTTAAGAAACCCGATAACCCAACTAACCCAACCCGAATCAACTCAAACTAGATAAACAAAGCTTATAGGGTCGGGTTGCGGGTTACCTTTTCCTAGTTGAAAACCCGAATCCACTCGACTCGATAAACCCAATAACCCCCCGATAAAACCCTCAACTGTAATTAGGGGTGTTAATCGGGTTCGGGTTGGTTGGGTTCTAGTCAATTCGGGTCGGGTTAAATTTGGGTCGATGCTAAAAATGACATATTCGATTCCGAACCTATTTAAACTCGGGTTAGTCGAGTCCACTTGGGTCGCGTCTATTCGGGTTTGGGTCAACCAAAATATGAATAAAATGGTTATAAAGTTGCCTATTTGTTTTGATCGAAATACATAATTTATATGAATACCATTATTTCGGTCAAATGGGTCGACCCGATCAACGCGAGTTAGACAAATAAAGTTGCCCTTAGGCTTCCCATAGTCGACTGTAAATAGTCGGTCACATACTTTGGTCGACCGACTTTGAAGTCGGTCACATCGACTGTGGTATATTGGTCACATATTGGTCGAGCAAGAAAAAAGAAACCGGTCTAAAATTAGACCGATTATTACGCACATATTTTTTTTTCTTTTTTTTTTGTTGCTTTCTATTTATTTGACTTGGTCACCGACTATGACAACTTGGTCGTGTCTGATCATCGGAGAGAGAAAACTGATGTGACAAAGGATGACTCGACTCACGACCGTGTGGGTAGCCTTATTTTTCCCGCCTATGATTACTTTCATTTTCCCGCTTGCCCCCAAATCATTTAGCGCCCAAGTCCCATTTTCATTTCCCGCTTAGTTTTTGTCTAGATATTAGTGGTGGTCTTTTGTCCACATGTGAGAATAATAGATCTGGATCTCACATAAAACACTTTCCATCCAAAATTCATCACCCCCATCTCTCACAACTCTCTCGACGCCACCACTGAATTCCTGACCATCTCCACTCGAAACAACCACCACACGAAGCAACTACCAAGACCACTTAACCTACTGTTGGGTAAAATTATTATCTATTTGTTCCTATGTTTATAATTGTATATATTTATGTAAAATTATGTTCGAATATAGGCAATTTTTTGAATTTAAGCTATTCTTATTTGTGATGAAAATATATATGGCTGATTTTGATTAAATGTAACTGATAATATGGCTAATTTTGATTATGTTTTTAGTTATAGTTATGAAGTATTTTGATTTAGGAGTTTCACCTATATGTGGCTGAAATTGATTATGCACAATTGATTATGCTATGTGATGTCAATTTTTATAGTTATAAGTTATATGCCGTAATATCATAAGCTTATTTTTTCAAGCTGTAATATCATAAGCAGTAGCAGTCAAGAATCTGGCCTCAAGATAATGGGCGTTTATAGCTTTTGTGTATTTTATAGCTTGGTTGTTTGTAAGAATTATAATTACCTGACACCTTCATTCCTTCACACATGAACTCTAGTAAACCAACTTTCACATGAAAAAATATTAAAGCAAGAACAAAAGGAAAATCACAGGTTGCAAAAAGTCAAAAACTGGTAGCAAAATTTATAGTCAAGTTGGCCTGTGATGTATTTGAATGAATAGCTATAAAAAAGGTACACTAATAACAAGAATTGAATAGCTATAAAAATCACTGGTCTAGTACCTGTTATCTTTTGACACAAGGACAAGAGCGATGATGATTGTATATTGAACAGTTGGTAGATTAATGAACTGATAATTAACCAACCTTATGTTTAATCTAATCTAGTGGGAATGTAGGTTAGTATTTAGTATGTATATCAATTTATATATATACAATTAGTATCTACTATATATTACAGAATTAGCTAGCAATATTTTACCTGATTATTTCTCTTGTTCTTGTATTCTTTATCTAATTTTAAGTTGATCATTTCAAATATGCTAATTTATCAATTTTTTTGTTGTTGTAGATTCTCATGTCAAGTGGACGGAGACGTAGTGGTCCTAGGCCTTCACACGGTAATATCAGTGGCATTGGTGGTGTTGGACAAATGTTGGTGGATAATCACCAGATTGATGATGATAATGATGAGGATGTAGGGGTGACTGAACCAGATGTTGAAGCATCAAATGCCATGCGAGGGTCAAATATCCCCAATCCATTACCTGAACCGGCAGATCGTCCGATGATTAGCATATCTGCAGACGAGTAAAAACTATTGTTTTGCATTCATATTATGTTTAAATAGCGTAATTAACTGATACTAATACCCATGTTTCATTTTTTCTGTTTTATAGGTTTGATGATCAGAAGTCTGTTGGACATTCCATCACGTCGATTCTTCAGTTTAGGTTTTGTGAACCTTGGGCAACATGGGGCTTTGTTCCACGAGAGAAGAAAGACCAAATGTGGCTTCGTTTTAAGGTTTGCCTCTATTTACAAATTTAAAAAGCATATAAATATATTAAAGAGTATTTCCAGTCCCTCATTAATGATTGTTTTAAAACTCCAAGTCGGTTTTGACGGTTTCATTGCCTGTTAGAAAAATAGGATGGTTTATTATTGCGATATGTAACAGGATACAATGGTTTTATTAGATATGATGAAGGTATTCACTTCTAGTCACTTATTAACGATTATCTTATGTGCAGCAATCCTATCAATGGGATCCAAGAATTGATGAAGGTATTCGAAAACGTTTTGTGAAACATGCCTCATCTCGTTGGAATGGTATGTTGAATGCTGCTAGAACAAGAGCCATACGCTTGTATGAGAAAAACAGTAAGGTTCCTTTTGATGATGATTATAGTCGACTTGCCCAATATAACCCTACTTGGATGAAACAAGATTGTTGGCTACCACTACTACGTGATGTTTGGAATAAGGATGATTGGAAAGCTAAATCAAAACAAAACAAGAATAACAGAAACACGTCAGTTGGTGGCCATCATACTTGTGGGTCTAGGAGCTTTAACTCAACCAGGAAATACTTGGTAATATAATTTCCAAATTGACTTGTACTATATGATATATCAATATGTAATAATAGAAATACCTTCAATGCAACATGTAGGAAAGCAAACATGGGCGTCCTGTACGTTCCACTGAGCTCTTTACCCACTGCCATGCTATGAAAGGGACGAAGCCGCTGGATCAACCACCAATTGTAAGCAGGTCTGGTGGTTCAAACAGGCCAGCCGAGGCAAACGGGTCAGCAGGAACAAATGGGTCAGCTGAGGTAAATGGGCCAGCAGGGGAAAACGGATTAGCTGGGGCTAACGGGTCAGGTGGGGCAATCGGGTCAGAAGCGTCAACGTCAACTAGGGTTGGAGAGTCGAATGAGGTAGGTGAGTCAAGCGGAGGTCAGGCGGTTGAGCCGAGATGGGTTAATGAAAAGTCACGTGATCATATGGTATGTATCCAAACCTCTTTTTGATTAGCCACTTTTAGTAGATCACTATTAAACTTTAAAACAATTAATCGTTATTTTGGGACTGTTTATAGGAAAAATATCAAGAAGGCATGGTTGAGAGTCATGGAGAGAACGTTGAATCACACCCACATAATGAGGAACTATGGAACAAAGTCACTCCGCCTAATAGGGGAAATACATTTGGGGCATACAATGCATCTGATCCCATATTGTTGTTAACGGGAACGGCTTCTACTCATAATGCCAGTACCTCACATCCACCAATGAGATTTGAGAAGGTTAGCTTATTATTGTTCATTTTCATGGCATATCTAATTTAGTTATAAGAAAACACAATGTGTTGCTGTTACAGTAGGTTAATGGGTCAAATTTTATTTTTATTTTTAAGTTAACTGAAAAAAAGACCAAGAAGCTTATTTGAATAGGATTGTATTGATATAACTGATTTAGTTCACAATTTAATGCTGTTGTGATTCCTGTTAGAAATACCCAGTTAGAAATTAGCCAAGTTGATATATATGAAGAAGCTGTTTGTTCCAGAATTTAGTTCACAAGTGGTGTAGTTACAGGATTTTGGTATTGCTTGATATAAACTGTTTATTCACTTTAAAACATGAACGAAATTCAATAACATGCCATCCCTGAGTGGTTTAGAGTAAGCACTTTTAAATAAGCAAAAAATTAGGAAAATAAACAATTCCATATACACCCTTTAGTTGTTTTGCTATCGTAAAGGATTAACTAGGTGCGGGTCAATAATAGACATACTGAAGAACTAGACTTGACTAGAAAAATAACTTAGAAGCTAGATTCTGATGCTAAACGCTTCTTCAAGTAGTGTTTTTAGGAAAGGCAATACGTACCCAAATTATTACATCAAGCTTGAGGCTTAAGGTAGGCAAGTGCCTGATGCCTGCATTGAGTTCGGGATTGCTTATATGTAAAATAATTAGCTTGTTTATTACTCTGTATTTTAATAAAATCTGAAATCACTAGCAAAAGTCTACATTACAGAACTGAAACAAACTGTTGGCGTCATTATCACTAAAAACAAACTATTGCTTTTGTGGGCTAGGTTGAAGTGCTAGAAAAATCGTTGAAGGACTTGGAGCAAGCGCGAGCGAAAGACAAGGAGATTTTTGATGAAGCTATTGAACAAGAAAGAAAGCTTAATGAAGAAAAGCTTGAGACATTTAAGGAAGAAATGAAGAAAGAAGCAAATGAGAGGCTCGCCGAGGCGTTGGCACAATTGAAGGAGCAAGCTCCTACTCCCCATTCCGCATAAACATTTGTTGATTAAGGTACACTTCGTGTTTTATACACATTTTGTTTTGAAGTAGTACGATGGATTTGGTAAACTTTGTGGATTATACACATTTTGTTGAGAAGTGGTGCATCCGGTAGGATTTGCTTTGTTACACTTCGTGTAATTCACTTTTGGTTTAGAAGTAGTTTGGTAGGACTTGATACATTATGTAATATGATATTTGAATGTTCGTCTAATTATTAATTTAGGTTTCAATTGTGCGTTTGGGATTATTTAGTTTTAGATATTTCTATATTAAGGAAAAATTAGCTAAATGCAATTTTATATATAAAAATGCATATTTTTGTAACGGAATCATTTCGTTGACACTCCGTTGAAAACTCGTCACAATTTTACACCGTTTCATATCCGTTACAATTGCATACCGTTGCAAAATCCATTGCTACTTTATGCCGTCGCAAATCAATTGCAAAGTTATACCGTTGCAATTTCGTAGCAAATTTATTCCGTTGCAATCTCGTACCAACTGTTATCCGTTGCAAATTTTTTTGAAAATATGTACCGTAACAAAACCGTAGAAAAACTGTTGGAATATGATCCGTTGCAAAAACGGTTGCTAATTTAGAACGGACTTTTCTTGGTTGGAAAACCGTTGGAATATTTTTAACCCCGTTAGAAATCCGTTGCAATTGAAATTTCCATGGAGCATTAACGCTACGGTAGGAATCCGTTGCAAATCCGTTGCAAATGGCCATTTGCAACGGATTTGCAACTGATTCCTACCGTAGCATTAGCCCACTTGTGTTGTAGTGAATTAATGGTGAAGTTAATTGAATTATTGGTTTTTCTGACATCCATTTGTGGAAGATGGAAGATATGATTTTGAGTTGCAATTTTATGAATGTTATGTATGTAGTGCGTTTAAGATAAACTGTTTTTCTTCTTGATTGTTGGTATGCCGATAATCTGTAGGGAAATCATGTTTGCATCCAAAATCAATGACACCTTTGGCATGGCATCACCAAGACAGTGGTGTTTGCAGCCATGATGTGTTACTCGAAGCCATGAAGGGCGTTTATTGAACTGCTTTATGTGTGATATTGAGGCTGCCATGAGTATGAATGAGTCGAGTTAAAAGTGAGATTCGCCGTATGCTGCCATGGCAGCCTGTTAAGCTTGCAGCCATTGCAGGTACATCCACGTGTTCCTAACTGCTACCCTATCTCAGGCTAAAAAGTATGATAACGGGAACCCATAACCGGTTATGAGTTGAAGTAGTATGCACATTGGCACGGCATATTACTGTATTTGCAGCCATGGAAGTTCCACCTGTTTTTTTATGATCCTTTTACCCACTATCAGGAATGAAGCTTTGGTTGTCTCGCTTTTAGCATACCATGTATGGGTTCAATAAACCTGAAGTCGTAGGCCTGTTGGCGAGGCAAGTTAATAGGCTTGCAGCCATGGCTTATGCATCCTCTGTTTACCGATCCCGGAAACAGTAATATCTCATATCCCCTCACAAACGGTTGTGCTACCAACAAAACCCATTTTTGCAACGAGAGGTATGGTGGAGAAAAGAATTAGACATGAGTCTTTACATATCGAGATTTTACTGTCTTTTTATACTATACAAACTAAGGCAATGATGATAGTTTTACGCATTTGAAAGTGTCGTTTATGTAACATGCTTATACCGGTATCTTGGCAAGGCAATATGACTTTAATTAAAATTGCAGCCATGGCCGGTATTTGTTACCGTACGGCTATTTTCTGAGACAAATGAAGTGGGTCGTCGAAGATTGGATCCGTAACTTGGCGTGGCAAGGACCGGATGGCATGATTATGCAACCGTGTTTCTTTGCAGCCATGGCGGACTTTAGATCTTTTTGACCCTATTTGGTTTAAAAATCTGAGCCTAATAAATGAAAGGTTTAGCAGGTTAAAGCAACCTTTATCAAATTTTCTTAATGCCAGGTTTTTTTGGTCAGTCTAGATCTTGAGGTTCTTGAATAATGTTAGTACCACCTGACGTGTTGCATTTTATGCATGGTAAATTGTTGTTGAACTAAAATCCCGGTTTAGATTATGGGGTCAAATTCTTCTTATTTTGTGTTTCCTATAGGCGATGAAGATGCTATTACTTTTGTGCCTTTGCTAGACTATAATGGGTGAGAGCAACCCGTATTTTGGCGGGGCAGCATAACCTAAGTTGTGTTTGCATCCATGACGGGCACTGATACCCTTTTCTCCAGTACAATGCTCGCAAATCTGAGCCAAACGGTTTCAGAGTTCGAAAAAATAAGGCTTTTTTTTATAGATTTTACGACCTTTATAAGTTTATTCTGATTTCAAGTTTGAGTTTTTGGAACGGTGACGAATGGTTATGGTTCGAGTTTATTCTGATACTGCACATATCACTCCAACGTTAACAAGAGTTGTGTCAGCTTATGGTAATGTTGCTGAAGCTATTGAACACGAGCTGCGATCCAATTGCTGATTCAACTAAAGCCATCTTGATTTGATTCCCCAAATGGTTTATTGTTATATGACTTTACTTTTGCCAAATGATTTGAAGCTTTAGTGCATTATTTGACAAAAAAATTATCTTCCAACTTATACTCCATTTGACATTATTTCAGGAGAAGTTTAAAACAACAGGACTATGGTGGGATGTACTGTGCTATATAGAAAATCAAGTAAGACAATCTCTTTGGTTTAACAACATATATTTCTTCTTATATGAGGTTGCTACAAGTGTGATTCTTTTCTTTATGTGCAGCTCATCATCTGTATCTGCTAGCATATTTCGTATCTTTGGCAATGGAGTAGCGGAACTTCCTTTAGTAGCAACAAGCAGTGAATGTCAAGGATTGGTGAGCACGAAATATGATTCTTTTGTTAAAATGGCAAAATCGGTGTTTGGGCAAGTTTTGATAATGGGTCAAAATAAGCAATATGGTGTACGCGGTGGATTGATGTAAACATATATTATCTGATATTTTTTGTTTTTCGATTAAAAATTAAGATGATTTTAATGAATTCCAGCATTTGAATAAGTTGATTTAGGAGTTTTGTTGCCAAAAAAATACACTTTCGGCGATTCTTAATCCATTTGACTTGTTTTAATTTCTCTTGCAGTTATCATTCTAACCGTTTTGACCCAGTAGAGATACATAACCAGAGTAAACTCCATTTACAAAGAAACGGGTCGAAATTGTCACCTTTGTGGGATTGTGGAGTTTACTTCGTCTAATTTACATTAAATGGGTGTTTGTAGGGTTATTTTCAAGCTCTGTTCTCTTGCATTGAAGAACTTCTAGCTTCTCTAAAAGTCAAGATCCTAGCAGTTCCTGCTACTGATGAAATAGACCAGGTTTGAGTTTGAGAAGATTCCTGATGTAGAGGTTTGCATTTCTATTTGATATTTGCTATATTTTACAGACTAGGTTGATTATTAAAGATAGAGTTAAGACTTAAGATTGATAATCACATAATCACACACAATTAAGCTCAAGAACCTAAATAAAACAGAACCTGAAAAAAAAATCAAAAACTACATTTACATGATTCAATAATTTGGCTATGTTTAGGGGGGTTTGACTCTACGTTTTATAAATTTTTACGTGATATTGAATAATCGGCTGTAACAAAATGGGCCACCGGCAGTAGTGCTTAGATATGATTATGCTGTTAGAAATTAGATGTTAAGCTTGCACATATCAAGAGTGTTTGGAGATATCTATTTATCAATGCATTTACATGATAAATGACCATAATCAGGTAACCAGAAACACAACTATTGCAGCAACCTTCTAAAAACGATTATCCAAAACTGATTTTTGACGTTTAATTCATTAGTTGATCTATATCACCTTCATTGTACACAATAATAGAAATGATTATCTCCGACTTCAAATCACAATTATCAGTCAATTTACTTTTTTAATGCAATGCCAAACACCCCCCTAAAATGTGTTGGCAGTTGCAACACTCTTCTTTTTTTGGTTCTGTAAAAAATACTGTATTTTCTTTGTTTCTCATTACTGTTTACCACTTGAAGTTAAAGGAGTATAGAAAGAATTATCAGTTGATATATATATATATATATATATATATATATATATATATATATATATTTTACATTAGCCATGTTGCAAAATAATGGCTGCACTATTTGACTTATTGAGGACATGAAGTTAATTGGCCAATATTAATAAGTGCCATCAATTGTTTTAGCTTTGTATAATCTCTTTATATACAAGTTCATTTAAAAAAGGTATCAATATATGCTGATTCGAACTTAGCGGTATGATGACCAGAGAATATAAGGGATAGACAAATTATTACATAAATGTGGAGCTTCAAGTCATTAATATATGTGGGGCTTAAAAATGTATTTAGAATTTTTAAAAGGCATTATGTTCTTATGCTTTACGAAACATAACCTTACATGGGTGTCTTAACTCTTAGCAACATGTTCATCATAAAAAGTATGTACATGAACTTAAAATGAAAAACTATTATGTTTTGGGCATGCTTCTACATCAATAGTTAATTCCTGAATGCAATTGTATAATCATATGATCTCTAATATATGATATATAGTAACCTGGACCAATACCATCAATTGTTTTCGATAATGGGACTAGCGATTGGTTGACATGAGAAAATGATCGTTTTTTTGCTTGCCAACTTAAGGCGCATTTGCTAGAAAAGTTGTGGTAACGGCAGCTGTTGTGCATACAAAAAATTCTTGCCTTATAATTTTGCGTAAACAATCTTTCTTCTTATACATATAAATATAAGATACTTTTTTTTATAAATATTTCTTATTAAACATCCTATGTCTCATACTGCTTTGACATAATTTTAAATGTCTACCATACGCTCAGGTTAGGCGGGACCGCCGAGAAGTACCAAACCAAGCCGGAAGTTGGAAGCAGCCATCTAGCCACAATGCTAAACAGGCAAAGCATGACTGGCGCCATAAGCACAACTCCCGGGCGTTCTGAAATTATGATGCAACATATCAGTATAGTAAACGTAAAAGGGAAACCTCTTATGTAGTGTATGTGACGTTCGCGGGTAAAGCACCTGTAATATGTACAGTAAGTTAACTAAGTTTACATAAATATTTTTGCACACTTTGTAAAGATTTTTGCACACAATTTAAACACCAAACATATAATATAAAAATAAAAGCAAAGAACCCGCTGCAACGCGCGGGTGCATCATTCTCGTTTATACTAAATGTGCTTGTATATGTAAATGGTAGTGAGTATTGACAAGTATTAGACTCGAAGAATATTTGAATGTGTATGTGACATTTAATGGATCCAAATCATCAAATATTTTAAAATGTTAAGCACTAACTACGTATTATCCAGCCAATATTTTTGTCCAAACAAACTCATTCGATGCACTCTACTTTTATATTATATGTGATATTTCAATATATACAATGCTTTAAAGTTGAATGACCTTTTAATTAATCCAACTATGTATAATGTACGCTTTTTGAGACATTTTATCAGTCAATTTTTTATATTTTTGATTACTTTTGTAATTTTTATGCTTAATTCATAAGGGCTGAAAATCCCCGAACCCCGTGGGGATCCCCGATGAGGAAGTGGACGGGGATGCAAAATGATTCCCCGATGGGGTTGGGGGCGGGGATGACGATGGGGATGAAAGTGAGAAACGAGGATGGAAATGGTAAATAAGATCCTCGATATTCCTCGCCCCGTTGCCGTCCATACTAAAAACGATAGTTATATTTTATGATTAATTTCAGCAACTTGAAATGATTATTTAGTTGATAATCTAGGTTAAGATATTTCTACTAGAATATCTTTTTCAATGACTTTTCCTCGTCGAGTTAGATAAACATTTTAAGTACACCATAAATCGATGCGAGTAAGTTTTTCTCCGAAAGCTTGTTATTATGTATAAAACTTTCTTATTTAGCCAATAATGTCTCATATTTTGCTAGATACATGATGAATTTTTATATCAGACAAACATAACTTATAACCTTTATCTATCTATACTAATAAAATAGAGTTTTTAACAAGTGCATTTAATTTTTTCCTAAAATATCTTTTCATGTCATCTTGCCACATGGATTTCTTGATGCAAAATTTTGAAACTTGATCAATACTCAATAGTTGGTAAACGCATTTTTTTTAAAAGTCAATTAGGCAAGTTATCATTATATTAATATATTATGGAATGTTTGACAAGCAATGAATATTATGACAGTAATTTTGGACTTAATTACAAATCCCGTGTGCCAATTTTGAAATAGTATTCAAACAAATCAAGAATTAGTTTTAACGTGTGCTAATAAGGCTACATTATATACTGCGAGATTTGTCAAGCACAAAAAAATCTCGATTCTCTTCCTCTTCTTTTTGCAAAAATCCTAAAAAGACATTTTTTTTTTTTAATAACGGCGCTACCCTTGAAATCCGACCTCCCGAGTTGCTTTGCATTAGGAGAAAAACCCCGCTTAATTCAAGAGGATTACTTTGTTTTCTTCAATCTCCATTCGAATTCGTCAAGAATAGTTCTGACTATGTCGTCAATAGGTTTTATCACCTTTGATAATTAATTGTTTGCAAAAGTAATTAAAAAAAAAAAAAAAAAAAAAAAAAAAAAAAAAAAAAAAAAAAAAAAAAAAACACAATAGATTAAGTTTAGGAAGAAGTGACGTTTAATTTTTGAGAATGAGGAAAAAATTGAGTCTCTGCTTTTCATAGTGTCTTACTTGGATTTATATATTTTTCAAATTTACATGTTTATTATGCTCATCTTTTGCAGGTGAAAACTAATGTTCATATGTTTGGCCCATGTACTTGGCAATTTTGTGATGAATGCTTCAAGCTATTTTTGTTTTTGATTTATGAATCTTTTTGCGAAGAGTGTGTCATAGCTCTCATAGGTTTGCAAATGATCTAATCGAAGTATCACTAAAAAGGTAATATCGTAAGGCTTCATATAATTGGTACCTTCTTGAATCGCAAGATCATCAGGTTTAGAGGTATGACATTTCCTTAGATATTCGATTATCATTTATCGATGATTGAATGTAAAATAATAGCAACGTACTTTGTGCCAACATGAATAACATATAAATGTATTCAATGATAGGCCAAATCATGCTCGACATATACATACTTCAAAATATGCTCTAAAATTTTGCATTATGTTTTTCATATATTATGAAATGTTTGGCCTCGCGTTCGCAAGTTTACAATTATATTATTATTGATGGCACGTACGTTTGATGATATCATTTGCCACGACCTATTTTCATAAATTGCTAACTATATGTCGTATACGCGTCCCACATTAAGAGTAGAAAGAGAGTTGAAGATGGTTATTTGTGAAGAAGTCAACGACCTCACGAATAGATAACCAAACTTTTCGGGAAGATATATATGCAAAAGCCTCTATTACATATTGGGTCATGCTATGGTGATGGTCTTGGCCCAATTTCTATCAAGTTCATATTAACAGTATAGACACATTTTATAACTATTTTGCTAAACTCAAAGTCTCAAAGTAGGAGCTCTTATTTACTATAGACACATTTTTGGCAACTTTAACCCGATTGACAGTATTCTTTTTTGGTTCAGTTATTTTTTTTTAACCATTTTGACCTGTTAGATTTATAACTTTGAACTCAAATTTTTTTATTTTCTAGCTACTGTTTGTAAAACATAATTCTTTCACTTGTGATATATATTGATATTGTAAGATTATTTGTAAGAAAAATTGAAATGAATAGCATTTCTAAGCTTTCAGCATGATGCTTGAATCAACCTTACCACTCCATCTCCTTAAGATAATGTGGCAAGAAAATGTGGTTCAAGTTATAGTTTTCATTTTGACTCTGTTTTGCTATGAAGATAAATAAAAGTCACTGATATGTAAAAAAATGTTGGTGTGTTTTTGCAATGACATGTTTTCTCTAGGAGTCAATTGTACCTAGATGTACGACAATAAAGAGCAAGAATGGGTTGAAGACGAAAACTGTTTTCTCTCACGGTCAACTATACATTAATGTAGGGCTGCGCATATTGGACCAAAAACCAAACCGAACCGAACCAAAGTTCGATTTCGGTCGTATATACTAGCGGTTTTCGGTTTCGGTTCGGTTTGATTCGACCCAGAGAAAAACACACCTAAATTATATAAACCGAACCGAAACGACACAAAATTGAACTAAAACGATCATATTAAGTTCGGTTTCATTTCTATATACTAATGGTTTTCGGTTTCGGTTTTCGTCGGTTCGGTTCGGTTTTGAACCAATGCTTATTGATGTATGAAGAGTAAAGACCAAGAACGGTTTGAAGATACTATGTTGCGACAAAGATAGAAAATAAAACAAACATTGTTGTTAATAAAAAAGTACTTTATAAACATCGATATTACCAATAAAATTTATTTTATTTTATGCGTTATATAATTTTGTACTTATGTTCTTTTGTTGCTAGACCATTGTAATTATTTTGTTCATCTTTTTATTAAACAACACATGTATTTTCTTACGGGAAATGATTTGTACACTCCACAAAATGATTAGTACACTCAAATTTATTGTGTTTGGACATTTATACTCTTACAGGGTGAAAATGTAAGGGTATTTGTGAGGGTATAAATGTCCAAACACAATAAATTTGAGTGTACCAATCATTTTATGAAGTGTACAAATCACCCCCCTTTCCTTACGGATGTTAGTTTTTTTCATATATAATGTCATAGTCTATACACACAATTAATATGCATGATCTTTAAGAGCCGGAAAGTTGATCAACGGAAGCCATTTTGGTAGACAAGTGCTTATCACAAGGATGAATATATCAACTTATGATAAATGTTGCTGTTAAAAATGGTAAGGAAGCAGTCCCCGTGTCTGTCTCTTTCGCGATGACAATCAAGAAAAGTCAGAAACAATCACTTGGGCAAGTCGGTTTGTATTTGCCATGACCGTTTTATACATGGTCAACTATATGTAGTCGTCTCACATGTTAGCAGCAAAAATGGATTGAAAATGGTTATTCGTTACGAAGACGAAAATCTCACTAATACAACCACCAACGTGGTCTACAAATAAGTGTTCCTTTTAACTTATAACATCATTATATACAATGTTATTTGCTACTTTTTTCGACGTTACTTAAAAATACCCGTGAATTTCACGGGTCTTTTAGCTAGTCAATTATAAAAACCTTTTTTTTTTCACTCCAATCCTTACTAGCATTAATGAGGTGATGCATGACTCCATAATGCTACAGGAGAAGACTTTTGAACACTTGAAGATTGGACTAGATGTTATAAAGGAGGCTACCGAGAATTTTGACGACGCACATTGCATTGGGGCAGGCGGATTCGGTAAAGTATACAAAGCAGATCTTGAACACTTCGATAGCAGTAAGTCCTCGTTGATAGAAGGGGTGGATAAATGCGATTTACCAAGAAAACGAAGCACGGTAGCCATAAAGCGCATTCACAGTCAAGAAGGAGAACAAGGGTTCATTGCAGAAATTGAAACTCTAACTACTTGTAAGCATGAGAATATAATCTCTCTTCTTGGCTTTTGTTATGAAGGTAAAGGTGCAATGATCCTGGTTTATGAGCATGCCTCTAAAGGAAGTCTTGATGGCTATTTGGGAAGTAGTGATAAAATGACTAATCTTACTTGGGTGCAACGTATAAAGATGTGTCTTGATATTGCACAAGGGTTGAATTACATTCACAACAACACGGATCATGGCAAACAAAAGATGATACACCGTGATATCAAGAGCGATAATATTCTATTCGAAGATAACTGGAAGGCAAAGATTGCGGACTTTGGGCTCTCCAAATTCCACCCAGCAAATCAAGTGGCCAGCACTATCTATACCAATATTGCTGGTACATATACGTATTTGGATCCAGAATATCTGAAGGATCGCAGATTAAATAAGAAATCAGACATTTACTCGTTTGGAGTAGTGTTGCTTGAGATCTTGACCGGGACTTTGGCCTATGATTCTGTATACACCAAGGTGAATGACAAGGGAATTGCACCCATTGCAAGAAGTCATTTTGAAAAGGGAACAATAATGGAAATTGTTGATCACAAGATAAAGGAGGAGACCGATGAACATGCCTTTTCTTTAAGTAAAGGACCCAATAAAGAGTCTTTGGACATATTTTTAGAGATCGCATTTCGATGTGTCGCAGAAACTCAAGCGCAGCGTCCAACAATAGAAGTTGTCATCCAAGAACTCAAAAAAGCGTTAAATTCTCAGGTAAGTAAATAATTTAAAAGACAACTTATTAATTTCTTCATATTCTTGATAGTAAAATGTGACATATCATACATGATACTTTGTGTAAACAACATTTTCTCAAACTGTTATTATTAGATCTTTCTTTTCTTTTTTATTTTTATTTTTAACTGCATCTAATCATCTCACTATATACAACAAATCAATCTCACGATGTCCTAAGCATAACTCACCCGCAACCGTTTGGTTGGGGAACATTCTCACACATGAGGTACCATTTGGACACAAGCCTTTGGTACTCAATTAAGATCTCACTGTTTAAGTTTTTCTTATTAGTTAAGTTTTGAGATTTATTGTTTTGATCTTAATAATTTAAATTTAGGGTTAAGTATATTTATTAGAAACCTACTTTCTCCAATATACACATCTAGTAAACCAACTTGTTTTATTACCGATATAGTCATTAAAACTTTCTAATTGTGAACAATATAGTAAACCAACTTGTTTTATTACCGATATAGTCATTAAAACTTTCTAATTGTGAACAACTTAAATTTTCATTTTCTTACGTTTATACACGTTTACGTCCGTTTTTGTACGTTTTTGTCCGTTTTTACAAGTTTTCGTCTGTTTTTAGACGTTTTCGTTCGTTTTTACACATTTTTTTTCGTTTTTCACATTTTCGCTCAGTTTTTGCACGTTTTTACACGTTTTCGTCTGTTTTTGCACGTTTTCGTTCGTTTTTGCATGTTTTCGTCCGTTTTAACACGTTTCCGTCTCTTTCTACATGTTTTCATCCGTTTTTACACAGTTTCGTCTATTTTTGAACGAAAAAATGTGTAAAAAAAAAACGAAAATGAACGTCTAATTTAAAAAAACGAAAATGAACGTCTCATTTTGATATTTTTGTCTTTATGTGAGTAGTATGACAGTTTTATTATTATTTTTTATTTTTATTTTTTTTCGTTTATCACGTTTTCTTTCATTTTTTTACATCTTCCCTTTTTAGAGTTTCTCTATCTGTGCAAAAACGGACGAAAACGTGTAGAAAGAGACGGAAACGTGTTAAAACGGACGAAAACATGCAAAAACGAACGAAAACGTGCAAAAACAGACGAAAACGTGCAAAAACTGAGCGAAAATGTGAAAAACGAAAAAAAAAAGTGTTAAAACGAACGAAAACGTTTAAAAACAGACGAAAACTTGTAAAAACGGACAAAAACGTACAAAAACGGACGAAAACGTGTATAAACGAATGAAAACGTAAGAAAACGAAAATTTAAGTTATTTACTAAGAAAACGAAAATTTAAGTTGTTCACAATTAGAAAGTTTTAATGACTATATTGGTAATAAAACAAGTTGGTTTACTATATTGTTCACAATTAGAAAGTTTTAATGACTATATCGGTAATAAAACAAGTTGGTTTACTAGATGTGTATATTGGAGAAAGTAGGTTTCTAATAAATATGCTTAACCCTAAATCTAAACTAAAAAACAAAAGAAGGAAATCTTTGACAAACAGAGCTAAATACGGTGGTTGAAGAGTGATGATTTCTTTAAAAACAAAACACTTTCTCTCTCTCTCTCTCTAAAAGTGAAATGTTTGTTCAGGCTATAGTGACCAATTAGTGCAGACTTTTTGCATAGACTCTGTGCTCTCATCCTGCTCCATAAATCCCGAACCTCTCTCTCTCTCTCTCTCTCTCTCACCATCACAAGGAAAAGCAGAGCATCATAGTGGCACCCATAGCTTTTCTTTAATCCTTTTAGTAAAGGTGGACATAAATCTATACCAACCTTTTTTATCTCAATGTTTTTGCTTCATATGGGTGCAGTTTAATATTTACTCCATTTCATGAATCATGTGTGTCTTCATTTCCCACTTTATTCCATCTATTTTTCTAGCTTACATGCATTTCTAAAATATAAATATATATATTTTTTTACTCTATACACTTAACCTTTTGTGTTATCCCTTTAAAGTTTTCTTTTTTCAGCTAATCATCAA
>BPTQ01000008.1:355058853-355070560 GCA_019973895.1 Chrysanthemum seticuspe | reverse complement strand
GCAGTTTATTAATCATGTTTTGAAGTTGGAAATTCTGAGAATCTAAAGGTGGAGGCATACGGGAGCCAGTCACTTCATTCTTTTCACCCATCAATTGTGAAATTTGAGTTTTCAACCTTTTGATCGTGTTACAATGAGCTCGAATCTGTTCATCACGTTTGTTTATTTCAAAAACTGCATCAAACTCAGGAGCATCTGAATATGTCTTGGCATTTGAGGTTTTAGCACTTTCTTTAAGATGTTGATATTTTAATTGTAAATCAAGATAATCAACTTCTAATTTAGAAAAATGCCTTACCATGTTATCATGATCATCCTTATCGATTTTGTCATGCAATTTTGAATTTTTTGTTTCAAGCTCAATGACACGATCTTGGGAGACTTTTAAAGCAATAGACAATCATGAAATTGAGAAGCAGTAATGGATTAATTTGTAACAGTGTAGAACACATCTTGAGCAACACATTGAGAGATCAGATTATCATTAATGATGTGCAGATTCTTTATCTCTATTTCATTACTCTTAAGCTCACGTTCATACATACTGACCTCAAATTCCATATCATTAAACATCTTTTTTATTTCTTTAATCTCTGTGTCCATACCCTTTTGAAGACTCTCAAATTGTCCTTTAAGTTGTTTAAAGAAAGGCATGACCTCAGTTAAATATCATTCTTTAGTTTGTTCAAAACCCTTTTCCCCTTCAGTAATCCCAGTGGGTGTGATTCTCTTCTTACACGTTTTCTCAAAATCAACAAATAGTTGGTAAACTACATAAAGGCTGATTAAGGTCTTGCTATTAGTGGGAAGATTTCTAGGCACTAAATGCATTGGTGTATTTGAGGGATACACAGTGGCTGGAGGCAATTTCCTACAAGGGGAATTCTTTTCAACAAAATCATCAGCTTTTTGTTTGTCCAGATCCTTTTTCCAGAAAATTTGTTCAAGGGTCAGCTAGGTCTGAGGTCTGAATTTATTAAAGGCAATCCAGTTTTCCTTAGAATAATTTGGAGTTTTAATGATGATTTTATCTCTTATGCAAAAGGGACTATTAAATTTATTATCTAATTTTTTTCTAGAGACTTCTTCTAATTTTCTATCTTCCTCAGAGCACTCAGCACAAGTGGGTTTCTGTCTAGGCTTAAGAATCTCATTTCCATCATAGATTACCTTTTGAGCTGCTTTAGCCTTACTACACGCCTTAGGATTTGGTGCATCTACAAGTGCAACGCTATGCTTATCACTTAGAACTCTATGCTTAGTGATCATGTGAGAAGTCTGAATGGTGTTCCCTTGTACGTACAATTTATTTTCAAGTTTGTTCTTCAAAGTTTTTAGGTTGGAAAATTCATTTAAAAGTTTTGATTCCTTAGCATTGAATTCTTGTTTAAGTACTTTCACATTTTCTTGAAGTTCTTGTTTTTGTTTAATAGTTTTGTTAAGCTTTTCTTGTAAGGAATCTAACTCTTGTTTTAACATTTCTTCCCTAAAATTGCTTTTTCTGATAATTGTACGCATTTGGTTATCCATCTCCTGCTCACGAGTAGTCAATTCAAACTTAGCACGTTGTTCATATATAGTAACTTGTTCTTTATAGGCATTTAGTTCAGAAGTAATAGAATCATCAGGGGCACATGCAGTGAATTCATCAAAAACATAGTCATCATTGACTGCAGAAGATGCATTACTTGGTACAATTTCACTTTCATTTTGTTTCACATATTGATCATATGGGACAGCATTGCTATTACCCATATTTTCAATATCTGATTCAATAATTTCAATTGATTGTACTTTGTCATGCGTCTTTTGCACATCAAACTCATCGTATAGTTTTAATACCTCTGAAATGATAGATTCCCTGGAAGGAGTGGCCTGTTTTGGTGAGGAAGCCCTTGGAGTTACCATTAGTGAGATATTAGCCATGAAGATGGTCTGGGCAGTTGGTTCATCATCAACATCTGAATCAAATACGTCACAGTCTGCGACTTGAAATGCATTGGGATTGTTCTGACCCATACCCTGCACTCGCTGTTCATCCACATCAGCATCATAAGCTCTGGCATTTCCCTCAGCAAGAAATAGCAATTCTTCCTCATTCAACATAGCTCCACTGTCTTGAGCTTGCACCAGCAGCATCTTGTCTCTGAAATACTCTGCATTTTGTGGACATTTTGGAAGAGTGCAATTCCTTGCGATGTGTCCTTCTCCACCACAGTTGTAACATTTAATGGGCTTTACTTGACCCTGAGCCATGTTCCTTCTACGATTTTGATTACCCATATATCCACCACCACCGCCAGCATTGCCATATCCAGCACCAACATTCCCATATCCAGCTCCAACATTCCCATATCCAGCACCAACATTCCCTTGCTCATTATGTGGAAGGTATGCATTCTATCTTCCTTGCACATTTTGCACCACTACCTTTCCGTCTTCAACCGTAGCATGATAGTGAAGATTGGATACAGTTTTGATATGATTGTTGGTGTGTGGGGTGAGGTTCAAGTTCTGCTTGACCATTAAAGCCAATTGATTAACAAGATGTTCCATGAATGTGTCTGAATCTTGAGGCTTATACCCTGGATCTGGAATGAGTTTGTGATTACCATTACCAGTTGGTATCACTTGAGATGCTTTGGTGGTTATTCCTACATTTGTGTAGAATGCAGTTGAATCAGACGAGCTTGCATCACCATAATTGGTTTTGACGTTTTCCAGGATCATTCGTTCAAACATAGCATGTTTCTCATTCTGAAGCAAGTATGCATATAATTGCTCATAGTTAGTGTGCCTCAAACCTTTGGTTAGCTTGACTGAAGTGACAAATTTGTGCCATTCGGGATTCATGTTGTTCACAAACTTTGAATTGAGCTGAATATTTGGCATAGTCATTTTGATATTCCTCATGTCATTCACGAGCTTGTGGAACCTTACGTAGTATTCAGTGACATTTTCCCCTGGATTCATCTTAAAGTTCTCAAAATCATCATACAGTTGAGACTCTCTGTCTTCTTTAGTTAATTATGAACAAGAGAGAAGCATCTTGACATTGTCCCAAACTGCTTTGGCTTCAGTGTTGTGATTGATTAACTTGTAGATGTCCTTTGGTAGACCCTGAAGTATAATGTTTGAGGCCCTAATATCAGCATCGTATCTCTTTTTCTCCTTATCAGTAAGTTCATCATATGTCTTTGGTCTATCCAATCCTAATGTCACTGAGCCATCAGCAGCAGTTTCAACTATGTCTCTGGTTGTCTTAACTTGGTACGGTCCTTCATCAAATGATTTGAGAATGTTAACCCCATTTTCCTTACCCAAGCAATACAATCTGATTCGTTGAGCCCATGAGTCATAATCAGTTCTATCTAACATGGGTGGACGAGTATCTGATCCTGCAGCTTGAACGTCCTCAGCTACAGAAGAGATGATTGTAGGCACGTTGGTAGACATGATAACAGATTCTACGGGATTTTATAACTCTTTGATTAAATCGGAAAATAGATTCTTTCACGGGATTTTACTAAATCAAGAGAAAACCGTAAAACGTAACAATAAGAAACAATGAGTCTAAAAAGACAAATCGCTAGTAAGACAAGTCGCTAGAGTGACAAGTCGCTGGAAAGACAAGTTGCTAGATTGACAAATCGCTAGAAAGACAAGTCGCTAGAGTGACAAGTTGCTAGAAAGACAAGTCGCTAGAGGGACAAATCGCTAGAAAGACAAGTCGCTAGAGTGACAAATCGCTAGAAAGACAAGTCGCTAGTGACAAATCGCTAGACATACAAATCGCTAGTTAGA
Source organism: Chrysanthemum seticuspe (assembly GCA_019973895.1). Classification (NCBI taxonomy): domain Eukaryota; kingdom Viridiplantae; phylum Streptophyta; class Magnoliopsida; order Asterales; family Asteraceae; genus Chrysanthemum; species Chrysanthemum seticuspe. Next base: position 355,066,756 of record BPTQ01000008.1, on the reverse strand, counting down.
CAACTCGCTACACAAACAAGTATGTCCACTACCTTGTCCTTTTTGTCGTTTTGTCTCAATAGACAAATCGCTTAGTGCACAAATCGCTTCACACAACACATACAAGTCGCTTAAACGTAGGGACAAATCGCTACGAAGAATTATGCAACTAGACTTAAATCGCTTCCATGAAACTTTCAAAAACACCACTTTTCAATCCAAAAACAAGTTAACCACGCTGATTCAAGCCTTCAAAATCAAAACCTAAGTACTTATAATGATTCTAAATACAAAAGTACAATCAAAGTCCAAACTTTAACACTAGAAATGATCCAAATGATGCTAACCACTCTAAACTCATTCAAACCCAAAAACCTTATGAAAACCACTAGAAATCCAAGAACATGAAAGATGAATGATCAAACCATGGCTCTTGATACCATTTGTAACATAATGGATTTCATAAACACATCAAACAATATTAAAGTGGGGCGTATGGGTTGTGTTTTAGAGAGAGAAAGTAGAGAGAGAATTGGGAACTTGATGAAACAAAGAAAAATGGTATTGAAAGCTCCAACCCTCTACCTTGGGAGGTAGAGGGTATTTATAGTTTCTTACAAGACTCGCCTCCTACGGGCTGTGGATCAGGCATCCAGTGGGTAAAGACCCGTCCATCCTCCACGGTGTTACTTAACAAACTACTTACTAACTCTAAATGACTACGACTACGAGCTTTCTAACGATTACATATACTTGAGGTGACCGACTCTTTAACTACTGGATTTTCTAAATCCTAACATCTTGAGATTCCATTGTGGCCTAAACCTATAGCACCTATTTCTATCCGTTGTGATAATGCAGCTACATTGGCTAAGGCTTATAGCTAGATGTACAATGGTAAGTCTAGAGACTTAGGTGTCAGACATAGCATGATTCGTGAGCTTATCATGAATGGGGTGGTATCTATAGAGTTTGTTAGATCTCAACAAAATTTAGCTGATCACTTGACGAAGGGATTGGCTAGAAACTTGGTTATAAAGTCTGCTAAAGGGATGGGTTTAAGTCCAATTTAGTCACTGAATGCTAGGACACCCAACTCCCTCCGAAGGAAACTTGGGAGCTGAGTTTAATGTGGAAAGCTGAACATTTAGTGGACTGGAGCACATGTTTTATTTACATCCCAAGGTTGTGCTCAGAACCTACTGAAAGGATGATGAAGTCTTTACTTCTTAATGGTTAATTTTCTTTGAAAAAGTGCTTGGCGGGAGCATGAATAAAGAGGAACCACCTATGTGAATGTTGAATTTTTGCCGCTTCAGGGAGCTTTGGACTTTTAGCTCTTACAACATTAATTAATTTGGATATGGACACATGGCTTGTATAGTGTCAGGAGCTGTTAAGTGTTTGAAAACTTGTGTGTATTTTATCTTCAGGTATTCAAATGGGTTGAAGGGTTCAATTCTTAGAACACCCAGATTCTCGAATATTTGAACGTGTAATGTACTAAGATGAAAATTCAATCCTCAGGATATTTTCGTTTATGCACATGTTTTGTTTGATGTTTGTTTTTCTTGGAAAGGAAGTGAACTAAATTTGGAGAGGATTGTTGGAAAATTTAGTGCACGTGTGGGATTAGTTCACACCTGGTTTTGGGTTAGGCGGTACGGAGTGTACACCCATGAGGTCCCTGAACATCCTGACTCGACTCAATAGTGGTTTGTACTGCTAGTGTATTGGTTACTACTGATAGTGTAGTAACTGATGGTTCCTACTGGTAGTGTTATGGTTCCTGCTGCTAGTGTAATGGTTCCTGCTGATGGTTCCTGCTGGTAGTGTATGGTTCCTGCTGCTAGTGTAATGGTTCCTACTGGTAGTGTTGCAGTAATTATTTTGTAACAGCTTTGACTCATTCAATTGGCTGTTATGACTGCTTTATGACCACGTTTAATTGGTCATGTAACCATTATTTCTATGATTATGGAGGTTTATTATGGGTGATTAATTGGCCGTTAATCACACATAATGTCCATTGATTAGTGTTGAGTGTTCTCTACTATAAATAGATAGTGACATCTTCAGCTTGAAGACACACTGAAAAAGTACAATACCAGGAGAAATAAACTGAAAGCTTAAAACACTTATATACGCAAGGCCTATTGATTTGTGCCTATTTCAATAACTAACATTTGGTCTTATCCCAAGTAGATATTCGTGTAACCCAGGCATAGGGTCGAATAGTTTACTTTGGAAAGTGATTACACGATTCCAAGTGATATCCGGTAACCACCTAATGGGATTGTTACTGACTTTGATTATCTTACCCTGATGTTGGGCTGTTACCACCAACAATTTAACACTAATATCACATGTGATATTTAAATTAGTGTTTAATCACATGTGATTTTTTTCATACAAATTTCAGTAACGAAAAAAATATAAAAAAAACGTGAAAAACACAAAAAAAACATTTTTTTGTCGAAAATATATCAAAGTGCCTATCTATAGAAAGATAATTAAATGCTTGTCGTAATGGTATATTTTTTTCCGCTTAACGATTAACGGTTTGAAAGATATTAATATTTGAAAATAAAAATTGAAGAAAGATGAAAGTTGGAGATTGATCCCTTGATATGTAAAAGATTTTTTGTCTTCAAATGATCTTAAACCTTAAAAGAGATCCTTCTCTTTTTTGTTAATAAAAGTAAAATATTCTGTAAAACATGTCGTTCACTACTACACAAACTGATTTTACCCACAAAACTTTACCCACAGAAAACAATCTGTGGGAAATTTCCCACATATTACTGACAATTTACACACCAAATTGTAGAAAAAAATTTCGTGGGAAATCGGTCGTAGATTTCCCACGACTTTCACACAATTTACACACCAATTTATTTACCAAATTTTTGTGGGAAATCGGTCTCAAATTTCCCATGGATCAGCTACGATATTCACACTAATTGTGTTGACCGGGCTTTCGTGGGAAATTTGTCACAAATTTCACACATATTAGCGACGGTCACAAGTCTGTGGCAAATCTGTAGCTATATTACCCACGGATTTCTCACGGTCTTGTTTAAGAAAAATATTATTTAATTAGTCTGTGTGAAATCTGTGGATAATTACTCACTCATTAGCCACAAGAAATATTGTTTTATGTTTCTTAATATTACAAGTTCCAATATTACAATTTATGTCTTAATATTGTTTATTAGTTTCAATTAGAGGTGGAAATAAGTCGAGCGGCTCATGAAAATCTCGGATTGGATCGGTAAAAAGCTCGAATGAGCCGAGCCTAAACTAGATCGAGCCTGAGCTATACATACAAAGATCGATTGGCTCACGAGCCTGAACGACGCTAGAATATTATAAGTATTAAACATATATAAAATGTTACACATTTGTATTATAAGTGATCTTATTAACGAGCTCAATAACGAGCTTAAAAGATAAGGCTCAAACGGATCTGAGCTCGAGCTCAAGCTTTATAAACTTAAACGAGTCGAGCTCGACCTCTGACAGGCTCGTGGTCGGCTCGGCTCATGAATATATGTGTAACATGTTTGTGTAGACATGTGCTTTATGAACCATTGTTTATCCATTAACGAATCTAGATACGTATTCTAATTATGTTTGTGGGAAATCTGTCGGTACTTTCCCACAAATTTCCCACCGATTTGATAAATTGGTGGGAAATTTGTGGGTAGTTACTCACGGATTTCCCACAAAAGATCGTTTTTTGTGTTACTATATACTTACACATTCTTACATTACTATCTATATGTTTTATGTGTTTGTAGTTTCATATTCTACGTGTTTGCATATTAATGTAGCTATTTGTGAGTATCACAAGCACATGCGTTTATATGTGGAACTTATTTGTAGAAGCATGTGACATTTGAACCATTATATACGTATGGTAATATGTATACATATATACATGTGTTTTAAGTTGATTTTAACCTTCATTGTACATTTTTACTTTTATATGTCAAGACATAAGTATGTTTGCGGATGTATAGTGATTAAGTGCCTTTTGTTAGTGATTTAGGGCTACTTATGTACAATATATTTGTAGACATGTGATATATGAACCATCATATACATATTAACTTTTATATGTACGTCTTATAAGTAATTATAAAGTCCCATGTACTCCTATATTTCAATGTATGAGAATGCATATGTTTCTAAATGTGTAAGTATTCCGAAAACGTAAATTCCGTTTTTTCCGTGGGAAATCCGTTGGTAACTTCCCACATATTACCTACGGTTATGAAAAATCTGTGAGAAACCCGTGGGAAAATCGTGAGTAATTTTGTACCGATTATCCACGGAGAATATAACTTTTTTGATTTTTTTTATAGGGCTAATAATAAAAAAAAAGTACTATACTTGCCACCCTTTCTTCTTCAGGGTAGCGAACAAAAATTTTTGCTTCTGCGAGTATTATACTTTCAAATTCATCCTCTTTAGGGTATTTTGCAAAAAAGTCGGACATTTTTGCCCCTCTTACCCACAAGAGCAAATGATGGCAAGTATAATAATTTTTTTTTTATCATTTGCCCTAGTTTTTATTATGTTAAATTTTGGATATGTATTAAGATAATTTATTTAATGATTTATTATTGTGTTAAATCTATGATAAAAATGTTTTGTTTTAAGTTTACACTATTTACTTATTAGTCGTATTTGTAATAATTTAATATATACTTAAAAAACGGAAAATTAAAATCATTCGGACAATTATAAAAAACAAACAACACTTTTTCATTCAGATTCAGACATTATAGCTACCTCTTATTAGTAAGATGTGGTAGTCAGATTCAGATGCGGTAGTAAGATTCGGATGTGTAACATCTTAATCAAACAAACACACCCTTAATCTAGTCATAGTATACTCTCTAGTCTATTCTTCAACAAGTGACGAACAGAAATTTATATGCAAGTACTTCAGGTTGTGATATAATTCCTCCTAATTTAGCGGAAGCGTTAAACCAAATTCGGTTTAACGCTTGAAGCGTTAAACAACTTGAAGTGAATTAGGGCAAATGATAAAACAAAACATTTTTATCATAGATTTAACACAATTATAAATCATTAAATAAATTATCTTAATACATATCCAAAATTTAACATAATAAAAACTAGGGCAAATGATAAAAAAAAAAAAAAAAAAAAAAAAAAAAAAAAAAAAAAAAAGTATTATACTTGCCATCATTTGCTCTTGTGGGTAAGAGGGGCAAAAATGTCCGACTTTTTTGCAAAATACCCTAAAGAGGATGAATTTGAAAGTATAATACCCGCAGAAGCAAAAAATTTTGTTCGCTACCCTGAAGAAGAAAGGGTGACAAGTATGGTACTTTTTTTTTATTATTAGCCCTTTTTTATATAACTTAGATATTAATTTTTTTGTGATAGAAACTATTAAACTTATATAACTTAGATATTAAATTTATATAACATAAATGTTTTCAAATTTTGGCCCAAATACTATTAAAATTTTTGTAATAGAAACTAGGCTCAAACAATACCCTAACCTAAATGATATATATTACCCCCTTTTACTCTTAACCCTAACTTTACTCACAATATTTGCAGCCACACCCTAAATTATCTCTAAGAAAAAACATCACCCACCACACCTATACGAAATAATCTCTCCTAACAATGAATCATCTTATACGAAATAACTTTTATGATATTTCGTGGTTTAAGGTTATTGGCTTCAAGATCTTAAACGCAATATATATTTGATTCAATATGGCTAATTGAGAAATAGAAAACGTGGCAGTCATTCTCCAACATCTCATAATTGGTGATAAGTACACTAAATCATTTGTTTGTTATCTAATTTACTACTACTATAATCTTTGTCTTTATCTCTAACATATATAAACCTCTTATATTGTTGTTAGATCTTTAGATCTATAATTTATTTTGTTCAGTCTTGTTTTTGTAAATATAATGATGCTATGTTTTTTTTAGATTTAAAGAGCTTTAAATATGTTTTACTTTTGGTTATAATAAATCTGTTTTTTTCTTTTTCTTTTTTTATACATAGGTTGGAAAACTACTCACAAGGCAAAGATCGGGTCATCATAGAAGTAACACTAGAGATTATGGATCTTGAAGTTCGCAAAAAAATATTGGATGGTTTCGTGCTCAAATTATGCCGAAATAATGTACTCAAGAACGGATGGATTTTAGTATATTTGTATATGTATTTGTAAATTTGTATTAATGGAAAATATACATTCATTTGTACAATTCTGTTTTGAATAAATGCATATTTGTTGAATACATTTTCGCAATTTAATTTTAGCCATAAATTTATTAATTTCAAAAATTACCAAAAAAAGGCTAAAATTATATATAAAAAAAATTCCAAATTTTTCGTGGTATTTGTGGGAAAATAGTCAACGCTCGCGGGAAATTCTGTGGGTAATAAACACACAGATTACACACAACGATATTTTTGGGAAAATAGTCAACACTTGTGGGAAATTATGTGGGAAAAAATTTACCCACGGGGTTTTTACACACGGAATAATTTCGTGTGAAATCCGCAGAAAATGGCTCTTTTCCACGAGATTTTCCACGGATTTTACCGTGGGAAAAACGTGTTTGTGTAGTAGTGGTTAACAAAACTATATAGTTAGAGACTCACTGTTTTTCATGGTATAAGTTAAACTTATAATCCCCATGATAAAAGAATTGAAACATATGAAAGTTATAAACCCATAAAGAGTTGGGGTGATATTAATATCAAAACTTCGGTTCATTTTTTGTGGATGGGTGCCGATAATTGTTAGGGTGGTGGCAGTGGACTCGGTATGGTCTTCGGCATGAACCATACCGAGCGGTGTGAGTTTTGCTTCCTGTTCGGTTTCAAGCGGCATGGATGGAGATAACACCAAATCGGCAAACATCCCCGATTTGGCATGAATGGAAAAGAGACGTTGGCCCTTTAATGTTCTAGCCGTTGGGGAATGAAAAACAACACACAACCTCACCATCTCTCATCAAACAACAACTTCGAAGACAAAAAACCAGAAACATAAATACACATGACCTCAGTTTTGTTCATAGATCTTTAAAGATCTTATGTGTTTGAACATATACCCATCATCGGTCTTGTACACAAATCGAAAAACAAGAAAAGAAATACCTACCCGAGACCTTGTTACAAGATCTTGAAGATGACAAGCTGAGAAGAAATGTTTTTATCTTCGTGTGTGTTCCTAAGACATGATTGTGTTTGCTTCGTGTGTGTTCCTAGGTGAATGAGATGAGAAGCATATTTATGGTAGTTGTGTATGATTTATGAAGGACTAATAGGGAGGAGTTAGTTTTGTTAATGGAGTGACAAGGAAGATGGTTCTTTATGCTGAAAAGTGGGAAGACCAAGACCAATGGGGAAGACCAAGACTACATATGTATGAAGATAAAAAAATAAAAATAAAAAAATAGATGGGGTATGGATTAGGCATGGTTGTCACTAAAAATCTATTGTTAGGTATGAGATTGGTATGAGATGAGATGGAAGGATATTATTGGTGGATGATTAGGCATGAAAAAAAGTATTAGGCATGGTTGCCACCACCCTTAGTAACTTATCTTTGCAGCAACGCGTGAACTGATAGTCTGATACACCTCGTTGATAATAATAAACATAAAGCACCAATAATTGGTTAATTACTTCACTAATATAATGACTGACAGTCTTGCTGAATTTTCTACATAACACCATAGTTAAATGTGTTTATTTGGTTTCATTAATGACCATCTAGCTGCATATTCTAGCTAATAATAAAGCAAGTAATCAGAGAGGACTGGTTGTCATAGTTACCACTTACAAGTGAAGCACATCAGCACATGCATGCTAACAAGACAAGTACTCAAGTAATTAAAGGCTTCG
>BPTQ01000008.1:355033432-355049084 GCA_019973895.1 Chrysanthemum seticuspe | reverse complement strand
AAAAACGTTGCCTAAACGTTGCCTGAAGACACAGTAACGATTAGGCAACTTTTATACAACGTTTGGGCAACCTCTAAACGTTGCCTTTTAAAGGCAACGTTTTAAGGCATCGTAAACGGGTCAAAACATCATCACTGTATTAAGCGTGCAATGTAGAGTCGCAGTGTAGTCGAAAGAAAGAGGAGAGTGAAGGGGATTGTGGTATTCCAGTGGTATTGAGAGTAAAAAAAAAATTATGAATGCTTTAATTTTTGTATTTGCACTTACATTTTTATATTTTTGCATTTACATGCTTTATCTTTTGAAAATAAGTATTTAATTTTTGGATCTGAAGCTTATAATTTTTATAATGTAAATTTTGACTTTAATTTATAACGCTCTGTTCACAAGCTAGTTTAGCCGTACTTTCAAAACTACGCGAACTACACTAGACTACATGGAGTATTGAAAAGCGTAAACAAGTAGTCACATCAAGCGCATCAAAACTTTCATGCCGATTTGATCGAACACTTGTCTCGCAATATTTAATTTCAGTTTTAAATGTAATATTTTTAATATTCGAAGTCTAGGTTTTTAATTTATGAATAAAAGTTTTCTATTTCGTACATTTACGTTTTTATATTTTTACATTCACGTTTATGTTTTTAATTTCGTAAGTATTAAAAAAAAAATGAGAGTTATGGTGACCTTATGGTGTTAGGGGAAGTGAGAGGAGAAAGAAAGCTGATGTGACGCTGAGATGTAACGTGCGAATTATGTCACTACTACAAAACTGGGCAAATGCTACGGAATTTTGCAACGGAAATTTTCCGTTGCAAATCTCCAACGGGTTTGCAACATATTTTCAACGGATTAGCAATGACACAGAAGTCCGTTGCAAATCCGTTGCAAAAACTAAAGTAATTTCTTTTATAGTTATTTTAAAATATTCCGTTGCAAATCTGTCAAGTTTATTTGAAATTTGTAACGGATTTACAACGGAGTATTAAAAAAATATGTAAAAGAAACAATTATTGGCTTCCATTGCAAAATCGTTGCAAAATTTTAAATAATTGTTATGGATTTGCAACGGAATAAGTATAACAATTTAATTTCAATTTATATTTAATAATCCGTTGCAAATCCGATTTGAAACAAAATATTTAAATTAAATATAAAAGAAAATAATTGCTACGGATTTGCAACGTTAACCTATAAAATCTTGTTTCCAATTTGTTTTCAATATTTCGTTGGTATTTTCGTTGTAAAGTTTGAAATAATTGTTGCGGTCATGTAACATATAATATTATTAGTTTCTTTTTATAATTTTACTGAAAATTTCTTGGTAATTTGCTACGGAATTGCAACGGATTTGAAAAGTTTAATTATTTATAATTATTGGGTGTCAATCAGTTTAGTATTGTATTATGTTGCAGTGAGTTGTATTGGTTTTCTATGTGTTGCAATGAGTTAGTATTATGTATTCATTGGTTGTTAAGTTATAGCATATTGTTATAAGAAGCTATATTAGAATTAGCGTATTGGGCTGTATTGAGTCCGCATCGGTTGAAAATGGGTTGTGCTATGTTCCTTAACTTAATGTGATTCGTATTGGTTATATTTAGTATTTATTTGTTGAAATTGTTTGTATTGTTCTTAATGTCTAATCGGATAAATAAGGAAGATGGCAAGTCGATTTGTGTTTTGAATACGTCAGAGTGCGATTCTTGTATTGAATATCATCATGCATGGAAGCAAAACAAATATGTCATAGAATATATGTTTTGAAAAAAAGGGAAAATGAATACATTTGTTAGATGGCGAAAATATTGAATATGATCACATTTGTTCACGAAACCGTTAGACAACCGTACATTTGTTTCTACTAATACATATAAAACAAATAATATTGAACATACCAACACACGTTGGAAGCCAAATTGTGAACCAATCGATTGTGTATCCAACACTTGTTTCCTGATAACGTATGAAAATTAATGCCAAGCCCACTAATTACACGTTGAGGTCAGGCCCATTACCAACACTTGATAAGCCCATTATCAATAGTTGACAGACACGTATACATTACAGGTTGCATATGGCTTGGAAAGCCTCTCAGGGCGCGTATCATACACCTACGAGACAAATGTCTCCCAACTGTCACCTAACGGTTATGATATATATGGTACCTAACACGTGACAGTGGTAGCTAACACCTAACGGTTATGATATATATGGTAAACTTTTTATTTGTTCATATACTTGGCATGGATAGTTTTTGCTCTAGCAAATTTAAACTATGAATATTAACAGACTCTAAGAAACCCGATAACCCAACTAACCCAACCCGAATCAACTCAAACTAGATAAACAAAGCTTAGAGGGTTGGGTTGCGGGTTACCTTTTCCTAGTTGAAAACCTGAATCCACTCGACTCGATAAACCCAATAACCCCCGATAAAACCCTTAACTGTGATTAGGGGTGCTAATCGGGTTCGGGTTGGTTGGGTTCTAGTCAATTCGAGTCGGGTTAAATTCGGGTCGATGCTAAAAATAACATACTCGATTCCGAACCTATTTAAACTTGGGTTAGTCGGGTCCATTCGGGTCGCGTCTATTCGGGTTTGGGTCAACCCAAATATGAATAAAATGGTTATAAAGTTGCCTATTTATTTTGATCAAAATACATACTCCCTCCGTCCCAAAATATAAGTCCATTTTGAGATTTTCAAAGTTTTTTTATTCGAACTTTGACTTTAATTATCTTTTTTCGTGTTATATAATACTTGATGCAAAATATATAAATAGATTTGTATTTTAAATGCCATTATTCGGGTTAAATGGGTCGACCCGATCAACGCGAGCTAGACAAATAAAGTTTCCTTTATTTTTGCCGCCTATCATTACTTTCATTTTCCCGCTAGGCCTAAATCATTTAGCGCCCAAAAGTCCCATTTTCATTTCCCTCTTAGTTTTTGTCCAGATATTTGATGGTCTTTGTCCACATATGAGAATAATAGATCTAGATCTCACCTAAACACTTTCCATCCAAAATTATTCTCATATCAAAATAAAAGATCTGGTCTTTGTCCCCATCTCATAAACACTTTCCAATCTCTCACACGGAGCAACCACCACACGAAGCAAATACTAAGACCACTTAACCTACTGTTGGGTAGATTTATTATCTATTTGTTACTATGTTTATAATTGTTAATATTTATGTAAAGTTATGTTCGAACTCATTATATGGCTAATTTTGATTATGCTTTTAGTTGTAATTATAAAGTAATTTGATTTAGGAGTTTCACTTATATGTGGCTGAAATTGATTATGCACAATTGATTATGCTATGTGATGTCAATTTTTATATTTATAAGTTATATGCCTTTTCAAGCTTATTTTTTAATGATGTAAAAAGCAGTAGCAGTCAAGAATTTGGCATCAAGATAATGGGCTTTTATAAGTTACATTAGACTATTAGAATAGCTTTTGTGTATTAATGAGACTACATACTTGGAGACTTACTTCATACTAGTTTTAATCATTGTGGTTGTCTTAAAAAATTACATATATTGAATGAAAAAGTCAAAAACTAGTTTTATCACAGGTTACAAAAAGTCAAAAACTGGTAGCAAAATTTATAGTCAAGTTGTTTTTCTGTTGATTCATTGTCATCCACATTTATATACGGGTGTATACTGAATTTGTTAAATTCAAAATGCTAGTTCATATTGTTAACTGTAGTTGTTTACTTTATTTTAGGCTTTAAGAATCGGTATCGTATGTAGTAATTATGACATCCACTAGTGATCGGGCGTGGATGTATAAGATGACCGACACACAAGGATATTCTAATCAGAATTATGTTCAAAAGGTGGAGTTATTTTTGGACTTTGCTTACTCCCATCCTGAAGTTGTCGAACACTTGTCGACTATGTCGGGTGAGATAGTGCTTAGAATAAAATGTCCATGTAGAGGTTGCAAAAATAAGCCTTTCAAATCGCGGGAAGTGGTTTCAAATCACTTGCGCAATAAAGGGTTCATCCCCGCATATTTTACATGGACGGAGCACGGTGAAACTTCAATCCATGAAGTCGGAAAATCTTCTGCACCAATGGAATGTGATGACGATGACGATCTTTATGATTGCCGACGTATGGTGATGGATAGTATAAATGGTTATAATCCAACATTTCAACCGCATCAAGATTCAAATGTTGCGCAAGAAGATGTTCCGAACCCAAAAGCCAAAAGGTTCTATGACTTGTTACAAGCCTCGGACGAGTCTTTATGGGAGGGTTGTCGAAACTGGACAACATTACAAGCTGCCACTTCTTTGTTGAGTTGGAAGTCACATTGTAATGTTCCTGTGTCCACCTTTGATTACATACTTCCCATTTTTAAAAGTATGCTTGCAAAAACCATTGCATGTTATTCTATGATGATGAAGATAAAGAATTGACTCATTGTCGTTGGTGTAATGAGCCTCGTTACAAGAGTGACCAACAAAATATCCCTAATTTGGTGTTGACGTACATGCCTATCGGTCCTAGACTTCAAAAGTTGTATATGAACAAAAAGACGGCCAAAGATATGGTATGGCACCATACTCATAAAACAAAGCAAGGGAGCATGGCACATCCAAGTGATGGAAAGGCGTGGAAGCATTTTGACTCCATTAACTCGTACTTTGCCGAAGAGATTCGAAACGTTCGACTAGGGCTGTGCACCGACGGTTTTAGTCCAAATGACTCAAACTCAAATCCATATTCATTGTGGCCTGTCTTTCTTACAATATATAACTTACCTCCTTGGATGAGTTTGAAAGACTCTTATGTTCATTTGTGTTTGGTTATTCCTGGAAGAAAAAGTCCAGGCCAAAACTTGGATGTTTTTCTAAGACCGTTAATAGACGAGTTGAAGGATCTTTATGATGATGGTATTGACACCTATGATGCCTATCGTAAACAAAATTTTACGATGAGAGCAATACTTCTTTGGACAATTAGTGACTTCCCTGCATATGCCATGTTGTCGGGGTGGAGCACACATGGTGTCTTAGCTTGTCCATGCTGCATGGGAGATACAAAATCGTTTCGGTTAACTTCTGGAGGCAAGCCTTGTTGGTTTGATTGTCACCGAAGATTTTTACCTTCTAACCACGTATTTCGTCGTGATAAAAAAGGATTCAAGGCTGGTTCTACTGTACCATCATCAATCGGACCACCTTTGGAGTTAACTGGTCATGAACTTTATCAACAAGTCTATGACATTCCAACCGTTTATGAAGGTGTTCCATATGATCCAAAAGCACCTAAACCCCCCGGCTTTGGGAAAACACATAACTGGGTAAAGAAAAGCATCTTTTGGGAGCTGCCATATTGGCAATTGTTGTTAATTCGACACAACCTTGATGTCATGCACATTGAGAAAAATGTTTTTGAAAACTTATTTCACACCGTCATGGATACTCCCAAAAGTAAAGATAATCTCAAGGCAAGATTGGATTTATCAAAGATTTGCAATAGACGAGAGTTACATGTGTATACTGGAAACAATAACAAAGTCATGAAACCAAAGGCATCTTACACTTTAAATAAACCAAACAAAAAGAAAGTATGTGAATGGTTGAAAAAGGTTAAGTTCCCTGATGGGTATGCCTCAAATATCGGGGGCTGTGTAAATGTCAAAGAATGTAGCTTTTATAGTTTTAAAAGCCATGACTGTCATATATTCATCCAACGATTGTTGCCCATCGCCTTGAAGGGGATGATACCAAACCCAATATGGGATGCAATCACAGAGTTGTGCACATTCTTTCGTGTGATATGCTCAAAGGTGTTGCATATATCAGACTTAGAAGAATTGCAAAAAAGTATTGTCATAACAATTTGTAAGTTGGAAAAAATCTTTCCACCCGGCTTCTTCGACTCAATGGAACATCTTGTAGTCCATTTGGCGCGTGAAGCTATTTTAGGTGGCCCGGTGCAATATAGATGGATGTATCTCTATGAGAGGTAATTCATCTAATTTACCATTTTTTTGTGTTTTAAGAAAAACAATATGCTCTTAATTAATTGCCCTAAAACTTGTTTTTTCTAATATTAATTTCCAGAAAGTTGGGAATATTGAAGAGGAGAATTAGAAACAAAGCAAGGGCAGAGGGGTCCATTGTTGAGGCTTATTGTGTAGATGAGCTTTCCAACTTTTGCAATCTATATCTTGGACGAAGAGTACAAACGAGGTTGAATCGCGAGTCTCGGAATTTTGCCCCTGAAATTCCTTGTTCTTTGAAAATTGACAATCGATTAAGCATCTTCAAAGTTCCATCGCGAAGATTATTTGGCGGGAAATATAAAGTATTGTCTAGTGCTGAGATGCACAAGATTCATACCTACGTCTTGTTGAACTGTGTAGAGGTTCATGAGTCCTTATTTAAGTTTGATGACTGGATTAGAGAGACAGAACCCTTGATTGATGAAGGAGAGCTTGATAGAAGAAGAGAGGCGTTGTTTGCTTCATGGTTCAACACCAATGTAAGCATAACACATGAATAACAACCGAAACATTGTAATATTGTTGCAAGCATAACACATGTTCTTTTGTTATTGTGTAGGTTATGCTTGCTTCAGATGGTAGCAATGCACATTTAAAGTGCTTAGCACAATTTCCTTCAACAAATGTTTTTTGTTGTAAGGGTTACTTAATTAATGGTTACAAATTCCGTACGCAAACAGCTTCTGATGGGCGGGTCACACAAAACAGTGGTGTATGTGTGAAAGGGGCTGTTTCTGACCAACAGGAAAGCGATTACTACGGATTGTTGGATGAGATCATAGAAGTCGAATATGATAGTGATTTAGGACGTTGTGTGGTCGTGGTGTTCAAATGTACTTGGTTTGATCCGGTTCAAGGGGTAAAGGTTGATCGGAAGAATGGAATGGTTGATATAAAACACACTAAAAAGGGATGTTTTGACGACCCATACATCCTAGCATTACAAGCACAGCAAGTGTATTATACACCATATCCATGTACCAAAGATTGGTGGGCTGTTGTTAAGTCCAGCCCTAAAGGGGTTTTTGAACTAGAGGAAGATAGTAGTGAAGTAGAAGATGATGATAATCATGTCGGGGATGATTTCTTTCAAGAGAATGAAAGATTAATATGTACAACAAATGTCAATGATCATATTGAACCCTTTAATCTTGCACAAGGAGATGTAGAGGAAGTTCCTTATAATATTGAAGACGATACAAATGATGAAGATGTTGAGGGAGATGAGTTTGAAGACATAGATTCAGATGAGAATGATGATGATGTCGAGGAAGATGAGTTTGAAGACATAGATTCTGAATAGTTAGTATTTAGTATGTATTTATCAATTTATATATATACAATTAGTATCTACTATATATTACAGAATTAGCTAGCAATCTTTTATCTGGTTATTTCTCTTGTTCTTATATTCTTTATCTTGTTTTAAGTTGATCATTTCAAATATGTTAATTTATCAATTTTTTTTGTTGTAGATTCTCATGTCAAGTGGACGGAGACGTAGTGGTCCTAGACCTTCACACGGTAATATCAGTGGCATTGGTGGTGTTGGACAAATGTTGGTGGATAATAACCAGATTGATGATGATAATGATGAGGGTGTAGGGGTGACTGAACCAGATGTTGAAGCATCAAATGCCATGCGAGGGTCAAATATCCCCAATCCATTACCTGAACCGGCAGATCGTCCGATGATTAGCATATCTGCAGACGAGTAAAAACTATTGTTTTGTATTTATATTATGTTTAAATAGCGTAATTAACTGATACTAATACCCATGTTTCATTGTTTCTATTTTATAGGTTTCATGATCAGAAGTCTGTTGGACATTCCATCACGTCGATTCTTCAGTTTAGGTTTTGTGAACCTTGGGCAACATGGGGATGTGTTCCACGAGAGAAGAAAGACCAAATGTGGCTTCGTTTTAAGGTTTGCCTCTATTTACAAATTTAAAAAACATATAAATATATTGAAGAGTATTTCCAGTCCCTCATTAATGATTGTTTTAAAACTCCAAGTTGGTTTTGACGGTTTCATTGCCTGTTAGAAAAATAGGATGGTTTATTATTGCGATATGTAACAGGGTACAATGGTTTTATTAGATATGATGAAGGTATTAACTTCTAGTCACTTATTAATGATTATCTTATGTGCAGCAATCCTATCAATGGGATCCAAGAATTGATGAGGGTATTCGAAAACGTTTTGTGAAACATGCCTCATCTCGTTGGAATGGTATGTTGAATGCTGCTAGAACAAGAGCCATACGCTTGTATGAGAAAAACAGCAAGGTTCCTTTTGATGATGATTATAGTCGACTTGCCCAATATAACCCTACTTGGATGAAACAAGATTGTTGGCTACCACTACTACGTGATGTTTGGAATAAGGATGATTGGAAATCTAAATCAAAACAAAACAAGAATAACAGAAACACGTCAGTTGGTGGCCATCATACTTGTGGGTCAAGGAGCTTTAACTCAACCAGGAAATACTTGGTAATATAATTTCCAAATTGTCTTGTACTATATGATATATCAATATGTAATAATAGAAATACCTTCAATGCAACATGTAGGAAAGCAAACATGGGCGTCCTATACGTTCCACTGAGCTCTTTACCCACTGCCATGCTCTGAAAGGGACGAAGCCGCTGGATCAACCACCAATTGTAAGCAGGTCTGGTGGTTCAAACAGGCCAGCAGAGGCAAACGGGTCAGCAGGAACAAATGGGTCAGCTGAGGTAAATGGGTCATCAGGGGAAAACGGATTAGCTGGGGCTAACGGGCCAGGTGGGGCAAACGGGTTAATCGGGTCAGAAGCGTCAACGTCAACTAGGGTTGGAGAGTCGAATGAGGTAGGTGAGTCAAGCGGAGGTCAGGCGGTTGAGCCGAGATGGGTTAATGAAAAGTCACGTGATCATATGGTATGTATCCAAACCTCTTTTTGATTAGCCACTTTTAGTAGATCACTATTAAACTTTAAAACAATTAATCGTTATTTTGGGACTGTTTATAGGAAAAATATCAAGAAGGTATGGTTGAGAGTCATGGAGAGAACGTTGAATCACACCCACATAATGAGGAACTATGGAACAAAGTCACTCCGCCTAATAGGGGAAATACATTTGGGGCATACAATGCATCTGATCCCATATTGTTGTTAATGGGAACGGCTTCTACTCATAATGCCAGTACCTCACATCCACCAATGAGATTTGAGAAGGTTAGCCTATTATTGTTCATTTTCATGGCATATCTAATATAGTTATAAGAAAACACAATGTGTTGCTGTTACAGTAGGATAATGGGTCAAAATTTATTTTTATTTTTAAGTTAACTGAAAAAAAGACCAAGAAGCTTATTTGAATAGGATTGTACTGATATAACTGATTTAGTTCGCAAGTTAGTGCTGTTGTGATTCCTGTTAGAAATACCCAGTTAGAAATTAGCCGAGTTGATATATATGAAGAAGCTGTTTGTTCCAGAATTTAGTTCACAAGTGGTGTAGTTACAGGATTTTGGTATTGCTTAATATAAACACTTTAAGATAAGCATTACCAAAATTTCTAAGTTAATTTAAGCTCAACTGATGGGTTCTGTATAAAGAAACAATGTATTATGAGACTAGTACAACCTACTTTATAGTTGCTTGATGAAGGTTCACCTTGCATGTAACGATAGAGATTATAGTATGTACACCCAAAGTAGTCAATAATTAACTAATCTGGTATTAGATCATATTGAAAGATCCTTTAGATGCATATGCACAACTTACACAAACAAAACTCTATATGTAAAATAATTAGCTTGTTTATTACTTTGTATTTTAATAAAATCTGAAATCACTAGCAAAAGTCTACATTACAGAAACAAACTGTTGGTGTCATTATCACTAAAAACAAACTGTTGCTTTGTGGGCTAGGTTGAAGTGCTAGAAAAATCGTTTAAGGACTTGGAGCAAGCGAGAGCGAAAGACAAGGAGATTTTTGATGAAGCTATTGAACAAGAAAGAAAGCTTAATGAAGAAAAACTTGAGACATTTAAGGAAGAAATGAAGAAAGAAGCAAATGAGAGGCTCGCCGAGGCGTTGGCACAATTGAAGGAGCAAGCTCCTACTCCCCATTCCGCATAAACATTTGTTGATTAAGGTACACTTCGTGTTTTATACACATTTTGTTTTGAAGTAGTACGATGGATTTGGTAAACTTTGTGGATTATACACATTTTGTTAAGAAGTGGTGCATCCGGTAGGATTTGCTTTGTTACACTTCGTGTAATTCACTTTTGGTTTAGAAGTAGTTTGGTAGGACTTGATACATTATGTAATATGATATTTGAATGTTCGTCTAATTATTAATTTAGGTTTCAATTGTGCGTTTGGGATTATTTAGTTTTAGATATTTGTATATTACGGAAAAATTAGCTAAATGCAATTTTATATATAAAAATGCATATTTTTGTAACGGAATCATTTCGTTGACACTCCGTTGAAAACTCGTCACAATTTTACACCGTTTCATATCCGTTACAACTGTATACCGTTGCAAAATCCATTGCTACTTTATGCCGTCGCAAATCAATTGCAAAGTTATACCGTTGCAATTTCGTAGCAAATTTATTCCGTTGCAATCTCGTACAAACTGTTATCCGTTGCAATTTTTTTTTGCAATATGTACCGTAACAAAACCGTAGAAAAACTGTTGGAATATGATCCGTTGCAAAAACGGTTGCTTAATTTAAAACGGACTTTTCTTGGTTAGAAAACCGTTGGAATATTTTTAACCCCGTTAGAAATACGTTGCAATTGAAATTTCCATGGAGCATTAACGCTACGGTAGGTATCCGTTGCAAATCCGTTGCAAATGACCATTTGCAACGGATTTGCAACTGATTCCTACCGTAGCATTAGCCCACTTGTGGTTACCTTGGTCTCTAGCCTTAAAACGAGTAATATTTTCTTCTACATCCAAAAGAATGATCATTCAGTACTTGCTTTAAAAAGAAATTTGAAATCAAATTACGTAGCATAAAACCATAGTTTAATAAGTTTAAAGAATAATCATCTTCTCGCACTTTCTATTTTTAGTTGGAGCAAGTAATAATGAATTGGTTGTCAGGTTTAGAGATCGTATTTTGTATCTAATCTTTATTTTTTTTGTCATAATTACGGGAAACTAAGCATATAGATGTGCTGGTTAACATTTTTTAATGAGTTAGTAAGATCTAATTAGGAATATCACGTACGTTTTACCGTTTATTGATTGGTAGCGAGTCATACGAATCTGGTCAAGTAAAGGGTGTCATTAGGATGATACTAGACCATAATCAAATACCAAATGAAACAACAAATACTGGATCGATCTAAATCAAGTTGGTACTTTTTTGGTTTTGTTTTATAGTTGTTTGTGGTTTGAAAATATGCTCGCACATTGCTGTGGGATGAATTTGGTGACAAGATTTTTTCGTTCTAATCTTGTTTCGTAACTTTCGTTATACTTATTTAGATGTACCAGTTTACGTAACTTGTATCAATTCGATTACAAAAGAATTCAATAAAAATAATTACTTTTTAGATACGTGTGAGACCTAAATTTTTATTTGGTTACATGATCCTATTTTGATTCATGTGTATTTAACTCACGCCGTCTCTTTGATTTGGGTGGCTCGGTATGAAACTATGAATGAGGCTTCGTAAATCACGAAAAAAAGTTGGCAAAACGAGCGGGTCGGGCGGGCACGGGCAATGGTTCAAACGGGCTACGGGTTAAACGGCCACGGGCTTAACGGGCGCATGTTATACGAATTGCTTTTGAAATAACCCAAAACGACGAAATAATTTCTCAAACGTAACACCTCATTTATATTTTAAAACATAAATATATTATATCTATAAGTTTTTCTTTAAAAACAATTGTAATGTTCTTCAATTGAAAAAAAAATTGTGTCGGTTTGTAACCATTTAACTTTTAAATGAGCAATATTGCTCATTTCAAAAATAGAAGCGGGCTACATGTGCGCAAATCTTTTACAAATTTGCGCAAATTATCTCATTTTTTAATTTTGAGAACAAATGCCACCTCTACGAAAAACTTAACAATTATTGAAAATTTAAAACATAATGCATACTTAGAAAGTTTAAAAAATATTTTAAAATATGGTGCAACCGAAAAGTTTAAAAATATTTAAAGAATTGCTTCCCGTTATAATATGTGCCGCCGTTTTGAACCCTACTCTAAACCGAAGTAGGGTTGAATCTTTAATTACTAACATTTCTTAATATTTGGGTTTGTTAGAAGAAGACCCGAACTATATAATAAAATAATGTGCTCGCTTTAAAGAGGTTTTTAACAAAATGTTTAAAATTTATTTAACAAAGCTCAAGTTCAAAACATATTCATGATATGTTTCAAGATGCGGGTTCTCATGGTAGTGACGAAACAATTCGACTATATAATGTTTTAAGGAAATGAAAATACAAAACGACCTCGAGGTAACACCCCCCGGTAGCAAACTCAGAAAATACCAAGGATCCGATTTTTTGTTTGGCCAGCGAGCAATGTATCCTTTGACGCACAATAATCATTTGGCATCCAACTTTCAAATTCAGTTTAATAAATGCTACAACATCAACGTTAATGAGGTAGGTGATACTTAGAGCGCAATGTCTAGCGAGTAGAATAAACTTCTCATTTAGGTTTTACGGGTTCCTACATCACTTTAACAAACCTCTTTAACCCTTTCTTATCACGACTAACCACAACTTACTCATTTGTGTCCCACCACTTACAATTTAATTTTTTTTTTCACATTTTTAAATAAACTAAATTCATTTCATTAAAATTAATAATACAATATATAATATTAAAAAACTTACGAAACATAAAATTAAGTGATACAGATTACAGAATAAATAAAGCGAGTAATGTTTTCTTCTATATCCAGAAAAATGCTCATTCATTCCTTGGTTTAAAAAGAAATCTAAACCTAAATTACGTAGCATTAAACTATAGTTTAATGAGAAAAGTTCAATACGAAACAACATTTATCTAAAGAACAAATAAACTAATCATGACCATTGATTTAACTTTGATCCAATGGTTAGATTTAATCACTATTTAAATTAATAAAATACAGATGGGCGTTATTGTAATTTCTCACTCTGCAATTCTTATATTCCAATCCTACACTCACCTCCCATTCACAGACACTCACTAGTTTACACACTCTCTTTCTCACCAAACACACAAACAACCCACCATAAACCACCGATCTATTTTTTTTGGTGAGTTCTTTTTTCCAATGATTGTATGTGTGTGTATGGGGCGGGGGTGACGGGATTTGTGGCGGCCGGATCTGTGGATTACATTACAGTTACAGAATGCATAGATCTGTAGATTCACGATGACTATGAGCGTGTTTGTGGCTTATAATCAGCTCGATCTTAACGCCGGTAGTTAGTTGTTAAGTTTCCGGTGGTTAAACGGTGATGTCAGGGCGTCCCCTTAGCCTGTCACTTGTGCTCCCTCCGCCACATGCGCTTGATTGTCCGACTAGAGCTACTGTTTGCGGTGGGGATTGTCATCTTGATTTCTTGACTCGGGTAAATTATGCACTGCAATGTTAATCAATTTTAATTTCATACTTACTGTTTAAATTTTTACTACTACAGAATTGGGTTCCATGCAATAGAAAAAAATCACTGCCCTTTATGTTTTATTAATATTGTATTTGTGTGTGTGCAGAATATAAGGAGACTTAGTAAAGGGAAATGGTTGGTTGCGGTAGTGAAATCAGTCATGGGAACGGAACATGTCTGTTGGATCGAGCAAAGGAATTGAAGTACTAACCCGAATAAAAATAGTGTAGGTTTGTGTATTTTGACTATCTTTGCTGTTACAACTAAGTGGAGCAATATCTTTATTTTGCTGTTTAATTGAAGTTAAACGTTAAACAAAAAGTTGAACCATCTTGATTTACCCAACACTGATATCAATGTTAGATGGAGTACGAATGTGTAGCATCATTATGCTAAAAACAAAAAGTTGAACCATCTTTAAAAGTTAAACACAACACTATATAAATTTATTAAGCTAAATAGGTCGATGATAATATCACCCTTGGAGGAAAGTTCAATGTTTTAATGTTTTAACCCATAAGGGGGTTTGTATAACATAACCTTTAAATTTAGAAGAGTGACACGACATTTCAATGTACAAGTAATTAAAGTAGATTATATATAAATCATACGGAGTAGTTATTTATAATCCCATGGGATTTATACGGAATCCCATGGGATTTATACGGAATCCCATGGGATTATACAGATCCCATGAGATTTATACAAATCAAAAGTGAATTTTTTACGTATCTCGTGGGATTTTTTTACGAATCTCGTGGGATTTTTCTGGACGGAAATTTTGAAAAAAAAAATTCGTCTTTTTACGAATCCCGTGGGATTTTTTTACGAATCCCGTGGGATTTTTTACGAATCCCATGGGATTTTTTTACGAATCCCATGGGATTTTCTGGACGGAAATTTTGAAAAAAAAAAATCGCGTGGGATTTTTCTAGACGAAAATTTTGAAAAAAAAAATCGTCGAAAGTATATAAAAGTGCATATCTATATAAAGATGATTTAATTCTCGTCGCGATTGTGTATTTTTCGTAGCTTGAAGATTTACCGTTTGCAAGATATGTTATTTTAAAAAAAAATGTAGAAAGTGGGTTTTTATATTAAAATGAGCTAAAATACCAATTTTGCCCTCTCTTTGTTATTTTTGGCTTTATTTCAGCCATTAGATGAAAGGTGGATGGATGGTTGAGATTGACTTATTTGTTTTTTAAAAGATACTTGTTTTGCAAGGATCTCACCTCTAGTTTAATAAGTTTAAAGAATAATGTAGTCATCTTCTCGCACTTTCTATTTTTAGTTGGAGCAAGTAATAATGGATTGGTTGTCATGTTTCAGTGAAACTAAAAATTCCAAAGAGATTAGCAGTATTTTAAAGGGTTTAGAGATCGTACTTTGCAATGAATCTTTATTTTTTTGTCATAATTACGGGAAACTAAGCATATAGATGTGCTGTTTAACATTTTTTAATGAGTTAAGATTAGGAATATCGCGGTTTAACCGTTTATTGATTGGTAGCGAGCCATACGAATCTGGTCATGTAAAGGGTGTCATTAGGATAATGCTAGACCATAATTAAATACCAAATGAAAAAACAAATACTCGATCGATCTAAATCAAGTTGGTATTTTCATAATTGTCAGGATCCCGATACTGATCTTAGGATTTTACGATTTTACGATAATGCAAAGCAAAAACGATCCGGATCCTACATAGGATCTTTGCAAGCTTAAGATCTTATAGGATCTCGATCTTGCCATACGATCTTAAGATATAATCCGATCCGATCTTACTTTTTTTGGATTGCAAACTAAAAACTACAAATTTAAGAGTTTTTTTTTTGTAGGATTCAAAAAACAACATGTTAATCTTTTTAAACATTTCATAATCATAATTTAGGACAACATTTCTATGAAACATTCATAGTATTTTGTGTTTATAATGTATAATAATTTGTAGATTTGTACGATATTACAAAAAA
>BPTQ01000008.1:354771918-355031187 GCA_019973895.1 Chrysanthemum seticuspe | reverse complement strand
CAAATGATCGATGTTTAATTAAACACTTATTTTTAAAATTAAAATATCAGTTGTATTTATATTAAAATAATGAATGATCGATTTTCTGGGCACTTTAAGTGCCCATAAAAATTCATTGCAGCTTTTTTCATCGTTTATTGTAACATATATTACTACAATATTCAATTTTCCTTGTGAATAAACATCTGGTGCAACCACCAACATAATCACTCTAAAAGCAGAAGCATTGCTTATTGGTAAAAGTTAGGTAAAAACGACGATTGTACTCTCTGCTGATGTATATCAACTGGTACATATTTTGCCAGTACCGTTTATGTTTGGCTGAACGGGTTCACTAACAAAGACTGAAAAGAACTAACAGTAGCGCTTTCTCTGTCTGTGCCCCTGACGAAGGAATGGTAAAAATTGTCGTTGTAAATAGTATTCAACTATATAAGTAGGAACACTATTCGTGAACAGATGGTTTTACCGAAGGCAACTAGTTGAAAGGCCGAGAATTGCCATTTTGGTAGACAAGTGCTTATCACAAGGATGAATATATCAACTTATGATAAATGTTGCTGTTAAAAATGGTAAGGAAGCAGTCCCCGTGTCTGTCTCTTTCGCGATGACAATCAAGAAAAGTCAGAAACAATCACTTGGGCAAGTCGGTTTGTATTTGCCATGACCGTTTTATACATGGTCAACTATATGTAGTCGTCTCTCATGTTAGCAGCAAAAATGGATTGAAAATGGTTATTCGTTACGAAGACGAAAATCTCACTAATACAACCACCAACGTGGTCTACAAATAAGTGTTCCTTTTAACTTATAACATCATTATATACAATGTTATTTGCTACTTTTTTCGACGTTACTTAAAAATACCCGTGAATTTCACGGGTCTTTTAGCTAGTAAGTAATAAAATTATATTTATGTTGACTATAAAATTAAAATTTTTATTCACAAATTAATTTGTAGCTAGTAAACAATAACTTAATTTGAAATTATGTATCGTATATTGTATTGTATATATATAAAGTTTATAAACAACAATTTGCAGGTAGTAAATAGTAAGTTTAAATTTCCAATAAAAGAAGATACGAATAAATCATATTTCAATTAATCTTATTAGCTATTTATAAAATAAATTGATTAAAATGCAACAACTGAGTTCGTGTAGATTACATGTCTTGTCAATGATCATTTAAAGATGTACATGGTCTACTTGTAAACAATTTTGGAGTTCATGTTCGTCTGTGACTAAAGTAAAATGATTTATAGTTATTAGGTTTCTTATGAATTATTGACAATTATACGATTCTGTTCGAAATTTACGATTATTAGGAGTGGATAATCGAATAACAAAGAAAAACTAAAGCCATTATCCAACTTTTTTTACTTGCTAAATCAAAAGCAAATAAAAGTTTTACAAATAATAATAATAATAATAATAATAATAATGATAATAATAATAATAATAATAATTTTTTTTTTTTTTTTTTATAAACGTCACTTCATTAGAAAACCAAAAGGAATTACAAGAAATTGGTGGGAAGCCGAGACACTAGTTGGGCTCCCACTCCTTTCTGAATACAAAAGCTTAATCTGTGGAAAATAAAAGCCCCACTCTTGACACTATTCGAGTGGCTAATAGCAACAGTCTTGATACGTGAAAGCGTGTCCAAAGCTTCCGTGTCAAGCTCCCCAAATGTAGAGAAGGCAAATGGGATGAACTTGTAGCCATTTTCTTCACATTTAGACACATATTTCTTTTTCTTCTTCTCCACAGCATTATGTAAGGCCACCCCGGGAGCCCACGCAGACGCATCAATACCCGCAAAAGGAGAGATTCCAGTCACATCCAGACACGCGTCCTTACCTTGGATCCAGTTGAATAATAGTAAGTCTGTCGGACGCAGCTCTTTCCCGTCCCTCGAAAGAAACCCCAATGGAGTCTCCTTTTTCACCATAATCCTAACCTTGGAGCATATGTCGACAAGAATATCTCGCACAAGATTATGTCTTAATTTCACCCCCACTTCACTGGAACAGTGAACTGCATGCTCTCCCCATTGGTCCATACGATGCTTGCAGCTCGGGCAGGAGCTACTTTCAGAAAACATAGGTATGGTAAGCCTATAACACAATACCGAGCGGAATTGGCGATGGTTCATCCTTTGGCCCAACCCATCAATAGGTATGGTGAATAAGAAATCTAGTGCATGTGGAGCCCGGATACAGCTGAGGATAGCCACCTGCCTTGGGCTTAACGAATACTTAGAAACAAGATCTTTCTCGATGACACCAAAGTAACACTTTGCCAAGGTTTTCATCATATGGGGGGCAGGAGCGTCAGAGGCGACCGAGAACGTGTCTGTGTTGCAAGCACTGTTAAACATGTCGAGAGCATATTGAAACGAAGGGCCATGGGAACTGATGCTTGTTTTTGCCAGAATCTGGTCCTGCATAACACTGGTTTGCAAACGAAAGGCGAGGAAAGCATATCGGATGATATCACTCGCCGCATGAATGCCCAACCCGCCCATCTTGACTGGGAGGGTGGCAAGCCGCCACTGCCAGTCACCAAAACCTGCCCAGAGGCTGTAATAATCTTCTCCAAAGAGGCTGTTATTATTATTATTATTATTATTATTATTATTATTATTATTATTATTATTATTATTATTATTATTATTATTATTATTATTATTATTATTATTATTATTATTTTATTTATTATTATTATTATTATTATTATTATTATTATTATTATTATTATTATTATTATTATTATTATTATTATTATTATTATTATTATCCCAGCTTTCCACTAACTTTTTATAAATCCTATGAGTTTCTAATAAAGTGATGTTGGATAAAAAAAAATAAAAATAATAATAATAACTTTTTGTAAATCTCTGGAGCGTATTGTCACTGCCTCTGGGTCCGGGTTTGGCAATTGGCAATGGAGACTTGCCACTTTACCTTTTGAATTTGGGGGGCTTGGTATATACGCTGCTGGTGATGTCTTGAATTATGCCTTCCTTGCTTCTAAACTCCAATCGGCCAGCCTGCAAACTGAACTTCTCCGACAGTCTGGCGTTGGTACTTCTGGATCGTCTTTCGATGATGCCTTGTATGTTTTTAATGAGAAATTGGAGACTCTTGTGAAATTGTTGCCCCCAAACTCATGAAGAAATTGGCAGATCTATATTTCACACGTGTTACCAAAGAGGCTGAATCCACCTACTGTTTATCTTCTAGACATATGGCCTTATGGAGATCGCAAATGGAAGATCATACTTCAGACTGGCTCAGAGTGGTCCCGATATCTGGGTTGGGGCAGATTATGAATGCTAAAACCTACTGATGTGTTCTATGCTATCGCCTAGGTGTCCCCCTTTTCTCCACTCAGGTGCCGTACTCTACTTGTTCCAAGGTGTTTGTGGGTGATATTTACGGATATCATGTATCATGCACATGTATTATTGGTATTAAACATCGACATAATGTGGTGCGCGATACTTTCGCTGATATATGCTCCCGGGTAGGGGTTTCTGTCCGTAAAGAAGTTGATATCAGGCTTAGCGGAGAGGGGGACAAACACCTACGCGCAGCTGACTAGTTACTTTACTCGTGGGATAGAGGGCTTGATGTATGTGTTGATCTAACAGGGTCATCGCCCTTGACGCAAACTGGTATGACTGATTTTGTACCGGGGCGGGCTGTGATTGAAGTTGCACAGCGCAAACGTGTCAACTACGAAACCAAATGCTCTTATATGGGATATGGTTTCCACCCTTTCTCTTTCTCTTCCCTTGGTGAACTCGAGAAGGATACGGTGACCCTGCTGAAGCGGATCCAAAAGTTCTCCGTCACCCAAGATATTGGGGGCGTGCTGCTAACCATATTTTTAGTAGGGTTTGTTTTGCTATAGCTAGAGGAGTGGGAGCCCGACTAGTATCTCGGCTTCCCCCTAATTTCTTGTAACCCTTTTTTATTTTCTATTGAAGTGATGTTTTATAATAAAATAAATAAATAAATAAATAATTAAATAAATAAATAATAATAATAACAATAATAATAATAATAATAATAATAATAATAGTTGTAAAAAATCACCCAAGTCGATTATCCTCTTGGAAAATTGACACATACAAACTGAGTCGACTTGTTAAAATTACCTCAAATCTCGACTCCGATTACACTTGAGAGCCCTTACAGAATGCGGGAAACCTATTGATCGACCACTCTAAACCTTCAATACTTACTATACGTAAAAACTTACAATATTAGTTGTTAACTTTCATTATTTGCACCATTTGTTTTATTAGTTTTGTTTTTCATGTATGAGTATTCAAATTAGTTACATTAATTTTAGATGTTTAAAACACAATTCTCTGATAAGTAACTGTTTTAACTTAATATCTTAAGATGTTTATTTTGAGGAAGTATTAAATGCTTTATCTTTACTATCTAAAATGGAAAAATGGTCAAAAGGGAAAAGTAAAAACTTGAATATTGAATATTGAAAGTCAAAATTTTTTAAACCTTTTAAAATGTCAAAAAGCTGGCACATTCACATTCAGAAAACACACAACTGGATATCACCATTCTCTCTATGTTCGTTCTCTCTCTAACAGAAACCCTAACAACCCTCACCCCATTCTTTCGCCGCCACACAACAACTCAAACCCAAACACAAAAACCCACGCCACATAACCACTACCAGTAGATTCTGCCGCCGCCACCAACAAGTGATTCCGCCGAGCCGACCACCACCAGATTAGCCCAAGTTTTGAAGGGTTCTTTTATAAATATATATATATATATATATATATATATATATATATATATATATATATATATATATATATATATATATATATATATATATATATATATATATATATATATATATATATATATATATATATATATATATATTCAACAAATTTTGATAGTTATTAATAGATCTTTACTTTTTTTGTAGGTCTCAGTTGCCGGAGTCATTCACCGTCGTTGACCTTGCCGGGATTTTCCTCGACCGTCGCCGCTGTCTCTCTACCATCATCGGGAACCGTGACTCTCGCCGGAAAATATGGTACAAAAATTTGTTTCACTTTTTTCTTGGCTTTTCACATTAATATATAATTCAAAACAAAAACTTGAATTAGCAAATAACATGTAGTTGTTGAATCAATCGAATATAAGTTTTTTGTAGAATTGCAGGAAACTGAGATGGACATGAAAGATTATGGACTTTTATAAGCGGAAAAAAGTGACCTTTATTGGTTTTGATAAATCTTGAAAACCCTTTTAAAATATTGAAACTTTAGATTAGTAAAATAGATTTCAAGTTAGAATAGTAAAGGGTCGTTTATTTTAGCTTATATAATGGGCTTATTTAGCTTATCAAGATTTGGAAATAGCCTGAAGCTCAAGGATAAGCAACTCATAAGCCAAAAAATGTGACCTTTATCGGCTTTTCTACATCTCAATAAGCCCATAAAATATGCTAAACCAAACATCCCTTTAGGTTTAACACTCAGAAAGCTCGTTTTTAGGGATGAATGTATGAGTTGTGACTGTGATTGAGGATAGTTTTAAATACCAAAAATGGCATTTTTAGCATCTTATAAGAATTTACTGATGTTGGTTTGCTGCAAGAATCGATAGATATGATCATATAGATGTAAATTAAACTTTTGTTTTACTGCTATTAATAATCGAATAACGGAAGTGTATTACTTTAACTAGAATAATCTTAACAGGGAAAGTTAAACCTCTGAGTTTCAAATCCGGATGGGGGTTTTAAGGAGGAGAAAATAGGTTAAATTCCCGCACTTTCGATCTAGCTAGCAAGAAACTGAATTGGTTTAGAAATAATCTGAACGGTTGCTGCTTATATGTGGCGGCGTGGCGCTATATGTGAATGAACATAATGAACATAGTTCTTGTCTTGCAGCCTTTTTGCGAGGTCGACTATACCCTTTTTAATTCATAAGGTTACTCGACCTAAAGGAAGTAGTTTTTCATTGTTAGCTTCAATTTTTTGCTGTCACTTGTGGTAATGCTATTTAAAACATTAAGTTTTTGTATCTTACTCTTCTTTATTGTTAATTATCATTGCATGTTAAACTTGTTTTACCTTCACGCAGATTTCACCTCATATTGTGAGGTTTCAAAGGCAGCATTCGTGGCAATCCTGCTATCTATGGGTAGGTATATTCACTTTTCTCTTTGATTTCTAAACTTTTATTCTATTTTCATTTTTGTTTGTATATTTATATTTGCCAATAGCAAATTTTTTTGGTTTTAGTATGGGTTAACGGCCTACTAGGATTTGGATTGTTGTTGAGTCGTCGTCTTATACAAGCAGCCCACTTGTACTTCATATTTGTCAAGCTAATTTCCACATATTATCGCCATTTGCCGACTACTTCGAATAGAGGTACTTAAAACTTTTAAAACTTTTCCACTACGTGTTTGTATAACTGATGTGTGCAGCGAACCTAATAATTCGTAATATATTGTTAACTTGGGTTCCTTTATTTATAAATATGATGATTAACGATGTTCTTTTGAAAATTTTTGTAGATGAAGAACGCCAACCACGAAATAGATGTACTTACCTTATTGAAAATAGATTTTAAGTTGATATTTCTACACCGCCTGCAAAAATCCGTCAACATGATAAGGATATTTATGACAACCAACACGAACTCCATTGCTAATAAAAAAATTCAGAATAAGGCTTACAGTTAATAATTTCTATCAGCCGGATTAATAACAGAAGATTCATAGGCTTATAATTTTTTTGTATTTTTACTAGGGGTTATGGTTCACGAGTTACGATTCATGGATATGGTTCAGGAAGTATAGCTACGAGTGTGTTCAGTGTGTCGGTTCAGTTGATGGGTTCAGGGGTTGTGTTCAAGGAATGTGTTCAGCAGGTTTGGAGTGGGTTTTATTTTAATGATGTCGCTTTAAAGTTAAGGAAACAACATGTATATTGGCTCACTGTGTTGGTTCCTTGCAAATGACCTTCATGGTGACTAATTTTTTCTTACATGTTCGACTATCTATTTTATACATTTTGCACATCTTGGTTCTGCTTAAACCTAATATTTGTTCTACTTTTCAGGGAGCTCAGGTTGGGTTCAGTTTGGTGCTGAAATGGGTCGGGTTGACTGTCAAAATAGGACATAAATGGATGTGTGTTGGGGCTGAAGTTCGAGCTAGAACGGGGCAACTTGGGGACTGAAATGGGTGTGGAATTGGGGACTGAAGCAGGTGCTGCAAAGGGTGCGTGTTGGGGCTGAAATGAGTGTGTTTGAGGTGACGAAATGGGTCTGGAACATGTGTCTGCTACTTATGAGGTACATGATTAGTATCTTTATGATCAAGTGCTATGTTCTTTAAATGACGATCACAATACATCCCATCAGATGAATACTTTTTGAACTATCGATTGGTTTTTGATTTCTACAAAAATTCAGTTACAGGTAATAAAATTCGATAAAATAGAAGGTAGTTGGCAGAGGAAAATATTTTGATACGATGATTGACGACAAACATAAGTACTATTTTTTAGTAAAAAGTCATTTGTATATCTCGATGCCATCCAACCACCAAATAATTTGCAGCTAATAATACAGAATTTTGTTAAAAGTAAGTTACTCTAGGTTATAAAAAGAAGTGTTTGGTAGCTTTCTTTATTGGCTTTTTTTTCCCTTTTAGCTGTTTCGTTAGTTTTTCGTTTTAAAATAGTGGATTTTGAATATTTTATGCAGGAAGTGGAAGCTTTGTTAATCAGTCTTCACTATTGACCTTCCATATGTCGACTTCTTGAACCGGGTTCACAAAGCTGAGTTGAAACTTCAGTCTAAGGGATTATGGGATGTACCACACCATGGCTTAACTTATTTGTACCCAAATCAAGAAGTTATGACTTTCACAAAGGAGTATTCAAGGGTATTTTGGGTACGATAACAACAACAAGGCACATAGGTGAACTTAAGAAGATTGAGGTAACATTTGTTCGTTTTTACCTCTACTTATTGATCTCATGTCAACCAAGCATCACATCATTTCTACTTTGGGCTACTAACTTGCTTTAGCTATGCACGTCACAGAAGTACCATTTCATTCAATACAATGAGTTACTTTGATGGTTTTGAAGCTAGACAGAAGATGTTTCAGCCTCCAAATTCATGTATATTGTCTTTGTAAACTTCATATTTTGTGATTTCTAGATGTGTGATCTATTAATTTATGTTGCGAAATAATTGTTTAATGTTTCACTATTTGGAATGCATTTGAATGTCATGTTTAAATTCCACAAACTTCAAAGTATGTGTTCAAATTTTAGTCGTCTCACAAAACAACGCCAACCAAAACCCAAAAACCCCGTTGCAACACACGGATGTCAAACTTTGATTCCATGTCGGTATATGAAATGGTTTTTAAAGCATAGACGTCGTATCATGGGTGCCACAGAGTGTCAAACGACGATAAAATTAGTCGAAAAAAATATTCCAAACATGTAAAAAAGAATCTGGCCACGACGCCTTTTCCTTGTTGGATATAATACTTTGATGTTTCAAAGCATGCTTTTATATGTTTTTTTATACATGTAAAGAATTTTTGCTTGAGTTGAATTATCGCATGTTACAACCGTTTGTAATTGCATTTTAATCTTTTCACATTATATTTTGAACGTTTTACGAAACACTTACCACAATATCGCATATCATTAATTGTCTGCCGCTAAAAACCGAAGCCGCTAGGCACGGGTACTCGCCTAGTAATACAATACAGATAGGAATAATCATATTTCAATTAATTTTATCAGCTTTCGATCAAATCTATTGACTAAATTGTAACCACTCTCCTTATAGTTTGTGTAGATTACATGTTTAGTCCAAGATCTTGTAGACGTGCAAACGACCTCCCTGTAAAAAACTTTGGAGTTCAGGTTCGTCCGTGACTAAAGTAAAATGACTTATTTGCTCTCGTCGCCATCAACTTTGCATGGATTTATGTCATCCTTTAAAAACTTTTGACAGTAATACGATTTCATTCTGAATTTACGTTTATTAGAAGTCGACAATCGAGTAGAAAAAAACTAACCTATTGTTTTAGCTTGCCAAATAAAAAACAAAGTTTTACAAAAATAAAGCCACATGCATATTCGAACACCCTTTCTACAAACTTTCCCCAAAATCCCAACATAAACATTTCTTCTCTCTCAATTTTCTGTTTTTTCACTTTGTGTAAGCTTTTGTTTTGTCAACTTTCTTCTCTTTCACATTATATCACCGCCCACCGTTCATCTCGCCAGAAAATACCCATTTGTGTTTTGTCACTTCTTTGTGTAAGTTCTTCAAGAATAGAAAGACAAAAAAACATGACATCAAGTCTTGCAGCTGATGGAAGATACTGGGACATAAACGCGCTTGAGGCCTTACATGATTCCCCTGTAACAAAATATATAAAATTCAAGCACCTCCTGCATCTCTTTAAAAGTGAAATCTTCTTTCAAGTTGAACATCTTGTGAATCTCTTCAGCAGTCTTCCCATTGATCATGTCAGCAACAGCTTCAGAAGTTACGTCCAAGAGGCTTCTGATCTGCAAATCGCATGCAGCCTGAAATCAAAACAGAAAATTATGAAGCCAATTAAAGTATAAACATATTCATGAACCAGAATGATGATAAATACAAAAACAATGACAATGAAATTTGTTCATTTTTTTGTTATAAATAAACAAGGGATACAATATAAATTAAACCTTGAAGGAGTTAAGGGTATTGTTGTACTATGGGAAATCCAGCCAATTGAAAACCCTAACTTTAAAATCAAAAAAATACATTGACCCGTTTTACGGCTGATTAATAATAACATCAAATTGCGGCAGTTGGTGCGGCTGTGCCCTACTAGTTCCTAGGCGCCAACTAAATTGTCTGCCTAGGCCGATTTTTGCAACACCTGTCACTAATACACGCTGATTAAGATTAACATCAAATCGCGGCAGTTGGTGCGGCTGTGCCCGACTAGTTCCTAGGCGCCAACTAAATTGTCTGCCTAGGCCGATTTTTGCAACACCCATCACTAATACAGGCGACCGTATCATATTTACAGCTAAAAATGACAGTCTCTTACAAGTTTTCAAAATAAAGGAGTCTATTTACAAAATTCCAAGAGGGACGATAGATATCTCACAAAATAAGAATGTACACCTCGTCTGCCACATATGTTGATTTTTCTTCTTCTTCTTCTTTTTTTTTTTTTTTTTTTCCTTTTTTTTTTTACAAAGTGAATTATGATAATTTGTATTTACTTTCCTTGCCATACATTAAAATAGTTGCAATTCTATTTTGTACAAAAAGTTATTATGTCTTGGCAGTTTTTGTTTCAAAGATTGGTGACCTAACCGGTTTCCGTAGCCAACCACAAGATGTTTACCCTCAAGAATAAATTAAACAAAAATTCAACATATAAATATACGCATGAATAACCAATACATAAAAGAAAGAAAAAAAAAGACTCACGGAAAGAAGATCGACAAGAATGCTGTGATTCTCTTTCACAAATTCAGAATGGAAATCCTTCAAATTCTCATGGGCAAGCTTTTCATCCCTATTCCGGATTTCCGCATGTTTCTTACAGAATTCAATAACCTTTAAAACGATGTGGGATTTGAATACGAGGCCCAACGCTCCAGTCCCATCATGTTTGATCCAATTCTTGAATACAATGGACTCCATAGCAAGCAGCTCATCGACATCGACCTCGATATACACTCGGTCGCTAGTACGTAACCGGGCCGTCTTTGGCTTGGTCATTGAGTTGGACGGATTCGCAACAGCTACATAAAATTTACAATTGTTATACTGATATCATTTTCAGTACCAGAAAAATGTTGCCTTTAAAAAAGAAGCACAGAATTATTGTTACTAGTATATAAATTAAAAACTAATAAATCATATTTTAAGCCACATATAAAAAACCTTAGTCCTTTAACATTAAAAACAACCAAACACACAAATTCAAAACTTTTATAAAAAAACACTCACTTTGTTCAGGTTCTTTAGGCAGGCCTCCTTTAATCACTATTGTGTCCCTGCAAATTAATAAAATTTCATCATGAAACAAGCATAAATAAAATTAGTGTAAATTGAAATTACATTGGGAAAACATACCCACGACGGACACGATTTGACTTGGTTTTTATTTTCCTTGCCATTTGGAAATTAGGGCAATGAATGGGAAATTAATAATTTGGGGAAAATTTTGGTAATTTATCTATAGGGAAAAGTATGTTGTCAAGGGTTGGTCCTTGCTCTTATGGGAATCTTACAACTTTCATCTACAACAGGTTTTTTTTGTTCAACTGAAAAACATATCCCTAAACTTTCTGATTTTTGCGAGAAATGTTCTTCATAAAACAAAATTGTTAGAAATGTCCCTTGAACCATTACTGTAGTTGCAAAATCGTGTTTTTGGCTAACGCTCGTTACCAAATCTCATTAGTTAGTCCTCACGTGTGTTATACCGTGAGGGTAATTTCGTTAATTCATTGTTCCCGCCTTTAACACCCATCTTCGACCACCATAGGCACAATAATTGGTGAGGATATTTTTTGCAAATAAACTTAGTCGTGTATAACACATTAACATGATCAAATCACACACACCAACACATTTTATCTTCCTTCAACCGATCAAATCACACACCCACAAACACATACCATGGTAGTGGTTTCCCCACTTTGGCAGATTCGAACTCCTGAGTTTCCGACCCAAGAGCTTGGTTCTATTTACGGTAAGCTTAAATGTTTTAAGTTGTCATTTGTTTTTCTTATTTGAACATGCATGTGTACATTGCAGGATACATGATTTTCATACTTTTAAGTTGTTATTTGTTTTTCTAACCAGATTCGAATGGAACACTGTTTACTCTTTAAAATCCACCACATTTGGCTCTTCACAAATCCACCAAACCGAAAATGTTGGTTCGGACAAATAGCCTATGTTGACCTGATTAATGTTGACTATTTCTGCATTTAAGAGTATGTTGGGATGTTAGACTGATAACATCAAATAGTCTTGATATTTTAGTGTCAAGTTCCCCCTAATATGCTCATCATTTTTATTGTTTTACTGAAAGTATACTCTTATTTCTTGATTTATCATTTTCATGTCATTAATGAGCATAGGAACAAAGAGGCGCGGATTTGGAAGGTTATTAAAGTAAATATACAAGAGTATGCTGGCCAGACAATAGTTACGGCGTAATTCCATACTCTACTTACGCCGTTACTAGGATTTACACTAGAAGACCAAAGTCAACGCAGTTCAAGGTTACGGCGTAACTTCACAACATAGTTACGCCGTATATAATTCCAGACTTAGAAGAATTTTTGTGGTCAAGATACTTACGTCGTAACCCACTTGCTAGGTTACGGGGTAAAAGTGATGAAATTCACTATAAAAGTTTTACGGTCGTAATACATTCATAAGGTTACGCCGTAGATATTTTACTATGGATAAGATCGTCTGAGATACGACGGTTACGGCGTAATCAATTCACAAGGTTACGTCATAAGCATGCTGCGAATTCAGCAAAGATCATGGGCACGTTTGGTTTTGTCATGTCAAAGGCAAGAGTGGGAGACATATTATATGATGGTTAACAAAGTCAAATGTGGTCAAGGAAGGTTTAGGGTAATTGTTTAATAGTTTAGGGTGGTTAAAAAATGGCTTTGTCTCCTTTTGTTAAGTCTAACATGCAAGAAACAAATAAAAGTGTGTTGTGTTTGCATGTGTCGTGTCACTCGTGTGTGTATGTGTGTTAAGAAAATGGGAAACGTGTTGCGTATGTATGTAATAAGCAAAAACATTGAACCATGTATCATACTATTGGGCTAGTACTAATCTTACATTAAGGTGCACTTGGGTTAGGATAGACGGGCTAAAGCCCATTGGTTTGCATAGTGTGTGTGCGTTTGGATTTTATTAGCCTAACGAAAATTTATAAGGGTCCGGTTTGATTTATGAGCCCATCAAGAAAATCAAAAGGGTCCATTTGACGTTGGGTCGGGTAACCAGCCCAATGGCCTAATATAAATATATATAAAAAATAGGTTAATATTTATATTTGTTGGTTAAAAATAATAATTATTTGGTACCCGGTGTATGTTTTTTATCGAGTCGGGATAACTTGAGTTCGAATTGGGAATTTGGAAAATGTTTCATGTTGAATGCAAACTAGGTCAAATGAGAACATGTCGGACTTTATTTCATTATAAGAGAAAAATATAACCCGAAGTTATCGTTAAGTATATTTTACATTGTAAATCATTTAAGAAAATTTTCGAGGTCTTACAAAATGAAACCAAAAAAAAGAAACACCACAAATCTATCTTCTTTCATCCATATTTACTTTCTCTCCCACTAAAAAAACACCCGCATCTACCACAATAACCTCTGTCACCGCCTCATTTGCCGAATTTGCCGCCATCTCTGTGTGTAATATCTCTAAAAACACATCATCTCTTGATAACGCTACACGCGTCGTTCAGGGTCAAAGGAACTTCTTTTTCGTCAAGCAAGTTTTTCAACACCCTAGGCAGTGAACCTAATCGTTGTAGTGTAGTATTAGGGTAAGCCACGGGAATTGATATCGTTCTCTAGGGGAATATGAATGCTAGTGAGAAGTTACTACGCTAAGGTTGGGGTTGAGGAAGATTATTTTTTATCTTTTTATGTTTTTTAGGAAATGGAAATGTACGAATCTCGGGGTTTGGATTTGGGGGTTGGTATTTCTATCGATTACTTCTACTAACTAATTATCTAATTAACTAAGGTGAGGGTAGTCTATGTCTAATTATTGTGTGCTCGTATGATGATTTAAAGATGTATTTACTTAGGTTTTATTACTCCTTAATTATCTCTTATTGATGGTTGAATTGTCACGTCCTTATTCTGAATCGCGTTGTGTGTCTAAGGTCGTAGGGTATGCGTTTATCCCTAACTCTTTGAAACTACCAAAGGGTATCGCCTACAAAATCTCTAGGATTTATAAACTTTAACTCTAAGGTACTCTTTGGATGGTTTAGCCTACAACAACTCTAGGTATTATAAACTAAGGTTCACAAAGATTAATCAAGCATTAACTACACAACGGATGACCTATCACATTACTAGATCATTAACAATTAAGATAAGAGACAACCAATCAATATTCAATAATTAAGTTTCATATTCCCTAAGCAAACACACAAGTAAATTAGCCGGACATGGGGAACATGCAAGCATACATACAAGTAATTGAAGACATAATTAAATTAATGAAGTAAAACACTTATCTTGATGTAAGATAGGGTTTGGAACCCTAAAATACTATACAAGACAGCCTTGGTTCGGTTTAGGTTTTTATTCCAAAAGACTACACACTAAAAACTAAAAAATTCGGATTCTATATATAAGATTACATATGCGACGACGTCACCCTTTGATTTGTGACGCCGTCGGGTCGCCGTCATTAGGGTTTCGTCTTGGCCACGTTAGTCTTGCGACGGCGTCACCTTATGCTTGTGACGTCGTCCCCTTCAGTCTCTGACGTCGTCTGGATCAAATCTAGGCCGTTTGAGTTGCGACAACCTACTCTTTTAAAACCTGACACCGTCACTTGTAAATAAGCAATTTGGCTACTGAGCCATCACAAAAGTGATGCGATGGCGTCGCAGATAACACCTGACGCCGTCCCCTTCAGTTCCATCAACCTGAGTGTCTCGATTCTTGACTTTGGCCATTTTCTTCGTATATTCGCGCCTTTTTGTCCGAATAAGTGTCATTCCAGCATTTTGCCTTCAAGATACCTAAAAAGCGAAAATGAACGATATTAAGTAATAACGGATACAAAAGTGATCAAATAAGGGCTTAAACGACCCCTAAAAAAGATACATTTTAAAACCTTATCAAATATCCGTACACTTGGTATTTGCTTGTCCTCAAGCAAATGTGCTTTTAGCAAATTAATTTATAAGTTATGGGTCATGAAGCATTGGTTTAAAACAATCCACAACACATATAAGCCCCGCAAAAGTCATAACAAGCACGAAAATTACATACTAGCACCTCACATGGGGTGTTTGGATACTCACATCTCTCGGGTGTATATGAAATATAACAAGTTGGAAATGGAAGATAAACACTCATTAACTGGTCCTAGTACATAGATTACCATAAGCTTGAGACTAGATCAAACCTCCATCGCTTTGGCGTAAGCACCTAGGAAAGACTATCAAAGAGGTCTTTTAAAGGGTTGTAATGTTAGGCTTTTGGTAGGGAAACAAAGGGTTTGGTGGGATAGGCTATTTAGTGGTGGCAAGTCAAAAATCTTTATGTTACAAGCATGCGAAGAATGGCGTTGCTAAGCCAAGACTCGACACTCTAGGCTCTAGATAACTGAAACAAACAAACATAAATTAAAGATAGATGTAGGATGGTAGCCTGTATATTTTT
The DNA here is from genome assembly GCA_019973895.1 of Chrysanthemum seticuspe. Classification (NCBI taxonomy): domain Eukaryota; kingdom Viridiplantae; phylum Streptophyta; class Magnoliopsida; order Asterales; family Asteraceae; genus Chrysanthemum; species Chrysanthemum seticuspe. Next base: position 355,015,671 of record BPTQ01000008.1, on the reverse strand, counting down.
TTCATTTTTTCATTTTTTTTTCAACACTCTATTTTTTCTTTTTCTCTTTTTCTATTTTTTTTCGATTTTTTTTATATACTTTTACTCTACCATCCTCTACGATAATATCAAAATGATAGGGATTTATAGGCACATCCCTACACTTGAGTTTTTATTACTCTAGCAATAATTTGACCCGAATTGAAAAGATCAAAACACTTGGAGTACATTATTACGCAAATAAAGAGAATTTGAATTTAACGTTCCCTTCCCGTCATTTCATAAACTTTACCTTTTCCCATGAGTCCCAATCGTCCCAAAACTGTATACAAAGGATATGACTCGACTTAGCAACTTATGCAAGCAACTAGATAATTGAACTAAGGGTTTTTAGGGTGTTAACAATAATGCATTAAAAGTGAGTGTATACAAGGTAGGCTAAGGCGATTTGGGTGTACATTTGGGGGTGGGGTGTAAACAATGCTCTTCATTGATATTCTGGAAAACTGAAACATCACGAGAACCGCGAAAAGGATAGGCTCTGAGGGGTTAACTAGGGGTATCGTGTACTAAAGATGAGTACAACACAAAGGTGTGGGGGAATTACTCAACCGATGTGGAAGAAGTAATTATATTACGGGTATCCAACAAGGGTTATCGTAATGCCTCTTATCATTTAGTTATTCCTAACTACACAGGTGTAGTCTTACTAGCGATCTCGGAATGCATCACAAAACAAGTTCTATAATCTATTATACTATCGGTTCACACACTAAGCATTAAAGATGAATGCTTTAATTCCTACTAATCTAAGGGCGATCCTCACATTTTGGGTGAAATTTAAGTGGTAAAGGGTTTTTGTGCTAGTCATATAGCTTCCTATCCATGAGACGCTTTATTAAGACTAATGGCCCACTCCTATATGTCATGAAAAATTTTAAATTTGGTGCCAAAATTACCCTAACCGACATTTTCTCATGGTTTATTACACAAATGCAATTGGACAAAGCAAATAACCAAGGATAAGCATAGTTTCAAAGTTCCCGTTTTATTTTCCCTCCCTACACTTAAACTGAACATTGTCCCCAACGTTCCCCGAAAGTATCAAAGTTATGATAATGGAAGGTAATAAAAGGTGAAAGAAACTAGTACTACCCTGATTAGCTCGGTAGGATCCGTGTAAAGTGGTGGTTACATCTTTCTTCAAGAAGAATGTTTGCGTGAAAAGCTCCTTCTCATCTTATGTATCTTTTTCTTGATAAATTAAACTTGCACACTTGAATAAAACAAGCGAAACATTCGCGTAAAATTGACGGTAATAATATATATAGGACTCTATTAAACTAGGATATAATGCTTGTGGAATGGATGTTTACAGAATTTCTGGAAAATTAAGACCTGGAAAATTCCAAAAAAGTTATAAGTAGCTCAGAAAACGAGAAAAAGTAATCAGTTATTTTTGCTCCTTCCTGACGCCGTCAGGTTATCCTGACAAAAACTAGTCTGCGATTTTCTGGAAAAAATTCTGGAAAATTTACATCTTTAGAATCTGGAAAAATTTCCTGCAAAACATCCATTATGACTCGATACAAGCGTTTGACTCGAACAAACACACATGTATATCTTTTAATTAATTGAAATTCTCATGTTTACGTTTCTTTTGAAAACGTGTGTAATCCTCCCTACACTTATCCTTTATGTAAAATACCTTTATATGTAATTAAGACGAGGTTAAAAACAAAATAAAGCATTTTTACAAATTTAAACATGAGAATAAACAATCAATAAAAGATATATGACACAAACAAGCAAACAATTAAGCATGGGTTGCCTCCCACGAAGCGCTTTTCTTTATTTATGAGTCTTGTAGCTAGACTCGTAGTCGTGCCCCTACGTGACTTTATTACCGTCACCTTCTTCCTCATGACGGTCTCTATTGGGGGATTCCATGTTGTAAAAGTGCCCTATGATGCACCTTTCTAAAAGGTCGTCCTCTCCCCAATCGGTTCTATATTCCGGTCCTAAGTTCAAGCAATCCTTATAGAATCCAAAAATCTTGGCCATAACATAATCTACTCCTTTCTCCTTATCCTCCTCATTCCTATAATAGACCGATAGTTTAAGTTCCTTTTTATCATTGGAGAGTGATGAAAACTTCTCAATCTTAAACGGCATTTGGTAAGCTACATCATCGGTCTCATCCTTGAATCGCACTATTCCTAATGAGGGATCATAAGTCATCCCGGTGTTTTCTATGAAAGGTTTTCCTAGAATAACGTGGTACAAGCTAGGATCTATGGCCGTACTAATATCATCCACAATTATGAAGTCCGTAGGAAATGTGAAACTACCTACATAAACGGGCAATCCTTTAACTCTACCAAGAAAATTGCACCTAACCCTAGGATTATCGGGGTCTTGCCTAGTTGGGATAGGCTTCTTCATTACCCAATTATAGTAGGTGCTGGTCATTATGTTTATTGGGGACTTGCGGTCAATGTAGGCCTTTGCCATGAAAAGGTGTCCTATACAACATGGTATGTTAAGATTCCAAGGGTTCCCAAACTTGATCCTAGGGCTTCTCCTAATATACATGTGACGGAGGTCACGCACTAAGTGAGGGTGGCGAGATAGTTCTTCTTCCATAGGAAACTTATTGAAATAGTCATTGTCTACTTCATCTACTTCCTCGGTTGTTTCATTCCTCGGTGTTTCAGTAACCTCAAGTATAGTTTCATGGTCCGCTTCGTCATTTGTTCTATTAGGTTTCACTAAGGTGATGGTATTGACGAATTGAACGTGCTTAGCTAACTTACTTAGGTCCTTAATCTCTACGCCGGAAGGTTCGGGAGTTGAGATAGCATTAACCTTCCTATCACTATTGGTCATGGCTTTCAAGAGGTTATCTATCTTCCTATCCATCTCGGCTTGTTGTTGGTTAAAATGGTCCAAGAGCTTAGCTATTTGAGCTTCTTGGGATGCGACTAGGTGTTGCAACATCCCTTCAATATTTTGTTGGTTAGGGCCGTGAGATGGGGGCCATGAGAAATCAGTGGAGATGAATTCTTTGGTTTGTCCCCAATAGAAGTCGGGCTTGCCCTTCCATGCTTCTCGGGGGTCATTAAAAGTCCTAGGTCCAGGTGTTGTAGGGAATCTTCCTCCCGTTCCATTAATACGCGAGGATGCGTAGTCAACGAAAGCTTGTTCGGGGAACCGGGTGCAAGTGCGCGTATAAGGATCACTACACGGCTCACACGAGGAAGAAACTTTGTTCACATGGCGTGAAGACTTAGGATTTTCGTAGGAGCTCATTAGGAATTTAACTTGATCTTCAAGCTCGAGCATCCTACGGTCAGAAGATTGTGAGTCAATGGGAGGCAAGGAGATTGCCTTAACGGTTTTGGGCAACTCACGGGGGTCATTCCAACTTTCGTTGTCATAGAGAGCAAGGTCCTCTATTATACCCCATGATTCTTCCGCGGTGAGATCACTAAGTTTTCCACCAATGGATCGCTTGGTGGGGAAGTTGACATGATCATAGAAGATTTGGACTTGGAGCCAAAGATCAATGCCGTGATGAGGGACTTTATGAAGTAAGTCCTTGAATCAAGTCCATGCTTCGTAGAGAGATTCACCTTGACGTTGTTGGAACATCAAGATATCATTCCTAAGCTTAGTGGTTCTCCCCGGTGGGAAAAATTGAGCAAGGAAGCGAGAGGTGAGATCATCCCAACTTGAGATGGAGCCGGCGGGAAGTCGCTCAAGCCAATTACTAGCTTGGTCCCGTAGAGAGAATTGGAAGAGACGCAGACGCGTGGTCTCCCGAGTAATATCATCGAGGTCGATGGAATCGACAATTTTAAGGAAGTCCTTAAGATGCTGATTAGGATCTTTGGAACGAAGTCCATGGAATGCACATCCGTTTTGCACCAACCGGATGGTGTCTGGTATGTGCTAAAACACATACCTTTTCAGTGTCAAAATAGACCCAAAATAACCAAGAAAAAGCCGTTTATTGCTAATATTTGTGGTTTTCTTGAGTTTATGCATGTGCAGGTACGGATATGTAAAAACACACAAAAAGGAACCAAATCTGCCAAAAACCGGGCACGAGAGAAAGAAAAGTGCAAAAGCCGATGCTGGGGATGCTATTTATTGGATTTGAAGCTCAAAAGTGCATTTTACGGAGTTCTAGATAAAGATTGGGAGATTTCACGTTAAACCCGTCATTATATCACACTTTCACAAATTTCCATCTTACCCCTCAACTTTCCCAAATTGTCACCTTTAACCCCTCAACTTTCCACATTTACCCTTTATACCCTTATACACCCCACTTATTCATTTACCTAACTCACCCTTATCCTTTCCCAAATTACATGTTTGGTCCTTGGTCTTTGTCACAATACACCTTTGGTCCTTTAAGTTAAAATAACACTACAAATCCAATCCTAAGTCCAAATCCACTATAACAAACCTTGAGGCCCAAAATAAACTCCACCACACACGGCCCAAACACAAACCCCCCAATTACCCGGCTATCCAATTCTCCCAACCCGGACACACCTATTACCCGTTAATAACCCGAAGTCAAACCCACCTCAACCCGGGTCAAAGCATTTGAAATAACATTAAAATATACCAAACGCGCCCCAAACAGTGTTGTCTTCCCCATCCCAAACACCACCCAATTACCCACACCATTAACCAATCCCAAACACCCAACTTCGTACTAAGCATCTCCCCAAGTTCTAGAACCCTCTGACAACGTGTCAGAGGGTGTGTGTCATTGGAGTGCCCACGTGGCTATTTCAAGCAATCCCATTGGTGGGAATACCTCACCTACATGATCCTATGGCCGAGATTGGATATGATGACATGAGATGAAGATCAAAGGCTGAGAATGAAGACCCAGAACCTTCCCAAGACCTCAGCTGAGCTATTAATACACCCATTCAGTCACAAGATGAGATTGTCCATTTTTCATGTCTTTAGAAACATGTTGCCACTTAATTTTCCTGTCAATTTTAATAGTTAATTAGTTTTTAATCTCTGCTTTGAATTGTAATCTCAGTTTTACTTAATGAAATTTACACTTTCAATTTTATTTTCAGTCAATTCAGTTTTAGATTATGTCGGTTTTTAACTTGTTGAGATGTTGAGTTTATTGTTTGTTTGAGTGATTACATCCAGTTTATGTTAGTATTCATCAGTTTTAATAATGATCAATGCATTTTCTTTAAAAAGTCAATAAAAGTCAACTCGGGTAAAAGTTGAGAGTCAAATCAAGTTTTGGTAAATCTCTGGTGTTAATCTGTTTAATGGTTCAGTTTAAGGTTAGTCTACTTATTTTGATTCAATAACAAGCTCATTTCTTCAGTTTTCAAAGTTTAGTTTCAAAATAAGCTTGATAAAGTAGTGTTTGGTTTATTGTTTTAAACTGTGATAGAGGTTTACATATTGGATTAGATCAGTTTATTTAGGCTTGTATTAGTATATTGCATCCATTTCAGTACTTGTTTTGCATCCTTGTTCCTTTTAAGTCAAAATTGCTTTTCTACTGTCCTTACTCTCAATTCTGTTGGAATCAGTTTATGAAATCATCACATATAGGTTTAGAAGTTGATAATCTAGCTTGCTTTAGTCTTATCACATCTTATTTCATCATTGTCAGTCTTTTATTTGATCTTAAATCTCAAGAAAGTCAACTTGCTTAACTGTTTTTAGAAGTCAAACTTTGTCAAAAATACAGTTTTTGCAGATCTTGCAGTAGAGGTACAATGCTTATTCCAAGTAGTTAGGGTCTCATTCTTGGTCCATCTGTAGTTTTCCAGGTGGTCTTCAAAACCCCATATCTGTTTTGCCTTTAAGCTTTTCTGATAAGTCATTAAATAAGCTCAAACTAGCTTCCCTTTTTATTGTTTTACTGCATCAGCAGTCCTCAGTCATATGCAGCCCTTTTGTTTGATCCATAACTTCTTTATTACTGGTCTTTATTAGCTGAAACTTTGGATATATGATCTCTGCTAGGAAGGCTTGAGAACCATGCTTTTTGTTTTCCCTGTAGCTTATTAGATAAGCAGCTGCAATGGCTTAAAGGAGGGACCTGTTTACATGTTTTGCTTATAGTGGCAGTTGGCTTAAACCTTGGTAATATGCTTATTAGGTGTTAGGAGTAGGTGCTATTAGTTGCCTCAGATTAGTTTTAGTATAGTTTAGCTTCTGTTATCAGTTGGTTGATTTTAGTGCTTATTTGCTTATTATAAAGTGCTTTTTTCCTTTTAGATTACATAGCAGCTCTTATTTCTTGCACTGTAGCCCATGTTTTTATATTTTTTATAGCTTTAGAATAAGATTTTAGAATTTCCCTGAAGTTTTCATAATTTTTGGCCACTGTTTAGTATTTTTCATTATTTAATTCAGTTTTTAATCATTTTTAAATACCTTTAATTGCAATTAATTGAGAAAAAGTTCCAAAAAAATAATTTTTCAATTTTCTCAGTTTAAGATAAATATAAAAAGCATAAAAAAGATTTTTCCATATTTTTTCCCTTTTATTTGGTATTTTTCATAATTTAAATTAGATTTAAATAGATTTAAATTAGTAGAAAATAGAATAATAATCTGAAAATTACAAAAATAGTTTTGAAAAGTCTTTTATGATATTTTAGATTTTTGAAAAGTAATTCCATATTTTTCCCTCTCTCTTTCATAATTTTTAGTTATTTAGTCTTATTTTTTAAGTTAATAATTAGTTTTTAATTAGAATTAATTCAAGAAAAATCCAAAAAATTAGTTTTAATTCTTAAATAGTTTTCTTATATCATTTTTAGAGTAAAAGTAATTTTTGGTTATTTTTAGGATATTATTTAGACGTACTTGCATTTTATTCGCGTTTCGTTTAATTCCGTTTTTGCATTTTAGTGTAGAATTGCGTAGTTTGCCTTAATTCTTAGGATTTCCCGTAGATTAGATGTTCCATTTACTTTCTTTATCCCGTAGTTTAGAATAATATCATATTATCCCCTTTTCTCATTCAAATCCCGATTATCGAGACGTGAGTTGGAAATTCCATTCAACCCTCGTTCGGAACGATCTCGGTGCTCAAACCTAACACGTTTGAGTTACCCATATACTACACTTCTCATTATTGGTCAGTGTCTGAGCCGTTTTAAGTTTCTTACGGTTAGTCATTCACAAGTGGCTAGCTTGTGTGAGTTAAGCTTGACGTTGCTCTTTCACTGCAAATCAGTGTCGAATCGCAGGGCCGTAGTTTGGGCTTGGTCGGGAAGCTCAATGGTGTTCCTATAGCATAGGTGGCTTGGTCTCGAGTATTCACCAAGAGTACGGCCTCTTGGCGGGTCATTTGGTGGTAGGTTGATGAATGGTGGTTGGTTATCACCTTCCATGATGAAAAGTGATGAGGTTACGAACAAAGGTCACGAAGAAGGAGGATAGACTATGAGGAAGCTAAAAATGAAAAAACAAAAATTACTTGATAGGAATCAAGCAAAGAAACCTAAACGATGTGGACTCCTAACTAGCTATTCTATTCCCCGGCAGCGGCGCCAAAAACTTGATAACGCTACACACGTCGTTCGGGGTTGATGAGTATGCAAATACTCATCATTTTTGTACCTTTTAGACTGCCAAAAACATCCAAAAACACCCGTCAAAGCATAAAAATGATAAAAATATCACAAATAAGTGTTTTATGTGTTTCAAATGCAAAAATACCAAAAGCATGTGAAAAACGTATCAAGTTTGCATAATTGGCAGTTTTAGTCCTCCAAGTTTCAAAAGTTGTCAAAACTAGTCCCTGGTAAATCAAAACAAAGCAAAATATCATTTAAGGTCCATGGGATTCAAAAGTTGTCAAAACAAACCCCTCAAAGTTTAAAAATCACAAAATGACAACTTTAGTCCCTAAAGTTTAAAAATTGTCAAAAATAGTCCCTGGTGAATTCAAAAAGTGAAAATAATCAAAAGTAAACCTTGTACTATTCATAAATGGCAAAATTGGTCCTTATGGTGAACTTTTGGAAAATTACAAGTTTGGCCCTTAAGGTTTGGAAAATTGTCAGATTTGGTCCTTGGGTCATTTTAAAATGGAAATTACAACATTGGTCCTTTGGTTTATCAATATGGCAAGAATGATCCTTGTACAATAAGTTTGGAACAGTATCAAATCTAGTCCCTCAAGTTTCTAATATTGCATAAATGGTCCTTGGGTCTTATACACTAAACCGGATCCAATGTTATATAACTTAGACCCATTGTACAAACCCAGCAGCCCAGCCCAGTCCAACCATTAATAATATCTGGTCAATCCGTGAGTCAAACTCACCTTCTCCTTCTCCTCCTTCCACCTCACTGTCCTCTTCTTCACATCTCACCCCTACCTTTCACCAGCCCACCTGTCCTCTTCTTCACAGCTCACCCCTACCTATTACCAACCCTTCTACACCTCTAGACCCCCCCACAATAAATGCTACTGCACCCCCACTATCACCAATTTAACCCATTTCCTTCGTTATATAAAAATTACCACTAAAACTCATCATTACACTCTGAAACAGTTCCAATTTGTCCACTAAGCACCATGTGATCACCAAATTGAGGTCCAACAGTCTCAAGGCACGTATACAAGATTTGGCGCCAAAACTGTTTAAACGGCTAGGATTTATTCAAAGCTTTGGACGGTCAAGATTGAGTATGGGAAGTGATCAGAAGCAAGTGGGAAGTCTTATTGAGCTTACAAAAGGGGAAGAAACAAAAGAAAGAAGGCAGTTAGTTTATCACTTAGTGTAATCTTAAGTCGTATTTGTATTTTCTTATTCCTTAGTTTAATTTTAAGCTTAAAAACTTTGTACTCAGTGTTTCTAGTGTATTTTAACTCTTTTCAAGTAATCAATTTCACATTTCCAAGTTCAATTCAGTTTTATGCAAATTTGAATTTTAAATTTCCAAGTTTATGTTAATGTTGTTTGTAGTTGTTATTATGGACTGAATAAGCTCATATAAGCTCCTATATAGCTTAATATAGCTATTAGAAACCTTAAAACTTTGATTAGTATCAAAAAGCAAAAAATACCAAAAATACAAAAAAAAAAATGGTGAAAAATAAAAATCACACGACAAAGAAGAAGAAGCAAGGAGCATGGTGAAATGAAGATGGTTCTGGGTTATTGAACCTGTGGAGGTTCTATAGGAAGTGTTTCTTGGTCCTAGTTCTTGGTTCTAAGCTGGATTGCATTTGTAAGCTTATTTGGTGATTTTTGCATTTTACTAAGTTCTTGTGTTTTATGCTTTGATCTTTGTGATTCTGTGTTTGTGCTAAGTAGATAAGTAGTAATAAAGTTTAAAATCATTAGCTTGTTCATTAGATTTCAAAGCAGCAAGAAAAGTCCAATTTCATAGTTAAAATAGCATATTGGTCATTTCTGTGTTCTATGCTATTTTTGTTGTTGTTCTGTGTTCTTATGATCTTGTTGAATGATAACATGAAGGTTGAAATCAGTGTTAAGGGTTAAAAAAAGGAATTGCTTTGAAAATCTTGATTTAGCCTCAATAAAGGACTGTTTGGTATTAGGTGTTTTCTTAAGCTGTAGGTGTAGAAACTAGTTAGGCCTTGATACTTTAGTTTACTTTAGGATAAAATAAGCTTTATCAGTCATAATTTTCCATTGTAGAAGAGTAGAAGTCAAAATTGGTTTAAAACTGTTCTCAAAAGCACATAAGTTAGTTTGTTAGAGATAATCAATTACATTTAGGTTTAGAATTAGATAAAGTAGCTTAATCTAGTTTCAATTCATCATAATTCATTAATATCAGTTCATAGCTTTGAATCAAAATTCACTTTGGTCAAATTCTCAAAACATGTCAAAAGTCAAAAATGAATTTCATATCTGTCAAGTGATTTTTGTGGATTTTTCATGAGCTCATTTCTAGTCCAAATTAGTTGAGATTTTGGTTACCTTAACTTCAGTTGGTTGTCTTTCAAGATACCATTTTATTAGAATTTTTAGGAATTTTTATAAGCTCTTTTTCAGCTCCTCTTTTAGGTAAGAAGTACTCTGTGCATCTTGTTTCAGCAACCAATTGTCCCAAGTAGCCTTAGTTTTTGATTTTTAAAATCTTCGATTTAAGTCCTCTTAGGCTGAAATTTAGAACTTAAGCTCTTTGGTTGGTTGTGGTTAGCATGCCTATTTTAGTATAATTTTAGGAATTTTATAAGCTGGCTTAATCAGGGCTTAAAGTAGGTGATTAAGGGCCGTTTGGCGTGTTGAGACTTGAAATCTGGTCTCGAGCTTTTTTTTCTGTAGCTTGTGCTTTTTAGGTCCCAATCAGTTGCATTAGCTCAATTTAGGTTAGATTTAGGCTGTAGTAGCTTATGGTAGCTTTTGGATAGCTTATTGCTTATTTCATGTGCTTTTTCATATAAGTAGTGTGCCCAAATCATTGTTCTTGTGCTCCAAATTGGTTTCTGTTAATTTTCCCTTGTTCTCTGTATTATTTTATAGTTTTCTGGAGATCTTCATATTTTTTCCTGTTCATCTTCTATTTTTCTGCATTTTTATTCATTTTCTAGCATTTTTTTAAATAGCATTTTATTCAAATAAATTAGAAAAAGCTCAGAAAAATACAATTTCAATTTTCGCAGTTTAGGAAAATAAAAAAAAGTCAAAAAAAGTATTTTTCCAAAATTTTCACTAGTTTAAATAGTATTTTTTAGGAATTTAATTAGTTTTAAATAGTTTTAAATTCATAATAAATAGAGAAAAATTCAGAAAAATGTGATTCCAGTTTTGAAAATTCTTTTTAGTTAATTTTGATTTTTGAAAAATAGTTTTGTAATTGTCTTGCATGTTTTCCTAATTTTTAGTCTATTTTAAATGTCTTAAATTAGTTTTTAATTCAAATAAATTGAAGAAAAATCCTAAAAATTAGTTTTAATTCTTAAATAGTTTTCAAATATCATTTTTAGTTTAAAAATAATTAATATTAAATTAATATAATATTAGTAAAATATTTTCTTTTTAGATTTTAATTTTCTTTAAGTTTAAAAAGTTTTAAAATTTTCGTTTTACACCCTTTAGTTTTAAACTTGTCATTTTAAGTCCCTGTAGTTTTTAAATTTATATTTTTATTTACTTGCAATACACATTTGTTTAATCTGATTATTGTGCTTTATAATTCTGTATCCAAATACAATTCCAAACAATCAGTAGTGTAATTATCAACCAAAATCCTTACAGATCATTGTCCTCAGTGATAATTCTACTTCTGAACGTTTTCACACACCATTCAACCTCCGTGGGATTTAACGACCCGGGAATCCACTAAATTCCAAGGGAAATTGTATTGAGTCTATAATAGTTGACTTTTGTTGACTAAAACCTTTGGTCAATATTTCTTGACTGTTTGGGCTCGATCAAATTTTGGCGCCGTTGCCGGGGAGGCTGTAGCGTGTTTTAAACATTTTCAGACCCATACTTGCACATATACCACCTTTTGTAAATAGTTTTTTTTGTAAAGTTATCAAAATCAAAAAGTTCATTAACACTTTTCTTGAAGTGTTAACAACACCACACAAAATATAAAACAACAAAGCAATCGTAACGTTTTCTATCTTGTATTTTCTTTAAGGTGATTCTTAAAGAGGTACGATTTGGTTAAACGAGACCATACCAAAAATATTGTCCCAAAGTTTTTAAACCCTTAGCACAAATCCATACCTACGTCTTTTTAGTAGTACTTAATAAATACATAAAAATCAACCACCGCAAACCAAGGCAGAACACCTACCAACTGGGGGTGTGAACATTAATAAGTTCCCAATCTTAAAGATCAAAACTTGCCTTTGTATCCTTCTGATTTGGTGTACCTTTTTTAAAGAAGCCATTTCATTTGTGATTATTGGTTTAAGTTCACTTGTCGTTTTGCCTCGCATTTGTTTTTGAAAACTGATTTTTATACTTAGTGCATGCGCACTCGTTCTTCCAGCTCCACAAGTCCACTTTCAGAGCTTGTAAGTATTCCACGTAGACGTAGAGGACGTTCTGCTCCATCAGCCGTGACTGAGGAACGTCTATCACCACCAACCCCTGTCGTAATGGCAGAAGATAAACCGATGAAAGAGCTTCTCCGAGCACCCATCGAGGGTTACGGAGATGCCATTGTTGTCCCAGCCATCGTGGCTGATACCTTCGAGCTCAAAACCGGGTTGCTTAATTTGGTGACCCAAAGCCAATTTTATGGTTTTGAGCGGGACGACCCTCATGCACATATTCGATGGTTCAATAAAATAGCATCGACCATCAAATACAAGAATGTCCCACATGAAGCAATTAAGCTTCTTCTGTTCCCATTCTCTTTAGAGGGACAAGCCCGGATTTGACTTGAGAAACAACCCCCTCGTTCCATTGAGACATGGGAGGATTTAGTCACTAAGTTTGTTAACGAATTCTATCCTCCATCCCGAACTACAAGTCTTAAGAATGAGATAATGAAATTCACTCAAAGATTTGATGAATCATTCGGTGAGGCATGGGATCGTTACAAAGAGTTGCTCCGAAAGTGTCCGCATCATGGTTTTACCGAGTTAATGCAAATGGATACTTTCTACAATTGTCTGAGCCAAGCTGACCAAGACTCTTTAAATGCCTCCGCGGGAGGTAATTTCCTGAGCAAGACCACAAAAGAAGCCTTGCAAATCATAGAAAACAAGTTCCAGGTCCGCCCTGTACGGACTAAGACATATCAGTCTCAGTCTAATGCAGGACCTTCTACTTCATCTCACGTGAGTACATCTAGCACCGATGCTAAGATTGACAAACTCACGGATGCTATTCAGGCTTTGGTTCTTGCGAACCAAAAGAAAGTCACTTTCACACAGACACCATCACATGGTGAAGTGAAGAAAGTCGAGGTCTGTGTCACTTGTGGTGGCCCTCATGCATACTACAACTGTACTACCACCGATGGTAGTCCGTTTGAAGCCAATGCTATAGCCGGTACTTCACATCAGGGAGGTAATCAATACCGTCCTCCAAATGAACCAAACTACCGTGCTAATACTTATCAGGGACCACCCGGTTTTAACCAGAATCCTAACATGCAAAACCGGAATCAGAACCAACCTAGAATGAACCAAGGTTATCAAAACCAAGGTAATTTCTATCCTGGACCAAATCAAGGTTTCCAACATCAAGGAAACTTTAATCAAAACAATTTCAATCGAGGGAATCAATTTCATGGAAATGTGAATCCTAACCAAGGGAATTTCCAACAACAAGCTTATAATCAAAACATACGGCCTCAAAATTTCCCTCCACCTCCTCCAGTATCAACATCTGATGAGCTTTTAAAACAATTCATGAAGTCTCAAGAGGAAACAAACAGATTGTTGATCAGTCAGATCGCTAAATTAAAGAAGTCTTTAAATGATCAACCCTCGGGCTCAGGAAAACTTCCGAGCAACACGATCGCTAACCCGAGGGGCGATGCTAAAGCGATCACAACAAGAAGTGGTGTATCGTACGAAGGACCCATTGTTCCTCCTACCTCTTCTTCTTCTTCTCCTAAGGTAGTGGAACGTGAACATGAGGCGACAAAGGACAAGGAACTTCCTACTAATAACGGAGGTACCAACGATGTCCAACCTCAAGTTGTCCTGAAACCAAAGTCTAAGCCAGGAGTTGTTTTTGATGCACATGACATCCCGGTTGAAAACCAGAAATCCAAATCCTCTATTCCTTACCCATCACATTTAAATGAACAGAAGCTCCGCGAGAAAGCTACTCAACAAATGGAAAAGTTCTTCCAAATATTTCAAGAACTACACTTTGACATTAACTTCGCGGATGCTATCATTCTGATGCCCAAGTTTGCATCAACAATCAAACAGTTGTTAAGCAACAAGGAAAAACTGTTTGAGATGGCGAAAACTCCACTAAACGAGAACTGCTCAGCAGTTATCTTGAAGAAGCTTCCCGTTAAGCTTGGAGATCCTGGAAAATTTCTCTTACCTTGTGTATTTCCAGGAATGGTTGAATGCTTTGCCTTAGCCGATCTTGGTGCAAGCATTAACCTGATGCCTCATTCAGTATGGAAAAAACTTTCTCTTCTGGACCTTACTCTTACATGCATGACTCTCGAGCTTGCAGATCGTTCAATATCCCGTCCACTTGGCATTGCCGAGGACGTATTTGTGAAAGTAGGAAAGTTCCATTTTCCAGCTGACTTTGTAGTCGTTGATTTCGATGCTGATCCACGGGTTCCTCTCATTGTTGGACGAGGATTCCTAAGGACAGGCCATGCTCTTATTGATGTATTTGAGCATGAAATCACATTACGTGTGGGTGACGAAGCCGTTACCTTTAACCTCGATCAAACTTCGAGGTACTCCTCAAACTATGATGCTGAATCGGTTAACCGAATCGATGTAATTGATATTGCTTCAGAGGAGTACTCTCAAGAGTTTCTTGGTTATTCTCATAATTCTGTGAGTGGGGATCCCACCACATCTTCTCGACCTATCATTTCCGACCCTTCCCCTTCTCTCACTCCGTTTGAGGGAAGTGATTTTCTTTTGGAAGAGGTCGAGGCGTTTCTCAAAAGTGATTCAATTCTAGATGGGATTGATAACAATGAGATTGATCTGGAGGGAAATATTCTTCTTCTTGAGAAGTTGTTAAATCAGGACACTTCTCCTCCACTCCCTCCCGTTGAGCTTCATAATAAGGAAGTCAAGTCAGTTGAGAAAACTAAAGAATTTCCTGAAGTTGAACTTAAGGACTTACCACCTCATCTCGAATATGCATTTCTTGAGGGTGATAGTAAACTACCCGTCATTATTGCTCGAGATTTGAGTAAAGATGAAAAGACTGCTCTGATAAAGGTCTTGAAGTCACACAAGCAAGCAATTGCTTGGAAACTCTCCGACATTAAGGGTATCAACCCTGAGTTTTGTACTCACAAAATCTTGATGGAGGATGACTTCAAGCCAGCAGTTCAACAACAAAGACGAGTAAATCCAAAAATCCATGATGTTATTAAACAAGAGGTTCTTAAACTTCTTGATGCAGGATTAATTTACCCGATCTCAGATAGTCCTTGGGTTAGCCCAATTCACTGTGTTCCTAAAAAGGGAGGCATTACTGTTGTCACAAATGAAAATAACGAGTTGATTCCAACTCGGCTGGTAACGGGATGGCGTGTTTGCATTGACTATCGTAAGTTGAATGACGCCACCCAAAAAGACCATTTTCCCCTACCCTTCATGGATCAGATGCTTGAGAGACTAGCAGGAAACGAGTACTATTGTTTCCTGGATGGTTTCTCGGGTTACTTTCAGATCCCCATTGATCCTCAAGATCAAGAAAAGACTACTTTCGCGTGCCCCTACGGGACGTTTGCCTATAAACATATGCCTTTCGGCCTATGTAATGCTCCGGGCACGTTCCAAAGGTGCATGATGGCCATTTTCCACGACATGATCGGGAAAACCATGGAAGTCTTTATGGATGACTTTTCAGTCATCGGGGATTCTTTTTAGACATGTCTCTCCCACTTAGACAGCATGCTTCAAAGGTGCAAAGACACCAATCTTTGTCTTAACTGGGAGAAGAGTCACTTATGGTCAAAGAAGGCATAGTCCTTGGCCATAAAATTTCAAAAAATGGGATCTAGGTAGATAGAGCGAAAGTCGATGTTATTGCTAAGCTGCCTCCTTCCACTACTGTCAAAGGTGTCAGGAGTTTTCTCGGGCATGCCGGTTTCTATCGGAGATTCATTCAGGATTTCTCAAAAATAGCCCGGCCTATGACCCATCTTCTTGAAAAAGATGCTCCTTTCATCTTCTCTCCTGAGTGCATAGAAGCTTTTCAAACTCTCAAGAAAAAGCTTACTGAAGCACCGATCTTAGTTGCCCCTGACTGGGACCTACCTTTCGAACTTATGTGCGATGCCAGTGATTTTGCCATAGGTGCAGTCTTGGGGCAACGAAAAATGAAACATTTCCAGCCCATTCATTATGCTAGCAGAACCATGACTGAAGCTCAGACTCACTACACCACCACAGAAAAAGAACTACTTGCCGTGGTGTACGCCTTTGAGAAGTTTCGGCCGTACTTAATCTTGACCAAATACATAGTGTACACGGATCACTCGGCTTTAAAATACCTCTTTGCTAAACAAGATGCAAAGCCGAGGTTACTCCGTTGGGTTCTCCTCCTCCAAGAATTTGATATCGTCATCCGTGATAAAAAAGGAGCTGAGAACCTAGCTGCTGATCATCTGTCCCGATTAGAGAACCCACACCAAGATGTTTTCGAGAAAAAGGAAATCAATGAAACATTTCCTCTCGAGAATCTTAATGCGGTTACTTTTCGTGGAGATTCTACCACCCCATGGTTTGCTGACTTCGCAAATTACCATGCGGGAAACTTCATATTGAAAGGGATGACGACCCAACAGAAGAATAAATTCTTCAAGGATGTTAATCATTACTTCTGGGACGATCCCTACTTGTTTAAAATCTGTGCGGATCAAGTCATTCGGAGGTGTGTATACGGTCAGGAAGCCAACGAAATTCTCAAGGCTTGCCATGCTGGACCTTAGGGGTGAGCAGAAACCGCACCACAAACCGCAAACCCGCACAAAACCGCAAAACCCACACCGCAAAAACCGAAACCGCAACAAAAACCGCGGGTGCGGTTCTTGAAAATAAAAAAACCGCATTTTGCGGTGCGGTTTCGGTTTCCACCAAAAAACCGCACCGCAAAAACCGCACCGAACCACAAAGTCATATTCAAATATATTTTTATTTTTATTTTAAATAAACCAACTATATTCTATAATTTTTGTATGATTAAATATTTTTGTTAATATTTTCATAATTAGTTATTTCAAACGAATTTTATTAGTTAATTATTGTCTGAGTTTTTATATCATATAATTTTGTTTTTCTATCAATATATCGTCGAAATTTTAAAAAATTTCATCTCATTTAACTTTTATTATTCTAAAGATTTATAATTTCATACTACTACCCAACATTAGTATATATATGTTTTTACTCATTATGTAACAATATGATATATTTATTCTATAATAAATATATACCAAAAAATAGAATTTGAAAAAAAAAACTTTAAAAACCGCAAAACCCGCAAAACCAAACCGCAAAACCGCAAAAACCGCAAAACCGCAAACCCGCAAAACCGCGCGGTTGCGGATTCTCATTTTTTAAAAACCGCAATTGCGGATGCGGTTCGGTTTTTACCAAAACCCGCACCAACCCGCACCATGCTCACCCCTACTGGACCTACTGGGGGACATCATAGCCCCAACTACACCGCCAAAAAGGTGTTTGACTCCGGATTTTATTGGCCCACAATCTATAAAGATGCCCATGATCTCGTCAAAACATGTGATTCATGTCAACGTAATGGAAATATTTCACCACGAAATGAAATGCCACAAAATGCAATTCAAGTCTGTGAAATCTTTGACGTCTGGGGCATAGATTTTATGGGGCCATTTCCATCATCTCGAGGAAACAAATACATTCTCGTGGCCGTTGATTACTTATCAAAATGGGTTGAAGCAAAAGCTTTACCCACTAACGATGCCAGAGTTGTAGTAAAATTCCTCAAAGCTTTATTTGCCCGATTTGGAACTCCACGTGCTATAATCAGTGATCGTGGTACGCATTTCTGCAATGACAAATTTGATAAAGTCATGCAAAAATATGGTGTAACTCACCGTCTTTCTACTGCGTATCATCCACAAACAAGTGGACAAGTAGAAGTGACAAATCGGGGTATAAAAAGGATACTTGAAAGGACAGTAGGAGAAAACCGTGCATCCTGGTCAGATAAATTGGATGATGCACTCTGGGCCTTTCGTACAGCTTATAAAACACCTATCGGGTGTACGCCATACAAGCTAGTGTACGGAAAGGCATGTCATCTTCCGATCGAACTCGAGCACAAAGCCTACTGGGCCTTGAAACATGCAAACTTTGACCTCAAAACTGCGGGTGATCACCGTAAGGTTCAAATGAATGAACTTAATGAACTTCGTGATCAAGCATACGAGAATTCTTTGATTTACAAAGAAAAGACAAAAAGGATTCATGACATGAAAATCAAAAACCGTGTTTTCAACATCGGTGATAGAGTCCTTCTTTTCAACTCTAGACTAAAGATATTTTCGGGAAAGCTCAAGTCCCGTTGGTCTGGTCCATTTACTATTGCTAAGGTTTATCCTTATGGTACCGTCGAGTTACAACAAAATGACGGACCAAATTTCAAAGTAAATGGGCATAGGTTGAAACACTATTTTGGATAGGACATACCACCCATGGTTGTCCCGGATCTTTAAACTTTCCCCATAAACCAATGAATGCGGGGATCGAGTCAAGCTAAATGACTCGGGAAACAAAAACATTAGCATCACCTGGGTTTTCACCCATGATTTCTGACTTCTCCCTATTTTCTACCACTAGTGTAGGGGAGTCACCCACACTATGTACATAAACTTTGAAAAAAAAAAATTTATATAACAAAAAGAAAATAATTGTTGTGTTACTTCACCTGAATCAATAATATTATCTTCTTTCATTCAAGGATTCGGCATAATAGCCGGGACTTTGAATATTGAGGACAATATTCAATTCTAGTGTGGGGGGGAGGAAAAATTCTGGCGAATTTTATCATATTTACATCTTTTTAGTGCCATATACTCCCCGTTTTGACCCTAAAAAAAATAAAAAATAAAATAAAAAAAAAATAAACCAAAAAGTAAACACTACAAATGGTAATCAGTCCACCATGTCTAACACACATAAGGACTGGCTAATCCAGGAGCAAATGGCTCTTGGTAAAGATATATCAAACCCGTTGATGGCTTGCAATTTGCCAAAAATTGTATGGTATTCAGCTCGCCATATCCTAAATAGTAAAGAGTTGGCTAGCCCGCAAGATTATGGCTTGTGGTAAAGGCAGTGGAAAAACCATAATTGGGAATCAGCTCTCCAAGATAATTCTATCAAAGAGTTGGCTAGTCCATAAGCAAACGGTTTTTGGTAAAGACAGATCAAATCCGTTGACAGCTTATGATTTGCTAAAAATCATATGGTTATCGGTGTACCATAGTTCTTACCTGAACTGAAACATTTGGCTACTCCAGAAGTAATGGCTTTTGGTAAAGAGACAGCAAATCCAAAAAAAAAACTTTCCAAAAAGATTGCTAGGGACTAGCAATATCTTAGTGTGGGGGATTGATGAGTATGCAAATACTCATCATTTTTGTACCTTTTAGACTGCCAAAAACATCCAAAAACACCCGTCAAAGCATAAAAATGATAAAAATATCACAAATAAGTGTTTTATGTGTTTCAAATGCAAAAATACCAAAAGCAGGTGAAAAACGTATCAAGTTTGCATAATTGGCAGTTTTAGTCCCCCAAGTTTCAAAAGTTGTCAAAACTAGTCCCTGGTAAATCAAAACAAAGCAAAATATCATTTAAGGTCCATGGGATTCAAAAGTTGTCAAAACAAACCCCTCAAAGTTTAAAAATCACAAAATGACAACTTTAGTCCCTAAAGTTTAAAAATTGTCAAAAATAGTCCCTGGTGAATTTAAAAAGTGAAAATAATCAAAAGTAAACCTTGTACTATTCATAAATGGCAAAATTGGTCCTTATGGCGAACTTTTGGAAAATTACAAGTTTGGCCCTTAAGGTTTGGAAAATTGTCAGATTTGGTCCTTGGGTCATTTTAAAGTGGAAATTACAACATTGGTCCTTTGGTTTATCAATATGGCAAGAATGATCCTTGTACAATAAGTTTGGAACAGTATCAAATCCAGTCCCTCAAGTTTCCAATATTGCATAAATGGTCCTTGGGTCTTATACACTAAACCGGATCCAATGTTATATAACTTAGACCCATTGTACAAACCTAGCAGCCCAGCCCAGTCCAACCATTAATAATATCTGGTCAATCCGTGAGTCAAACTCACCTTCTCCTTCTCCTCCTTCCACCTCACTGTCCTCTTCTTCACAGCTCACCCCTACCTTTCACCAGCCCACCTGTCCTCTTCTTCACAGCTCACCCCTACCTATTACCAACTCTTCTACACCTCTAGACCCCCCACAATAAATGCTACTGCACCCCCACTATCACCAATTCAACCCATTTCCTTCGTTATATAAAAATTACCACTAAAACTCATCATTACACTCTGAAACAGTTCCAATTTGTCCACTAAGCACTATGTGATCACCAAATTGAGGTCCAACAGTCTCAAGGCACGTATACAAGATTTGGCGCCAAAACTGTTTAAACGGCTAGGATTTATTCAAAGCTTTGGACGGTCAAGATTGAGTATGGGAAGTGATCAGAAGCAAGTGGGAAGTCTTATTGAGCTTACAAAAGGGGAAGAAACAAAAGAAAGAAGGCAGTTAGTTTATCACTTAGTGTAATCTTAAGTCGTATTTGTATTTTCTTATTCCTTAGTGTAATTTTAAGCTTAAAAACTTTGTACTCAGTGTTTCTAGTGTATTTTAACTCTTTTCAAGTAATCAATTTCACATTTCCAAGTTCAATTCAGTTTTATGCAAATTTGAATTTTAAATATCCAAGTTTATGTTAATGTTGTTTGTAGTTGTTATTATGGACTGAATAAGCTCATATAAGCTCCTATATAGCTTAATATAGCTATTAGAAACCTTAAAACTTTGATTAGTATCAAAAAGTAAAAAATACCAAAAATACAAAAAAAAATAGTGTAAAAATAAAAATCACAAGACAAAGAAGAAGAAGCAAGGAGCATGGTGAAATGAAGATGGTTCTGGGTTATTGAACCTGTGGAGGTTCTATAGGAAGTGTTTCTTGGTCCTAGTTCTTGGTTCTAAGCTGGATTGCATTTGTAAGCTTATTTGGTGCTTTTTGTATTTTACTAAGTTCTTGTGTTTTATGCTTTGATCTTTGTGATTCTGTGTTTGTGATAAGTAGATAAGTAGTAATAAAGTTTAAAATCATTAGCTTGTTCATTAGATTTCAAAGCTGCAAGAAAAGTCCAATTTCATAGTTAAAATAGCATATTGGTCATTTCTGTGTTCTATGCTATTTTTGTTGTTGTTCTGTGCTCTTATGATCTTGTTGAATGATAACATGAAGGTTGAAATCAGTGTTAATGGTTAAAAAAAAGGAATTGCTTTGAAAATCTTGATTTAGCCTCAATAAAGGACTGTTTGGTATTAGGTGTTTTCTTAAGTTGTGGTGTAGAAACTAGTTAGGCCTTGATACTTTAGTTTACTTTAGGATAAAATAAGCTTTATCAGTCATAATTTTCCATTGTAGAAGAGTAGAAGTCAAAATTGGTTTATAACAGTTCTCAAAAGCACATCAGTTAGTTTGTTAGAGATAATCAATTACATTTAGGTTTAGAATTAGATAAAGTAGCTTAATCTAGTTTCAATTCATCATAATTCATTAATATCAGTTCATAGCTTTGAATCAAATTTCACTTTGGTCAAATTCTCAAAACCTGTCAAAAGTCAAAAATGAATTTCATATATGTCAAGTGATTTTTGTGGATTTTTCATGAGCTCATTTCTAGTCCAAATTAGTTGAGATTTTGGTTACTGATCCGTGCAAAACAGTCAAGCTAAATCACTCAAGCCTGCCACTTGTGAATGGCAGACCGTAATCAGCTTAAAACTGCTCAAACACGAATGCAATGAAGATCAGGAGAGTATAGTGTTTCCCCAGGTCGTTAAGTCCCAACGAGCTGTGCGAGAATAGTCAGACGTGTAGTGATCGAGAGATTTGAACGGGAGAAGATTGTGGTGATTATTATAACTACAGGAAAAAAGCCAACAGATAAAAACGGCTTAAATGCAAATTAAAGAAAGTTAAAAAGATAAAAAATATTAAATAAACGCTATCACTATTTTTTCAATGATGTTTTTATGATTTTATAAAACAAAATATCTTAAATAAACTATTTTAACTAAAACGTAAACTCAAATTACTTAAAAACGTGGCTTAAAATGAAAACGTACGTTACGTGTAAAAATAACGCTGGAGCGCAAGCAAAAACGTAAAATTATTGAAATAAAAGGCCTACGAATGTAAAACTAATTTTCTTACGTACTATATGACAAAAGAAATTTTTAGGAAAAAGCGGAATATTTTTTTGAGTTTTATTTTATTTATTATAATTTAAAAACTAATTTAATCTAATTAAATTATTAAAAATACTAAAACATTTTTAAAAAATCTGAAACTTTTACAAAAAATACTTCTAACTAAGCTAGACCTAAGGAAACTAAGAACAGTTTGTTTGCTTTTTTAATAAGCCATGAAATAAGCTCTAATAGCTTATTACTCTAAATGCCCAAAACGTACTTAATACATTTATGTTGCAAGGAAATAACGAAAAAAAGTCCCTAGGGCGCTTGGCTTCCAGGTACACACTATCAACTTCAAAGCTAGGAGGTCTCAGGTTCGAGCCTGCCTCCTAGCTTTTTGCCACTTTTATTTTTTTTTTTGGAAATTTTCTTTTTGCCACTTAATAATAAGATGAAAATAAGACTTTTTTGTGAAAACACTTTGTTCAAAACATTGGAATAAGCAGTTTCTCAACTGCTTATTTACATCAGTTAGGACAGAAGCAAAAACAAACACCCTTTTAACAGATTATAAGCTAAAAGAACTTTGAATAAGCTCAAGAAACATGTAAATAAGCACTTTAATACTGAAATAAGTAGAAGCAAACTGATATAAGCTAAAGGATGAGGGTGATAAGCAGTTTAGGAAGCATAAGCAGTTGTAGGGGAGTCCTAAGTTTGAAAAGAATGAGCATGTAAAAGTTAATCTAATGAATATTGATAAGCTACTCTAACAAGTTAAATAAGCACTAATAAGCAATCTAACCTAACCTATGGGACTAATAAGCACTAAAGTAAACCTAAATAAGCTAAAGGGAGAACTAAAAAGCACAAAAATAAGCTGTAAAGTGGACTGCAGGCTGCTGTAGCAGTATCAGTTATGGGTTTTTGACAGATTTTAAAGCAATTTTAAGCTAACCTAAAACTATCCTAAGAGCAAATAAGCTAAAGCTATGTTGAGAGTGGTATGTGAGGATCCTAGAAAAGCAATTTGGAGGAGATTTAGATGATAAATAAGATGTGAAAAAGAGGTGTAAACAGTAGGTATAGCTGCTGTTTACAACAGCAGGACAGAAACATGATATGGATTGTTTTGCTTAAAACCAAACTTGCAATTTCTTTTGACACAAGTAAAAAAAACTATTGCTACTGATTTTAACCTTAAGACACTTTGACTTTGAAAGTCAAAGTGGGTAAAAAGGAAATTTTGGACCTCAAATAAGCTTAAACCAAACACCCCTTTACATGCTTATTTTGAGACTAAACTTGGCAAACTGATGAAATGAGGTTGTTACTGACTCAAAACAAGTAGATTAACATTAAACTTAACCATTAAAACAGATTAGCACCATGAATTAACCTTAACTCAGTTGACTTCTAAGTTTGACTTATTTTGACTTTTGTTGACTGTTTTACAAAATTACTTGAGAATGAATCACAAGCTTATCAAAGACTATGATAAGCTTAACTAAATTTGTCTGAGCTTTCAAAGAAGCTAATAGAAGCTTGTCACTAAAAGAATGTAACTGAAGTCTGCAACAGTAACTAAGAAACTAGAAACTTGTAAAAACTTGAATTGATAATCAAAAGCACACTTGCAAAGATGTTTTTAACTTGCTTGTGATACATAAGAGCTGAAACTACAACATTTTATTTAAACTAATACATTTTAAAGAAAAATCGACATTAAAGAAAAAAAATGAAAAACTAGCTACTCTTGTTTCCTCAATCTTCTTCCCCTTTTATACTTCAATCTGAGTCCACGTGTCCTCTAGAGTGTTTCCCACCTCTGAAACTAGCCAATGGGTGAGTGTGGAGCATTTTGACCATTTTATGGTTTTTGGCGGGAAATGGGACATTTGACTTTAGGTCTGAATTTTGCAGGTAGGGGGGGGGTGGAGTGTAGGTATGATGAGTGTTTGAGATGTGGAAGAGATAAGGGTAAGGTTGGATGGGATGGGTGTTTGCAGAAGAATCAGGCAAGTGGTGGGGAAGAAAACCTGTAGGGAGGGAAAGGTGTTATCAGTTTGACTTGGTTTGACTGGGGGGGTCAAAAACAGGGAAAGGGTCACATTGGTTTGTTGGCTGAGGTTAAAAATGGGATGGCAGGGGTCATTTGGGTTTGAAGGGTCTTAATTACACAAGGACTAAATGTGTAATTCTGAAATTATAAGGACTTAGGCTGCCACTTTAACAAAGATGTTCCAAGGACTTAAAGTGACAATCTTCAAAAGTACAAGGACCAAACTTGCCATTTTCTAATTTTCCAAGGGCCAAACTTGACAATTTTGAAACTTGAGGGACCTTTTCTGCCATTTGACAAAAGATTTATTCAAGGACCATTTTTGACAATTTAAAATATTTCAGGGACCTTGAATAACATTTTTCTTTATTTTGCTTTACCAGGGACTGTTTTTGACAATTTTTGAAACTTGGGGGACTAAAACTGCCAATTATGCAAACTTTATACGTTTTTCACCAGATTTTGATATTTTTGCATTTAAAACACATAAAACACTTATTTGTGATATTTTTATCATTTTGATGCATTTCTGAGTGTTTTCAGATGTTTTTGCAGTTTAATTGGTACAAAAATGATGAGTATTTAGACACTCATCAATCCCCCACACTAAGATATTGCTAGTCCCTAGCAATGTTTTGAGAAAAACTAATGGATTTCAAACTCTTTACCAAAAGCCATTACTTCTGGAGTAGCCAAATGTTTCAGTTCAAGTAAGAACCTTGGTACACTGATAACCAAGTGATTTTGAGCAAACCACCAGCTTTCAACGGATTTGATTTGTCTTTACCAGGAGCCGTTTGCTTCTGGACTAGCCAACTCTTAGATAAATTATCAATATTATCTTTGGTGAGCTGATTACCAATTATGGTTTTTCCACTGCCTTTACCACAAGCCATAAACTTGCGGGCTAGCCAACTCTTCACTTTTTAGGATATGGTGAGCTGAATACCATACAATTTTGGGCAAATTGTAAGCCGTCAACGGATTTGAGATATCTTTACCAAGAGCCGTTTGCTCCTGGATTAGCCAATCCTTATGTGGGTTAGACATGGTGGACTGATTACCATTTGTTGTGTTTAGTACATAGTACTTCCACTAAAAAAAAATTTTAAAATTTGGCCATTTTGGGGGAAAAAGGGACTAAAAGGGTACATTTATGATCAAAATTCGCTAGAATTTCCCCCCCACACTTAGAAATGAATATTGTCCTCAATATTCAAAGTACCGGCTGTAATGCCGAAACTTAGAACGTAAAAAGATAACATTACTAGCTAAGTGTGGAAACACAACAGTTAT
This sequence comes from Chrysanthemum seticuspe, assembly GCA_019973895.1. NCBI lineage: Eukaryota > Viridiplantae > Streptophyta > Magnoliopsida > Asterales > Asteraceae > Chrysanthemum > Chrysanthemum seticuspe. The sequence goes on along the minus strand of BPTQ01000008.1, from coordinate 354,990,187 downwards.
TTTCTTTTTTAATATTTACAATTTTCATTCATTTTTTAGATCTATATACAACATGTGGGGCATCTCCCCCACACTAGGGTGGTACACACGGGTGAAAACCCGTGTTAAGCTACTGTTTTTGATTACCGAGTCGCTAGCTTGACTCGACCCCGAATTAATTGGTTCATGGGGAAGTAAGTGGAAGAAACAATCTCCATCGGACTTTCATTCAAGATGTTTGGACAAACATTTGAAGCACGTGAAAGTTGGTTGTCTTTCAAGATACCATTTTATTAGAATTTTTAGGAATTTTTATAAGCTCTTTTTCAGCTCATCTTTTAGGTAAGAAGTACTCTGTGCATCTTGTTTCAGCAACCAATTGTCCCAAGTAGCCTTAGTTTTTTATTTTTAAAATCTTCGATTTAAGTCCTCTTAGGCTGAAATTTAGAACTTAAGCTCTTTGGTTGGTTGTGGTTAGCATGCCTATTTTAGTATAATTTTAGGAATTTTATAAGCTGGCTTAATCAGGGCTTAAAGTAGGTGATTAAGGGCCGTTTGGCGTGTTGAGACTTGAAATCTGGTCTCGAGCTTTTTTTCTGTAGCTTGTGCTTTTTAGGTCCCAATCAGTTGCATTAGCTCAATTTAGGTTAGATTTAGGCTGTAGTAGCTTATGGTAGCTTTTGGATAGCTTATTGCTTATTTCATGTGCTTTTTCATATAAGTAGTGTGCCCAAATCATTGTTCTTGTGCTCCAAATTGGTTTCTGTTAATTTTCCCTTGTTCTCTGTATTATTTTATAGTTTTTTGGAGATTTTCATATTTTTTTCCTGTTCATCTTCTATTTTTCTGCATTTTTATTCATTTTCTAGCATTTTTTAAATAGCATTTTATTCAAATAAATTAGAAAAAGCTCAGAAAAATACAATTTCAATTTTCGCAGTTTAGGAAAATAAAAAAAGTCAATAAAAGTATTTTTCCAAAATTTTCACTAGTTTAAATAGTATTTTTTAGGAATTTAATTAGTTTTAAATTCATAATAAATAGAGAAAAATTCAAAAAAATGTGATTCCAGTTTTGAAAATTCTTTTTAGTTAATTTTGATTTTTGAAAAATAGTTTTGTAATAGTCTTGCATGTTTTCCTAATTTTTAGTATTTTTAGTCTATTTTAAATGTCTTAAATTAGTTTTTAATTCAAATAAATTGAAGAAAAATCCTAAAAATTAGTTTTAATTCTTAAATAGTTTTCAAATATCATTTTTAGTTTAAAAATAATTAATATTAAATTAATATAATATTAGTAAAATATTTTCTTTTTAGATTTTAATTTTCTTTAAGTTTAAAAAGTTTTAAAATTTTTGTTTTACACCCTTTAGTTTTAAACTTGTCATTTTAAGTCCCTGTAGTTTTTAAATTTATATTTTTATTTACTCGCAATACACATTTGTTTAATCTGATTATTGTGCTTTATAATTCTGTATCCAAATACAATTCCAAACAATCAGTAGTGTAATTATCAACCAAAATCGTTACAGATCATTGTCCTCAGTGATCATTCTACTTCTGAACGTTTTCACACACCATTCAACCTCCGTGGGATTTAACGACCAGGGAATCCACTAAATTCCAAGGGAAATTGTATTGAGTCTATAATAGTTGACTTTTGTTGACTAAAACCTTTGATCAATATTTCTTGACTGTTTGGGCTCGATCAGGGGTCAAAGGAACTTCCTTTTCGTCGAGCAATTTTTTCAACACCCTAGGCAGTGAACCTAATCGTTGTAGTGTAGAATTAGGGTAAGCCACGGGAATTGATATCGTTCTCTAGGGGAATAGGAATGCTAGTGAGTAGTTACTACGCTAACGTTGGGGTTGAGGAAGATAATTTTTTTTATCTTTTTATGTTTTTTAGGAAATGGAAAGATACGAATCTCGAGGTTTGGATTTGGGGGTTGGTATTTCTACCGATTACTTCTACTATCTAATTATCTAATTAACTAAGGTGAGGGTAGTCAAAGTTAGCACCTGGAAGTGGTATTAGTTTTAGTAAAAATTAAAGTGGTTTAAAACTTAAGGCCGTTTTCTGATTTTGACTAGGCAAAGTGTCGAGTTACAAGAAGGTCTGTTTCTGGTTATTGTGTGTTTATGAATGGTAACTTGATTTCTTGGAAAAGTATGAAACATAACACATTGTCCAAATCCTCAGCTGAAGCTGAATATAGGTCAATGGCTTATGTGACTTGTGAAGTTATGTGGGTGCTTAAAATCTTAAATGACTTGTATGTGTATAGTGTGTTGTTACATGTTGATTCGTATTGTGACAAGAAGTCTGCAATATAAATTGCAGATAATCTTGTTATGCATGAAAAGACTAAACATTTTGATATTGATGTTCATTTGACAAGACAAAAGGTTGCTTCTGGTTTGATTAGAATTGTGCATGTTGGTTCTAAGGATCAAATTGCTAATGTTTTTGTTAATACAAATAAACCGTAAAAACGTTTATTAATATTTTGCGATCTCTTTGTGTTTTGTTGATAACAAATGTAATGTTATCTTAAGTATAATTATAAGGATACATGTTATTTTTGTAAAACATTTACATATAGCCATTTAAATACAAAAATGTAATAATTAAGCATTTGTTGTAATAGTTTATTAGGATGGGTAAAAACCATAACCCATGGATCTTAAACCCATACCAAAGAAGACTTGATACAATGTATACTTAGATACATTGAATCTAAAGAAAACCCATGGACCAACCCATAACCAAAAAACCCATGGGCAAAGAGGAGCGTACCACGGATCCCTAGGATTACACTAGCCAGATCCCAAGTGGAAGGGATTCGTGGGATCCGTGGAACAGAGAAGAAATTTGCCTATAAATAGAGATCCATTTCTTCATTCTAACTCACCCCTCTTCTTACTAAATCTCTCATACACTCTCATTATCTTCTAACATATAGATCACTTGATCTAGAGAGTTGTTCTTCTTTCTTTCTATTTGTGATCCTCATATAGGTCCTTCTCTAAGGCGAGATCACGAGCATTCTACAAGTCATCCAAGCAATGGGTCCTTGATTGATTTGTCACTCCACAAGATTTCTGTAGCGAAGATCTTGTATTTGATATTTCACATATTTGTTGTGTAATAGTTGTGTTGGTTTGGTCCACCGTGCTACGGACTCGGTATCTAGCTTTGTGCCGGAAAAAGTGTAAGCAACGTTGTGAAGGCTTCTCCGCCAAGTGAAGGAGTTTGTTGACATAGTGCTTGAACTCTCGAGTAGGTGACTCGGGGAGTGGAGTAGGGCAAGGAAGGTGACCTTGTAGCCGAACCACTATAAATCGGTTGTGTCTTTTCTATCCTTTAACTTTATTTACTTGCTTGCATTATCATTAGATCTATACGTTCTCAACATCCATACGATTTCACATAATATCGAATCTAAAGTTTTTGAAATCAACTTAAAATCGGCAAAACTATTCAACCCCCCTTCTAGTTTTCCACAATTGGTATCAAAAGTTTATAAAAGTTTTAAAATAAAACTGTATTTTAAAAACTTTTCGATCACTATGGGTTCTGAAAATTATAAGGAAGGGTAATCTATGCAACGACCACCACTACTTGAAACTAATGGTTTTATATATTGGAAAAATAGATTCGAAACATATGTGAAGTCTAAAGATATTAATCTTTGGTACATTATTGTTGAAGGTGATTGATTAGTATGCAAATACTCATCATTTTTGTACCTTTTAGACTGCAAAAACATCTGAAAACACCAGTCAAAGCATCAAAATGATAAAAATATCACAAATAAGTGTTTTATGTGTTTCAAATGCAAAAATACCAAAAGCAGGTGAAAAACGTATCAAGTTTGCATAATTGGCAGTTTTAGTCCCCCAAGTTTCAAAAGTTGTCAAAATTAGTCCCTGGTAAATCAAAATAAAGCAAAATATCATTTAAGGTCCACAAGATTCAAAAGTTGTCAAAACAAACCCTTCAAAGTTTAAAAATTACAAAATGACAACTTTAGTCCCTTAAGTTTAAAAATTGTCAAAAATAGTCCTTGGTAAATTTAAAAAGTGAAAATAATCAAAAGTAAACCTTGTACTATTCATATATGGCATAATTGGTCCTTGTGTTAACTTTGGAATATTGGCAGGTTCAGTCCCTCAAGATTGTCGAAATTACAACAATGGTCCTTGTGTTAATAAGCTTAAACCAAACCGGACCCTTTTATTAGCCCAAGCCCAAACACTTGACCCTTGGACCATGACCCCAGAACCTTGAGCCAGTTCAAAACTCACTTGAACCCCCCCAAATGAACTCACCCCGTATTAATAAAACTCGGTCAACGAAAGTCAAATCCCGCTGTTACTGTGCATCTCTCTCACAATCCCCGCCAAAACCAGAAACCACCATGGTTTCTCGCCACTTGCTCCTACCACCTTTCCACCTGTTTCCCAGCTGTTTAACCACTCCCTTCCACCTCTACAATCTCCCAAAAATTCATTAATTGAGAAAACCTGCTTATGACTTTTTGGCGCCAAAATGCCAAATGCACGATTATGATGAATTTGAAGGATTCAATGGTCAAGATGAAGTGGGAAACATTCAGAGGTCGACAAAGAGTTAATAAGATCATTATAAAGAAAGAGATGAAGCAATGTGGAAGCTATCTAGAGTAATTTTTAGTTAATGTATGTCGAATTAGTTAATTTTCAAATTCCAGTGTATGTTTAAGCTCTCAAGTCTTGAAGTAAGTTATTTCAGTGTATTGTACAACTTTTTCAGTAATCAATTTCAAGTTTCAGTTTCATTTCAAGTTTATGCTATTTTCAAGTTCAAAATCTCATATTAGCCTAATGTTGTTATTAGTTGTTGTTATGGACTCATAAGCTAATGTAAGCTCCTTATATAGCTTGTGTAAGCTATTAGATACCTTTAAAATCCAGTTTATAGTTAAAACTCAAAAATACAAAAAAAATACAAAAAAAAATAGTTAAAAATCAAAAATCAAGAGAAGATGAAAGATGCATTGGAGCAGGGTTGCTTATGGATTTCTCTGGGTTAGTGAACCTGTGGAGGTTCTATAGGAAGTGTTCCTTGGTCCTTGTTCTTGGTTTTCAGCTGAATTACATTTGTAAGCCCTTTTTAAGCAATTTTTGCATTTAACTATATAAGTAGCTTAAAGCTTAAATCTTTGTGTTTTTATGTTCCTGAGTTATAGTTAAGTAGAATTAAACATTAAAACAGTTTGCTTGTTCATTAGAATTTGTAGTTACTAAAAATCTTAGTTTAACAGTCATATTAGCATAAGTGTCATTTCTTAGTTTTATGTGGTTATTGTTGTTGTTTAATGCTTATTTAGTCTCATTATATGATAATATAAGGTTTTTAATCAGTTGCATGGTCTTAATCTGTGAAACCCTTTGGAAATCACAAAATCAGTTGGCTAAAAGGTTGTTTGGATTCACTGTGTTATCTGTGTTAGAGTCTATTTGTGTTGTTGCTTGTTGTTGTTTTGTGTCACATTAGTACCCAATAACTCAGTGCAACCATAAAATTCAGACCTTGTTTACAAGAAAGTCAAAATCTTTTTTAATCTTACTCTAGTTGTTCACTGTTAGGATTTATAGTGTGAAATTCATCACAGTTGCTTAGAACTTGGTCATCTAGCTTAATTTCATCTTATTTTAGCTTAATATAACATAATCAGTAAGTAGATTTGATTAAAAGTTCATATAAGTCAACTTTTTAGTATAACTTAAAAAGTCAAAATTTTCAGTTTAGTAGTTTTTGAATAAACTAGATAATTTTTTATAGGACTTAATATTAGCTTTCAAGATTTGAGCTTTTAGGTTTATAATATTTAGTTGCTCCTCTTTATCATAGTAATTTTTATAATTTTTAGTTAGCTAGTTAAACTGCTTATTTCTTAGCTTATTTTAAACCCTTTTCTGAAAAAGTGCCCTGTGCACAGTTGAGTAGGCTTATTTCATGAGCTTATATCCTGTTCGTTAGTAAGCTTTAGCTTGTGTAATTTGTTGTTTTCATAAGCCCATCTGGCTAGTTTGATGTTTGAATGCTTATTTTCCATTTATAGCTTAATTGGACTGCTTATTATGCTCATGATCTTTTCTCAAAATCACTCACTACACTGAGTCATCAGTGTAGTTGAGCCTTTTTCATAAGCTCACACAGAGCTTATTAGTGAGTCTCAGCTTGTGTAACTTAGCTTTTTGGAAAGCTCACCTAGCTGTCCCTTAGGTCCAGTGCTTATTTTTAACTTTCTAGCTTATTTGGTAGGACTGCTTATAGCTTTTTGTTTGTCCCATTTCCTTTGTACACTGAATACTCAGTGTTTTCAAGCTTTTTCTCAAGCTCACACAGAGCTTAATAGTGGGCCCCAGTATGAGATTCTTGGCTTTTTGGAAACCTCAATAAGCCGGCTTATTACATCCAAGCTTACTTTTGACCTCTGATCCCTTGCCCCTAGTTAAATTTGGCCTACAAAATCCTTGCCGGCCTGTTTGGTTGATAGATTTAGTGGAATTGCTTATTAGCTTATCTTGAGCTTATCAGTGTGATTCTTTGTGCTTTTTAGCTTCATTTAAGTAGCTTTAGCTTGTTTGCATCTTAATTTACCTTTGGTTCCAGCTTGTTAGCTTATTTGATAGCTTAGTTGAGCTTAAAAATCAAACTAAGCCAAAAGCTTAAACTGTTAAGCTCTTAAGCCCTCAAACTGCTTATTTTCAAGTTCCAAAATTTTTGTCTTTATTAAAGTTGCTTATTATCAGTAGTTAAATAGTTTTGTAAAAGAAAAAACACAAAAACATCATTTTAAAAATAGTGATAGCGTTTATTTAATATAAATTAGCTTTTTAATTTTCTTTTTCAGCTTATTATTAAGCACTTTCTGTTTTTATAATTTTCTTAGTTTTCTGTCATCATAGGATAATTATAGAAAAAAATTCAGAATTTTCTTAGTTTGTTTAGTATTTATTAGAATTTAAAATAGTTAAAAAGTATTAAATAATTAATAATAAATAAATAAATAACATAAAAAATATCTTTTCAGTTTTAAAATTAGTTTTCTAATATTTTAGATTTTTCTAAATTAAAATTTTATTTTTCTAGGTTAATTTTATATTTTCTTGTATTTAAGTGTATTTTGAATAATTAATAAATAGTAATTAATTAATAATAAATAGATAAAAAGTGTAAAAAATATATTTTCAGTTTTAAAATAAGTTTTATAATATTTTAGATTTTTCTAAGTCATAATTTCACTTTTCTAGCTTTATTTCATATTTTCTTATATTTTAGATTATTATTAAATAGTTAAAAATAGTTTTTAATTAATAATAATTAAATAAATAGTTATAAAAATAATTTTAATTTTCCAATAATTTTGTTTTATTATTAGGATTGTAAAAATATCATTTTCATATCCATAGGTGTTTTATTCTTTTAAATTTACATTTTATTTCATACGTTTACGTAAAATTTAGTAAACGTACGCATTTACGTTTGTTTAAATCTGATTGTTGTGCTTTATAGTTCTGTATCCAAATACAATTCCAATCAATCAGTAGGGTAATTATATACCAAAATCCTTACAGATCATTATCTTTAGTGATCATTCTATATCTGAACGTTTTCGAACACCATTCAACCTCCGCGGGACTTAACGACCTGGGAATCCACTAAATTCCAAGGGAAATTGTATTGAGTTTATAATAGTTGAATTTTGTTGACTAAAACCTTTGGTCAATATTTCTTGACTGTTTTGGAACCGATCAAAATTTTGGCGCCGCTGCCGGGGAGGCTGTAAGCGTGTTTTAAGCATTTTCAGACCCATACTTGCACATATACCTCCATTTGTAAACAGTTTTTGTAAAGTTATCAAAATCAAAAAGTTCATTAACACTTTTCCTGAAGTGTTAAAAACACCAAAAAAATATAAAACAACAAAACAATCGTAACGTTTTTTATCCTGTATTTTCTTTAAGGTGATTCTTAAAGAGGTACGATTTGGTGAAACGAGACGATACCAAAAATATTGTCCAAAAGTATTTAAACCCTAAGCACAAATCCATACCTACGTCTTTTTAGTGGTACTTAATAAATACATAAAAATCAACCACCGCAAATCAAAGCAGAACACCTACCAACTTGGGGTGTGAACATTAATAAGTTCCCAATCTTAAAGATCAAAACTTACCTTTGTGTCCTTGTGATTTGGTGTACCTTTTTCAAAGAAGCCATTTCATTTGTGATTATTGGTTTAAGTTCACTTGTCGTTTTGCCTCGCATTTATTTTTGAAAACTGATTTTTATACCTAGTGCATGCGCACTCGTTCTTCTAGCTCCACAAGTCCACTTTCAGAGCTTGTAAGTATTCCATGTAAATGTAGAGGACGTTCTGCTCCTTCAGCCGTGACTGAGGAACGTCTAGCACCACCACACCCTGTCATAATGGCAGAAGATAAACCGATGAATGAGCTTCTCCAAGCACCCATCAAGGGTTACGGAGATGCCATTGTTGTCCCAGCCATCGTGGCTGATACCTTCGAGCTCAAAACCGGGTTGCTTAATCTAGTGACCCAAAGCCAATTTTATGGTTTTGAGCGGGACGACCCTCATGCACATATTCGATGGTTCAATAAAATAGCATCAACCATCAAATACAAGAATGTCCCACATGAAGCAATTAAGCTTCTTCTGTTCCCATTCTCTTTAGAGGGACAAGCCCGGATTTGACTTGAGAAACAACCCCCTCGTTCCATTGAGACATGGGAGGATTTAGTCACTAAGTTTGTTAACGAATTCTATCCTCCATCCCGAACTACAAGTCTTAAGAATGAGATAATGAAATTCACTCAAAGATTTGATGAATCATTCGGTGAGGCATGGGATCGTTACAAAGAGTTGCTCCGAAAGTGTCCGCATCATGGTTTTACCGAGTTAATGCAAATGGATACTTTCTACAATGGTCTGAGCCAAGCTGACCAAGACTCTTTAAATGCCTCCGCGGGAGGTAATTTCCTGAGCAAGACCACAAAAGAAGCCTTGCAAATCATAGAAAACAAGTTCCAGGTCCGCCCTGTACGAACTAAGACATATCAGTCTCAGTTTAATGCAGGACCTTCTACTTCATCTCACGTGAGTACATCTAGCACCGATGCTAAGATTGACAAACTCGCGGATGCTATTCAGGCTTTGGTTCTTGCTAACCAAAAGAAAGTCACTTTCACACAGACACCATCACATGGTGAAGTGAAGAAAGTCGAGGTCTGTGTTACTTGTGGTGGCCCTCATGCATACTACAACTGTACTACCACCGATGGTAGTCCATTTGAAGCCAATGCTATAGCCGGTACTTCACATCAGGGAGGTAATCAATATCGTCCTCAAAATGAACCAAACTACCGTGCTAATATTTATCAGGGACCACCCGGTTTTAACTAGAATCCTAACATACAAAACCGGAATCAGAACCAACCTAGAATGAACCAAGGTTATCAAAACCAAGGTAATTTCTATCCCTGACCAAATCAAGGTTTCCAACATCAAGGGAACCTTAATCAAAACAATTTCAATCAAGGGAACCTTAATCAAAACAATTTCAATCGAGGGAATCAATTTCATGGGAATATGAATCCTAACCAAGGAAATTTTCAAAATCAAAGCCCTAATCCGAACAATAGAGGCCAGAATTTTCCTAATCAAACTCAAGCCATTGTTCCAACTGGACCATCATCTGATGAGTTATTGAAGCAATTCATGAAATCCCAAGATGAAATGAACAGGTTGTTGGTCAGTCAGATCACTGATCTAAAGAAGTCTTTAAATGATCAACCCTCGGGCTCAGGAAAACTTCCGAGCAACACGATCGCTAACCCGAGGGGCGATGTAAAGGCGATCACAACCATAAGTGGTATATCATACGAAGGACCCATTGTTCCTCCTACCTCTTCTTCTTCTTCTCCTAAGGTAGTGGAACGTGAACATGAGGCGACAAAAGACAAGGAACTTCCTACTAATAACGGAGGTACCAACGATGTCCATCCTCAAGTTGTCCCAACGATGTCCATCCTCAAGTTGTCCCGAAACCCAAATCCAATCCAGGAATTGTTTTTGAACCTCCAGTAGCTCCCGTTGAAAACCCCAAATCCAAATCTTCTATTCCTTACCCATCACGTTTGAATGAGCAAAAGCTCCGCGAAAAAGCCAGTCATCAAATGGACAAATTTTTTCAAATTTTCCAAGAACTACATTTTGACATAAGCTTTGCGGATGCTATCATGCTGATGCCCAAGTTTGCATCAACTCTCAAACATATGTTAAGCAACAAGGAAAAACTGTTTGAAATGGCTAAAACTCCTCTGAACGAGAACTGCTCAGCAGTTCTGTTAAAGAAGCTTCCCGAGAAGCTTGGAGATCCTGGAAAATTTCTCTTACCTTGTGTATTTCCAGGGATGGTTGAATGCTTTGCCTTAGCCGATCTTGGTGCAAGCATTAACCTGATGCCTCATTCAGTATGGAAGAAACTTTCTCTTCCAGACCTTACTCCTACCTGCATGACTCTTGAGCTTGCAGATCGTACTATATCCCCGTCCACTTGGCATTGCCGAGGATGTATTCGTGAAAGTAGGAAAGTTCCATTTTCCAGCTGACTTTGTGGTTGTTGACTTCGATGCCGATCATCGGGTTCCTCTCATTGTTGGACGAGGATTCCTGAGAATGGGTCGTGATCTCATTGATGTATTTGAACAAGAAATCACATTATGTGTGGGTAATGAAGTTGTCACCTTTAACCTTGATCAAACTTCGAGGTACTCCGCAAACTATGATTCTGAGTCGGTTAACCGAATAGATATCATTAATGTTGCTTCTGAAGAGTACTCTCAAGAAGTTCTTGGTTATGATCATAATTCTTCGAGTGATAATCTCACTCATTCATCTCAACCCATCATTTCCAATTCTACTCCTTCTCTTACTCCGTTTGAGGAAAGTGACTTCATCTTGGAAGAGATTGAAGCATACTTGTCTAGTGATTCGGTTTCATGGGAAATTGATCACGCTCCAATTGACATCGAGGGCGATATTCTTCTCATCGAGAAGATGCTCAATGATGATCCTTCATCACTCCCTCCCGTCGAGCTTTATAACAAGGAAGTCAAGTCAGTTGAGAAAACTGAAGAATTTCCTGAAGTCGAACTTAAGGACTTACCACCTCATCTCGAGTATGCATTTCTTGAGGGTGATGATAAATTACCCGTCATTATTGCTCGAGATTTGAATAAAGATGAAAAAGCTGCTCTCATAAAGGTCTTAAAGTCACACAAGCAAGCAATTGCTTGGAAACTCTCCGACATTAAGGGTATCAACCCTGAGTTTTGTACTCACAAAATCTTGATGGAGGATGACTTCAAACCAGCAGTTCAACATCAGAGAAGGGTAAATCCTAAGATCCATGATGTTATTAAACAAGAGGTTCTTAAACTTCTTGATGCAGGATTAATTTACCCGATCTCAGATAGTCCTTGGGTTAGCCCAATCCACTGTGTTCCTAAAACGGGTGGCATAACTGTTGTCACAAATGAAGAAAACGAGTTATTTCCAACTCGACTGGTTACGGGATGGCGTGTTTGCATTGACTATCGTAAGTTGAATGACGCCACCCGAAAAGACCATTTTCCCCTACCCTTTATGGACCAAATGCTTGAGAGATTAGCAGCGAACGAATACTATTGTTTCTTAGATGGTTTCTCGGGTTATTTTCAGATCCCCATTGATCCACAGGATCAAGAAAAGACCACATTCACCTGCCCATACGGAACTTTTGCCTACAGACGTATGCCTTTTGGCCTATGTAACGCTCCTGGCACGTTCCAACGATGTATGATGGTAATTTTCCACGACATGATCGGGGAAACAATGGAGGTGTTTATGGATGACTTCTCGGTCATTGGGGACTCGTTTCAAACATGTCTCTCCCATTTAGAAAAAATGCTCAAACGGTGTGAAGACACCAATCTTTGTCTAAATTGGGAGAAGAGCCACTTTATGGTCAAAGAAGGCATAGTCCTTGGCCATAAGATTTCAAAAAACGGGATTGAGGTAGATAGAGCAAAAGTCGATGTTATTGCCAAATTGCCTCATCCTACTACCGTCAAAGATATTAGGAGTTTTTTAGGTCATGCCGGTTTTTATCGCAGATTCATACAAGATTTTTCTAAAATCGCTCGGCCTATGACCCATCTTCTTGAAAAAGATGCTCCTTTTATCTTCTCACCTGAGTGCATCGAAGCTTTTGAAACATTAAAGAAAAAGCTAACGGAAGCACCCATTCTCGTTGCTCCCGACTGGGATTTACCCTTTGAACTCATGTGCGATGCAAGTGATTTTGCTATCGGTGCTGTCCTAGGGCAACGTAGAACCAAGCATTTTCAGCCTATCCACTACGCGAGTAAGACTATGACTGAAGCTCAAACCCATTACACCACCACAGAAAAAGAGCTACTAGCCGTCGTGTATGTGTTTGAGAAGTTTCGGCCATACCTAATCTTGACCAAATGCGTGGTGTATACGGATCACTCGGCTCTTAAATATCTCTTTGCAAAACAAGATGCAAAACCGAGATTGCTTCGTTGGGTTCTCCTCCTGCAAGAATTTGATATCATTATACGTGATAAAAAAGGAGCTAAGAACCTAGCTGCTGATCATCTGTCCCGATTAGAAAACCCACACCAAGATGTTTTCGAGAAAAAGGAAATAAATGAAACATTTCCTCTCGAGACTCTCAATGCGGTTTCTTTTCGTGGAAACTCTACTACCCCATGGTTTGCTGACTTCGCAAATTACCATGCGGGTAACTTCATAGTGAAAGGAATGTCGACCCAACAGAAGAACAAATTCTTCAAGGATGTTAAACATTACTTCTGGGACGACCCCTACTTATTCAAAATCTGTGCGGATCAAGTCATCCGACGGTGTGTTTATGGACAGGAAGCTATGGACATTCTCAAAGCTTGCCATGCTGGACCCACCGGGGGCCATCATAGTCCAAACTACACTGCCAAAAAGGTGTTTGATTCCGGGTTTTATTGGCCCACTATTTACAAGGATGCCCACGAATTTGTCAAAACCTGTGACGCTTGTCAACGTCACGGAAATATCTCTCAAAGAAATGAAATGCCGCAAAACGCCATTCAAGTGTGTGAGATCTTTGACATCTGGGGCATTGACTTTATGGGGCCATTTCCATCATCTCGAGGAAACAAATACATACTCGTGGCCGTTGACTATTTGTCAAAATGGGTTGAAGCGAAAGATTTGCCTACCAATGATGCCCGAGTTGTTGTGAAATTCTTAAAATCTCTTTTTGCTAGGTTTGGAACTCCACGAGCTATAATCAGTGATCGTGGTACGCATTTCTGCAATGACCAGTTTGATAGAGTCATGCAAAAGTATGGTGTAACTCACCGTCTCTCTACTGTATACCACCCCCAAACAAGTGGGCAAGTGTAAGTTTCCAACCGTGGTATAAAAAGAATTCTGGAAAGGACAGTAGGTGAAAACCGTGCATCCTGGTCGGATAAACTAGATGACGCACTCTGGGCCTTCCGTACAGCTTATAAAACACCCATCGGGTGTACTCCATACAATCTTGTGTACGGAAAGGCGTGTCATCTGCCGATTGAGCTAGAGCACAAAACATACTGGGCCTTGAAACATGCAAACTTCGATATTCAGACAGCTGGTGATCACAGAAAAGTTCAAATGAATGAATTAAATGAACTCCGTGATCAAGCATACGAGAACTCTTTGATCTATAAACAAAAGACAAAGAAGATTCATGACTCTAAAATCAAGAACCGCGTTTTCAACGTTGGTGATCGAGTCCTTCTTTTCAATTCAAGATTGAAGATTTTCTCGGGAAAGCTCAAGTCCCGTTGGTCTGGTCCATTTACTATTGCTAAGGTTTATCCTTATGGTACCATTGAGTTATCTCAACCCGATGGTCCAAATTTTAAAGTGAATGGTCATCGATTGAAGCACTATTTTGGAGAGGACATTCCACCTGTGGTTGTCCCGGATCTACAAACTTTCCCCATGAACCAATGAATGCCGGGATCGAGTCAAGCTAGCGACTTGGTAATCAAAAACAGTAGCACACCATATGGGTTTTCACTCATATTTCTGATTTCTTTCTACTTTCTACCACCCTAGTGTGAGGGAGTTGTCCCCCGCTGTTGTATATAAAGTTCAAAATATATATATATATATATATATATATATATATATATATATATATATATATATATATATATATATATATATATATATATATATATATATATATATATATATATATATATCAAAAATAAAATAATGGCCGTAATATTTCCCTTTTACGTTCTATGTTTCGGCATAACCGCCGGTACTTTGAATATTGAGGGCAATATTCATTTCTAGTGTGGGGGGGAATTCTCACGAATTTTATCATGTAATTATACCCCCCAATTCTCCCATTTTTGGCCAAAATTTTTTTTGGAGTAAGTGTTTTGCACTTACTCAGCTTACGGTTATCAGTCCGCCATGTCTAATAAACAAAAGGATTGGCTAATCCAGGAGCAAACGGCTCTTGGTAAAGATATCTCAAATCCGTTGACGGCTTGCAATTTGCCCAAAATTGTATGGTGTTCAGCTCACCATATCTTTAATTAGTGAAGAGTTGGATAGCCCGCAAGTTTATGGCTTGTGGTAAAGGCAGTTGGAAAACCATAATTGGTAATCGACTCACCAAAGATATTTTATCTAAGAGTTGGCAAGTCCAGAAGCAAACGGCTTCTGGTAAAGACAAATCAAAACCGTTGAAAGCTGGTGATTTGCTCAAAATCATTTGGTTATCATTGTGCCAAGGTTCTTACTTGAACTGAAACAATTGGCTACTCCAGAAGTAATGGCTTTTGGTAAAGAGATGAAATCCATTAAGTTTTCTTAAAAGATTGCTAGGGACTAGCAATATCTTAGTGTGGGGGATTGATGAGTATGCAAATACTCATCATTTTTGTACCTTTTAGACTGCAAAAACATCTGAAAACACCAGTCAAAGCATCAAAATGATAAAAATATCACAAATAAGTGTTTTATGTGTTTCAAATGCAAAAATACCAAAAGCAGGTGAAAAACGTATCAAGTTTGCATAATTGGCAGTTTTAGTCCCCCAAGTTTCAAAAGTTGTCAAAATTAGTCCCTGGTAAATCAAAATCAAAATATCATTTAAGGTCCACAAGATTCAAAAGTTGTCAAAACAAACCCTTCAAAGTTTAAAAATTACAAAATGACAACTTTAGTCCCTTAAGTTTAAAAATTGTCAAAAATAGTCCTTGGTAAATTTAAAAAGTGAAAATAATCCAAAGTAAACCTTGTACTATTCATATATGGCATAATTGGTCCTTGTGTTAACTTTGGAATATTGGCAGGTTCAGTCCCTCAAGATTGTCGAAATTACAACAATGGTCCTTGTGTTAATAAGCTTAAACCAAACCGGACCCTTTTATTAGCCCAAGCCAAACACTTGACCCTTGGAGCATGACCCCTGAACCTTGAGCCAGTTCAAAACTCACTTGAACCCCCCCCCCCCCCAAATGAACTCACCCCGTATTAATAAAACTCGGTCAACGAAAGTCAAATCCCGCCGTTACTGTGCATCTCTCTCACAATCCCCGCCAAAACCAGAAACCACCATGGTTTCTCGCCACTTGCTCCTACCACCTTTCCACCTGTTTCCCAGCTGTTTAACCACTCCCTTCCACCTCTACAATCTCCCAAAAATTCATTAATTGAGAAAACCTGCTTATGACTTTTTGGCGCCAAAATGCCAAATGCACGATTATGATGAATTTGAAGGATTCAATGGTCAAGATGAAGTGGGAAACATTCAGAGGTCGACAAAGAGTTAATAAGATCATTATAAAGAAAGAGATGAAGCAATGTGGAAGCTATCTAGAGTAATTTTTAGTTAATGTATGTCGAATTAGTTAATTTTCAAATTCCAGTGTATGTTTAAGCTCTCAAGTCTTGAAGTAAGTTATTTCAGTGTATTGTACAACTTTTTCAGTAATCAATTTCAAGTTTCAGTTTCATTTCAAGTTTATGCAATTTTCAAGTTCAAAATCTCATATTAGCCTAATGTTGTTATTAGTTGTTGTTATGGACTCATAAGCTAATGTAAGCTCCTTATATAGCTTATGTACGCTATTAGATACCTTTAAAATCCAGTTTATAGTTAAAACTCAAAAATACAAAACAAAAATACAAAAAAAAATTAGTTAAAAATCAAAAATCAAGAGAAGATGAAAGATGCATTGGAGCAGGGTTGCTTATGGATTTCTCTGGGTTAGTGAACCTGTGGAGGTTCTATAGGAAGTGTTCCTTGGTCCTTGTTTTTGGTTTTCAGCTGAATTACATTTGTAAGCCCTTTTTAAGCAATTTTTGCATTTAACTATATAAGTAGCTTAAAGCTTAAATCTTTGTGTTTTTATGTTCCTGAGTTATAGTTAAGTAGAATTAAACATTAAAACAGTTTGCTTGTTCATTAGAATTTGTAGTTACTAAAAATCTTAGTTTAACAGTCATATTAGCATAAGTGTCATTTCTTAGTTTTATGTGGTTATTGTTGTTGTTTAATGCTTATTTAGTCTCATTATATGATAATATAAGGTTTTTAATCAGTTGCATGGTCTTAATCTATGAAACCCTTTGGAAATCACAAAATCAGTTGGCTAAAAGGTTGTTTGGATTCACTGTGTTATCTGTGTTAGAGTCTATTTGTGTTGTTGCTTGTTGTTGTTTTGTGTCACATTAGTACCCAATAACTCAGTGCAACCATAAAATTCAGACCTTGTTTACAAGAAAGTCAAAATCTTTTTTAATCTTACTCTAGTTGTTCACTGTTAGGATTTATAGTGTGAAATTCATCACAGTTGCTTAGAACTTGGTCATCTAGCTTAATTTCATCTTATTTTAGCTTAATATAACATAATCAGTAAGTAGATTTGATTAAAAGTTCATATAAGTCAACTTTTTAGTATAACTTAAAAAGTCAAAATTTTCAGTTTAGTAGTTTTTGAATAAACTAGATAATTTTTTATAGGACTTTGATTGAGCTCCGGACAGTCAAGTTTAATCACACAAGCTAACCACTTGTGAATGGCTAACCGTAATAAACTTAAAACTGCTCAGAAACCAATGCAATTAAGATAAGAGGAATATAGTGGATTCCTGGGTCGTTAAGTCCCACGGAGGATGAATGGTGTTTAACACAGACAGATGATAGAATGATCACTAAGGATAGTGATCAGTAAGGATTTTGATTGATAACTACACTACTGATTGATTGGAATGGATTTGGATACAGAATTGGAAAACACAACAATCAGATAAGACAAACGTAAATACATACGATTAAAAACTACGTAAACGTACAAAATAAAAAGTGAGTTAAAAGAAATAAAAGACCTACAAATATGAAAATGACATTTTTGGAATCCTAAAAATAAAAGAAAATTATTAGAAAAAAGAAAATTACTTTTACAACTATTTATTTAATTATTATTAATTAAAAACTATTTCTAACTATTTAATAATACTCTAAAATAAAAGAAAATGTGAAATAAGGCTAGAAAAAATAAAATTATCATTTAGAAAAATCTAAAATATTATAAAACTTATTTTAAAATTGAAAATATATTTTTTATGCTTTTTTAATTATTTATTACTAATTACTTAATACTTTTAACTATTTAAAATTATAATAAATACTAAACAAACTGAGAAAATTATGAAACTTTTTATAAAAATATATTAAGGTGACAGAAAGCTAAGAAAATTATAAAAACAAGAAGTGCTTAATAATAAGCTGAAAAGAAAAATCAAAAAGCTAATTTCTATTAAATAAATGCTATCACTATATTAAAAATGATGTTTTTGTGATTTTTCTTTTTTAAAAACTATTTAACTACTTAAAATAAGCAACTTTTATGAAAACAAAAATTTTACAAATTAAAAATAAGCTGTTTGATAGCTTAAAAGCTCAACAGTGAGCTTATAAGCTTATTTGGATGGTTTAAGCTTAAACAAGCTTCACAGCTTGAAACAAAGGTGAAATAAGGCACAAATAAGCTAAATGAACTGAAATGAAGCTAAAAAGCACAAGGGTCTACACTGAAAAGCTATAAATAAGCAAATAAGCACTTATGAAAATCCTTCTAACCAAACAGGCCTGCAGCCATTTTCCCAAGCAAATTCAGCTTATCAGATAAGCTTAAAAGCTCAAAATTAAAACTGAGGTGTCAAGATTAGCTGGTGGCCTTTCCAAAAAGCCAAAGTGTGCAAGATTTGACCAAATATTAAGCTCTGTGTGAGCTTGTGAAAGTAGCTGGTAAAACTGTGATCAATGACTCAGTATACACTGAGTGAAATGGGACAAATAAAAAACTACTAGCAGCCCTATCAAATAAGCTACAAAGCTGAGAATAAGCACTGGAATGAAAAGACAGCTAGGTGAGCTTTCCAAAAATCCAAGATTCAAAATCTAAGTCTCACTAATAAGCTCTGTGTGAGCTTATTAAAATGAGCAGATCACACAAACTCCCTTGGCACAGGGCACTTTTTAAAACAGGTGACACTACTACAAAAAATCTCACAGAAACCGGTCAAAATTGCCCATGAAGAGTGGTTTTGAGACCACTCTCTGAAGGGGGGTATCTCCATGATCAAAACATATAGAAACCGGTTTGGCAACCTGTCTCTATTAGAAGCATCGACACTGGTTTTCTCTTTAAAATCGGTCTCCATTATAGAGTAAACAAACATACTTTTATTGAACATTGACATCGGCTCTCCCACAACCTGTCTTAAGAGAAGCATCCAATCTATCTTTATATAGAGTAAAAAAATATGTTTTTATCTCAAAACCTGTCTTTTTGGTAAATCTATTTTATTAAAAAAAATCAATTCTAAAATTTTCTATTTTTTAAAAAATTGAAAAGCTTTAGAAATGATTTTTTTAAATAAAGAAATATATATAAATGCAGCACATAATATAAAGCGATTAAAATACACCACAAATGTCGAAATCAACAAAGTAAATTAAGATAATACTTCAATTCAACTAAACATAAATCCTAGACAAAATCCAAATTAAAACACTAGAATTCAACAAATTATAAAGAAAAACACTAGAATTCGACATAATTCAACATAATTATCTAGGATTACTCGCGCCACAATGCAAACCATGCACCAATGATGGCGTTCAAGTCTTTTTTCTCTAATAGACGCTCGTCACTCAATGGTACCTACACGTAAATTAATGAAATAAATGGTTATACAACAACTAGCACATGTATAGGTCCGCCTCTATATGCATATGCGCTATAAATATTGAATAGTTTGAGTAAATACGCATGAGCCAGTCACACTACCTTGATGGAGGCGCCTTGTGCGTTTATTCTTTTGAACCGAGAAAAGAGTAGACGTGCCGATTGTTTCAACTGCAATACGGGGAAAATGTTCTGCGTATATTGCTTATATGCAAACGATAAGAGCTAAAAACATTAAACGTTGCACTCAAAATTTTACCACGTGATTTCTGATGGCTGTCGGATTAGGTTACTGCAGCAGAATGTTCATGTGTCCAAAATAAATCCATTCCAGGGTAGAAGACGCAGGCTTCACGAACACTACCCGCCGTAAAATCAAGCACCACTGCACCCGAAACAGCGTCTGAATAGATCATCACCATAGTGTCATTATAAACTGAGAATAAAACCTTACCAACTATTTTTTTCTTGGTTTGCAGACATGTTTTGTAATGGCATAAATGCATACACAAAGGTCATACCAGGCTGCGGGCAAAAAGCCTAAGGGTCACAGGCAACGCCCGTAGTAAAAGGAAGCAACTTCGGTCCATGATCTCCGCCTCCTGAATCTATTATGTATGTACTCAGAATACCTTTTTGGTTTCACGTTGCAGAGTGAGTACTTGAAGAGAAGTGGAAACCTGCAGCCAACAACCAAAAAGAAATTAAGTAATATGATATATATTTAGTTACCATACAGTATATATAAATCCTAAAGAGTGTCAGAAAACAATTATGAAATATTGGCTACTTACAAGATGTATTCCATACATACGATAAGGTTGTACAACAGGAAGACCAAGTGGAGTAGTCCACCTCACAAGCTGATTTTTTGAGGCAATTATATGTCCACCATTTGCAGCTGATAAGCACAAATGGACATACAATTAGCAACATTGCATATGGTATGAAGGCTGTAATAAAGTAATGTTTCGTTTTTTCGGAACAATTCTAGAAATTGATGAAAAGTATGAAAGTTAAAATGCTATCTCAAGGGTATATATCTTTAAACAGTAATAAGCACTAGCCACATGAAGGGGTGTTTGGATGTGCTGCAAATCTCATTATTACTTGTCATGGCAACAAAAGTTATTTTAGTGATAATAAAGGCTTCTCTTCTTCTACATCTAAATTTACTAAAATATACATTTGAGTTAAAATGAAACAAACATGTTGATGTTACAAACCTTTGCACAGTCTCCAAGCCAGTTCATGATATTACGCGCACCCTCAAACATTTACCCCTAAAGCAAACGTGGATAGTGATGAGCTGCGGAATGTAATCAGACCACCATTATACTGGTCAGAATAAAGATCTGACCAGAACACAAGGTACAAAGACATTGCTGTAATGAAAATCGCATGAACTGATGACATACCCCTGAACAATAATAGATAGACCAAAACAAGACAAACGTCAATATAATGACAACAAAAGGAGAAAAAAAGAGTTATTATAAGCAAATGTAAAAACAAAAGAAATGAAAACAAAGGACAATAAAACATACAAGAGTAGCAACCCAATTCAATTCCTTTTACCTGTTGTTCCACTCAATCCGCTGAATTTTTGTAAGGCCAGCATAAGTTCTGAAGTAAAAAGTGCTTATCAACTGTGTAAGATCATAAACCTGTGGAAAATCTTTTGAAGTATTAGACAATAACCCAAGAATTGATAAAATTTAAAAATATATTTGTCTGCCGTTTTCTAACTTTCTGATGCATAACAAAACATATAAGGAGGCGTTTGGATAAACGTTTTGAAAGTTATTGTGTTTGGATGCGCATCTGCTGTCTTCATGAAGATCAGAGAGGGTCAAATACAACTTCCCAAGTAAAGTTTGCCAGCCACGCATTACTGTTATGGGTCCATTTTCTCGATGGTGAAATTTAGTCACAATATTTTCTAAAATAGATGTCCACATTTACATATCAAGTTTATAGTTTTAAATTGTAGGATTATTAGGACATTAAACTACAACAAAGTACAATAACTTCGCATTTGAGATGTATAATATTTCTTCAAGTTTTCACGTTTTCGTACATGGTTTAGTTCTCTAAAATTAAATTCGCACTTTTTTATGGGATGAATAGAGTGACATTCTTATAATATTTCAATTTGATATCTAGTTTATGCTGCAAAGTACTTTATCTGTTCAGTTTGATGACTTGTTCAAAAGAGCCTGGGAAGAGGATGTTATGGAACTAGCCATAGTCGGTGCCTGGTATGTCTTATTTAGACATTTAGATGATTACTTTTTGGTTAAATTCTAATGAGAACCCATTTCAGTACAGTCTAAACCCATATAAAAAACATATGCAAATAAAACACATAAAAAAAACATAAACAAAATGTCAGATTCAAACAAATATCAAAAATCAAAGATTTAACAAATATCCAAACTAAAAGTAATGAAAAAAATCAAAGCATGAATAACCTAGAACCTTTTAATTATATATGATGTCAACACCAAACGTTTTTCATCAATAAAAAACAAAATCTAATGTTTAACTTCATACCTTGATTTGTGAAATTGTTTTAGAATCAAGACCCCTATTTTCCTCATCAACTCTATAATCCAGACCTCATCATCCACCTCCGATTGCACAAAGCGGATAACAAATACCAATCTCAAACACAGCATACCTGCACATAAATGAGAAACCAACCGGCGAAGGAAATCGCGCATCGAAAAGGGTGAGATGAAGATACATATCCAATCCGGTGAGCAAAATAGTTTGATCAAATGCCCCATTTATGACGGCAAATAGCACAAGCAAAGCACCCATTTATCATAGCAAAACACCCATGTATAACTAATTGTATTGTCTTTAGCTCTTTATATTGAAATTAAAGATATATTTTAGTGTCATATAAATTTAAAACCCATACAGAGCTTAAAAAACAATCAGTTTCAACAAGTTCATTCCAAAATCAAAACTTTAACTGGTTTATACTTGTGAAAATGCCTAAATTCATACTGAGACACTTTTATGGTTTTATATAAAAACTTAAAGACAGTGGAATAATGAATAAAATCTATGTAATATGTTTTAACAGTTAATTTAGTTAATTTGTTATATCAAATTACTAATAACAACCTCAAACTTTTAAATGAGTGGACATACCATTACTTATTCCAGAATCAAACTTAACAACAATATTAATGAGATATTGAAAAGGTTAATTGAACAATAACATCAATTATAGCAATTTGGTACCTCATAATTCGATTAGTCTGCTGCTGGCTTGGTTCCGTCAAGAAGGTGGCCTGTGATGGCAATGGTGTGCGACAGTTGTGGTGTGTGACGGTGGTTAAGTGGTGGTGGTAAGGGCAGTTAAGGCTAGAGGGTTAGGGTTTGTGAAAGTGAAAGGGGAGAAAAGTTTGTGAAAGGTAATGAAAACTTGGGAGGGAAATAAAGCGCCCAAAAGGAATTAAAAGATTTTTGTTTTCCGCTTAAGTTTTTGTGCTGAAAACCAACGCACCACCATTATCTTGGAGTGTGTAAAAAGACTGGTTTTTACCCGCAAAACTAGTTTTTATGCGTTTTGTATTATGAAAACAGTTTTTTTCAAGAAAACCAATCTCAGTTTCTTCCATTCTCACTAGTTTTTTTATCATAAGAATAGGGTTTTATATAACCGGTCTCTATTTGGAGGTGTTTATAGCCTTTTGTGTAGTAGTGTGATCAAAATAAGCTAAGAAATAAGCCATTTAAAAGCTGAACTAGAAATTATAAAAAATATTTTTAAGAAGATGATCAACTAGATTTTAATAACCCAAAAGCTTAAATCTTGAAAGCTAATAATAAGTCCTATAGAAAAGTTTCTAGTTTATTCAAAAACGACCAAACTGAAAATTTGACTTTTTAAGAAAACCAAATAAGTTGACTTATATGAACTTTGAATTGATTATACTAACTGATTATGTTATATTGAGTTAAAATAAGATGAGATTAAGCTAAAGTAACAAGTTTTAAGCTACTGTGGTGAATTTAACAAGCTAGATCCTAACAGTGAACTAATGAGTTGAGATTAAAGTTGATCTTGACTTTTACACTAACAAGGTCTGGTTTTTATGGTTTGTTTGAGTTATTAAGACCAAATATGACACAGAACAACCAAGAACAAAGGATTAAACAATCTCCAACACAGTTAAACAAACAAATCCAAACACCATTTTACAAGACTGTTTTTATGATTTCCAAAGATTTTCACAAATTCAGACCATGCAAATGATTACAGACCTTATATTATCATTTAATAAGACTAAATAAGTATAGAACAACAACAATAACAACATAAAACTTAAGATTAACAATTATGCTAATATGACTGTTAAAATAAAGTTTTTACTAATTACAAATTAAAAAGAACAACCAACTGTTGTTAATGTTTAATTAAACTTAACTATAACTAAGAAACATACAAACACAAAGATTTAAGCTATAAACTTACTTATACAGTAATATGCAAAAGTTGAGTTAAAAGCTTACAAGAGGATTTCCAACTGAAAACACAGAACCAAGAACAAAAGACCACTCCTATAGGCTTACCACTAAGCCTCTAACCCAGGGCAATCCAATATTCACCCTGCTCCAGCTTTGATTACCATCTCCATTGATTTTTGAATTTCTCACTATTTTATTTGTATTTTTGGTGATTTTTGCTTTTTGCTTCTAAACTGGTTTTAAAGGTTACTAATAGCTTTTAGAAGCTATCTAGGAGCTTAAGTGACCCTATCAGTCCAAGATAACAACTATTAACAACATTAACATAATATGAGATTTTGAACTTGAAAAATGCATAAACTTGAAAATATGATTAACACTTGAAATTGATACTTGCAAAAGTTTAACAATACACTGAAATGACTTAACAAAACACTTGAAAGCTTTAAAATACACTGAAAATTGAAAATTACTTAAAACGACATACATAAAACTAAATTAAGCTAGATATCTTCCCACATTGCTTCCCATCTCTTCTTTATAGACTTTTGAGACTTCTTGTCGACCTCTGATTGTTTCCCACTTGATTTCAGCCATTGGATCTCTCTAAATCATCAGAATCGTCCATGTGGATTTTTTGGCGCCAAAAGTCTATAAGCAGGTTTCAATCAATTAATGATCTTTGGGATATTGTGAAGGTGGAGGGGGATTGGTTAAACAACTTGGAAGACAGGTGTAAAGGTAGAAGGATCAAGTGGGATGAAACCATGGTGGTATCTGGATCACTGGTTTTGGGCGGGTAAATGTGAGAGAGGAGAACAGTGCTTCTGGTTTTGACTTTGTTGACCCGTTTTTATTAATAATGTGGGGGGTTCACAATTGGGGGGGGGGGGGTCAAGGTTATTTGGCAGGGGTCTATTGGGATGGCTGGGCTCAATAATAAAAGGGGTCCATTTGGTTTGTATTAATAACAAGGACCATTTATGTAATTCGGCCAAACATGAGGGACCAAACTTGACTTTTTCCAATGTTATCAAAAGGACCAAACTTGACAAACTTAAATAGCACAAGGATAACATTTGATCATTTTCCATCTCCACACTATATAATAGAGGAGTCCATGACACGTCACTATTGCCACGTCATTGATGACTCATTGATGACATGGCGTTCAATATCCATTTACATAAAAAAAAATGGATGTCTACGAGGTTCGAACATGGGTCACTCAGAAAATCACTACCCACACATTACCACTGAGCCAAATGGCTTTTTATGATAGATTCTATAACTCGCTCTTACTATATCAGAAAACATGGGTCAATTGGGGCGTCTCTCTTGCTAAAAATCAGGGATTCTCTTGAAGAACGCAAAAGGGGATTTCATTTTTCTCCCTCTGATTTCGCCTTTTTTATGAAACTGAAATTTTTGAATTTATTTTTGAAGTGAATCATCTCACACACTACCTAAAATCAAAACCAAATCATAATCAATCCTCATTATCATTCTTGATCTATCAAAACATTCGGAGACCAATTCAACAAATGTATAAAATATTTCACTGATTCATCATCAAATCAGTTAACCCTAATCTCAAGCACCTTATTCGAATCAATGTATACACAATTGATCCAGGTTTGGTTTTTAGTCATTACTTAATTGGTTATTTGATTATTGTTTCTTTCATCTCTATTTGATTCATTTTAGCATTTTTATGATTATTTCTGAATTTATACCATTCGATTTCTCAGTGTGTTACTGTTTTTATGTTTACTTTAGGTCGTTTAATCATGAATCCCATGTCTGAGCTTCTACACAATCGATTTTTCAGGTTTGTTTGTAAATTTTATAGCTTTTTTTGTTTGAATTTTTATATCTTATACTAATTCATTATGCAAGTGTATTTTTTAATTTATATATGATTAATTCATATGTTAATCAGATATGTTAAATATGTTAAATTGATTCTAAATTATGAAATCTTATTTTTCGTTTCAGATTTTTGTCACTTATATTTTATATGTATGTTTTCCATTTCCATAATATCAAGTACACATGACTATGAGATTAGGAGTTTGTTCTTTGAATGATGTAAAGTGTATCTAAAAAAAGCGATGAAAGTAGACACGACATAGATGAAGAGGTAAGGAAAAATAGGTGAGGTCGGTTCGGCTGGTAATTCCTTATTTTTGCATCCAAAGGTATTATATCGTATATTATTTTACGTATTTTATGTTACATGCTCTTTTTGTGCAAAGAAGGAACATGGACAGATGGAGGATGTCCTCAAACAAACATAAACTATTCCCTATCAAAATTAGCTGTTAAGTCACTCATTGTTTTTACTTTGTAGTTCCTCAGCAGAATCAGCCAAAGCAAGGCCAAGGAGCAAGTTAAAATGTAGAAAGAATACGAGTTTGGAAAGAAGAGTTTGTACCACATTATGTTCAACCTCCCCCCTTTCACTGCGCATTTCCAAAATCAAGTCCATCCAAATATCAAAACGCGTCATCTAATTCAAAAACCATATTCACCAAATCAATACCATGTAAAGATCTATTTTTTTCATATCATAGTCCAATTTTGTCTTATAATGTTTATACTGATTTGTTATTCAATGTTTTGGTATGCACTAATTTTGGTTATACGACCTTTTTTGTAGTTACAGCTTTAGGAATGAGATATGCTGGTGCATATGGTCAAGTCATTTCCTGAAAGATCATGCCTATAGTTGTGTGCTTTCTTTTAGTACTTTGTGAGAGAGGTTAGCAATCCCAAACACCCCTAAATATGTTATTTGTGTGTCTCACTTCATTTTTCCAGATTAATATGTAGTTTGATGAGACCACGGATCCGAATCCATATTATCCTATGCAGTTGATAGCGTATGTTATAATTATTGGATTTAAATTATAGTTGGCTTATTATAGATATGTTAATTTTATGTTTTATTGGACAATTAATGCTTGCGGTTTCATGGGCACTTATCATGCTCAAAATGCCATAAAAAAAGGACTAAAGCTACTTAAAGGTATGTTTTCATTGTGTTTCTGTATTGTATTTTATTTTACTAATAGGCAAAGCAGTAGCAAAATAAGAGATGATGCGGACCCTCAGGCTGAACTTGACTCATTAGTTCCAGTTAGTCGGTTCCAAGGATCAAGTCTTGCTTCAGGTATTTCACCTTCACCATACCAAAATAGCAGTAAAACTCATTAACGAACCCAAAAGATTACACGCCTGTCTTCGCGGTCCTCTGTAGTTTCTGCCATTGTTGAGTTTCTGCCATTGTTGAACCTGAGAGTAATTTTGAAAGAGATGTATGTTCTCTTTAGAAAGGCACTTTACTGTTTTTAATCTATGTTATTTATTGTCCAACTTTTCTTATAACCATGAGTTGATATCTTCTTTTCAGATTGTTGATAACAAAGCAGAATTGAAACAAAGTTGAAGGAGATACTCCACGAGAAATGTGATGCATTTATTCTAAGCAACTATAGGAAGATAAGGTTAGATATGAAAGGTGACATAGAGACTTTAAGTCATGCTTATCTTCGATTAGCATGTTTTGATAGTTGATTGATACATACATGCACACATTATTATCTGAATACAGATTAAACTTAGAGTGACTGGGTGGAAAGAGAGGTAATATGAAGTGAAGTTTTCTGCAAAGGGGTGGAAAGAGAGGTAATATGAAGTGAAGTTTTCTGCAAAGTCTCCAGAAGATCTTGAGTCGATACGAGGAGACATTGTAAGTTGGAAGTTTGATTTTACAGTTAATCAAACAATCATTTATCATTTATGCGTGGATAAATTGATTTTACAACTTTTTGCCTTGAATAAATTTTTTTCCTTTATCTCTGATCACAAAATTATATTTTTATTTATGTTTTATGACTCCATGATTTTGTGAAAAATTCAGCCACATCCTGACAATGAAGTTAAAGCCGCTTCATTGGGATAAAAGAGATTTTTGAAATAAAAGAGGACACCCTGAAACTGAAGTTAAAGCCGCTTCGTTGGGATATAGTAAGAGCGAGTTCTACGTAGGATTTGAAACTATCGCTGTTTTATTTTCATTTTTGTTCTTCATACATTTGTTCAACCAAATTCTTAATATTTAAGTTATTCACTTTTCTTTTTAAATTTGTTGTTCACCACTCTCTATGTCACTAAACTGTTTCTACTAAAGAATATTATAAAAGTAGCCCGCCCATCGGGCGGGTTAAGCAACTAGTTTTAAAATATCCAAGGACTAATTTTGCCATTTTTTCAAAGTTGAGGGACCTTTTCTGTCATTTGACCAAAGATTCATTCAAGGACCATTTTTGACAACTTAGAATATTTCAGGGACCTTGAATGATATATTTCTTTATTTTGATTTACCAAAGACTGTTTTTGACAACTTTTGAAACTTGGGGGACTAAAACTGCCAATTTTGCAAACTTGATACGTTTTTCATCTGATTTTGATATTTTTGCATTTAAAACACATAAAACACTGATTTGTGATATTTTCATCATTTTGATGCATTTCTGAGTGTTTTCAGATGTTTTTGCAGTCTAGATGGTACAAAAATGATGAGTGTCTAGACACTCATCAATCCCCCACACTAAGATATTGCTAGTCCCTAGCAATGTTTTGAAACTTTAATGGATTTTAAAGAAATCTTTACCAAAAGCCATCACTTCTGGAGTAGCCAATTGTTTCAGTTCAAGTAAGAACCTTGGTACAATGATAACCAAATGATTTTGAGCAAATCACCAGCTGTAAACGGTTTAGATTTGTCTTTACCAGAAGCCGTTTGCTTCTGGACTAGCCAACTCTTAGATAAATTATCAATATTATCTTTGGTGAGTCGATTACCAATTATGGTTTTTCCACTGCCTTTACCACAAGCCATAAACTTGCGGGCTAGCCAACTCTTCACTAATTAAAGATATAGTGAGTTAAACACCATACAATTTTGGGCAAATTGCAAGCCGTCAACGGATTTGAGATATCTTTACCAAGAGTCGTTTGCTCCTGGATTAGCCAATCCTTTTGTTTATTAGACATGGCGGACTGATAACCATAAGCTGAGTAAGTGCAGAACACTTACTCCAAAAAAAAATTTTGGCCAAAAATGGGGGAATTGGGTGGATAATACATGATAAAATTCGTGAGAATTCCCCCCCCCCCACACTAGAAATGAATATTGCCCTCAATATTCAAAATACCAGCGGTTATGCCGAAACAAAGAACGTAAAAGGGAAATACTATGGCCATTATTTTATTTTTGATATATACACATTTTTTTTTTTTTAGAAGAAAACTTATATACAATAGCGGGGGGAAAATCCCCCACACTTGGGTGGTAGAAAGATAGAAAGAAATCAGAAATATGAGTGAAAACCCATATGGTGTGTGCTACTGTTTTTGATTACCGAGTCATTAGCTTGACTCGATCCCCGCATTCATTGGTTCATGGGGAAAGTTTGTAGATCCGGGACAACCACAAGAGGAATGTCCTCTCCAAAATAATGCTTCAACCGATGACCATTCACTTTAAAATTTGGACCATCGGGTTGAGATAACTCAATGGTACCATAAGGATAAACCTTAGCAATAGTAAATGGACCAGACCAACGGGACTTGAGCTTTCCCGAGAAAATCTTCAATCTTGAATTGAAAAGAAGGACTCGATCACCAACGTTGAAAACGCGGTTCTTGATTTTAGAGTCATGAATCTTCTTTGTCTTTTGTTTATAGATCAAATAGTTCTCGTATGCTTGATCACGGAGTTCATTTAATTCATTCATTTGAACTTTTCTGTGATCACCAGCCGTCTGAATATCGAAGTTTGCATGTTTTAAGGCCCAGTATGCCTTGTGCTCAAGCTCAATCGGAAGATGACATGCCTTTCCGTACACTAGCTTGTATGGAGTACACCCGATGGGTGTTTTATAAGCAGTACGAAAGGCACAGAGTGCGTCATCTAGTTTATCCGACCAGGATGCACGATTTTCGCCTACTGTCCTTTCAAGAATTCTTTTTATACCACGGTTGGAAACTTCCACTTGCCCACTTGTTTGAGGGTGGTATGCAGTAGAGAGACGGTGGGTTACACCATACTTTTGCATGACACGATCAAATTGGTCATTGCAAAAATGCGTACCACGATCACTGATTATAGCTCTCGGAGTTCCAAACCTAGCAAAAAGAGATTTTAAAAATTTCACAACTACTCGGGCATCATTGGTAGGTAAAGCTTTCGCTTCAACCCATTTTGACAAATAGTCAACAGCCACGAGTATGTATTTGTTACCTCGAGATGATGGAAATGGCCCCATAAAATCAATACCCCATATGTCAAAGATCTCACAAACTTGAATGGCATTTTGTGGCATTTCATTTCTTTGAGAGATATTTCCGTGACGTTGACAAGCGTCACAGGCTTTGACAAATTCATGGGCATCCTTGTAAATTGTGGGCCAATAAAACCCGGAATCAAACACCTTTTTGGCGGTGTAGTTTGGACTATGATGGCCCCCGGTGGGTCCAGCATGGCAAGCTTTGAGAATGTCAAGAGCTTCTTCTCCATAAACACACCGTCGGATGACTTGATCCGCACAGATTTTGAATAAGTAGGGGTCGTCCCAGAAGTAATGTTTAACATCTTTGAAGAATTTATTCTTCTGTTGGGTTGACATCCCTTTCACTATGAAGTTACCCGCATGGTAATCTGCGAAGTCAGCAAACCATGGGGTAGAAGAGTTTCCACGAAAAGAAACCGCATTGAGTGTCTCGAGAGGAAATGTTTCATTTATTTCCTTTTTCTCGAAAACATCTTGGTGAGGGTTTTCTAGACGGGACAGATGATCAGCAGCCAGGTTCTCAGCTCCTTTTTTATCACGTATAATGATATCAAATTCCTGGAGGAGGAGAACCCAACGGAGCAATCTCGGCTTTGCATCTTGTTTTGCAAAGAGATATTTGAGAGCCGAGTGATCCGTATACACCACACATTTGGTCAAGATTAAGTATGGCTGAAACTTTTCAAACGCATACACCACAGCTAGTAGCTCTTTTTCAATAGTGGTGTAATGGGTTTGAGCTTCAGTCATAGTCTTACTTGCGTAGTGAATAGGCTGAAAATGCTTAGATCTACGTTGCCCTAGGACTGCACCGATAGCAAAATCACTTGCATCGCACATGAGCTCAAAAGGCAAGTCCCAGTCGGGAGCAACGAGAATGGGTGCTTCAGTAAGCTTTTTCTTTAATGTTTCAAAAGCTTTGATGCACTCAAGTGAGAAGATAAAAGGAGCATCTTTTTCAAGAAGATGAGTCATAGGCCGGGCGATTTTAGAAAAATCTTGTATGAATCTACGATAGAAACCGGCATGACCTAAAAAACTCCTAATACCTTTGACGGTAGTAGGATGAGGCAGTTTAGCAATAACATCGACTTTTGCTCTATCAACCTCAATCCCGTTTTTTGAAATCTTATGGCCAAGGACTATGCCTTCTTTGACCATAAAGTGGCTCTTCTCCCAATTTAGACAAAGATTTGTGTCTTCACACCTTTGAAGCATTTTATCTAAATGGGAGAGACATGTTTGAAACGAATCCCCAATGACCGAGAAGTTATCCATAAACACCTCCATTGTTTCCCCGATCATGTCGTGGAATATGGCCATCATACATCGTTGGAACGTGCCAGGAGCATTACATAAGCCAAAAGGCATACGTTTTTAGGCAAAAGTTCCGTATGGGCAGGTGAATGTGGTCTTTTCTTGATCCTTTGGATCAATGGGGATCTGAAAATAACCCGAGAAACCATCAAGAAAACAATAGTATTCGTTCCCTGCTAATCTCTCAAGCATTTGGTCCATGAAGGGTAGAGGAAAATGGTCTTTACGAGTGGCGTCATTCAACTTGCGATAGTCAATGCAAACACGCCATCCCGTAACCAGCCGAGTTGGAATTAACTCGTTTTCTTCATTTGTGACAACAGTTATGCCACCCTTTTTAGGAACACAATGAATTGGGCTAACCCAAGGACTATCTGAGATCGGGTAAATCAATCCTGCATCAAGAAGTTTGAGAACCTCTTGTTTGATAACATCATGGATTTTTGGATTTACTCTTCTCTGATGTTGAACTGCTGGTTTGAAGTCATCCTCCATCAAGATTTTATGAGTACAAAACTCAGGGTTGATACCCTTAATGTCGGAGAGTTTCCAAGCAATTGCTTGCTTGTGTGACTTCAAGACCTTTATGAGAGAAGTTTTTCATCTTTACTCAAATCTCAGGCAATAATGACAGGTAATTTATCATCACCCTCAAGAAATGCATACTCGAGATGAGGTGGTAAGTCCTTAAGTTCGACTTCAGGAAATTCTTCAGTTTTCTCAACTGATTTGACTTCCTTGTTATGAAGCTCGACGGGAGGAAGCGATGATGATGGATCATTATTAAGCAACTTCTCAATGAGAAGTATATCCCCCTCAATGTCAATTGGAGCATGATCAATTTCCCATGGAACAGAATCACTAGCCAAGTATGCTTCAATCTCTTCCAAGATAAAGTCGCTTCCCTCAAACTGAGTGATAGAAGGAGTAGAATTGGCTATGATAGGTTGAGAAGATGTGGTGGGATCTCCACTCACAGAATTATGAGAATAACCAAGAACTTCTTGAGAGTACTCTTCAGAAGCAACATCAATGATATCTATTCGGTTAACCGACTCAGAATCATAGTTTGCAGAGTACCTCGAAGTTTGATCAAGGTTAAAGGTGGCAGCTTCATTACCAACACGTAATGTGATTTCTTGCTCAAATACATCAATGAGAGCACGGCCCGTTCTCAGGAATCCTCGTCCAACAATGAGAGGAACCCGATGATCGGCATCAAAATCAACAACCACAAAGTCAGCTGGAAAATGGAACTTTCCTACTTTCATAAATACGTCCTCGGCAATGCCAAAAGGACGGGATATTGTACGATCTGCAAGCTCGAGAGTTGATAACGCTACACGCGTCGTTCGGGGTCAAGGAAACTTCCTTTTCTTCGAGCAAGTTTTATAACACCCTAGGCAGTGAACCTAATCGTTGTAGTGTAGTAATTAGGGTAAGCCACGGGTATTGATATCGTTCTCTAGGGGAATAGGAATGCTAGTAAGAAGTTACTACGCTAAGGTTAAGGTTGAGGAAGATTATTTTTTTTCTTTTTATGTTTTATGAAATGGAAAGTTACGAATCTCGGGTATTGGATTTGGGGGGTTGGTATTTCTACCGATTACTCTACTATTATCTAAACTAAGGTTGTGGGAGTCTATGTCTAATTAATGTGTGCTCGTATGATAGTTTAAAGATGTGTTTACTTAGGTTGTATTACTCCTTAATTATCTCCTATTGATGGTTGAATTGTCACGTCCTCATTCTTAGTTGCGTTGTGTGTCTAAAGTTGTAGGGTATGCGTTTCTTCCTAACTCTTTGAACTTACCAAAGGGTCTCGTCTACAAACCCACTAGGGATGATAAACTCTTACTCTAAGGCACTCTTTGGATGGTTTAGCCTACAACTACTCAGGTAATTATATTCTAAGGTTCACAAAGATGAATCAAGCATTAAGTACACAACGAATGACCTATCGCATTACTAGATCATATATCAACTAAGATAAGAAACAACCAATCAATATTCAATAATTAAGTTTCATACTTCCTAAGCAAACACACAAATAAATTAGCCGGACATGGAAAACATGCAAGCATACACATAAATAATCAAAGACATAATTGAATTAATGAAGTAAATACTTATCTTGATGTAAGATAGGGTTTAAAACCCTAAAATACTGTACAAGACACCTTAGGTTCGGTTTTAGGTTTTCACTCCAAAAAGACTCTCTTAAAACTGAAAAATTCGGATTCTATATATAAGATTACATATGCGACGGCGTCACCTTATGTTTCGTGACGCCATCGTGTCGCCGTCATTAGGGTTTCGTCTTGGCCACGTTAACCTTGCGACGGCGTCACCTTATGTCCGTGACGCCGTCCTCTTCAGCTTCTGACGTCGTCTGGATTGCATCTAGGTCGTCTGAGTAGCGACGGCCTACTCTTTCACAACTAGACGTCGTCGCTTGAAAATACGAGTTTTGGGTTCTGGACCGTCACAACAATTTTGGGACGGCGTCGCCATTAGCACCTGACGCCGTCGCCTTCTATTTTCAGCAACTGTGAGTGTCTCGATTTTGACTTTGGCCATTTTCTTCATATATTCGCGCCTTTTCTTTCAAATAAGTGCCATTCCAGCATTTTGCCTTCAAGAGACCTAAAAAGTGAAAAGGAACGATATTAAGCAATAACGGATACAAAAGTGATCAAATAAGGACTAAAATGACCCCTCAAAATGGTACCTTTTAAAACCTTATCAAGAGTCATGCATGTAGGAGTAAGTTCAGGAAGAGAAAGTTTCTTCCATACTGAATAAGGCATCAGATTGATGCTTGCACCAAGATCGGCTAAGGCAAAGCATTAAACCATTCCTGGAAATACACAAGGTAAAAGAAACTTTCCAGGATCTCCAAGCTTTTCGGGAAGTTTCTTCAAGATAACTGCTGAGCAGTTCTCGTTAAGAGGAGTTTTTGCCATTTCAAACAGTTTTTCCTTGTTGCTTAACATGTGTTTGAGAGTTGATGCAAACTTGGGCATCAACATGATAGCATCCGCAAAGCTTATGTCAAAATGTAATTCTTGGAAAATTTGAAAAAATTTGTCCATTTGATGACTGGCTTTTTCGCGGAGCTTTTGCTCATTCAAACGTGATGGGTAAGGAATAGAAGATTTGGATTTGGTATTTTCAACGGGAGCTACTGGAGGTTCAAAAACAACTCCTGGATTGGATTTGGGTTTCTGGACAACTTGAGGATGGACATCATTAGTACCTCCGTTATGAGTAGGAAGTTCCTTGTCCTTTGTTGCCTCAGGTTCACTTTCCACTACCTTCGAGAGAGAAGAAGAAGAGGTAGCAGGAATAGCGGGTCCATTGTATGAAACACCACTTCTGGTTGTGATCGCCTTTGCATCTTCCCTCGGGTTAGCGATCGTGTTGCTCGGATGTTTTCCTGAGCCCGAGGGTTGATCATTTAAAGACTTCTTTAGATCAGCGATCTGACTGACCAACAACCTGTTCATTTCATCTTGGGATTTCATGAATTGCTTCAATAACTCATCAGATGATGGTACTAGAGGAACTGGAGGGAAATTTTGAGGTCGGATGTTTTGATTATGACCTTGTTGTTGAAAATTCCCTTGATTAGGATTCATATTCCCATGAAATTGATTCCCTCGATTGAAATTGTTTTGATTAAGGTTGGAAACCTTGATTGGGTCCGGGATAGAAATTACCTTGGTTTTGATAACCTTGGTTCATTCTAGGTTGGTTCTGATTCCGGTTTTGTATGTTAGGATTCTGGTTAAAACCGGGTGGTGCCTGATAAGTATTAGCACGGTAGTTTGGTTCATTTTGAGGACGGTATTGATTACCTCCTTGATGTGAAGTACCGGCTATAGCATTGGCTTTAAACGGACTACCATCGGTGGCAGTACAGTTGTAGTATGCATGAGGACCACCACAAGTAACACAAACTTCAAATTTCTTCACTTCACTATGTGATGGTGTATGAGTGAAAGTGACTTTCTTTTGGTTAGCAAGAACCAAAGCCTGAACAATATCCGTGAGTTTGTCAATCTTAGCATCGGTGCTAGATGTACTCACGGGAGATGAAGTAGAAGGTCCAGCATTAGACTGAGTCTGATATGTCTTTGTTCGGAAAGGACGGACCTGGGACTTGTTTTCAATGATTTGCAAGGCTTCTTTTGTGGTCTTGCTCAGGAAATTACCTCCCGCGGAGGCATTTAAAGAGTCTTGATTAGTCTGGTTCAGACCATTGTAGAAAGTATCCATTTGCATTAACTCGGTAAAACCATGATGCGGACACTTGCGGAGCAACTCTTTGGAACGATCCCATGCCTCCCCGAATGATTCATCAAATCTTTGAGAAAATTTCATTATCTCATTCTTAAGACTTGTAGTTCGGGATGGAGGATAGAATTCGTTAACAAACTTGGTGACTAAATCTTCCCATGTCTCAATGGAACGAGGGGGTTGTTTCTCAAGCCAATTCCGGGCTTGTCCCTCTAGAGAGAATGGGAACAGAAGAAGCTTAATTGCTTCATGTGGGACATTCTTGTATTTGATGGTAGATGCAATCTTGTTAAACCATCGAATATGTGCATGAGGATCATCCCGCTCAAAACCATAAAATTGGCTTTGGGTTACAAGATTAAGCAACCCGGTTTTGAGCTCGAAGGTATCAGCCACGATGGCTGGGACAACAATGGCATCTCCGTAACCCTCGATGGGTGCTTGGAGAAGCTCATTCATCGGTTTGTCTTCTGCCATTTCGACAGGGGGTGGTGGTGGTAGACGTTCCTCAGTCACGGCTGAAGGAGCAGAACGTCCTCTACGTCTACGAGGAATATTTGCAAGCTCAGAAAGTGGACTTGTAGAACTGGAAGAACGAGTGCGCATGCACTAAGTATAAAAATCAGTTTTCAAAACAAATGCGAGGCAAAACGACAAGTGAACTTAAATCAATAATCACAAATGAAATGGCTTCTTTGAAAGAGGTACACCAAATCACAAGGACACAAAGGCAAGTTTTAAATCTGTTGTTCGGGAACTTATTAATGGTCACACCCCTAGTTAGTAGGTGTACTGCCTTGATTTGTGGTGGTTGATTTTTATGTATATATTAAGTACCACTGAAAAGACGTAGGTATAGATTTGTACAAGGGTTAAAAACTTTTGGACAATATTTTTGATATCGTCTCGTTTAACCAAATCGTATCTCTTTAAGAATCACCTTAAAAGAAACACAAGCTAGAAAACGTTACGATTGTTTTGTTGTTTTATATTTTGTTTGGTGTTGTTAACACTTTAGGAAAAGTGTTAATGAACTTTTTGATTTATGATAACTTTACAAAAAAAAAACTGTTTACAAACGGTGGTATATGTGCAAGTACGGGTCTGAAAACTGCTTAAAACACGCTTACAGCCTCCCAGACAGCGGCGCCAAAATTTGATTGAGCTCCGGACAGTCAAGTTTAATCACACAAGCTAACCACTTATGAATGGCTAACCGTAATAAACTTAAAACTGCTCAGAAACCAATGCAATTAAGATCAGAGGAATATAGTGGATTCCTGGGTCGTTAAGTCCCACGGAGGATGAATGGTGTTTAACACAGACAGATGATAGAATGATCACTAAGGATAGTGATCAGTAAGGATTTTGATTGATAACTACACTACTGATTGATTGGAATGGATTTGGATACAGAATTGGAAAACACAACAATCAGATAAGACAAACGTAAATACGTACGATTAAAAACTACGTAAACGTACAAAATAAAAAGTGAGTTAAAAGAAATAAAAGACCTACAAATATGAAAATGACATTTTTGGAATCCTAAAAATAAAAGAAAATTATTAGAAAAAAGAAAATTATTTTTACAACTATTTATTTAATTATTATTAATTAAAAACTATTTCTAACTATTTAATAATACTCTAAAATAAAAGAAAATATGAAATAAGGCTAGAAAAAATAAAATTATGATTTAGAAAAATCTAAAATATTATAAAACTTATTTTAAAATTGAAAATATATTTTTTTATGCTTTTTTAATTATTTATTACTAATTATTTAATACTTTTAACTATTTAAATTAATAATAAATACTAAACAAACTGAGAAAATTATGAAACTTTTTATAAAAATATATTAAGGTGACAGAAAGCTAAGAAAATTATAAAAAAAAGAAGTGCTTAATAATAAGCTGAAAAGAAAAATCAAAAAGCTAATTTTTATTAAATAAATGCTATCACTATATTAAAAATGATGTTTTTGTGATTTTTCTTTTTTAAAAACTATTTAACTACTTAAAATAAGCAACTTTTATGAAAACAAAAATTTTACAAATTAAAAATAAGCTGTTTGGTAGCTTAAAAGCTCAACAGTGAGCTTATAAGCTTATTTGGATGGTTTAAGCTTAAACAAGCTTCACAGCTTGAAACAAAGGTGAAATAAGGCACAAATAAGCTAAATGAACTGAAATGAAGCTAAAAAGCACAAGGGTCTACACTGAAAAGCTATAAATAAGCAAATAAGCACTTATGAAAATCCTTCTAACCAAACAGGCCTGCAGCCATTTTCCCAAGCAAATTCAGCTTATCAGATAAGCTTAAAAGCTCAAAATTAAAACTGAGGTGTCAAGATTAGCTGGTGGCCTTTCCAAAAAGCCAAAGTGTGCAAGATTTGACCAAATATTAAGCTCTGTGTGAGCTTGTGAAAGTAGCTGGTAAAACTGTGATCAATGACTCAATATACACTGAGTGAAATGGGACAAATAAAAAACTACTAGCAGCCCTATCAAATAAGCTACAAAGCTGAGAATAAGCACTGGAATGAAAAGACAGCTAGGTGAGCTTTCCAAAAAGCCAAGATTCAAAATCTAAGTCTCACTAATAAGCTCTGTGTGAGCTTATTAAAATGAGCAGATCACACAAACTCCCTTGGCACAGGGCACTTTTTAAAACAGGTGATCAAAATAAGCTAAGAAATAAGCCATTTAAAAGCTGAACTAGAAATTATAAAAAATATTTTTAGGAAGATGAGCAACTAGATTTTAATAACCCAAAAGCTTAAATCTTGAAAGCTAATAATAAGTCCTATAGAAAAGTTTCTAGTTTATTCAAAAACGACCAAACTGAAAATTTGACTTTTTAAGAAAACCAAATAAGTTGACTTATATGAACTTTGAATTGATTATACTAACTGATTATGTTATATTGAGTTAAAATAAGATGAGATTAAGCTAAAGTAACAAGTTTTAAGCTACTGTGGTGAATTTAACAAGCTAGATCCTAACAGTGAACTAATGAGTTGAGATTAAAGTTGATCTTGACTTTTACACTAACAAGGTCTGGTTTTTATGGTTTGTTTGAGTTATTAAGACCAAATATGACACAGAACAACCAAGAACAAAGGATTAAACAATCTCCAACACATTTAAACAAACAAATCCAAACACCATTTTACAAGACTGTTTTTATGATTTCCAAAGATTTTCACAAATTCAGACCATGCAAATGATTACAGACCTTATATTATCATTTAATAAGACTAAATAAGTATAGAACAACAACAATAACAACATAAAACTTAAGATTAGCAATTATGCTAATATGACTGTTAAAATAAAGTTTTTACTAATTACAAATTAAAAAGAACAACCAACTGTTGTTAATGTTTAATTAAACTTAACTATAACTAAGAAACATACAAACACAAAGATTTAAGCTATAAACTTACTTATACAGTAATATGCAAAAGTTGAGTTAAAAGCTTACAAGAGGATTTCCAACTGAAAACACAGAACCAAGAACAAAAGACCACTCCTATAGGCTTACCACTAAGCCTCTAACCCAGGGCAATCCAATATTCACCCTGCTCCAGCTTTGATTACCATCTCCATTGATTTTTGAATTTCTCACTATTTTATTTGTATTTTTGGTGATTTTTGCTTTTTGCTTCTAAACTGATTTTAAAGGTTACTAATAGCTTTTAGAAGCTATCTAGGAGCTTAAGTGACCCTATCAGTCCAAGATAACAACTATTAACAACATTAACATAATATGAGATTTTGAACTTGAAAAATGCATAAACTTGAAAATATGATTAACACTTGAAATTGATACTTGCAAAAGTTTAACAATACACTAAAATGACTTAACAAAACACTTGAAAGCTTTAAAATACACTGAAAATTGAAAATTACTTAAAACGACATACATAAAACTAAATTAAGCTAGATATCTTCCCACATTGCTTCCCATCTCTTCTTTATAGACTTTTGAGACTTCTTGTCGACCTCTGATTGTTTCCCACTTGATTTCAGCCATTGGATCTCTCTAAATCATCAGAATCGTCCATGTGGAGTTTTTGGCGCCAAAAGTCTATAAGCAGGTTTCAATCAATTAATGATCTTTGGGATATTGTGAAGGTGTAGGGGGGGTTGGTTAAACAACTTGGAAGACAGGTGTAAAGGTAGAAGGATCAAGTGGGATGAAACCATGGTGGTATCTGGATCACTGGTTTTGGGCAGGTAAATGTGAGAGAGGAGAACAGTGTTTCTGGTTTTGACTTTGTTGACCCGTTTTTATTAATAATGTGGGGGGTTCACAATTGGGGGGGGGGGGTCAAGGTTATTTGGCAGGGGTCTATTGGGATGGCTGGGCTCAATAATAAATGGGGTCCATTTGGTTTGTATTAATAACAAGGACCATTTATGTAATTCGGCCAAACATGAGGGACCAAACTTGACTTTTTCCAATGTTATCAAAAGGACCAAACTTGACAAACTTAAATAGCACAAGGATAACATTTGATCATTTTCCATTTTAAAATATCCAAGGACTAATTTTGCCATTTTTTCAAAGTTGAGGGACCTTTTCTGCCATTTGACCAAAGATTCATTCAAGGACCATTTTTGACAACTTAGAATATTTCAGGGACCTTGAATGATATTTTTCTTTATTTTGATTTACCAGGGAATGTTTTTGACAACTTTTGAAACTTGGGGGACTAAAACTGCCAATTTTGCAAACTTGATACGTTTTTCATCTGATTTTGATATTTTTGCATTTAAAACACTTAAAACACTGATTTGTGATATTTTCATCATTTTGATGCATTTCTGAGTGTTTTCAGATGTTTTGCAGTCTAGATGGTACAAAAATGATGAGTGTTTAGACACTCATCAGACTTAATATTAGCTTTCAAGATTTGAGCTTTTAGGTTTATAATATTTAGTTGCTCCTCTTTATCATAGTAATTTTTATAATTTTTAGCTAGCTAGTTAAACTGCTTATTTCTTAGCTTATTTTAAACCCTTGTCTGAAAAAGTGCCCTGTGCACAGTTGAGTAGGCTTATTTCATGAGCTTATATCCTGTTCATTAGTAAGCTTTAGCTTGTGTAATTTGTTGTTTTCATAAGCCCATCTGGCTAGTTTGATGTTTGAATGCTTATTTTCCATTTATAGCTTAATTGGACTGCTTATTATGCTCATGA
Organism: Chrysanthemum seticuspe; assembly: GCA_019973895.1. Taxonomy (NCBI): domain Eukaryota; kingdom Viridiplantae; phylum Streptophyta; class Magnoliopsida; order Asterales; family Asteraceae; genus Chrysanthemum; species Chrysanthemum seticuspe. Next base: position 354,949,125 of record BPTQ01000008.1, on the reverse strand, counting down.
TCTTTTCTCAAAATCACTCACTACACTGAGTCATCAATGTAGTTGAGCCTTTTTCACAAGCTTACACAGAGCTTATTAGTGAGTCTTAGCTTGTGTAGCTTAGCTTTTTGGAAAGCTCACCTAGCTGTCCCTTAGGTCCAGTGCTTATTTTTAACTTTCTAGCTTATTTGGTAGGACTGCTTATAGCTTTTTGTTTGTCCCATTTCCTTTGTACACTGAATACTCAGTGTTTTCAAGCTTTTTCTCAAGCTCACACAGAGCTTAATAGTGGGCCCCAGTGTGAGATTCTTGGCTTTTTGGAAACCTCAATAAGCCAGCTTATTACATCCAAGCTTACTTTTGACCTCTGATCCCTTGCCCCTAGTTAAATTTGGCCTACAAAATCCTTGCAGGCCTGTTTGGTTGATAGATTTAGTGGAATTGCTTATTAGCTTATCTTGAGCTTATCAGTGTGATTCTTTGTGCTTTTTAGCTTCATTTAAGTAGCTTTAGCTTGTTTGCATCTTAATTTACCTTTGGTTCCAGCTTGTTAGCTTATTTGATAGCTTAGTTGAGCTTAAAAATCAAACTAAGCCAAAAGCTTAAACTGTTAAGCTCTTAAGCCTTCAAACTGCTTATTTTCAAGTTCCAAAATTTTTGTCTTTATTAAAGTTGCTTATTATCAATAGTTAAATAGTTTTGTAAAAGAAAAAACACAAAAACATCATTTTAAAAATAGTGATAGCGTTTATTTAATATAAATTAGCTTTTTAATTTTCTTTTTCAGCTTATTATTAAGCACTTTCTGTTTTTATAATTTTCTTAGTTTTCTGTCATCATAGGATAATTATAGAAAAAATTTCAGAATTTTCTTAGTTTGTTTAGTATTTATTAGAATTTAAAATAGTTAAAAAGTATTAAATAATTAATAATAAATAAATAAAAAACATAAAAAATATCTTTTCAGTTTTAAAATTAGTTTTCTAATATTTTAGATTTTTCTAAATTAAAATTTATTTTTCTAGGTTAATTTTATATTTTCTTGTATTTAAGTGTATTTTGAATAATTAATAAATAGTAATTAATTAATAATAAATAGATAAAAAGTGTAAAAAATATATTTTCAGTTTTAAAATAAGTTTTATAATATTTTTGATTTTTCTAAGTCATAATTTCACTTTTCTAGCTTTATTTCATATTTTCTTATATTTTAGATTATTATTAAATAGTTAAAAATAGTTTTTAATTAATAATAATTAAATAAATAGTTATAAAAATAATTTTAATTTTCCAATAATTTTCTTTTATTATTAGGATTGTAAAAATATCATTTTCATATCCATAGGTGTTTTATTCTTTTAAATTTACATTTTATTTCATACGTTTACGTAAAATTTAGTAAACGTACGCATTTACGTTTGTTTAAATCTGATTGTTGTGCTTTATAGTTCTGTATCCAAATACAATTCCAATCAATCAGTAGTGTAATTATATACCAAAATCCTTACAGATCATTATCCTTAGTGATCATTCTATATCTGAACGTTTTCGAACATCATTCAACCTCCGTGAGACTTAACGACCTGGGAATCCACTAAATTCCAAGGGAAATTGTATTGAGTTCATAATAGTTGACTTTTGTTGACTAAAACCTTTGGTCAATATTTCTTGACTGTTTTGGAACCGATCAGTGATTTTGAGGCTACCTCAAATGATGAGAAAGGAAATTTAGTTCACATACCTCATGATAAACTAAACGATGAAATGAAGAAAAAGCTTTCTAAAAATAGTGAAGCAAAAATGGTTTTATATAATGCTTTACCGAAAAAGGAATTCGAAAGAATTTCTATGCTTAAAACCTCTAAAGAGATTTGGAATTCTTTAGTTGTAACTCATCAAGGCAACCAACAAGTTAAAAATAATAAAATTGATTTATTTGTTCAACAATATGAACAATTTTCAATATCGGATGAGGAAACTATAGATCATTCATTTGCTAACTTTAATACTATTATTACATCTTTACAAGCACTTGATGAATCTTTTTCTAGCCGTAACCATGTTAGGAGATATCTAAGGGCACTTCCATCGAAGTGGAGATCCAAGGTGACGGCAATCGAAGAGTCAAAAGATTTGATAATCCTCACCCTCGATGAACTCATAGGCAACCTAAAAGTCTACGAGCTTGTCCTTGCTAAAGATTCCGAAGCCTCAAAGGTGAAAGAGAAATACAAATCTCTTGCCCTTAAAGCCAAAAAGGCTTCAAGCGATGAGGAGAACTCATCTTCGAGTGGCGGTAAGGGACTTTAAAAAGTTCTTTAGAAGAAAGGAAAGATACGTCAAACAACCGTATGACGATAAGAAAGGCTTTCGGAAAAGCAAAGAGGACGAGAAGCCGAAGGATGATCGTACTTGCTTTAAGTGTGAGGACCCAAACCACTTTATTAGTAAGTGTCCCAAACGGGATGATCAAAAGGCGTTCGTGAGCGGCACGTGGGGAATGAGCGACGAAGAAGACGAAGAAATTTGTCTCATGGCAAATGACGAGGTGTGCCTAAAGGTCGACCTAGACCCCGATGAATGGGTCAAGGATAGCGGGTGCACGAGGCACATGACCGGCAATAGGGATCTATTCTCTACATATTAATCCATAAATGGAGGTAATGTGGTGTTTGGAAATAGCAAAAGTAGAATCATCAGTAAAGGTACGATTTCTAACAAATCTCTAACCATTAACGATGTGTGTCACGTAGAAAACCTAAACTTTAATCTCCTAAGTATAGGACAAATATGTGATAAAAAGTGCAATGTACTTTTTACCAAAACTGGTAGTAAGATACTTAAAAATGGCATAACCATAGGAAGAGGAATTAGGAAACATGGAGTCTATGTCATTAAAATTTGTAATGAACCTAAAGACAAACTATGTCTTACCTCTATGGATGATACTTCGACCTTTTGGCATCGAAGATTGGGTCACGCCAACATGCGACTTCTTCAATCGCTATCATCCAAAGATCTAGTAAGAAATCTACCTAAGTTAAAATATGAACATCATTTTTGTGATGCTTGTAATGTAGGAAAACAAGCTCATTCGAGTCATAAAGTTAAAAACATGGTATCCACAACTAGGTCTCTAGAATTACTACATATGGATTTATTTGGTCCATCCGCTATCCAAAGTTATGGAGGCAACTACTACACTTTGGTAATAGTGGATGACTACTCTAGGTATACATGGACAAAATTTTTAAAGAACAAAACGGAAACCTTTAACTATTTTGAAATATTAAGCAAAAAGATCCAAAGACAACAAGGAAGTCCCATAGTGTCTATTAGGACGGATCATGGTAGGGAATTCGATAATGAAGTGCAATTCAGAGCTTTTTGTGACGCTAATGGTATTACTCACAACTTCTCGGCTCCACGCACTCCACAATCGAATGGGGTAGTAGAAAGAAAGAATAGAACTCTACAAGAAATGAGTCGAACCATGCTTAATGAACAATCCATACCTAAAAAAATTTGGTGTAATGCCGTTGATACTTCAACGTATATACTCAATCGAGTCTTGATTAGACCAATCTTAGGAAAAACTCCATATGAGTTACTTCGAGGCAAAAAGTCTACGTTAAATCACTTTAGAGTCTTTGGTAGTAAATGTTTTATTCTTAACACTAAATATTACCTTACAAAATTTGATCCTAAATCAACCGAAGGTATCTTTTTAGGTTATTCGCCAAATAGCAAAGCTTACGTCATATTAAACAAAGAAATAATGAAGGTAGAAGAGTCATTAAATATAAAATTTGATGAAAGTCCACCCAAACCCTCTCCACCTCTTGTCGATGACGAGATTATAGAAAGTGAAGCCATAGTAATAAAGAAAAAGATAATTGAAGAAGAAGAACCTCTAAGTGATGAAATAATAAACATTAAAGAGTCCAAAGATCACCCCGTAGATAAAGTCATAGGAAAACTAAACGAACGAACATTAAGGTCTCAAGTTCAAAACCAAAGTAGCTTGTTTTGTTTCGTTTCAACCTTAGAACCTAAGAATACACAAGAAGCCATAAAAGATGAAAGTTGGGTAATGGCTATGCAAGAAGAACTAAATCAATTTGTTTCTAATGATGTTTGGACACTTGTCCCTCCACCTAGTAATCAAACCATAATAGGAACCAAATGGGTTTATAAAAACAAATTAGATGCAAACGGAGTAGTGTCTAGGAACAAGGCTAGACTCGTTGCTCAAGGGTATAACCAACAAGAGGGAATAGACTTTGATGAGACCGACGCCCCCGTGGCTAGATTAGAGTCTATAAGAATACTTCTTGCGTATGATTGTGCTAATGATCTAAAGCTTTATCAAATGGATGTCAAAAGTGCTTTTCTAAATGGTGTCATAAATGAAGAAGTATATGTAGCTCAACCTCCGGGCTTTATTGATTTTGAAAAACCCAAACACGTGTATAAATTAAAGAAAGCCCTTTACGGTCTTAAACAAGCTCCAAAAGCTTGGTATGATAGACTCAAGTCATTTCTAGTTAAACACAACTACACCATGGGGTTAGTTGACAACACACTTTTTACTAAGAAAAGAGAGTCACATATAATCATAGTACAAATATATATAGATGATATTATATTCGGATCCACTTGTCAAGACATGTGTGATGATTTCTCTAGAATCATGCATGACGAGTTCGAAATGAGTATGATGGGAGAACTTAGTTTCTTTCTTGGTCTACAAATAAAACAAGTAGAAGATGGTATCTTCTTCAATCAATCTAAATACATCAAGGAGATGTTAAAGAAATTCGGTCTAGAAGAGTCAAAACCAATTAGGACTCCAATGTCATCCGACACCAAACTCACAAAAGATGAAGACGGAGAATCCGTAGATAATACTAAATATCGTGGCATGATAGGTAGCCTTCTCTACCTCACGGCAAGTAGCCCGGATATCATGTTTAGTGTTTGCTTATGTGCTAGGTTTCAAGAAGACCCTAAAATATCACACCTAGAAGCCGTAAAGAGGATATTTAGATATATTAAGGGTACAACACAATTAGGATTATGGTATCCTAAGGGCACGGGAGTAGAAACAATTGTATATGCAGATTCTGACCATGCAGGTGATTACGTTGATAGAAAAAGTACAAATGGGGTATGTACTTTTATGTGATGTTGTTTAACATCATGGTTCTCTAAGAAACAAACAGCACTTGCAATATCAACAACCGAAGCCGAGTATGTCTCCGCCGGCAAAGCATGCCAACAAGCACTATGGATGAAACAAGCGTTAGTAGACTACGACATCCATCTAAGCGACATAGCCATCCTATGTGACAACAAAGGTGCCATCGACTTAAGCAAGAATCCGGTATTGCATTCTCGCACAAAGCATATAGAGATTCGTCATCACTTCTTAAGAGACAATGTTCAAAAGGGGAACATCTCTATTGAGAAGGTAGCATCCGAAGACAACATAGCCGACGTCCTTACCAAGCCGTTGAAGCGGGAACAATTCAACCTACTTCGTCTTGGTCTTGGTCTGATGGAACAAACGTCGTAACTTAATTGACTCTACAAGGTATGTAAACACTAGTCTTCTTCTTTCGAGTCTAGGATTTTTATTTCACACACAACTCACAAACAATACTGGAATTTTCAAAACCCAATATGAGTTTTCCACTTATAGCTTTCTTATAATTTTTTTTTATTTTCAAAGAAAACCTACTTTCACAATGTTTTTTAAAAAGATGATACCTTCCCGTATCAATTTCACAAAAGCAATTTCTCACGTCTAGGACAAATCGCTTTTTCATTATTAATACAAAATAAAAACCCGTTTTCATTGCATCTCATGTCTTTTGAATGCTAAAGGGGACACATAACTAATATGTGTTTTCGGGTACATTCATTTAAGCAACAATGAAATAGGAGCATTGATAACACAAAATTACGTACTCATGTACTAAATATGTGTTTTCGGGTTATCTCAATAGGATGGTTTTATACTTCTAGTTTATTTTCTAATTCTTTTAGGAGTCAAGATAACCGAAACTCCAAATAGTTTACATATAGGCACACACTAGGCAAAAATGTTTCCAAAAAGAAAATTTTGTGCTGCCTGAAACACCAGACCCACGGATCCCAGCCTTTATGCTGGACGGATCCCTCAAGGGAAGGATCCGTGGGATCCGTGCAACAGAAGCTGTTTTCAACTTCTATTTTTTTTCACTTTGGATGAAAAATCCACATTTGTTTCATTTTTGGGAGTATGCTTTTTAATGCTTGTGCTCTCATGATCACATGCCTTGAATTCATATCTAATTATTAGATTTTAATCCACATTTTGGGTCAAGCATTCATTACAATGCTTTGTTTTTCTATATATATAATTCCCAAAATGCTTGCATACTCCATCTCCTTCTCACAAACACACTTCATCATGTCATCCAAAAACCCTTTAGGAGAATCATCTAGTACAAACAATCATGATATCCAAACCTTTGTACTTCCACCATCCAAAATACCATGATCAAATGCTAGGATATCCGCACGGATTAGTATCCGATCTTGTTGTTTAGCTAAACCAACCTCAAATGGTTCATCCTCAACAAATAACTCACCACAAGATGCTTCCATTATAGCACCTCCCTCATCACCAACAAGTACACCAACTTCATCACCACCTAAAATAACTCTTTTGGAACTCCTTAAGACTCCAACAAGATCTAACCAACCTAAAGAAAAAGAATTAGTCTTTTCAACACCCCCCACATCTCCAAATACTATATTTCAAGATCTTGAAACATCACCACCATTAGCTCCCATCACATTACAAGAACATTTAGTTTCCTTTCCACCACCATTTACAAACATTCCGGATATTGATCAATATTTTCCTATTTTTCCACCACAACTTCCGCATAACTAAAATCAAAACAACCCGGAAAACTTCCGCACTCATTACCCACATCATTTACACTGTGAACATTGCCAATCCACTAGGGAAATTGCAATAGAAGTTAGGGAAGAAATGTGTTTCATACTCAACCTCATCCTTGATCGCATCAATACCATTACTCATCAAAACCTCCATCCATAACCTTATGCAAGCATAGAAGGAATCACTACTACTATTTTATACTTTTAGTATTATTTTTCTTTTGAAGTCATTTTCAAGAACAAGTCTTGTTCTTATTTTTACATGCTTGTAAGTGACATACATACCACTACAATTTGTTGTTTTTATTACAAGGCCTTGTTTACATACCTTGGCTCCTAATCTTGATTCTCGACAATCACAAGATTATATAAGCATGTTACTAACCTTTTTTTTTGCAGGATTTTTATTTTTTTTTCTTTTGACGCCCCAAACAAGGGGGAGCTACCGTCAAGGGGGAGTTAATTTTTTTGTTTATTTCTTCCAATGGTTAACTTTTTGTTTCGACAAAAAGGGGGAGAAGAAGTAAAACTTAGGGGCTTTCAAAACTTGCATCCATTCTTAAGTTTTACTCATCATAACATTATGTTTTGTCATCAACAAAAAGGGGGAGATTGTTAATACAAATAAACCGTAAAAACGTTTATTAATATTTTGCGATCTCTTTGTGTTTTGTTGATAACAAATGTAATGTTATCTTAAGTATAATTATAAGGATACATGTTATTTTTGTAAAGCATTTATATATAGCCATTTAAATACAAAAATGTAATAATTAAGCATTTGTTGTAATAGTTTATTAGGATAGGTAAAAACCATAACCCATGGATCTTAAACCCTACCAAAGAAGACTTGATACAATGTCTACTTAGATACATTGAATCTAAAGAAAACCCATGGACCAACCCATAACCCATGACCCATAACCAAAAAAACCATGGGCAAAGAGGAGCGTACCACGGATCCCTAGGATTACACTAGCCGGATCCCAAGTGGAAGGGATCCGTGGGATCCGTGGAACAGAGAAGAAATTTGCCTATAAATAGAGAGTCATTTCTTCATTCTAACTCATCCCTCTTCTTACTAAATCTCTCATACACTCTCATTCTCTTCTAACATATAGATCACTTGATCTAGAGAGTTGTTCTTCTTTCTTTCTATTTGTGATCCTCATATAGGTCCTTCTCTAAGGCGAGATCACGAGCATTCTACAAGTCATCCAAGCAAGGGGTCCTTGATTGATTTGTCACTCCACAAGATTTCTGTAGCTAAGATCTTGTATTTGATATTTCACATATTTGTTGTGTAATAGTTGTGTTGGTTTGGTCCACCGTGCTACGGACTCGGTATCTAGCTTTGTACCGGAAAAAGTGTAAGCAACGTTGTGAAGGCTTCTCCGCCAAGTGAAGGAGTTTGTTGACATAGTGCTTGAACTCTCGAGTAGGTGACTCGGGGAGTGGAGTAGGGCAAGGAAGGTGACCTTGTAGCCGAACCACTATAAATCGGTTGTGTCTTTTCTATCCCTTAACTTTATTTACTTGCTTGCATTATCATTAGATCTATACGTTCTCAACATCCATACGATTTAACATAATATCGAATCTAAAGTTTTTGAAATCAACTTAAAATCGGCAAAACTATTCAACCCCCCTTCTAGTTTTCCACAGTTTTGACTAAGGCTCTTGGATCTGCTAAATACTGAATGATGGTTAAGAACCTGGGAATTGAGAACTTGTTTGGTGCATAAGCTTTAGGGGGGGGGGGGGAGGTGTTAAATATAATGCTCTTTAGCAAGCTTATGTTACTTCAGGAGTTGTTATGAAAATATTTTATAAATGTTTTAACACTTAACAAGTTTTTGTGTTGTTTTTGTAAGTTTGTGATGTGCATGGTGCTAAGTGGAAGTTGATGTTATATAAGCTGCTATCACAAGCTAAGTGTTAGTGCAAATATTGCGATATTTAATCTATACAGTCTCGCTTATTTTGATTGATGAAAAACATGTATCTTGTAATACATAACGTAAAATGTACAAGTTACTCGTAATCACATTTTGTCTCAACATACATTCAACACCTCTCGATGTCTCAAGTCCTCGTATGTTACAACACAGGTTCGTACATGTTTGTTATGTGGCAATATGATCAAAACCATTAACAAATCATTTAGAATGTTTAAAATACGTTTAGAGTCACTAAGTATTTTAATAGGTTAACCATTCTATTTCGAACCTCATTTTACATTTTGCATTCACAAGTATTTTATACAAATACATCTTTTGTAAAATATCTAACAGATATATACTTTTATTTGTACAAGTAAACTAACTATAATATTCATACAAGTACTAAAGTTTACTTACACTTGATAAAATACATTTTATTTTGACAAGCACTCAACTAGATATTTTATTTTATAAAAGATAACTAGACATTTTATCAACTAGTTACATAATACATTTTACAAGTTTATTTTCATGAACATTTTAATCTAAATGAAAATGCATTTTTACATCATTCTATGCATCATCATATCTCTTTAAGATTTTTAGAAGATTTGGTTAGATTTGCAAGATCTTGGAAGATATTCTAAGATATCAAATCTAACAAAATATTATTTTTTGATTACCACTTTGTCTATAAATACCAACCCATTGGTCTTCTATTTGATCATCCCTTCTAACACACATTATCTCTATCTTTCTTTCATCTTTTAGATCTATAGATAACTATGTAGTAACATACATTAATCACCCTCATCATCACATGATCATAATGCTTCTAACATTCATCTTTGTTGTAAGCATACTTTACATTTTGTTCAACCAAAGAAAGCTTGGAGATCTAGCCATCCTCATTCACCACAAGCATACATACATGAAGATCTATTACATCAAGCTTGAGGAACTTGTGATCTTCATCATTTGAAGGCTTCCTATCAATGGAAGTTCATTTAGAAGTAGTCATTCATTTCCATTAGACATTTATGTCATGGATCATCATTGTAAACATTATTGCATCATCACAACACTTTCACCAAGCTAGATTAGATGGTTTATGTGTTTGTACCATAAAACACAATGTTTGTTATGTTGGGCCTTAAAACATAACGGGAGTGGTTGTACCTGGAAAGAACTCGACATCTAGCTTAGTGTCGGAAATATTATATAGGCGACGTTAGGTTGGTTTAACCTCGAACTAGAACTCGGTATTTAGCTTTGTACCGGAAAAAGTATAAGCGACGATTGTAAGGTTTTCTCCGCCGAGAAGGGAGCTTGTTGATCCAGTGAAGTAACTCTCGAGTTGGGTACTCGGGGAGTGGAGTAGGGTGGAGAGGAGATTCGTGACCGAACCACTATAAATCCTCCTTTTCGGTTTGCACTTTCCTTTCTTTATCTCTTTACTTTTATAATTACATTATACTATTGCTTGTGATGTAGTTTGATGTTTGTGTGACAACTTGGTTTACTATGCTTTATATTAGTCACAAACGATAATTAACACTTTCATATTATAACAAACTTCATAAGCGATTTGATACTAAAGATCTAAAGTTTTTAAACGGTAACGTATTCACCTCCCTACGTTATCACACTAAGGTTTCATTCATTCTCTCTGATCCGGTTTTATTCACTCAAAGTTTTCTCTCAAGTTTCATCTGTTTTGTTATTGTAGTTTTGGCTAGTATTGTTGATTGTAGTATGTGGTATTATATTAGACCATCTTGATATGTTGGTTTAGTTTTGTTAGGATCTGTTAGTGCGTGGGTTATTGTATCTGATAACACTCATTTAAAGGACTATTATCTTTTATTTGTATTGTAATGACTTGCATCCATTTGGGGACAAGTCTGCTGTGTTTATTATTATAATAAAAATTAGAGGTGGCAAAACGGGTGGGCCGGGCGCGCACGGGCACTAGCACAATGGGCACGGGCTTAAACGGGTACGGGCCAAACGAGCATACGAATCAGTTTAGAAAAGACCTAAAACGACAAATTTTTTTTCTCAAACGTAACACATCATTATATTTGAGTAACTAAATATACTATATCTATAAGTTTTTCATTAAAAACGATTTAATGTTCGAGAAAAACATGTGCCCATTATGCCCATTTAACTTCTAAATGAGCAATATATGCCCAAATCTTTTTAAAAAATGGCTAAATGTGCCCAAATCTTTTAAAAAGTTGTCAATTTATCCCATTTTTTTGATTTTGGGCACAAATTGACCTCTAATAAAAATATCACCAAAAGATAGTTGGTTGGGTGATTAGAGCATAAGATGTCGTGACAAACCTCAACTCTTCATCACCACCATATCGCCTTCACATCACCATAACAAACCTCCACAACTAACCCCCTCACTCACAACAAACCTCAAATTACTCATTTGGGGCCCACCACTTACAAAATACATTTTATCTTCCATGTTTAAAAGGAAAAAAAACAAAAGCGTACACCCCAACCTCTCGTCGTGCAGACGAAGAGGTGAACGACGGCGAGCCACGACACGCTAGGGTGGTGTCACGGCGCGTCGACGGCGAAGTGCCACTTCGGACGACGAATCCACACCGTGTGCTCTTAGCATCGCGTGTGTTTTGATACCATTTTTACATAAACTTATAAAAAACCTTATAAATTTCATGTCACAAAGATACAATAAGAAAGAAGTTGATACAATTTTATAAGTTTTAAGTTCCCAAAAAATGAACAACATTCACATTCACAATCTTTAGAGCAAGGGGTGTCATGGCTTCACCACTTCTCTTCACTTGGGCCCCACGTGTGCCACATCACCTCCACATCACTCCAACACACTAACAAAAAAATACCCCCCAATCACAACATACTCACTTCTCTTCACTTGGGCCCCATCCACTATCATTTTATTTATTTTCCATATTTTTCAAACATAACTATATTCATTTAAAATAAAAATACAACATAAAAAATACATTGCGAAATAAAAAAAACATACGAAATTTAAAATACATTGCGAAATAAAAAAAACATACGAAATTTAAATTAATGTTGTTGTTGCTGATGAAGTTGCCAAACATGCTCAATGATATTTCGTTAAAGTCTTGCGTGCGTTGCTTTATCACGCAGTTCTTTGGCATTCTTTCGTTGTATATCGCATCGCTCAATGCATGTCCGTTGTATATTTGCTCGCGGACAAACATAAATTTCATTCATTTCGGATATCGCAAACTTTTGATCTTTTAAAATCATGTTATGCAATATGATGCACGTGTACATGACTCTTCTTAGTTTGTTGATAGTCCAAGCACGTGCCGGTAGGCTTATAATATGCCAACGTCCTTGGAGGAGCCCGAAAGCTCTTTCAACGTTTTTGCGAGCACTTTCTTGTTTTTGTTTAAACAAGGCATTTTTCTCCGAATATGCAGTCGAGAATGATTTGACAAAAGATGACCACATTGGGTAAATCCCGTCAGCTAGGTAATACCCGTGTTGAAAGGTTGCACCGTTTACTTGAAACTGAACCTTGGGGGCGATGTCATCAAGAAGGTCGTCGAATAACGGTGAATGATTCAAAACAGTTAAATCATTATTCGCACCCGCTACCCCAAAAAATGCATGCCAAATTCGTAAATCGTATGATGCAACAACTTCAAGCATAATAGTTGGATATTTTTTTATCACCTCTATGAAATTGCCCTTGCCACTCAATGGGACAATTTTTCCATTCCCAGTGCATACAATCAATGCTCCCAAGCATTCCCGGCAACCTATGGACCGTGTTATGTGCGTTATATATATTTTGAATGTCAACTAAACTAGGCTTTCTTAAAAACTCGGACATAAACAACTCAATTACACACATAGTAAAATTATCTAGACAATCACGTGCCGTGTGTGACCCCATTTGCAAATATTCATCAAATGCATCGGGTGCTGTGCCGTAGGCCAATTGGCGTAAGGCAGATGTGCATTTCATAATTACACTCATACTCATTACACCACACGCATCGGGTCGGACTCTAAAGAAATCAAAATGCGGTGGAAGAGGATCAACAATTTGAATATGATTTTTGATACCTTGTACTATTTGTAAGAATAGTCTACGGCTCATACGAAATCGACGCCTGAAATAGTACTCCGGATATTTTGGATTATCAGAAAAATAGTCTGATATAAGACGGTTTTCAGCAATTTCACGGTCACGGTAGATGTAATTACGGCTGCGTGAACTTTCGGCTTCATCTTCTTGCACCGATTGCCCATAACCTGCAACTTTCAAGATCATCTTGATATCGTCGAAATCATCAAGATCGGAATCCGAATTTGAACCAGCCATGTTTATTTTGATTAGATGTAAAGAGTTGAAAGAGATGTGTGTGAATGAAAGAAAAGAGTGTGATAGATTGTATAAAAATGGGGTATTATTTATAAAGGGTGGGGAAAGTGTTTTTTTTTTATTTATTTTTTTTTTTATTTTTTTATTTTTTTAAATCATGCCGTTAACTATATAATAGTGGATTGCAACGGATATGTGTTTTGTCCTTTTCTTCGTTGTTCCCCCGACGAAATGCAAACTGGCGAGGCCATGTGGTATCGTGGCGATGGACAAAAAATTGTAGCGAGTTACCACGTTGGAAGTGGCGAAACCGACTTCCCCCTACCCCTTGCTCTTATAAAACAATCCCCAAGTTAAAAAACAATTTTAGACTATTCTACATATCATGACCGTTGATTCTTATTGGGTAGAAGACATCCGGGTCGGGTCGGGTCAAAAACCCCCAAAAATCCCACATGCTTCTTCACCTCCTCTGCCTATAAAACCTAACTCAAGACTCAAAGTCCCCCATCAAACAAATTCACAGACCCCCTAATTTCACTCTAGAAACACACACACAGTGAATCCACCTTCAATTTCACATAGTTAATTAAAAGGTGCGTATATATCATTCATCCGTTAATCAATCGATATATAAATTTATCAAGTTAAATAGACTGTTAGATGGATTGAACTTGATTAGTTACGATTATACGTGTTTTTGGAACGCTAGATCTAGATATAATCGATTGAAATGAATTTGACCTAATTTGTTCGAACCGAAAACAACTAGGTGTGTGTCATGACGTGCGCCACGTTTTTGGCTTGTCCAGGCGTCGTGTTATGTCGAAGAGGAATGCAGTCTGTTTGATCTCACCTCCCCCATACCTCGCTTCAGCGGGATTGAGTATTTTTGTTCGTATGGTTGTTCGTCTAGGTTATGTTGTTTAGAGTGCTTGATTGATGTTTGTCGAAAAACTAATGTCTAGTTAAAGTTATTTACTGAACAAACTTACATGATACAATTTCGTTACATTATAAGCTTTTATATTGTGTACTGTAGGGGGTGTTTGCTTCAGCTTATATAGCCGGCTTATGGCTTATTTGGTTTTGCGCTTATGTTTCATAAGCTCACTTTTTGCGGCTTATTTTGAAACTTATATAAGCTTATTATGACATAATAAGCTTATATAAGCCGAAAGTTTCAAAATAAGCCGCGAAAAGTAATACCTCTTCCTATAGTAATACCATTTTTCAAGATTTTACTACGATTTGGCTAAAGAGAACGTTGCACTTTTTATCACATATTTGACCTATACTTAGTAGATTAAAGTTTAAGTTTTCTACGTGACACACGTCATTAATGGTTATAGAATTGCGAAAGATTGTACATTTTTCAATGATTTTTCTTTTACTATCGTCGAACACCACATTTCCTCCGTTAAAGGATTAGTATGTGGAGAACAACGCTTTATTACCGGTCATATGCCTTGTGCACCCGCTATCCTTGATTCATTCATCCGGATCCAAGTCAACCTTTAGGCACACCTAAGACAACAAACAACTCAAAAATTTGGTCCCTATTTGTTCATGGTTTCATTGGTGTTATACAATTCATTCATATGAGGCATATATAAAAATGGTGTAAACGCATTATAAGGTACGTAGTTTTGAAATGGAAAATCATTTTGTGAGTTAGGATTCCAGCCCATTTGATGATGGTTACTTCTAGGAAAAACATTATTTGACCTTTGTATCGTCTTGTTAGGTTTAGAAAACAATGGGGGTTTGCTTTTCATTAAACCTTAACCTTGTTTTAAAGAGGGTAATTGTTTGACATTCCTAACAGTAGTATGAGGTGGTTTCTTTTTGTTAACGACAACAAATTCGGTTCTAGAAGAGATGGTTGCGTTATTTTTAGCTTTTACTGCTGCATATGCCCGGATACCTTCTTTTTCACTAGTCGAATTCCTTTTCAAAGGATCCTCTGGATCCAGCACATCAGTAGCTGTTTTTCAGTTGCTTTAACAAATTGTGTTTCCTTAATTTCGCTAGTTGACGCAATATGTTCCTGGATATCTAGACCATTTTGATTATTACCTGTTTTAACACTATCAAGTATTGTATCAAGGTAATTTGTGCTAGTCTAGCAATTTTAGAATCAAGATGATCAACCATAGTTTGAAGTTCTACACAAAACTTGCATTCACCACTTATTTCGTTTCTTTTTTCTAGCATCTTAAAATTTTCTTTTAGTTCAAAAACTTCTTTTTCTAAAAGTCTATTTTTATTTTTCAAAAGTTTATTTTTGTTTATTACCTTGAGTCTAATTTTGCAAAGCTTGTTATATTCTAGGTGTAATGACTCATCATCTACAGATGAACTACTATAGTATAGGGAGTCGGAACATACCTTGTTGGAGTCCTTGGCCATAAGACAAATTTCTTCCTTATCTTTTTCACTCATTCCCCATGATTCGATTACGAACGCCTTTTGTTTGTCGTGTTTAGGACATTCATCATAGGGTTGCTTGACATATCTTCCTTTTCTTCTAAATAATTTCTTGAAGTCTCGTACAGCCATTGCATATTCCTCGTCTTCACTCTCCGAGGATGAGGTTTCTTCATCACTAGAGATTTCTTAGCCTTTAAAGCAAGAGATTTATATTTCTCTTTCTTTTCCTTCGAGACCTCAGAGTCTTTAGCGAGTACAAGCTCATAGACTTTTAAGTTGCCTATAAGTTCATCGAGAGTGAGGATCGACAAATCTTTGGATTCTTCAATGGCCGTTACCTTCGGTCTCCACTTTGATGGAAGCCCCATTAGAAATCTCGTGACATGATTACGACTAGAAAAAGACTCATCAAGTACTTGTAGTGAAGTAATAATAGTGTTAAAACTAGCAAAGGCATTATCAATACTATCATCATCCAATATTGAAAATTATTCATATTGTTGAACAAATAAATCAATTTTGTTATTTTTCACTTGTTGGTTTCCTTGGTGTGTTACCACCAAAGAGTTTCAAATTTCTTTAGCGGTTTTATGCATAGAGATTATTTCAAATTTCTTTTTGGGTAAGACATTGTATAAAACCATTTTTGCCTCACTATTTTTGGAAAGCTTTTTCTTTTGGTCGTCAGTGAGACGATCATGAGAAATATTTTCTTCTTTACCGGTTTTATCATCTTTTATGGTTGCTTGAAAATCACCTTCAACAATAATATACCAAAGATCAATATCTTTAGATTTCACATAAGTTTCAATTCTATTTTCCAATAAATAAAACTATTAGTTTCAAGTAGCGGAGGTCGTTGTATGGATTGCCATTCTTTATAGTTTTCAAAAAACCATTTTGATGGAAAAGTTTTTTAAAATACAATTTAGTTTAAAACTTTTTGAAAACCTTGCTCTTGATGCCAATTGTGGAAAATTAGAAAGGGGGGGGGGGTTGAATAGTTTTACCAATTTTAATTTAAGTTTTAAAGATTCAAATTCAGTCTTATGTGAATTCTTGTGAATGAATAGATAGTACCAAACAATAAATAAAGTAAGTAAAGAATGCAAGTAAAGTAAGAGATAGAAAGTAGCGACACACGTGATTTATAGTGGTTCGGCTACAAAGACACCTTCCTTGCCCTACTCTACTCCCCGAGTACCCCACTCGAGAGTTCAAGCACTATGTCAACAAGCTTCTTCAAATCGGCGGAGAAGCCTCACAATGTCGCTTACACTTTTTTCGGTACAAAGCTAGATACCGAGTTCTTCCACGAGGTAGAACCAAACCTTTACACAACTATTACACAACAAATGTGAAATATGAAATACAAGATATGCTACTGAAATCTTGTGGATGGACAAATCAATCAAGGACCCTTTGCTTGGATGACTTATAGAGTAACGTGATCTCGCCTTCGTGAATAACCTAAAAGAGAATCACAACAAAAGAGAGAATAACTACATAAAAAAGTGTGAAACATGTATAAAGACGTGTGTAAAACCGCGTATAAAACGTGTGTAAAAACGTATATAAAAAAGTGTGTAAAAATGTGTAAAAAACCATGTATAAAACTAGACGTGCACAAATCGGATAAATTCCAAAACTGAACCGGTTTAAAAACCGGTTTCGGTTATCGTTGACCGGTCAAAAACCGGTTTTGGATAAAATCGGATCGGTTCAATCCGGTTTGAGGGAAGAAAAGCTTGAACCGGCAATAACCGGTTTCAAACCGGTCAAAACCGGTTTTTTATAATCCGGTTACACAAACCGGTTTTTGAGAAAATGTACGTTGGGTGGTATTTGTGAAAGTGTACCACAGACAGGTTTTCGATGGGCTGCATTTTTCAGAAAAGCTGGGTGAAATGTACTATTGTTGGTTTTTGTGAAAGTATACTTTGGCTGCAAAAGAAAGTAATAACTATTAATTGCAAAGAAAGTAATACCTATTACTGTAGAGTGTAGACCTGTAGTACTCATTATTCAATGTCATTCTCATTCATATATGCTTTTTTTTGAACGAGTCATTCATATATGCATTTATTAATTTACTCTTAAAAAATAAATGGTCTTAATGTGTGAAGACAATAACATTTACTTTTGATAACTGGTAATCAAGTTTTTGTTTTTATTTTTTAACACTGATGTAACTTTAATTCTTGAACTTTATACTATTTTGAGCTACCTAGGTCCAATTTTGTAGTCATTGTTATTGATTATTTAGAATGTTGCATTAAACTATGACAAAACACAATAAATAAACATGTTTAAACATCAAACATCAAACATCAAATTGTTTCTTGCATTAGTTGCATACATAAACGAAAATACGAAATACATAAAAATTAAACATCGTCTTCTTATATAACATTAAACGAATAAAATAAAAATAACGTCTTGAACTATTCGTCTTCGTTAGGAGGTAGGGGTAAAGCCATACCGGTCAATATTTCTTCCATGTGTATTTCTTCCTCAACCCGTTCCAATTCACCTTCGAGTGGTGATATATGTTGAATCCTTTCAACTCCATCGAGGTAGTCTTTCAAACAAATACAAGTTTCCACCGACACCGGAGTGAGTTTTGATCTTCTCGGTGATATAACCCTCCCACTAACCGAAAAGGCGGATTCCGAAGCTACCGTACTTGCTTGAACCGTTAGTAGGTCACGGGCCATGGCGGCTAAAACCGGAAATTGGGTTTCTCGTTCTTTCCACCAAGCCAAAATATCCAACTTCTCAAACTCTTCAATGGACAATTGAGCCAAAAAATCGGATCCTTGGTACCTTCCAAGCTCGCTACTAGGGGTGTTACCTCGAGCTCTCTTTGTATTCTCACTTCTTAAAAGATTATACATTCGAATTTTCTCGTTTTTACCATGAGAACTTGAACCCGCCTTTTGATGCATAGTATGAATATGTGAAGAACTTGAGCCATATTTAGTTAAATAAACTTCAAACATATTTTCAAAAGCCTTGTTAAAGCGAGCACATTGATGATCATGATAGTTCGGGTCATCTTGGGACAAACCCAAATCATAACCAATGTTAAAAATCAAAGCCTCAACCCCGGTTCGGTTAAGAACCGGGTTCAAAGCGGCGGCACAAGTTATAACGAGAGGTATTTCTTTAAAATATTTTTTGAACTTTTCTTTCATTTTTTTCACCATATTTCCAAATAAATCACTTTTCGATTCAAACTCCTCTAACTTGTTAGTCATTAAATAAAGTTGTTCTAAAACTAAACAACTTGTAGTATAGTAAACCCCCGACAACAAAGTAGTAGCTTTTTTAAAAACTTCAAGCATTTGGGAAACAAGTTCAATAGTATACCAATCTGACTCGGGATAAGGCACAACCAAATTTTTTCGTGCAAGTCGATCATGAAATGCTTTTAAAGTTTCTTTTTGTCGTAAAGCACTTTCATACATCAAACAAATGGAATTCCATCGGGTAGGTACGTCCCAATTCGGACCTAAACAAAGGGAATTTGAATCGGTACAAAACTTGATATATCTATGATATCGAGAACTACTAACACTAAAAATATCTTTTAACATATTTCTAAAACCATTTTTTGTGTTCCCGATAACTTCTAACCCGGCTTGCACAACCAAATTAATGATATGTGCTACACATCGACTATGAAAAAAGACACCTTTGCAAATCGGTTTGTATTTTAGCTTTAATTGCTCCACCGCATTGGTGTTGTTCGACGCATTATCAAAAGATATAGAAAAAATCTTTTCTTCTAAATTATACGTTTTGATGACATGATCTAAAATAACAAATAGATTATCACCGGTATGGGGGTATGCAAACATTTCAAAAGCAATCGTACGCTTCATCATTACCCACGTATTGGGATTTACCCAATGAGCGGTAACACAAAGATACGCATCCGGTGAACCATGTGGAGCCGTCCAAACATCACAAGTTAAATTTACACCGGTTTCTAACGATTGAAATCCTAAAATCATTTCATCTTTAGCCATTTTCCACATTTTTAAACAATCACGTCTAACGGTCATTCGACTTACATGGGTATATCGAGGTTGAAGCGTTTCTTGGATAAGCGAGGTCATTCGCTTATTGTCGAAGTGGTCGAAAGGCAAGGTTTCTTGAATCACAAATTTTGCCATCCTATCCCGAACCCGATCTGCCTCGTATACCCACAACGATCCATCATTCCCCATTGTTTTTTGATTAGAACCCAACGCCGCTTTCAAAACGGGACAACTTTTGTTCATATGGTTTCTCAACGAAGTATTCCCGTCATGATTGAAAAAACCCCCACATTTCTTACATCTTGCTTTTTTCGAACCGTCCGACATCTCACACGAATCGAAGTTTGACCAAATATCCGGGTTTCTTTTGGTCGATAAGATAGAAACCACCGTGGGTTGGGTTGACGAATTCCCAATGGAAGCTTGAGATTGCCCACATCCGGATGCCATTTTTTAAAAGCGTTTTTTGCGCTTACAAAGAATGTTTTATATTTTTTGAAAATGTATTTACCCGTATCACTTAACACACTTGTTATAAATCTACTACTGAACATATAAGCACAATAAAAAGAAAGGACAAAAGCATTTATTTAACCCATCTACTACAAAATTTGATTTAAAAGCTAAAGTACTATAACAAGAAATAAAAGCTAGAAATACAAATTCACATTTTATATAAATTACATTAACTCTACATGCGCTGTCAAAGTGCAAGATGTTTATTTATTTATGTCAAAGGCTATGATGTCTAGGTGTCTAGCTGTCTAGCATGTGCTGTCAAAAGACAAGTAGTACATATCTACACTCTACATGTGCTGTCAAAGTAAAAGATGTTTATTTATTTATGTCTTCTCTCCATCAAAAGTCTTCTTCTTCCCCAATCACCATTGAAACTTGCAACCACCAACAATGGTGGATATCGGAAAATTATCTTCGAACGCATAAAGTTTCTACTAGTCATCATAATCACATAAAAAAGAATCACTACATTAAAAGAAAAACCGGATTTAACCGGTTTCAAAAACCGGTTTTCTAAACCGGACCGGTTTAAACCGGTTTTCAAACCAATCTTGGAAAAAAATGGTAACCGGTTATAAAACCGGCGGATCGGTTTTCGGGAAACCGGTTTTCCCTAAACCGGTTTTAAAGAAACCGGTTTTCGGTTTTTTTTCCGGATCGGATCGGTTTTCGGTTTTTTTGTTCACCTCTAGATAAAACCATGTATAAAGACGTGTATAAAAACATGTATAAAGACGTGTATAAAAACATATATAAGAACGTTTATAAAAGCGTGTATAAAAACGTATGTAAAACCGCGCATAAAACCAGGTATAAAAACGTGCGTAAAACCAGGTATAAAAACGTGCGTAAAACCACGTATAAAAACGTATATATAGACATGCATAAAAATATATACAAAAACGTGTATAAAAACGCATAAAAAAAAGTATATAAAAACGTGTATAAAATGTGTTTAAAAACGTGTATAAAAACGTTTATAAAACCGCGTATATAAACGTGTATAAAATCGTGTAGAAAAGAATTATTTTTAAGAAAACTAAATTTTAAGTTAATTAGAAACAGCCGTTAGTATAATGGACTAACGTTATAAACAATCGTTAAGACGAAACTTGCAATTTAGGCCTAACCACAAGCACAATTTATATAGGATATATGGCACAAGGATCCTTCAAACTATGTTATAATAATGTACCGACATTGAATTATTATATCTTTTGGACTCCGGTTTCTTAGCCCAAACATGAAGTTGGCCCAGGAAATAGTCCGTTGTACCGTACGTGGCCCAGATAAGAGAACTATATATCGGTTGTGTTATAATTTTGTGTGTAACTTTTGTACCCACCCCACGTGTCTTCTACAATCACCAGGTGTATTTCTTACTCCTGAAGATCTCTAAAGTCTAATCCTTATCCCATTGTCGTGAAAAAAATTATATATACACCATGAATCACTAACCGAAGTGAAGATTACTAATTTCAGGAAGATACATGCATCAATATTTGTTTAAAGCTGTTTAAGATTTACATCTGGGTAACAGATCGTCGCCGGCCATCAAGGATCTCAAAATCGTTTGCGGTTTGTGTTTTACGATTTTCAATTACGTGGATTTTAGGAATAGTTTGATATTAAATTCAGGGTTGCATTTTTTATTTATTTATATAATTGGGGTTTATATATTTTTATTTGATTGGTGATTTTGTTGGAGGTTGCTATTAGGGAAGTGGCTTGGTGCGGATGGTACTGCTAATAGTCGAATATGTTTTGAATGATATCCTAGACCAGTATTATGTTTGTTAGATTTTATTTCAATTTTATTGTTTTTTTTCCAGTTCATTTGACGTTACTGATTTTCTTATTTGGTGTAGTCCAGGCGAACAGGAAGAGGATATTGCTCCTGTAGGGTGTGTTGTTGATCAGACTAAGGTATTTGTTTATGTTGTAGGTTAACGGGTATTTGAGTTTCACTTTGTTATTATTATGTTTACAATCAACTAAAAAAACATTGTGATAACTTATTATTATGTTGAATGTGTTTGGGTTTCATTATGCTAATTTTGCAGGTTTTGAAATACAGGATTTTTGTTGCGGTTAATTGTTGTTATGGTTTGGTTTTTTTGGTATGGAGAAGTTTCTATGATTAGGACTACTATTGAGGCTGATATAGATGACTACTTTTCATTAAAGCAAACATTGTTGATACCGGAAAACAAGTTTGCTCGATATCGCGCACAGATGCACATGCGATGAAACTACCCTCTTAAGGTCAGTTGTAGACTTGCTTTCGTTACCCGCAAAAAATTACCTGTACATGAGAAGATTAGCTAATCTAAATTGCATTATATGTTTACATCTTGCGGCTGCATTTTTGTAGCAAGTGTTGCTACGAGACATTATTTGGAATGTTGTATGTTGTACATGTGCATTCATTAAAGATGTGGGTAATACTTATATTGAGCCACTATACATATAGGTTACAAAAATTGTCCACAACAGCCATCATCTAACTTTGTATGCCATTTTAAATATCATAAGATATCAACACATAATCAAGATTAAGATACTTGGAGTCGAAGACGTGGATCTCCCAAATGAGTTTTTATGTTTTATTAATTGAGAGAAAGTTATGTTTTCGGGCATCGGTTGTCGGTGCACGACTTGCTTATTTAAATTAAAATCCGGATCTGTAATACAATAAATTTTATTTAAATAGTTGATTATATTTGTTACAGTTTGTTGCAACTGACGGTGAACAAACTAGATGAAGAAAAGGGAAAACTGTCTGAGAGAGCTGAACCGATTGTGGTTGTGTCTTCAGGAACCGGAGAAGATGAATCGGACAGGTCAGTGAACGGATCTAACGGGAACGTGGAACCGAGTGAACCGGAGAAAAGACCGGTTCGAACCGGGTAGGAGAGACTGGTCGGGAGTGAACCTGGTGGGAATGAAAGTGAGGGGGATGAAGATGAAGAAGGGGGTAAGAATTCAGATGTGCAAAGTTCAGTGAGGAGGGATAGGGTGAGACACAGGTCCGCTGTAGTAATTATGAAAGGTGTGGCAAATAAAGATCAATTGACGGATAGTATTCCACTGTAGTAGTTATGAAAGGTGTGGCAAATGAAGATCAATCGACGGATGGTATTCCAGTTAGGTCTTTAGCATTGGTTGTTTTTTTACATAAGCTCAATAAAGTGGCTTCGACTGTTGCTGATCGATGACTTGATAGACATGTAATTTTTTTTTTTTTTTTTTTTTTTTTTTTTTACTATGTTGTTTTTTGTTTGGGGTTGAAATTTGAAAAGTGAAAGCGATGAAAGGCCGGGTTGGAGAAAAAGTGATTTAAAAATATATAGATTTAAACAATCCATAAGCTACATTGTTGCCATAAAACCTCAATTCAGTTTCATTTTCACAGTTGCATCAACTTTATATTTGCAATAACTAAATTTCAACCTCTAAGATACAAGCTTCACTGTGATATTATTGGTTACCAACTGTGCTATGGTATTGTTGTGTCTTTCGTTTGTAGGAACACACTCACAGAAAAACAAGGGCCCCAAAAAAGTGTATTGCACAAGTGAGGGACATGGAAATATGTTGTCTTATTGGTTCTTATTCATCTTTGTATTGCAGTAAGATCATGTAGTTTTATATTTGTAGATTGCACTATGTTATTACAAATGGTAGATTGATATACCAATTTTTATGTGTACAAATTGCATGGTTGATAAGTTAGTTTTTAGAGATTGTTAATCCGTTTATGGATTTCGTATGTGGTTTCACAATCATCGTTGTTGTTATTGCGCCAAGGCACAAACTGGAAAAATGTAGTAGTATTTCTAATAGTATTTCGTATGTGGCCACAAATGCAATAGAGATGCAAATGTAGGAAAAATTTATTTGTAATAGTGTTCCTTCATCATTAACTGTTGGCACAAGTCGTACAG
Source organism: Chrysanthemum seticuspe (assembly GCA_019973895.1). Lineage (NCBI taxonomy): Eukaryota > Viridiplantae > Streptophyta > Magnoliopsida > Asterales > Asteraceae > Chrysanthemum > Chrysanthemum seticuspe. The sequence continues at coordinate 354,924,926 of BPTQ01000008.1, read as the reverse complement.
GTGAGCTATTTCTTTGCAAAACTCCCGCCGCAACGCGGCGGGCGTCAAATACTTGTTTATATAATTACTCTAACAAAAAACCTCGTCAAGTATTAAGATAGATGGAATTAGCAAGTTCGATACATTTATTAAAAAAAAATAATGCAAAAGTCAGTAAAAAATAACAACTTGAATCTATTTAAAAGTCATTATCCTTTCCAAAAAATCAATAACTTCACATTCACAATCTTTATAAAACAATCCCCAAGTTAAAAAACACTTTTAGACTATTCTACATATCATGACCGTTGATTATTATTGGGTAGAAGACATCCGGGTCGGGTCGGGTCGGGTCAAAAACCCCCAAAAATCCCACATGCTTCTTCGCCTCCTCTGCCTATAAAACCTAACTCAAGAAGACTCAAAGTCCCCCCATCAAACAAATTCACAGACCCCCTAATTTCACTCTTAAAAACACACACAAACACACACTGAATTCACCTTCAATTTCACATAGTTAACTAAAAGGTGCGTATATATCATTCATCCGTTAATCAATCGATATATAAATTTATCAAGTTAAATAGACTATTAGATGGATTGAAGTTGATTAGTTACGATTATACGTGTTTTTGGAACGATAGATCTAGATATAATCGATTGAAATGAATTTGACCTAATTTATTCGAACCGAAAACAACTAGGTGTGTGTCACGACGTGCGCCACGTTTTTGGCTTATCCAGGCGCCGTGTTATGTCGAAGAGGAATGCAGTGCGCACACACACTTGCCGGAGGTCTTTTTGATCTCACCTACCCCATACCTCGCTTCGGCGGGATTGAGGATTGTTGTTGTTGTATTTTTGTTACATTAAAGCTTTTATATTGTGTACTGTAGGGGGTGTTTGCTTCGGCTTATATAGCCGGCTTACGCCTTATTTGGTTTTGTGCTTATGTTTCATAAGCTCACTTTTTGCGGCTTATTTTTGAAACTTATATAAGCTTATTATGTCATAATAAGCTTTATATAAGCCGAAAAGTTTCAAAATAAGCCGCAAAAAGTGAGCTTATGAAACATAAGCGCAAAACCAAATAAGCCATTAGCCGGCTATATAAGCCGAAACAAACACCCCCTAAGCTTGTAAGGATAACAATATGAACATAGATGTATTGCTTGAAGCCTTGAACTAAATCACTAATAAACTAACATTATAAGCTTTTATATTGTGCATCGTAGATGAATGTGATTAAATTTAATAAATGTAAGTTTGATTTTGATACGGATTGATATGATTTAACTAGGGTGTTAGTTCTAGATATGCTTTTTTTGTTCGTGTTGTCGTTTATCTAGGTTATACGATGAATGTGATTGAACTGAAACATGGAAGTTTGATGTCTACATATGGAGTAATATGATTTAAGCCAGGTTTTAGTTAGAGTTATGCAAAACTGTTTGCGTCGTTGTTCGTCTAGGTTATGCTATTTAGAGTGGTCGATAGGTATGAATCGGGTATCGGGTATTCTGAGTGGCATAAACCTATAATTATAGCGATACGAACAAGTTTCGTTTCTCAAACTAATGCCTAGCTTAAATCATATAGAGATTAAAGTTAAAACATGTGATACAGTCGGATTACATTGATCGAAATGAATTTAGTAAATTTTATTGGAAGCGAGAATTTTTGTGATAAATGTGTTTGTTGTGATTGGTGATATGCTTTAAGTATGTACTTTAGAGCTTAGATGAATGTAACTGAACTAAAACATGTAAGTTTGATCTTGTATGGATATGAGCCCGGTGTTAGCTCGTGTTATGCAAATTTGTTCGTGTTGTCATTTGTTTAGGTTATGCTATTTAGAGTGTTGGATCGATATCAATTCAGTAATCTAAATGGCGTAACCTATAATGATAACCATGCGGATAAGATCGTATTTCCCAAAGTAATACCTAGCTTAATTCATATAGAGATCAAACTTATGTGTTATGCTCTTTCACATTCATCTAGATGAAAACACGAGATTATGCAAAATATACGAGTCCAATACTATGTATATATATGCATAGACTTATGCAAATAAAGCATTTAAATGTATACATACAACGCCATGATACATAGCAATTAGCGATATAGTTTATCGTAATTTGGTGACTATATGCTGTGCCGTTGTACGTAGTCCATTATATGCTTTGTTTGGAGAGCTTTTTAGAATACATGTTTGCTGATATACGGGCATTAGAAAGAGTGTTGCTAGTACTAGAGAGGGTAATTGTATACTTCAAATGAGTTTATGATATTTGCCAACATACTAAAGAGGGTTGTAGAATTCTAGTAATTGCTATTTTAGTATTATAATCGTACTTTTCATATATTCTTCTGTTTATTGAAGCTGTTCTTTGATCTGTGTATATTTTTCTTGCAGAGTCAATTTGGTCGCATTTTTTGAGTGATCAAGGTTTTTTCTCGTCGTGGAAGGTGTAACTTTTTGGTAATTTGTGTATATGAGAAATGGGTTCTAAAGAAAAGTCACCATTTGATCTTAACGAGCTTGGCAGGGATGATGATGACGAATCTCCCTTACGCTTCACCCGGAGGAAAGTCCAATCAACTGTCGGCACTAATAAGTTAATTACAACGTCCACTAGTCCTCGTAGAACAGTAGTAAGGAGACCGGGCTTGCAGCCTTTGAGTCGGTCAAAAGGAATTCGAGAAGCTGAAGTCGATGAAAATCAGAAGAGGGAAACAAGTAGTAGCTCGGCTGTTGACAAGGAAGAAGGTGAATGGTCTGACGAAGAGGGGTCAAATAACGTAAAAGGTGAAATTAGGAATCAAGAAGATTCCGTCTTAGCTCCAAAACGAAAAGAGATAAGAGGGCCTGAAGCAACTCATGCTTTAAAGCTAGCAACTAACTCCGGGAAACAACCTAAAGTTGACGAACAAAAGGAAACGATGTTGGGTAAAAAGCGCAGCAGGCAAACCATGTTTCTTAATTTGTCAGATGTTAAGCAAGCGGGACCTGCTAAAATTCCAACACCTAGACGGCCGAACTTTCTACCACCTACCACAACTCGTATCCCGAAAGGTTCACAGCCTCTTGTTGACAGTGGAGAAACGATGAAGGATGCAAAACAGTTTGACGAGTCAAACGATGAAGGAAACGATAATGTGGAGTCTAGTGATATCAGATCAGAATGTAATAATGTTGATATAGATTCAGGACCAGTGACTCGTTTTAAAAGGATATATAATGGAGCAAATCATGCTGCAGAGGATAAACTTGTAACAGATTATAGGCAGACTCCATTGAAGCAAGCAGTCGATTCAAGACAGATGAAGAATGACTATGCTTCTATCCAAAAGCCTCCTCTAAGCGTTCAAAACAATATTGATTACAAGGCCTTATTTAAAAAACTTCCTTCAAAGAAACCAGCGACTGTCAGCACTCAGTATCAGGATACATCGATTGAGCGTCTTCTGCGGGAGGTGACCAATGACAAGTTCTGGCAGCATCCAGGTCTGATACTCTTGCCACTCGTTATTTAAACAATAGTATAATGTTTATAGTCACACGTATTGTTGTAACCTCTTGTTTGTCTTTACTCGGTCCTAATATCTTAAGCACATTAGTTTGAGGAAAAACCAAAAATGGGCCAATACATGCATTTACTCAAAAAGCGGAAAAGTGGATACTGACGTGAACTGTTATTATTAGAGTCAGAAGGAACAACAATAGTTTCCACTTCTAGATTCCTAGTTATAGATGACGCCATGGGCAATTGGTTAATTCCATTGACTTTGCATAATGAGTTCATTGTGTCCATTTTGCTAATATGATTTACCTTGCATGGTTTAGGGTGGGTTCAAAATACAATTCACGATATAACAAATGTGATTGTATTAGTTGTTAAATGAATGGTAATGTTTGTATTGCTCAGGCCCATGCATAGCAAAGGGAATCCCTGCAGCTTCTTGTCGTCGGAGTTCAACGTTCACAAGAGCGTGTTGAATGGAAGACAAATCCCCATTTTATTAGTAATAAGCTATACTCTGTACTATTGTTTTACAGAGAGCTTGTGCTACAATACTAACATGATTACTTTGAATACATAATTTATATCATTTTAGCATCCTTTATAAGGTGTCCATTAGTTTCTGGACATCTGTTTTCTTATGTAATAAAATTGAATTTTTTTGCATATTCAGAGGATACGGAGCTTCAACGTGTTCCAGGAAGATTCGAATCAGTAGAAGAGTATGTTCGAGTTTTTGAGCCCTTACTCTTTGAAGAATGCCGTGCACAACTCTACAGTACTTGGGAGGAATTAACCGAAACAAATTCTAATTCACATACAATGGTTCGAATAAAAAATGTTGAAAGGCGGGAAAGAGGTACTGTCTGTTGTCTATAATGTTTCTACTTATTTTAAGTGTATTTTAGGTGCTTTTTTATTAATCTTTTGTGTTTACAGGATGGTACGATGTGATACTTCTACCTATACACGAAAGCAGATGGCATTTTAAGGAGGGTGAAGTTGCTGTTCTCTCAACCCCTAGACCTGGAACAGGTGTTACATGTTTCCTTCTTGTAAATTAAAGACTAAGTTACATAAATGGTCCCTCTGGTGTAGTAAAAATACTGAATTGGCCGCTCGCTGCCACTAGTTACAGATATGCACTTCGATTTCACATTTGAACTCGCAGTTTGGAAATAGTTTAATTTCGTTCCTTTAAGTACGTACCTGATTTCAATATACGTCCCAAAAGGGTAAAGGAGATGATCAGATATGAAAGATGTGTTTTTATTGACCGTATCCGTAATTAGTGTTGGCGAGGGATGAATTAGGAAGTTTTGAGAAATCCACAGGGACCACTAATGTAATTTAAGCTCAAATAAATAAAGATTGCATCATAGTATTGACTGTAAATCTGTTGTCATTTAACAGTCAGATCTAAGAGACCAATCACAGAGGAGTCTGAGGTTAGTGGACGTGTAGCTGGTACCGTGAGGCGTCATATACCAGTAGATACTCGTGAACCTATAGGGGCTGTCCTTCATTTTTATGTTGGCGATTCTTATGATTCTAGGAGGTATTATATTTTGTATTTTAATTTTATCTTTATCTGTTATTTTTTGTTAGGTCAATATGTTAATGAAGTTTTGTTGTGTTTCTAAAATTACAGTAATGTTGATGATGACCACATATTAGATAAACTACTGCCTAAGGGGGTCTGGTTTCTAACCGTGCTTGGTGCGCTTGCTACCACTCAAAGAGAATATACTGCACTGCATGCATTTCGTAGACTCAATTCACAGGTGGGTTCTGCAGTTTGAGCAGCAACTGCTAAATTATACCCCAGGTCCCACTCTTATTGTCCACAAACCAAAAAAATACACAAAGTAATATACGTGCAATAATTGCCACTGTTGGTTAACAAAATGATATGTCATTTTAGCCTTGCATTTAAAATATCATTGACTTGCAAAATTCCAGTTATCAGGGACAAACTAAAATAGTAATGTGGGCGATATTTTTGGGATGGAGGGAGTAACGAATATTCAAGGTGGCAAAATGGTGGGATTGGCTTTGTTGAGTAATGTGTCATATCGGGTTTTGGGTCAAAACGTGTCATTTTTAATGGGTGAAAACGGTTGGCTTGGCTTCTAAAGCACTTATCATATCAACAGTCAATTTTAGCATGTCATTGTTGTCTTAACTTTTATCTCTTTCTAAAAGTTAATGTTCTAATATGATTACACAAAATCTTTATTATTTCAAAAACGAACCGAAGTTACTAAATAAAGGATTTAGGAGGTTTTATGCTTTAAAAGACACACTTTGGCTGACTCCCAACCTGTTTTCCTTTTAGTCATGTTTATTTGGCCTGTTAAACATGCTAGTAATAATAACAGCCAACCCCAAAAGACGCATTGGTCAAAATTGTTACTTCTAAGAAAAAAGGTTCATTCAGTTTAATGTTGTAAAACCTGCTGATTTTGGTTAAATAATTTTCTGTAGATGCAAAGCGCGATTCTTCAGCCGAGCCCAGAGCAGTTTCCTAAATATGAAGAACAGGTGCCCACTGCGCCCGAATGTTTTACAGAAAATTTTGCTAGGCATCTGCACCAAACCTTTAATACTCCCCAGTTATCAGCTATTCATTGGGCTGCAATGCATACTGCTGCTGGTACAACTAATGGTTTGACCAAAAAGCAAGATCCTTGGCCCTTTACTCTAGTCCAAGGTCCACCTGGAACAGGAAAGACTCATACAGTATGGGGAATGTTAAATGTTATTCATCTTGTTCAGTATCAACATTACTATACTGCATTACTTAAAAAACTCGCTCCCGAAAGCTACAAACAAGCAACCGAAAGCCCTGAAAACGCCCCTGTTGGGTCCATTGACCAGGTACTTCAAAACATGGACCAAAACCTCTTTCGAACCCTTCATAAGCTTTGCCCAAAACCAAGAATGCTCGTTTGTGCTCCTTCTAATGCTGCAACCGACGAGCTATTAACACGTGTTCTTGACCGAGGGTTCATCGATGGTGAGATGAAGGTTTACCGACCTGATGTGGCCCGCGTGGGGGTCGATACTCAAACACGCGCGGCTCAGGCAGTGTCTGTTGAACGTAGAACTGAACAACTTTTAGTTAAAAGTCGAGAAGAAGTTTATGGGTGGATGCATCAGTTACGAGCCCGTGAAGCTCAGTTATCTCAAGAAATTGCATCCCTTCAAAGACAACTTAATGTTGCAGCTTACGCGGGCCGGGCCCAAGGGTCAGTCGGTGTGGATCCGGACGTTCTCATGGCCCGTGACCAGAACCGTGACTCGTTATTACAAAACCTTGCAGCCGTGGTTGAGAATCGAGACAAAGTCTTAGTCGAAATGTCACGGCTTTGCATATTGGAAGGTCGGTTCAACGGTGGGAATTTCAATTTGGAGGAAGCACGGGCTAGTCTAGAGGCGAGTTTTGCAAATGAAGCCGAGATCGTGTTCACTACCGTATCGAGTAGCGGTCGAAAGCTTTTTTCACGCTTAACCCATGGGTTTGATATGGTAGTTATTGATGAAGCGGCCCAAGCTAGTGAAGTAGGAGTGTTACCGCCACTTGCTCTCGGTGCAGCCCGATGTGTTCTTGTTGGGGACCCACAACAACTTCCCGCAACTGTCATTAGTAAAGCAGCCGGGACTTTATTATACAGTCGGAGTCTTTTCGAAAGATTTCAACAAGCGGGCTGCCCCACAATTTTGTTATCGGTTCAGTATCGTATGCATCCACAAATTCGGGATTTCCCTTCTCGACATTTCTACCAAGGACGCCTTGAGGATAGTGATAGTGTTCTCAAATTAGACCCTGAGATTTACTACAAAGACCCGTTACTAAGACCTTATATTTTTTATGATGTTACACATGGGCGCGAATCACATTGGGGAGGGTCGGTTTCTCTACAGAATACACATGAAGCTCAGTTTTGTCTTCGGTTATATGAACATCTTCAGAAAACTGTTAAGAGTTTGGGTTTAAGAAAAGTTACTGTGGGCATAATTACACCGTATAAACTACAATTGAAATGCATTCAACGGGAGTTTGAGGAAGTATTGAAATCTGAGGAAGGGAAAGATGTTTATATAAATACAGTTGATGCATTCCAAGGGCAAGAACGTGATGTTATCATTATGTCATGTGTGCGTGCTTCGAGCCATGGAGTGGGATTTGTTGCGGATATTCGCCGGATGAATGTTGCTCTAACTCGTGCGAGAAGGGCACTTTGGGTAAGATCTTTTTTTTCATCTTCTGTAATCTATTACATTTTTTCCCCCAAGTTTATTACTAGAGTTGGAAAATTGGATGGGTTGGGTAACGGGTCAGAGTGGGCCTTTGCATAAATGGGTACTTATACGGGTCTGGTTTGAGTAGCATCAAAAGTATTGAACTAACTACAATGGTGCTGTGATAAGTCAAATGTATTATGGAGTAAATAAATGCTTACAAACCCCTTCTAAATCGTCTTGTTCCAGTAAAATAAAATAACATCTTTATACTATTTTTTTTTTCATTGGACAAATTTTTTATCATACAAGGAGTCTTAATACAATAATAAATTCTAGTATAACAATATGTGGTGAATAAATACTTTAATTTTTTTTAAGCTAAAAGAAAAATGATACTAAGGTGTTAGCAGGTCAACACAACTCGATCTAACCTGTGCTGACCCATTAATACATGATCTTTTGTTTAATTTTTCTCATTTGGACCCGTTCGGATACGTTGTTTCACCAAAGATACACAAAAGATTAACAAATTTACCCAAATTTGCCGCTTCTAATATCATAATTAGTTTTTATTTGGTGCTGAATTGTCGATGCTTTTTTTTGTAGGTGATGGGGAACGCAAGTGCTCTGGTTCAATCAGAAGATTGGGCTGCTCTAATTGCTGATGCGAAGGCTAGAAAATGTTACATGGACATGGACTCAATTCCTAAAGATTTCATGGCTGCACCAAAAGTGGAACCCTCAACATCCTACGGTCCACTCCAAGCTAAGTATTCTAATTCTAGGGAGCTTTCGAGGCCTGAATTCAGACACAGGACATACGATAACATGGAACCTAGGATAGGAACAGGAACACCGTCAGGTGAGGAAAATAAAATGATGAGGCACAGGACATATGATAACTTGGAACCTAGGAGGGGAACAGGAACATCGTCAGGTGAGGAAAATAAAATGATCAGACACAGGCCATACGATAACATGGAACCTAGGAGGGGAACAGGAACGTCGTCAGGTGAGGAAAATAAAATGGTCAGACACAGGCCATATGAGAATACGGAACCTAGGAATGGAACACGAACATCATCAGTTGAGGATAATAAAGTAAACTCATCATATGCATCAAGAAATGGGAATAGTTATAATCCTTTTAACACACCATTAGAGAACTCTATTGAAAATGTTGATCGGTCTAAAGAGTTGTGGCAGTATAACCCTCAGAATAGATGAGATTGGGGTTATAGGAAAGGAGACTCGTGCTTGTCGGTTCATGAGGTTGTCCAATATTCTTATGGGGCCTGAACCCTGGACCCAAACGAGTAACAAAAACCAAGATCCGGAGGTATTTATTATGCGTGGGCACAAAAGCCACCCTAAAATAAATGAACTTAAAGCTTCATCCACTAAAAATGGGTTATAAATACCAAATTTTGTTGTCCCATACAGTCGAGTCACAGGTATATCTGCTTTGGGTAACACCAAACAAACCCTTATGTCAAAGGGTTTAAAGTTTATTTGCACTGCATTGGTGGACTGTGGGCGCAGGAAAATGTCAAATTTTTTTAATATTTGACATAGGACCTGCGGTTATAGTTTTTTTGCATATCATACAAAATGTTGAATAGAAAAGATGTAGGGTGGTTATATGGTGGCAAGATTTTGTATAGAAAGGGCGATGTTGATCTAGTGATAAACTTCACAAACATTTTTTAAGCTGTGTACATATATTTATATATGAGTGCCCTTTTCTAGAAATTTTGTATCTGTCTTTATTCTAACTCCGGTTTAAAGGTTCTGGAAATTGGAGATCTAAGGTTTTAGTTTATTTTTGTTATGTGTGTATGGTTTGTTACTTGCCTGCATGATAGTTGGAGTCAACGATACTTTATCATATGAAAGTTTCTGGTCCATGCCTAGAAAAAGACCATTTAAGCCGCAGTTTTGACAACTGGACTGAAATTGCAATACATAGAAATGCCAATTTTGACGATTGGACTCAAACTGCAACACGTAGGAAATGCATATAGTGGCAAGTGTACACGTAGGAAATGCTTATAGCAGCAAGTGTACCAAGAGCGGTTAGGAACCAGACTTCCTTGTGTGTAATCTCTTTAAGTTGTGTCCATCATCAACCTTGAACGAAACGTGTCCAACATAACTAAGTATTGCAGTATTTCATATAAATAACAAAAACCAGACGATATGATCAAATTGAGTCGTGTTCTACACACCTTTTGTCTATTTTTTTTAACCACAGATGATTGAAGCATTCTATCTGAAATAAGAGGCGATTTCGACGTGTTTAGCCCATTTGGTCAACTCTTTTCAGCTAAAGAAATGACCCATTCATTTGTTGAAAACACAATATAACGTGAGTCAACTTGCTCGCAAATGAATTAAAATCGCTAACGAAGTTGTTCATGTGTTCCGATCAAGCGAGCTGGGTGTGCAACCAACCCGGAAATTGTTTAACGTAACTCAACAGATAACGTGGCTTCAACTCCTCAAGTCAACACCTGACTATTTAATTTAAGTTATTAGGAAACTTTCAAGTTGACATGCAACCAACTCATAATTATTTAACATACCTCGATTTGATTCATAACTAACAAACATTGGATTTAGGGGTGTTCATGGGTCGGGTAATAACCGAATAAACCGAAAACCAAACCCGAACCGAACCGAAAAAAACCGAACCGAACTTATAACCGAACCGAATTTGTCAAAACTGAACCGAACCGAACTAAAAATTCGGTTTTCGGTTTGGATATGGTTTTGGCTACCTGAACCGAAAACTGAACCGAAAACCGAATTTATATAAATATATATATATTTCATATATATTTATATATAAAAACACTTTATATACTTATATACACAAAAAGACCATTAAAATTTTATCTTAATATAAAAAAACACTTTTTATACTTGAAATAAATTTTTTCTTTGCCAAAATCTATTTAATTAAATTAAAAAAATATATAAGTTCGGTTTTCAGTTTTGACCCATAACCGAACCGAACTTCGGTTCGGTTCTCGGTTCGGTTCGGTTCGGTTTTCGGTTATGACCAAAAAAAAAAATTAACCGAACAAACTGAACCGAATAAACCGATTAACCCGAGAACCGAACCGATGAACACCCTTAATTGGATTTAGTAATTATCGAATCCGAAAAATGTATAAATTAATAGATGATTGGTAAAAGACATGTTATGTTTTATTTTATTTTATTTTTTAAATCCTGATTCTTGTTTATTATCTTTGCCACATTAGTCAAAGTTGGCTTCTCAGTCTCACCTACCCTGACCCGTTATTGTAGGTATGTAATTAACAGGCTAAACAGTAATGGATATATGTGCATAAAATAAAATGTCTATACATTGATTATTATCGGGTTGGGTTAACTTGTAAACTAAGAGAGTTTCGGGTTCAAACCTCATCAGGTACATAGTGGTCAGGAAAAGGTCGAAAACAGTTAAAGGTTACACCTGTCAAATTACGTACATCTGAGTAAAAAACCAGCTTTCTTTAGATAAGCTAAAGAGGAAAACTCACGTCCGTTCACACACGTTTAAGCTAACTTGTATTTTATCTTCTTATTTTGATTTCAACTAATAAATTTTATTTATGACCACAACAACTATATAAACGCAATAGTCAATTTATTTAGTGGCGTAACTTAAGATGTTATAACTACCTGAGTATGCTATCTACGACTTTTGTATCATTTGGTCTATCTTGGTTGGTTTTAAAAAAAAAAAAAAAAACTTTAGTTATAAATATTGATCTATTATTCGAATATTTGTACTCGATACATGCTTTATTCGAATGTTTGTACATGCAAATTACAAAGTATTAGCAAAAAATCGATAGCTTTTAAGTTTTAATGAGTGATACACCAATACTAACACTTTTAAAAGCTCAATTTTATTTAGTCGAGTCGTTAAAGTTCATAACATTTATTTTAATGTTTGCGACAAGTTGGCATCACTCATTATCTGAAAAGGGGTGTTTTTGTACCAAAATCGAGTCCCCGTAGTAGCTGAGAATAGACATCGACCCCCGCCCCTCTTTTGTAACGACCCCCTTCTACTAAGATGGTGTTGTCACAAGTCGCCTTCTTATTTATGGACTATGTCCTTTTAATTTGAACCAAACATATATAATTGAGTAATTTGTACGTCATTTGCTACACGTAAATAGTTTTCATGCCCTTTAAATATGAGATATGCTAGAACCACATAGTTTTAAACGGTATGACAAATGTTATGTATGCTATGAAAAATGTAAATAAAAACATATAAAAGCAACAAAGAGTTTGTTAATACATTGGCAACATATTTTTAAAAATAAATAAATAACTAAAAATAATAGATAACTTTTTTCAAGTGTTGCAATATTTAATTAATAAATTTTGGTCCCAACTGATACAAACTAGTATTAAAAGTTTAAACGAAGATCTTGATCCATAATCATCGGTTATAAGTATCCTTTCTAATAGTATGTTTTCTTTTTCTTCTTTTTAACTTATCCTAACAAATGTTTTTGCATTATTAAACTACCCCCATACATACCACATGGCTTGTTTTAAAAAGTAGAGTGTCAATTATTCATACACAACAACTCTACTATTTGAGTTTTATACAAGTGACAATTGCAAGGATGCTCGATGTCAATGAGATTTTTTTTTTTTTTTTTTTTCCTCCTCCTCTAAAATATGCTTAAACAACACTGTATAATACGCATTTAAATTTTGCATTATGCGAAAATATGCAAATACTCGAGTTTCATTGAATATATATGCAATTTCTTATTTGCACAAAGAGGGTGTTTTGGATTGTGTTTATTATCATGGTGAAATTGGTTTTGAGAAAGTGATTATGATTCAAAGTTTTATAATTGCTATAAAAAGAATTTGATATTCACATGTGAAGAAATAAAGTTATATTATTAAAAGATAAATTTCGAACTACCCATAACTAATTAGCGGGGTTGTGAATCTTACTCAGATACTGCTCGACCAAAAGCCAGTTGGCCAACAAAACTAGATTAAGATGAATAAATGGATACGTTTGGATATTTTTATTCTGTAAAATTTTATAATAAAACTGTAAACACAACTTGAATCTCAATTCAAGTTACTTTTATTATCAACCAAACCAACTATAAGATCAGAAAGATACTGATCTTAATCAGTATACAAACAACAATCAAGAACACTCACAAATCTGCCACTGCTACTCAGGTGCAGATCTATTGACTATCTTGCCAATAGTATCAATACAAACACTCAACTCACAATGAAATATAACAAGAATGATCAGAACACAATGATCAGAAAACAATCTAACTTGGTTGATAATCGGATACTTTTATCTGTATGTGAATAATGTGTGGAAGATAACGAAACCCTAATCTGAATATGAGCTTATATAGCCTCCAAATATAACTTCCAGCTTGAGCCAACTTCAGTCCTCAAAGTTCCAACAACCTGCCAACTTTAGCTGAAAACTTATTCTTAAGCTATAACTGCAAAATTAGAAAAAGGCAACATTAGTCCCTATACTTTATTATTCCAGGTTGAGTTAATAACTTCAACATCCCCCCTTAACTCCAACCTGGAATAAATCAATCATGCTCAGTTTACCAACAAGCTTTTCATGTTGAAGCTTGCTTAACCCCTTAGTTAAAATATCAGCAGTTTGATCTGCTGTATTAATCTTTTCAGTCTTAATAACCCCTGCCAAAATTTTTTCCCTCACAAAATGTAAATCAATTTCTAAATGTTTAGTTCTCTCATGAAAGACAGGATTAGCTGCTATCTTGATAGCAGCTTGACTATCACAAAAGAGCTTAACAGGCAAAAAATGTTTCCAGTTCAAGTCATTTAAAATTTTGAGAACCCAAACAACTTCAGAAGTAGCAGAGGCCATAGCTCTATACTCAGCCTCTGCTGATGACTTAGAAATGGTATTTTGTTTTTTGCTTTTCCATGATACTAGTGAACCATTTAAAAATAAGCAATAACCAGTAACAGATTTTCTAGTTGTAAGACATTTAGCCCAATCTGCATCAACAAATGCTTCAAGAGAAACATCTGGGCATTTGGTAATATGAATACCTTTCCCAGGAGAACCTTTTAAATACCTCAAGACCTTAAGTGCAATTTTCAAATGAGACCTAAGAGGCTTATGCATAAACTGACTCAAACAGTGAACTGAATAAGCAATATCAGGTCTAGTATGAGTAAGGTAAATCAATTTTCCAATCAACTTTTGATATTCAGTTAAGTTATCTATTACTGGATCACTAACAGTAGGTTCACTAGTTAAAAACAAGTTTTGTTCAAGAGGAAAGGCAGAAGGCTTACAAGTCAATAACCCAAATTCAGTTAACAAATTCAAACAGTATTTTCTTTGAGATAAACAAACACCTTTTTCAGTATCAACAACTTCAATGCCAAGAAAGCATTTAAGTTTTCCCAAATCCTTAATTTGAAACTTAGATTTCAAAAAAACTTTAAAACTTTCAATTTCCTTCAAATTGTTCCCAGTAATTATTATATCATCCACATAAACCAGTAAAGCAACAAAGTTACCTGAGTCACTTTTGGTGAACAAAGAATAATCACTTTTACTCTGTTTAAAACCATTCTCAAGCAAAGCACTAGTCAGCTTAGCATTCCATTGCCTGGGTGCTTGTTTCAACCCATACAATGATTTTTTAAGTCTACATACTCTTTTATCATTATCATCAAAATATCCCTCAGGTAATGTCATATACACAGTTTCATTAAGATCACCATAAAGAAAGACATTATTAACATCAAGCTGAAAAATAGGCCAACACATCTGAACAACAAGATTAACAACACATCTAATAGTAACAATTTTGACCAGAGGAGAAAAGGTTTCATCAAAATCAACACCTTCCTTCTGACTATAACCTTTGACAACTAATCTACCCTTATACCTCTCAATCTCTCCTGCGGATTTATACTTAATCTTATACACCCATCTATTTCCTATGGCTTTTCTACCAACAGTCAACTCACATATTTCAAAAGTATCATTACTATAAAGAGCATGCATTTCTTTATCCATTGCATCTCTCCAATTCTGATGTTTAGAAGCTTCTTTAAAATATTTTGGTTCAACAGCTTTATTTAGTTCAACAACAAAACAAAAGTTTTCAGAACTTAGTTTTGAGTAATTAACAAAATTTTCAAGTCCATACTTAACCTTAGACTCAACCACAAAATCATTATATCTATTTGGAAAAACAGAAGTTCTATCAGACCTTCTTAAAGAAGGTTGACTATTACTTTCCAAAACCACCTCTTCTGCTTGATCAGTTAAGGGGCTATTTACACCCTCAGAACTGCTCACACCAAGAGGAGTTGCAACCAACTCACTTGTACTGGTAACCTCATTGGAACCATCAGAGTGCCCCAAATCACTCTGTTCATGGTCAATAGTTGGGCTGCCAAGATGCAAGGAGGGGCTGCCCTCACTCTCATGATGATCACTATGAGTACTATCATCATTGGGTGTGTCAGAGTTTTCACAAGCTACTTCATCAAAGAAGTTAACATGATTCAAACTCTGACTGAGAGGGTCAGGAGCAGCAGAAGAGGTTTTAATCTTGAAAGGAAAAACATTTTCAAAAAATCTTACATCTCTAGAGAATATAAACTGTTTCCTTTCAAGACTATAAAGTTTATAACCTTTTTGAAAATTGGAATACCCAACTAAAACACATTTTTCAGCTCTACTACTAAACTTATCATTATTAGTAAGAATAGTAGCAAAGCAAAGACAACCAAAAGTTCTTAAATGATTCAGTTCAGGTTTTTTTTATTAAAAACAAGATTAAAAGGAGATAATCCATTCAGCACTGAAGAAGGCAATCTGTTAATCAAGTAAGTGACTATTACTTTCCAAAACCACCTCTCCTGCTTGATCAGTTAAGGGGCTATTTACACCCTCAGAACTGCTCACACCAAGAGGAGTTGCAGCCAACTCACTTGTACTGGTAACCTCATTGGAACCATCAGAGTGCCCCAAATCACTCTGTTCATGGTCAATAGTTGGGCTGCCAAGATGCAAGGAGGGGCTGCCCTCACTCTCATGATGATCACTATGAGTACTATCATCATTAGGTGTGTCAGAGTTTTCACAAGCTACTTCATCAAAGAAGTTAACATGATTCAAACTCTGACTGAGAGGGTCAGGAGCAGCAGAAGAGGTTTTAATCTTGAAAGGAAAAACATTTTCAAAAAATCTTACATCTCTAGAGAATATAAACTGTTTCCTTTCAAGACTATAAAGTTTATAACCTTTTTGAAAATTGGAATACCCAACTAAAACACATTTTTCAGCTCTACTACTAAACTTATCATTATTAGTAAGAATAGTAGCAAAGCAAAGACAACCAAAAGTTCTTAAATGATTCAGTTCAGGTTTTTTTTATTAAAAACAAGATTAAAAGGAGATAATCCATTCAGCACTGAAGAAGGCAATCTGTTAATCAAGTAAGTGGCAGTTAGAATGCATTCAGACCACAAATATAAAGGCAATCCCCCCTGAAACATAAGGGATCTGGCAACATTTAAGAGATGCCTATGTTTCCTCTCAACAACCCCATTCTGTTGAGGTGTGTAAGTACAAGATGTTTGATGAATAATACCATTTTTTTCACAAAATCCATTAAAATGTGTATTAACAAATTCAGTACCATTATCACTTCTAAAAATTTTAACACATTTTTCAAACTGTGTTTTAACAAGATTATAAAAGATTTGAATATAATCAAACACCTCTTGCTTACTCTTAAGTAAGTAAACCCAAACTGCCCTGGTGAAATCATCAACAATAGTTAAAAAGAATCTGTGACTTTCTTTACTTTTTATTTTATAAGGACCCCAAAGGTCTAGATGAACTAAGTCACCTAAAGCCAAACTTTTATGGTCACTTAGAGGAAAAGGCTCTCTGGTTTGTTTAGCCTGTTGAAAAATGTCACAAGGCTCAATGTCATCTTTATTTTGAAAATTGATTTCACCCTTTAACACTGTTAAGACTTGGTCAGAGGGATGACCAAGCCTGCAATGCCAAGTTTTCTTAGTCAAATCACAGGCAGACTTAAAATTTTGAACTCCTAGGTCAATACCTTGATCTCCATCAAAGTAATATAAAACATCCATCTGTCTACCAATCCCCAGAACATTCATTCCCCTCAAATCCTGAGGTAAAACATAACATTTGTTCTCATCAAAGGCAACAACAAATTTACTATCTCTAGCTACCTTATGAACAGACATTAAACTGACACAATATTCAGGAACAACCAACACATCATATAATGTTAAATTTTTAGTGAGAACCATATTTCCAACCTTAGTAATTAAGGCTTCAGTCCCATTGGGATGGGACACCTTAACACCAAGCTTAGAAATATCAATGACATTCACTAAATATTTATCAGTATATGTAAGATGTTGATTTGCACCAGAATCAACAATAATACCTGCTGCAACCAATGCAGCCCTCATTTTACTATTATGACAAAAAAACCTTTTAAAATTTTGGTTAAAAAATTTACTTTTATTGAAGACAATACCTGCCATATTGGCATGCACAGTCTTTCCATTTTCATTAGTATTAACAGAGTTCTCCTTAATAAAAGAAATGAGTTTAGATATCTGTTCATCAGAAAAGGCAGAGATAGAACTAGAACCAACAGAATTATTATTGTTCACAAATCTCTTATTAAAATTCTGAGCACCCTGATTATTATTATTCTTTCTATTTTTCCCAAAATCAGCAGGATACCCAATGATCTTAAAGCACCTATCCACAGTGTGACCATTGAATCCACAATGTTCACAAACTAAGACAGGACCACCAGCAGTCCTTCTAGTATCATTATTTCTAGGGCCATTGTTAGGTCTGAAAGAACTGCCAGAGGTAGAAGACCTCTGTGTATTCCCTCTATTTGGAACACTGGAGTTGAACACAGATGAATGAGACTTTTGAGAAGTCCCACCATCTGAACCAGTGACCACAGACCTGTGAGATTCCTCACTAGAAATAACAACAAAAGCCCCTTTAACATCAGGGAGAGGGTCTCTAGACAAAATATTACTTCTTATTTGCATATAAGACTCATCTAATCCCATTAAGAACTGTATTAATTTCATCAATTGATTATGTTTTTTAAAATCATCAGCAGCATGACAAGTACATCTATGCAACTGAACTAAGGCATCAAACTGTTTCCACAGAGTAGACAACTTATTAAAATATTCAGCAATAGTACTACCATTTTGAGACAAAGAGTTGATCTTATGATGTAAGTTAAAAGTAACAGAACCATCAACTCTATCAAACATTTCTTTTAATTCATTCCACACATCAGAAGCTCTTCTAGAAAAAATTTGTCCCAAAAACAACTCTTCTGAAATAGAATTTAAAATCCATCCCAAAACAACAGCATTCACCCTATCCCATTGTCTACCTAGAACCTCATCAACATTAGATCTTCTACAAGACCCATCAACAAAACCAATTTTATTTTTGCCTTCTAATGCTAACAACATAGCACAAGACCACACATTATAATTTTCAGTCCCTTTTAATTTGATAGAAACAACAGTAAGAGTGGCAGAGTCATTAGGATGCAAATGCAATGGATTACTAAGATCCAATCTGCTAATCAAAGTAACAGGTTCATCAGCCTCATATTCATCATCAGTATAACCATGAACAGACATACTGAAAAATAAGCAAGAACAAAAAAAAAAAAAAAAAAAAAACAATAAAGTAGTTCCCAGGCTTCCTTGCCACTCAAGGTGGTAGGTCAAGGGCAGATCACACTAAACAAGAACTACAACTAAAACAGATAAACCACACCCCAACAACAATCACAAACCTCCAACAATACTCAACTCCTACTCCCCGTCAATCTAAACAGGAAATAAAAAAGAGAAATATAAAGGGTGCGAGAGGTGTTACAGTGCACGCAAATCCAGAAAGCAGCGGAACAAGAACCCTGATTATAATTCTTGAGACAAGAATCACAACCCACACGATCTCAATCAACCCAGAACCATCAAGAATCACCAGAAAGGATCAAGAACACCAAGAACCAACCACCAATCGAAGCTGGAGATCAAACCCCCAAAAAATACCCAAACCCTAATTTTCTCAAAAATTAGGTGTTTTGTAAAATCTTTTAGAATCGATCAATTAGAGCCAAAAAACACTAATTAATCACAATTAATTAGGTTTAATCAAAACTTATTTGAAAAACCCCCAAATTTTGAAACCCTAATTTTCCCGAAATCAATTTAATCAGAGCAAGGCGAAGAACCTGGCTCTGATGCCATGTAAAAGTTTATAATAAAACTGTAAACACAACTTGAATCTCAATTCAAGTTACTTTTATTATCAACCAAACCAACTATAAGATCAGAAAGATACTGATCTTAATCAGTATACAAACAACAATCAAGAACACTCACAAATCTGCCACTGCTACTCAGGTGCAGATCTATTGACTATCTTGCCAATAGTATCAATACAAACACTCAACTCACAATGAAATATAACAAGAATGATCAGAACACAATGATCAGAAAACAATCTAACTTGGTTGATAATCGGATACTTTTATCTGTATGTGAATAATGTGTGGAAGATAACGAAACCCTAATCTGAATATGAGCTTATATAGCCTCCAAATATAACTTCCAGCTTGAGCCAACTTCAGTCCTCAAAGTTCCAACAACCTGCCAACTTTAGCTGAAAACTTATTCTTAAGCTATAACTGCAAAATTAGAAAAAGGCAACATTAGTCCCTATACTTTATTATTCCAGGTTGAGTTAATAACTTCAACAATCTACAAACTGACGAGTTACTTGTGCTAGCTTATTTAACAGAGCTTGTGTTTTTTAGTCTATCACCTAACAACTTAATCCAGATAAAATCTTGTGTTTTTTAGTCTATCACCTAACAACTTAATCCAGATAAAACTACCTTCTTTTTACTAGTTTTAATTACATAATCATCAGAGTATCTCAAATATGACTGTGATTTAAACGTTTTAGCTGAGTTCACGGTCTTGTTTAAGACCAGACTTATCCTAAACCGACACCAGGCCATACTATCAAATCCAAATGAGAAATTATTTTGATGCCAAAAAACATGACTAATTTTGTGCATAAATTTATATGATAACAGTTTATTGGTTTGTAAAGAAATGAGTCTGCTGTTGCAACCAATGTTTTAAAACCCGAGTTGACCTGACCAGTTCAATTGATTGAACCGGGAACTGGACTCGTGGCCGGGCCGAAAGTGACTGGTTTTTTACTTGTTTGTGTATATATTTATCCTTTTTTTTTTTTTTTTTTTTTGAAATTAACAAAAAGAACGTTTTCTCAATGCAAAAGCTACAGATAGAACATTATTACATTAGAAATGTTTCACACCATAAAATTAACTATTCCTAAAAAAACACATAAATAAAAGTTTATAATTCGTTTCTGTTATAAATAATAAAAGACACTAAATTTTTGTAACACAAAGGTGATTCTGTAATCAAGTGAGTAAGTATTATTTGATTTATAGTTACAAACTTTATAAAAATATAGTTTAGTCTATTTGTTGACTTACTAAATAGTGTAGAATGAGATTTTACTTGTTAAAATTCTAAAAAATAGTTTATATATATATTTATGAAGGATATACGATAATGATAAAAAAAAGTTAACACACAATATAAATATACATAAACCAATAATATTCTAAGTAACCAAGTCCCATCTCTAACTTTGAAAAAGTAAAATCGGCACTTGATATTGGGCACTGCTTTCGGGAAGAAAATCGGGTTGACCTGGTGGTTCAACCGGTCGAACCGGTGAACCAGTCACTCGACCGGGTCAATCAAAAGCCCGAGTTTTAAAACATTGGTTGCCACACATGTTGAACAAAATGCTACCACTTAAGCTTATACATAAAGTTTAAGATCCTAATTTGATTCCGATTCGATTCCGTTTGCACACACCCTTAAAAAAAATTGAGTGAGCCACAGAAAAAACAAAGAGGTCCCAAAAGATATGTGACAAATGACAATAGACAAAAAGACTTCTTTGTCGGATACATACACCATTTTTTATTTCTTTTAAACACATTAACTTGTTCTCACATGTCTTAAAAATAAAAGTCATCCAATTAAAGTCTTTCTACTTTTAGATTATCATCTTCACCCAATCCCCATGTAAACACATCATTTTCTGTGAGACCCTTTATCAGTTTCTTGATCTTTTAACTAATCACTCTTTAATCATAACTTTTTTTTATGTCTTTCTATTTTTAGAAATCATCAAAGCTCTTGCTCAAATAGTCTTCACAACCCAAGAAGCAAAAGGTAAATTTTCAGAATTTTGTTGTGTTCTTGAGTTAGTTATATGCTTGATTGCTTACAGTTAAAAAGATGTTGAGTTGCTTCATACATGTTTGAAATTTGATTAGCAATTTAGCACCAATGCGAGCTTTGACTTTTTGATAGAGTTTTAATGAAGTTTTAGTTAGTATCTAATCTTTGGATAATTTGGAACAACATTACAGGCTCACAGTCATCAAACTATCGATTTGGTTTCGTTCATATTAGTTCCGGGAAAAAATGACCAGAATGCCCTCAGATTAGTAAAAAGATACAAATACCTTTGATAAGGTCTTTGATATGTTATAGTGCAGAAGAGTTGTTTCTGAAGTAAAAAGTTTGGCTTTTTATAGTTAGGGGTATTTTTGTCATTTTGCAATTTACCGGCAAGTTTTTTTGCCCGTCTTAACAAAATATGAATTTTTCGCCAAATTTGCTACTAGGGTAACCTTTTGCAGTCCACACATGCTAAAGTAGTTATATATTCTTTATCTGCTCTATGGTATTTTAAGTTGTTCTCGGTTCAATTATGCATATGTTATCTTCTACTGATATGTGGTTCTTTCAATTTGATTAAAAAAAGGCGTTAAATTTAAATTTTTCTGTCAACTTATGATGAAATTAATGATTTTTTCTAAAGAGATTAGTAATCATTATGTTTTTTGTTCTTTAAGTTGTGTTTATAATTGTGCTAATAATGCAGGGACTATTAACAAGCTATGAATCCGCAACTAAAGAAATCAAACTCAAATGGCCCATTAGCACCAGAAGATCAACAAAAAAGGGTTCGTATCAACTTATACAAATGTAAAATATTCAGGTTTAACAAAAATAAGCTCTATTTCAGATCGTTGAGGTGCGTGAGGCGATTAAGAAGCTCAAATCACTTGAAAAGGTCATAGAGCATCGTCCGGATGATTTTGCTAGTTTTTGTTCTGATGCATCAATATTAAGATATCTAAGAGCAAGAAATTGGAATGTTAAGAAAGCCGTTAAGATGCTTGAAGGATCCTTGATATGGCGAATGAGCTATAAACCAGAAGAGATCATTTGGGTATGTTTAGGATGTTTTTGTAAAAGGATTTTTTATTCTTTTTGCATCAATTCAATATCATCTTTGAAAGTCGGCATTCAAGGACTTTTTGCTTACAAAATGATACAAATGGGATACAAAACCATCATTTTAGTATCTCGGATGTATGGAGAAAAGTACTATAACTGAAACGGGACAAAAGATATTAACTATGATGTCGTGTTAATCATTGTTGTTTATGTTCGGTTGATTTAGGAACATGTTGCTGCCGAAGCAGAAACTGGCAAAATCTATAGGTCGAATTATAAGGATAAGAACGGGAGGGTGGTTCTCGTTTTAAGGCCTGCATTTCAGGTTTCGTCTCACTTCGCTGAATGTGATTATGATATTTATCTTTTTCTTTGCATCCATGATTTATCAGTTATACTGTTAGAGTCCACTAGAAAGATACACGTATTAACTTTAAAAGGTCAAACCCATACGGGTTTTGCTACATTCAGTATAATTTATATAAATTTTTTCCTTTTTACTAGAATGGATGTAGAAACGAAAAAGTTGAAGTCTATAAATTTTTTTGATAAGTGTTTAAGATGAACTTCTGTTGTTTACTGCTGATCTACAGAACTCAAAGTCAGTAAAAGCGCAGATAAAGTATTTGGTGTATTGTATGGAAAATGCGATATTCAATCTGCCTTTGGATCAAGAGCAAATGATTTGGTTGATTGATTTTAATGGCTTCAATTTGTCCAACATATCGATCAAGTCAACAAAGGAAACTGCTTTTATCTTACAAGATCAATATCCTGAGAGACTTGGCTTAGCAATTCTATATAATCCACCGAAATTCTTTGAACCGTTTTATAAGGTACGTGTGCTTAATCATATGCTACAAAACAATGTCCAAACCTCTGAAAAATAAGAAAAGAGGTCAACTTTGACTTTTGAAGTCAAAATTAGCACTTTTAAAGTTCCAAATGATACGGATTTCTTGTATAATTAAGAAGAACCTTGCACGATTTGGACGATTTACCACATCTAATGTATTCTGTCATTACTTTCTTTAGAAAGGTGCAAGAACCGATACAATACGTATGTCTGTAAACTAGGACATTTGACTACAGAAGTTAAACGTTTCCAATTGAAATAAAAGCTGACCTCATCTAAAACTGACCTTTTTGCAGATCGTTAAGCCTTTCCTAGAGCCCAAGACTGCAAACAAAGTGAAGTTTGTATACGCTGACGATCCAAACACAAAAAGTATCATGGAAAACTTATTTTGCATGGATGAACTCGAGTCTGCATTTGGTGGAAAAGTTGAAGAAAGTTTTGACATCAAGAAGTACGCTGAGATAATGAAAGAAGATGATGCAAAAAGGATTATACTTAATAAAGGAGATACTTGCTCGGAGACAAACACTACCCTTAAATCTAATTCTGACACTGAGGAAAAAACAGCCGATACAAACTGTGGAACGGAAGTTGACGAGGAAAAGAAGTTGCCCGAGGATCAAAAGATCATTGCTAGTTGATAATTTGGAGTTTTTTGCATTTATTTCGTGTTTGCATCTTTATGTATCAATATTCAGCTTGACGACATAAATGGCGTTTGGCCTAATGGTATGAGTGGATCTTTATGCTCACAATATAGACAAAAAAGCAAGACTGAACTACATGTATAGGCAATTTGGCACCCAAAACATTATTTTTCTAAGTTTTCTGCCATAGTATACATATTATGATTACTGACACAAAAATTCATACAAAACACTCCAATTCAGGTCTTTTTGAAAATATAGCATTTTGAGATATTTTCGTCTAGTAAATACTAATCATACTCGATTTGGATATATCTGAACATATTCACCCGCACACATACACTTACCGGATGTCTTTCAAAAAGCAGTCTCTCTAAACTCTCGGGTTAGGGTTATTGTTGCGTTTTACTATTCATAACAATTATATAAAACACATAAACATCATCAAATCATGCAGTAGAAGTAATAGAATAATACTTGTAAATTAATTAACCGAATTAAAAGTATATGCGTACCTTTTGCGAATTAAGCAACACAACAACAAAGAACCTAAAAGTTAGGGTTTGTAATTTTCGCCTAAACCCTAGTCGAATACCCAGTAATTCCCAAGCAAAAGTGTGTTTGTTCTTCGTTCTTGTACACACGTATTAATAGCGAGTTAATGTGAAAGAGAGGAAAATGAGAAGAGAAATTAGGTTTGCAAGTCACCAAGATTAACTAGAATGAAGATGAACCGATCGGCCAAGGCACAAAAGAGAGGAAAAGGAGAAGAGAAATCAGGTTTACAAGTCATCATGATTAATTAGAATGAATACAAGTGGTTTGTATTTATAGTTAAACAATCTTGGAGTCCAAGTTAGGGTAGGGATATCCTATCCATATGGTTCGACCGATTTTAGGATCCCAAAAGGGTTCTAGATCCTTCTCGATCACTAATTTCATATTTGGTCCTTTAACTTATCATTTAACGACCATTAACCAAACATCGTTAAATAATAAGTCTTATTAAGTGTTTTATTTTTGTGATTAAATAATTAATCATAACATTTTATATATTAATTATTCTAACATTAATTCTCATACGTAATGTGTGCAATTCCAAAGTCTCGTGTTCGAATCTGGTCATACGTATATTAAAAGTATCCATAAACATTTCAGCTCTCACTTGGATATTTCTTAATATAGTAATGACATTGGTTTAGTTTAGCTTAACACGCCAATGCCCGGAGATCGAACCGAGTATGGTCTTCTGGAAAAACAATTTAATGATTCATCATTTTTACTTATCATTTTGCTACTAATACTACATTAACTATGGATATGGATCAAGTCATTCCATAAATTAATATACTGTTTCTCGTTATATCTGATTGAACAAGAATACCAAATCATCTAAACGTATTTCAGATAGATCTTAGGTATGGCATACAAACATCTTGTCAACCCTACGGGGGGCCCAAAATAGTATTATACTTTGAAACAAATTCAAAGGAACAAATTCTCTAGACTACAAGCAAAACTCATGAACTTTGCAACACTTCTGAAAACAACCCTTATTGCTACCAGTTACGGATAGTGTTAGACTAGTTTACACAAGTGTGCTAGATTCATAACAATTATCTGGTATCTCAAGTCTGAGAATAAACATTCATGACTTACTTAATGACAAATATCCATAAAGTACAATCATGTTAAGTTGGTATCTGTCCTATATTCAATTCACTGAATATCATGTGAATCTGGCATGTCCCACGCATCAATATACTTAAGTATATTCTACCAAAACTCAGATTTGTCTTAGTTCAATGACATCCCACATCATTGATCGACAATAGACTATTTAGAAAACAAAAGTCATTCACGGATTAAACATGCAAATATATGATATAATATTAAGAAAATGAAAAAAACAAACATAACCAATATTTTATTTCATTAAAGTAATATTCGTTCATAACACCCTTATCCAAATACTAATCACAGATTTGTATGGAACTACTAGCTAAACGAAGTCCTACCCCATCATCATGGTGAGTAAGCTTTTCCTTTATTAAAGGCTTCGTGAAGGGATCAACTAAATTATCATATGTGTGAACTTTGAGTAGTTTGATCTCTCCTATGTTGACTTGTTCTTGAACATAGTGATATCGTTGAGGAAAATGTCTGGTGCCCTTCATGACTCCGGGCTCATTGGCAAATGTTATTGCAGCAGAGTTTTCACAATACACATTTATAGGTAATTCTATTGAGGGCATAACTCCAAGTCCCGAAATAAAATTCCTAATCCAAACAGCTTCCATCGTAGCTTCTGAAGTAGCTGTGTACTCAACTTCTGTAATAGACATTGCAGTCGTACTTTGCTTCTTGCTCTTCTAGTCTACTGCTCCTCCATTAATGACACATACATATCTCGTCTGAGACTTCTTATCATCTTTATCATTTTGGAAAGACGCATCGCAAAACCCTGTAACATCAAGTTCTGCATCTGGATTCCCACCATACACTAGAAACATTTCTTTAGTAGCCCTTAGATACTTAAGGAATGTTCTTAACATCATTCTAGTGCTTCTCACCTAGATTCTGTTGATATCGACTGGTGATATTTTGTGCAAACACTACATCAGGCCTTGTACATCTTACCGCATACGTGATAGATCCTACAGCCGAAGCATAAGGAACTTTCTTCATGTATGTCACCTCAGTAGGTGTTGACGCACATAGTTTACTACTTAAGCCATGTTCAGCTTGCATCGGAAATATCCCTTCTTGGAATTTTGCATATTGAATCTCTTCAATATTTTATCGATGTAAGTGCTTTGACTTAATCCAATCAACCATTTTGATTTATCTCTGTAGATCTTGATTCCTAGAATATATGCTGCTTCCCCTAAATACTTCATAGAAAAGCACTTTCCAAGACATGACTTTACATCTTGTAAACTTGGAATGTCTTTTCCTATGATCAATATGTCATCGACATATAAGATAAGGAAAGTAACATTACTCCCACTAGATCTGTGATATACACATGGCTCATCAATATTTTGAGTGAAACCAAATTTTTTGATCTCCTAATCAAATCTCTTATTCCATTACCTTGATGCTTGCTTCAATCAATAAATGGATCTTTGAAGTTTGCACACACGGTTTGGAAACTTTGGATTCACAAACCCCTCAGGCTGCACCATAAAGATGTCCTCATCTAAGAGACCATTTAAGAAGGCAGTTTTGACATTCATGTGCCATATCTCATAGTCATAGTACGCCGCTCTGGCTATAAGAATCCTAATAGCTTTAATGTCTGATACAGGAGATAAAGTCTCCTCCTAGTCCAACCCAAAGGTTTGAGTAAACCCTTGAGCTGCCAGACGAGCTTTATAGGTATGCTAGTTTTCTTCTTGAAGAGCCACTTAGTTCCAACGAATTTAGCATTGGGAGGAAGGTGTACTTCAATCTAGACTTCGTTATCTTCATGGATTGCATTTCCCCATTCATTGCGACTTGACATTTTTCCTTTTCAGGATCAGCCATGGCAGCCTTATAGTTAGCAAGTTCACCAAGATCCCCTAACATATTTTCCTCAACTTCTGCGTTAAGACATAGACGTTCAGGTGCACATGTAGTCCTTACAGATCTACCAATGGGAACCACTTCAACTTCAGGTGGAACACTTAGACTTTCATGTTCTACTTGAGGTTAACTAGTGTTTTCAGAAGGCGATGTATCTTCATGATCATCTTCCAGATCGTAAACTCTCCCACTGAATTCATGAGATATGAGATCCCTTTTAAGGAAGTCTCCATACTTAGCAACAATTACTTTGTTTTCAGGTGGAAAGTAAAAGTAGTAACCCATAGTTTCTTTGGGTATCCCACGAAGATACATTTAACAGATCTTTATTGGAGCTTGTCAGCTAAGTCACGTTTAACAAACGCCTCACAACCCCAGACCTTTAAGTAAGACAAGTTGGGAGCTTTTCCATATCATAGTTCATATGGAGTCTTATCAACCTTCTTAGTTGGAACCATATTTAAAATACGAACAACAGTTTCTAAAGCATAATCCCAAAAGGATAAGGGAAGAATTGTAAGATTAAACATTGATCGCACCATGTCTAACAGTGCACGATTTCTACTCTCAGATACACCATTTTGTTGTGGAGTATATGGAGAAGTGAGCTTCTGGACAGTCCCACACTCATCAAGATAATCTTTAAACTCTTGGCTTAGGTATTCACCACCTTTATCGGATCGAAGAGCTTTAATCTTCTTTCCTTGTTGCAATTCTACTTTATTTTTTAAAACCTTAAATGTTTCAAAGACTTCATGTTTATGTTTAAGCAAATAAACATAACCATAACGACTGAAATCATCCGTAAAGGTTAAGAAGTAGCTAGCACCCTACTTTGACACATGTCTTAGTGGTCCACATACGTCAGTATGTATTGCACCAAGTAGATCAGAAGCCTTTTCTAAATGATTTGCAAAAGGTTTCTTGGTCATCTTCCCATATATGCAAGACTCGCATTTATCAAATGATTCATCATTGATATTTTTCAAAAGCCCATCATGTTGCAGCTTTTTCATGTGTTTCTTGCCTATGTGAGCAAGTCTACAGTGCCAAAGATATGAAGAATTCAAGTCACTTTTGATTCTTCTATTATTGATGCTAAAACCAAAATTATTTTTATCAATCACATTATCATGCAAATCAATCTCAAACACACCATATACTGGAATAACATTAAAGTAAAAAACACCATTTAAAGAAACCGAAATTCTATAATCAGTAAATGTATGAATAAAACCAATATCTTTCAACAAGGAAATAGAAACAACACCCCTAATAACAGAAGGTGCTTAATGACAATCGTTCAAAGACAGTACTAAGCACGAAGGCAAAACTAAATCAAACGTGCCTATAGCTTCAACGGCTGCATGTGCTCCATTGCCCACGTGCATGTATTGCTGTCCATAGGCGAGTTTCCTTGCACCTCTAAGTCACTGCAGTGTATTGCAAATGTGAATACCACATAAAATATCATATAACCAGGAATTTATTTTATGAGGAAATGCAAATAGTTCTATCATAAAAATAGTCCCTCTTCCAATGTCCTACCTCCTTGCAGTGATGACAAGCCTGATCCTTCTTAGGATTCTCTTTATTTTTAGGAGGGTATTTCTTGGGTTCTGGTTGATAAGCCATAACTTGCTTTCCCTTATCAGCCTTACCCTTCCATTTACCCTTCTTGTTAGCTTGCGGTTTTGGCTTAGTGATCCTACCCTTTTAAATAGCAAGTACCTGAGGTGTAGGAGCCTTTTTCGGAAAACCCTTTTTATAGTCAATGAGCATTGCATGCAACTCACTAACTGTCTTTCCCGTGCAATGCATATTGAAATTGTGCACAAAACCATCAAATTCCTTATTAAGAGATCTGTTGATTAGGCAAATTTGGATATCTTGCGGGTAGTGATAGTTGAGCCTCCCAAGTTGGTCCATGTAACTCATCATTTCCAAACAATGGGCACTCACAGGTTTACCATCCCCCTGTTTGTAGCTGTCTAGAGCATCAACCAGATCATACAATTCAACAATCGCAGGATTTTCAAACAACCAAATAAGTTAGGTGAGCATGTCCTGTTAATACAAATAAACCGTGAAAACGTTTATTAATATTTTGCGATCTCTTTGTGTTTTGTTAATAACAAATATAATGTTATCTTAAGTATAATTATAAGGATACATGTTATTTTTGTAAAGCATTTACATATAGCCATTTAAATACAAAAATGTAGTAATTAAGCATTTGCTGTAATAGTTTATTAGGATGGGTAAAAACCACAACCCATGGACCATAATCCATGGATCATAACCCATAGCCAATTTGGCTAGATACAATGTATAATTAGATACATTGAATCTAAAGAAAACCCATTGACCAACCCATAACCCATGACCCATACCAAAAAACCCATGGGCAAAGAGGAGCGTCCCACGGATCCCTAGGATTACACTAGACAGATCCCAAGTGGGAGGGATCCGTGGGATCCGGGGAACAGTGGAAGATTTTGCCTATAAATAGAGAGCCATTTCTTCATTCTAACTCACCCCTCTTCTTACTAAATCTCTCAAACACTCTCATTGTCTTCTAACATATAGATCACTTGATCTAGAGAGTTGTTCTTCTTTCTTTCTATTGTGATCCTCATATATGTCCTTCTCTAAGGCGAGATCACGAGCATTCTACAAGTCATCCAAGCAAGGGGCCCTTGATTGATTTGTCACTCCGCAAGATTTCTGTATCGAAGATCTTGTATTTGATATTTCACATGTTTGTTGTGTAATAGTCGTTTTGGTTTGGTCCCCGTGTTATGGACTCGGTATCTAGCTTTGTACCATAAAAAGGTGTAAGCAACGTTGTGAAGGCTTCTCCGCCAAGTGAAGGAGTTTCTTGACATAGTGCTTGAACTCTCGAGTAGGTGACTCGGGGAGTGGAGTAGGGCAAGGAAGGTGTCCTTGTAGCCGAACCACTATACATCGGTTGTGTCATTTATATCCCTTTGCTTTACTTTATTTACTTGCTTTATCATTAGATCTATACTTTCTCTACATCCATAAGATCTCACATATTAACGAAGCTAAAGTTTTTGAAACTAACTTAAAATCGGCAAAACTATTCAACCTCCCCTTCTAGTTTTCCACATGTCCTTTGGGAAGTAATTTTCAAACTATTTTTGCAAGTTTAGAGTCATACTTCCAATCATAAGGCATGCAACCTCATTATGCTTGTCATACTCAGTTTGCCATGCTGCCCTTATTTCAGGAGTAACATTAGCTTCCGGTTTAGGAGGACAAGGCATATTCAAATAATATGAATCTTTTGGCAACACGCAAGACTAATATGAGTTTCCTATACCAGTAATTGAAATTAGCACTGCCACTCAATTTTCCTCGATCAAACATGTTGAACGACGAACTTAGTGCATCAGTTTCAGGTTGAGCCATTTCAACAGAAAATAAAAGTTCAAAAGTTAGTACTTTCGATAATTCAAATTTTCAAGAAAATAAAATACCCTTGATAAATATTCATATTAACCACAAAATTTTCCTTGAAACTAGGACCCAAATTGTCATAGTTCCACCACATCAGTTGATCTGCTAGTGATGAAAGTATTCAACAAGTAATTGTCGAAGAACAATAATTGACAAACAAATTTTCAATTCCTAGAAAATATGGGATTTACAATTTTGCCAAACCTTTATACAAATGTAAGCATGTTTTTCCCCATCTTATGCCTTAAGTCATAGATCTCACTAACTAACTTAATTAAGTTGTCTAATTTAGAAACTGCAAATTTATTCCAGCTTAGGTCTCACACAACATGAAGATTTACCTTGTTATTGCATTCTAGCTAAATTCTCACATAACATAAATTGCAACTTCAAGTGTTTCTTATCATTAGATGGCATAAACTTAAATTCAAAGGGTATAATTTTTTTGATGTGTAGTCAAAACTTATGTATGAAGAAGCATGCATACATCTTCATAACATAAAATATTTACAAAACTTTACTCATTAGTTTTTAAATTTCTAAGATTAAATTCTACAAAGTTTTAACCAATGCGTTGAGAAACTTACAACTTTGCATTAAGATGCTTCGTACATATAATAATTATACTAGGTAGCTCCAAGTATGACGCACAAAGTGGCGGAGAAGCTGGTCAGCGCGAAGCATATTAAAAACCCTTCTTGTTTCGAGTCGCAATTTAATTCGGACCCTCCTTAAACCCCTCACACAGTTTGACATAATGGGTGAGCCTTTCGAACTATTTGGTACAGTTGCATCAATCGACTAAAAGTTCAAGATTTAATACTTAGAAAACAAATTCAATTTCACCATTATTTAGTCTAGTTAATTTTTTATTATCAAAATAACCCTTTTTGCTTACAAACATGTCATAACAATATAAACAAAAATAATTAATAAAAATAACCAACTCAAATAATATACATACAACTTAACAATTAACATATGTAAAACAAATAGCCACATGCATAATTTGTTTGATAAAACCCTAATAATCAATTCTAGGTTTATTAACCATGCATATATTAACTAGGGCTTTCACCTACAAAGGTAAGTGAGCCACATACATCGACAAGTCGATTGCGTAAGCCTTAGTTAATCATATACCACATTGCACATAATTGATTTATTAGATATATTGATGTCTTCCCCAATTTAGTATATGACTAATAACCTTTTAAAGCACTATACTTGTCAAGAATGACAGTTCTGCGTAGCAAACTAAAAAAATAACTCTTTTAGACATTAATGTTGACATTTTTGTCTTTAAGTATTATGACCATTTAATGACCATTTTACCGTTTCTAAATTTTTTTCGAAATACTTTTTTTTTCGAATTTTTTTTCCCAAAATATTTTTTTTGATTTTTTTTCGAAGTACTTTTTTTTGAAATTTTTGTTCCAATTTTTTTTTTTCGAAATACTTTTTTTTCAATTTTTTTTCCGAAATGTGTTTTTTTAGAATTTTTTCTTTGTGACACGCAAAAAAAATTGAATTTATTTTTTGTAATATTTTGTAATAAAAAAAATTTCGATAAAAAATTCACTTGTGACAAAAAAAATAATCAAAAGTGAATAAAAAAAAGGTGAAAACGTATAAAAATGGACTAAAACGTAAAAAAAAATTTAATTTATTTTTTATTTTTTATTTTTTTTCTGAAATAATTTTTTTTCGAATTTTATTTTTGTGACATGAGATTTTTTTTCTTATTTTTTTAGATTAAAAAAAATTTCTGAATTTTTTTTGAAATTCTTTTTTTTTGATTTTTTTTTGAAATAATTTTTTTTAGAATTTTTTTTAATGACATGCGAGTTTTTATTTTTATTTTTTAGATTAAAAAAATTTTATGGATTTTTTTTTTTGAAATTCTTTTTATTTAAAAATATTTTTCGAAAGGTAAAATGGTCATAATACTTAAAGAAAGACAAAAATGTCAACATTAATGTTTAAAAGAGTTATTTTTTTTGTTCGTTACGCAGAACTGCCATTCTTGACAACTATAGTGCTTTAATAGGTTATTAGTCATTTAGTATATATCAAACGAATTACATGTGCATCTACTTAACAATTAATCAAATCAAAAAGGTGAAGATAAACTGTGATGCAGCGTTCATGGACTCCAAGGCCGCTTTAGCTGTTGTAGTTCGTGATTCCACAGGTTCTCTCCTTTATGTCGATGGTATGCCTTGTTCGTCTATGTCTCCACTTCAAGCAGAAGTTTTAGCCGTGCACTATGCGTGTCATTTGGCTTTTCGTCGTGGTTGGTCTCATGCTATTGTGGAATCCGATTGTCAGACGGCTGTTACTCTCTCATCTACGGAAACGACACCACCATGGAACCTTGCTGCTCTTGTAACTGATATTCGCTCGTGGTCGTCGAATTTGAAGCTATCTTTTTCATGGACTAAGCGAGAAAACAACAAAGTTGCACATTGGGCTGCTCGGTTTGCATTTTCTTCTTCTTTATCTTTTAGTTGGGATGTTTCGTTTCCTTGTGAACTTTCCTCTCTTGCGAGGAGTGATATGTATGAATCTTAGTTTGTTTCTTTTAATAAAATTTAAAGTTCAAAAAAAAAAAAAAAAAAAAAAATAAAAAAAAAAAATAAAATCAAATCAAATCAAATCAAAACAATAATTCATGGCAAAACATGCATGTTCCACCATGGATTCCTCATAACCATTATAATCCCAAGATACCCATATAATCATGGCACATAACAATTATTCATAATAACCACATGAAATATACATGCAATCATAGTGTTTCTACAAGTTTTACAAAAAAAATAATAGGGTTTCATTTTTAAAACCATATGGAACATGTAATAATCATCAAAATTTAATATTTATGTGTTTCGGTAATTAATTACAACATATTAATGGCTCGTGATGCCACTGTTGGGTTTTACTATTCATAATTAAAAAAAATAGTGTAATCAACCCTAATAAAAAAAATAGGGTTTCATTTTTAAAACCATATGGAACATGTAATAATCATCAAAATTTAATATTTATGTGTTTCGGTAATTAATTACAACATATTAATGGCTCGTGATGCCACTGTTGGGTTTTACTATTCATAACAATTATATAAAACACATAAACATCATCAAAGCATGCAGGTAATAGAATAATACTTGTAAATTAATTAACCGAATTAAAAGTATATACGTACCTTTTGCGAATCAAGCAACACAACAACAAAGAACCACGGAAACCCTAAACCCTAAAAATTAGGGTTTGTAATTTTCGACTAAACTCTAGTCGAATACCCAGTAATTCCCAAACACAAGTGTGTTTGTTCTTCGTTCTTGTACACATGTATTAGTAGCGAGTTAATGTGAAAAGCTAGGTTCTTGATCACAAACAAACCAGACACTAGTATTTTGAGCTTGGAAAAATCGATCCCTTGGTGTTAGGGATGAACCGATCCGCCAAGGCACAAAAGAGAGGAAAAGGTGAAGAGAAACTAGGTTTGTAAGTCACCAAGATTAACTAGAATGAATACAAGGGGTTTGTATTTATAGTAAAACAATCTTGGAGTCCAAGTTAGGGTAGGAATACCCTAGCCTTATGGTTCGACCGGTTTTAGGATCCCAAAGGGGTTCTAGATCCTTCTCGATCACTAATTTCATATTTGGTCATTTAACTTATCATTTAACGACCGTTAACCAAACCTCGTTAAATAATAACTCTCATTTAGTGTTTTATTTTTGTGATTAAATAATTAATAATAACATTTTATATATTGATTTTTCTAACATTAATTCTTGTGCAATCACGAAGTCTCGTGTTCGAATCCGGTCATACGTATATTAAAAGTATCCATAAACATTTCAGTTATGATCTGTTTACATTCCACCTCTCCATACCCCACTCCAACGAGATTGAGTATGTTGTTGTTGTAGACTCGATAAGATATCATCAATCTATTAGTTAATTGCACAATTTCCTATTTATCCTTCCAAACGTCTTGTTTACACGGTTATTTTTAACAACACATCTACATCATTTTGATATATAATAAAATCAAAGCACAAGTACAATAGTAATATAATAATAGGGCAAATGACAGAAAAATGCATTGAACTTGACACTTTTTATAATTGTGTGTAGCCAATTATTATTTTTTTATTGTGTGTACTGAACTTTCAAAATTCGATTATTGTGTGTAGTTTGTGACCATTTTACCCTTAATTTTTTCAAAATTTGAAGGGTAAAATGGTCATTTTACATGGTAGAATAGTCACAAAATACACATAATGATCGAAATTTGAAAGTTCAGTACATACAATAAGCAAAAAAATAGTTGGCTACACACAATCACATAAAGTGTCAAGTTCGATGCATTTTTTGTCATTTGCCCATAATAATATTATAAGAGCAAGAAATTGGAATGTTAAGAAAGCCGTTAAAACGCTAGAAGGATCCTTGATATGGAGAATGAGCTATAAACCAGAAGAGATCATTTGGGTAAGTTTAGGGTGTTTTTGTAAAAGGATTTTTTATTTTTTTGCATTGATTCAGTATCATCTTTGAAAATCGGCATTCAAGGTTTTTTGGCTTTCAATATAATGCAAATGGGATACAAAACCATCTTTTTAGGCTGGTACCAACGCAGGGAGTGAGGAAATGGCATTTGGCCATTCACTCGGCAAATGGCGATGGGGTCATGGTGGGAAGGAAAAAAACTTAACCATAGGTGAAACTTTCACCA
Source organism: Chrysanthemum seticuspe (assembly GCA_019973895.1). NCBI lineage: Eukaryota > Viridiplantae > Streptophyta > Magnoliopsida > Asterales > Asteraceae > Chrysanthemum > Chrysanthemum seticuspe. The sequence continues at coordinate 354,889,361 of BPTQ01000008.1, read as the reverse complement.
TTCGGTCCCGTGCGATTGTGGGCCCCTCTAGTATTTTTATTATTATTATTTTTTTTAATGTTTTCAATTCCGGGTTGAGCCGGCCTATTCAATCGGTTGAACTAGGAACCGGATCGGTGACCGGGCCGAAAGTAACCGGGTTTTTGAACCGGATTGATCATCGGTTTTTACACGACCCGGGTCGAACAGGTGACCTGGGAACCGACCGGGTTTATATATTTTCCTTTTTCAGTCCTATAAAAACCCATTTTCTTTCATATCTTACTGTATGAAATCTATAATTAGGACGTTACTAAAGTTTTATTATTAAGTATAATGAAAACAAACGAGTCTTTGTAAGAACATGAATAAAATAATATGCTTTACTTGTGTACTAATAAATGATAACAATAACTAGATTTTTATAACATAAAAGTAGTAGTGTATTGCTATGATCAAGTGACCAAGTATTATTTGTTGTATACTTATAAACTTCATAGCAAGTTATTTGTTATCTTGCAGTGAACTACATTACTTATTTCATCGTTTTTTCGACTTCACTAATACAATTGATAATGCACATCTCAACAGGTAGTAAGCTATATATCAAAAAAGAGAATCACTATAACATCATACTATATAAATATAAATGATTTTATAAAACGCTAAAATTGGCAAAATAGAATTATGTATATAACATAGGCCATGGACTAAAACTGGTTGTTGGTATTCGGCAGAAAACCGGGTCAATCCAGCAGTTTAACCGGTCGAACCGGTGACCCATTGAACCGGTCATGTGACCGGGTCAATTATAAAATCGGGTTTTAAAACATTGATTTTTTTAGTTTATGAGTGTGTTTGTAGTATTTAGTGGAGTATTTTAATAAATAAAAAAGTGTGTTGAAAGGTGAAGTGGTGTGAGATGGGTGAGAGTGAAAAGTGAGAGAGTGGGAAAGGAAAGAGAAAGCTGATGTGGCGTTGATGTGAAAGGTGAAGTAGTGTGAGGGTTGGACCAACCTTTATCACGGATGTATGGAGAAAAGTACAATAACTAAAACTGGACAAAAGATATTAACTATGATGTCGTGTTAATCATTATTGTTTATGTTTGGTCGATTTTAGTAACATGTCGCTACCGAAGCAGAAACTGGCAAAATTTATAGGTCGAATTAAAAGGATAAGAACGGGAGGGTGGTTCTCGTTTTAAGGCTTGCATTTCAGGTTTTGTCTCACCTCGCTGAATGTGAATATGTTATTTTCTTTTCTTTGCGTCCATGAGTTATCAGCTATCCTCTTAGAGTCCACTAGAAAGATACGCGTATTAACTTTAAGAGGTCAAACACATACATGTTTCGCTAAAATGATTTCCTTTGTACTAGAATGTATGTTGTAAAGAAAGACAATTAAATCTAGAAAAACAAGTTTTATTACTCAAGAAACCAACCAAGACAATCAACTGATCTCAATCAGCTTAACCACCAATACACAACAACCTAATCTCAATCAGAGAGTAAACAACAAACAACAATAACCTGAACTGTTCAAGGTATCAGATTCAATAACTATCAAACTAGGGTTTATAATTGTGTGACAGTTTTGAGAGCAGAGAGAGAAAAATTGGGAGATTAATATGAGAAGCTCTTTGTCTTTTTTCTTTATAAACTAGCACACCGACTATCTTTTAATTTTGACAACTTTAGCCCTCAATCTTCTAACCTTTTGCTAATTGCTATCCAAACCATCAACACAGCAAACCTGAAAATATAAAAGTGACAAAATGAGTCCCTGTATTAGTTCCAGGTTAAAATTATTATTCCAACATATCGATCAAGTCTGCAAAGGAATTAAACTGCTTGATCTTACAAGATCAATATCCTGAGAGGCTTGGCTTAGCAATTCTATATAATCCACCAAAATTCTTTGATCCATTTTATAAGGTATGCGTGCTTAATTATATGCTACAAAGCAATGCCCAAAGCTCTGAAAAGTAAGAACAAAGAGGTAAAATTGACTTTTGGAGTCAAAATCAGCACTTTTAAAGTTCGAAAATGATACGAATTTCTCATATAACCAACAAGAACCTTGATTATTTGGATTATTTACCACATCTAATCTATTCTATCATAAATTTCCTTGGAAAGGTACAAGAACCGATACGTAAGTCTGTAAACTAGCACATTTGACTACAAAAGTCAAACATTTCCTATTGAAATAAAAGTTGACCTCATCTAAAACTGGCATTTTTGCAGATCGTAGAGCCTTTCCTAGAGTCTATGACCGCAAACAAAGTGAAATTTGTATACGCTAACAATCCAAACACAAAAAGTATCATGGAAAAATTATTTTGCTTGGATGAACTCGAGTCTGCATTTGGTGGAAAAGTTGAAGAAAGTTTTGACGTCAAGAAGTACGCTGACAAAATGAAGGATGATGATGCAAGATGGATTATACTTAATAAAGGAGATACTTGCTCGGAGCCAAACACTACCCTTAAATCTATTTTTGACACCGAGGAAAAAGCGGTCGATACAAGCTGTGTAACGGAAGTTGATGAGGAAAAGAAGTTGGCCGGGATCAAAAGATTATTGCTAGTCGATAAATTCGTGTTATTTGCATATATTTCGTGTTTTAAAATGAAGGGTTATTATACAAAAAAGTCACTAAAGTTTGCGGGAAATTTGTCTTAAGTCACTAAAGTTTAAAAGTTGTCATTGAGGTTACTAAACGTTGAAAAGCAAGCACGTTTATAATTTCAGCGATTTTTATGTTTATTTTTTTTATACTTTAAGTAACGAAAATGTCACGTCCTTACAAGTTCAGTAACCTAGATGACAACTTTCATAAGTTCAGTAACGTGGTTGACAACTTTAATAAGTTGAGTAACCTGGATGACAACTTTTAAACTTTAGTGACTTAGGACAAATTTCACGCAAACTTTACTGACTTTTTTGTATAATAACCCTTAGTTGGCGCCTAGGAACTAGTGTGGCACAACCGCACCAACTGCTGCGATGATGTTAATCTATTGTATCCCTTGTTTATTTATAACAAAAAAATAAACAAACTTCATTGTCATTGTTTTTGTATTTATCAGCATCTGGTTCATGAATATGTTTATACTTTAATTGGCTTCATAATTATCCGTTTTGATTTCAGGCTGCATGCGATTTGCAGATCAGAAGCCTCTTGGACGTAACTTCTGAAACGGTTGCTGACATGATCAATGGGAAGACTGCTGAAGAGATTCACAAGATGTTCAACTTGAAAGAAGATTTCACTTTTAAAGAGATGGAGGAGGTGCTTGAATTTTATATATTTTGTTATAGGGGAATCATGTAAGGCCTCAAGCGTTTATGTCCCAGTATCTTCCATCAGCTACAAGACTTAATGTCATGTTTTTTTGTCTTTCTATCTTTCTGGTGTTCAGGTTATGTTTGTTTGCCTATAAAATGGCTAGTTTCCTTTTACAATTTACTGAAAAAACTGAATCTATGAAACCTGTACATATATGAAAGGATCATTCGTCGAATTGTAGGTCCTATTTTGATGGGACCCATTACATGAACACGAGAAACCAAGGATTGTGAAATATACAAAAAGAGATAGTTTAATTTCTAGAAAGACGAGTATTGATCATGCCTCAAACTAGCTGATGTATTAGTGAACCATCTCATCTAACTTTTGTCTTTATTGAGCTAAATTCTGCAATAACAAGCAAAACCCATGTAAGATTAGGTTAACCCGTCAACTTCTTTTTGTCAAATACAGTTACTTAGAGCTAATTGTTAGAATTATAAAATCTAAAAAGGAGTAAACTTTAGGCATCTTTAAACCTGTTCGGAATGTTATGTATACCCTTTCTGTCTTTTACTTATTAACTTTTTTTAACCCCTTTGGACTCGTTATCTATAAATTCGAACCCAAGTAAATCTGTATTCACATAGATAAGTTGGAGCTTTTCCCTCTAAAACTAATAACTGTTTCACCTTGGTATAAGCATAAACGCTCGCCTTAGATGGTGCTGCTGGACTTCGTCTTCTGATATACTTTTCATCTTTGACAATATAAATTCCTGTCAATAATTCAAAGCTTATAACCTGAAACAATATGAAACAGTATAAAGCATAAGTATTCCTGTCATATCCCCGCCCACACCTTTAACATGAAAAGACGCAAATACCCTTGTCTTCTTCCTAAACCATTTGATGCTTATTTCTCCTTCAAAAATGGATCAGGCCAAATGGCAGCTTATTCACATCAGCTTCTTGATACAAAAATGGATGAAGCCAAACAGTTTTTTCAGCTTTTAGTAATTCTTGATACATTATCTGATACCCTTGACCCAAAACTGCTCCAACATTCTTGATACAAAAATGGATCAAGCCACCAAAGCTGCCAATATGAGATAATGTATCAACCATATACTGCTTTATTTAACTTAACATAAGCAGAATATTTGAATAAATTATGCAATTCCAGAAACCCCCTTAATAGACTCGTTTAACTGCTATTGGATCTGATATGTCTCTCGGAGAACGTAAATGGATTTGTAAGCATGGACAGGTTGATTTGTGTGGCGTTGCTTTAGCATTAGTCGATATAGGTTTATTTTGTAGCACATACATCAATCAATACTACTTTAATGTTTATGATGAAATTGGTAAAAAAATGGACGGTTGATACAATAAAGGGGTCAAAACTATAAGGTTTAGTATTAGTCGATATAAGTTTATTTTGTAGCACATACATCAATTAAACATAGACGGTTGATGCAACGGAGATACGGATGCTTTAATTCTGTTTTTATATTTTAAGGAAGAAGATGAACCGTTGAAATGACTAAATTACCCTCAACAAATATGTGTAATGACAATATTAGCAGTAGATGAAGCATAATGAGTTATGATGGAAAGTACATTAAGGATTTATAGCTTTTATCCTAAATAAAAACCAAGTGGAAAAAACTTAATAAACGCATTGCGAGAATCTTGTAAGACCAATCACTCGCCTCTTGAGAAATTAGTTTGTCAAGATACATTATAATGGATCTCAAGGAATTCCCGTGTGGTGTGATCATTATATTCTTTCCCGATTGTAGTTGAGGTTCAACCTGCACGATTTAAGTTTAATTATCAGATTATTACAACTTTAAACAACAAAATTTCATTCAAACACTACCTCCTAAATCCCGTTCTATAAAACTGATTATCAAATTAAAGGTGTACTTACATGTTTTTTGAAGTATGCAACGGCTCTGTCAGCACACATCTCCAAACTATCACCATTTGGTGGAGGGATATCAAAACTACGACGCCATTCATGAACTTGTTCTTTCCCATATTTATCAGAAGTTTCTTGCTTATTTAAACCCTGCAATTCCCCATACCTGAACACCAATTAAGAATAAGAAAATAGACTTTAAACACCAAAAACGGAATTTAAGGTACAACACTTACATTCCTTCTTTAGTTGACAAGCTGTAACTACTGGTATACATTGCTTTTCAGTGTCTTGGCTAAAAAACTTGACTCCATGATTAAGCTTGTTCCCTTTCATTATGCAATACAATAGGGGCCTACAAACAGGTTAAAACATAAAAACGGGAAAAATGAAGAAAAAAAAAAGAAAAAAGAAAAAAGACTAATTAGATAAAATACTAAAACAGGAAAAATGTAATGAGATGTGTGCATTTTACGGCGATGTTGAGTCATGGCAAGCATAGCCATCATTTGTGCACGAATAAGCTTATTCTTTTGCCGGCTTTAACTACTTCTTCCACTCCTTTTTTTGCCGGCTTCAACTGCTTCATACTGATCTAATAATGAGTTCCAAGAATCAAAAAGCCAAATGCCCCATTAACTAAAGGAGATACCCTACTTGTTTTCTTAGGGAGTCCACTTTGGTGTTTAATGGAGTCGACACTTGGTCCAAAACTGTAGTTGTAGTCTGAAAAGAAGATGCTTGAATAACCAATGCACCCCTCTTTCTACACTGATCATTTCGCGACACTCCAAGATCAATCTTGAAACCTTTTGAGGTCAACCACAGAGAACTATTTCCGACTTGATGAAGAGCAGACTTGTTGATGTACCCGTGAAACTTGATAGTACCAATACATCTATCAAATGTTGTTGCAGCCATTCTGAGAATTAAATAAACTGAGTATAAACTCTCTTTTTGTCAAGTTAAAATCTTCACTAAAAATGAGATAATATGATGATTGGCTAAAATATGCAATATATAACATCTTATTTGCAAGTACTAGTTATAATACCCGTGCACGCACGGTGTTTTGACAAAAAAAAGTTATTTTGTATTAATACTGAATATTTTGTGTTTAAAGGTAATTACATATAATTATATACTTATGCATGAGTTTTCCATTATATATTAATATCCATTAGAATTTGTTAAAATAAAATTTTGTAAAAATTTCTCTTAAATAATTCAAGATTTAACTATATTTAGCAGACATATATGTTGATGTTGCTATTTAAATTTCACTATTGATATTATGTTGTACACAAGATGCGAGTTTAGTAACACATAATTAGCGTCGATGAAGTTAAAATATATTCCTTAAAGTTTTAAAAAAATGTTTTTTCTACATATCCTTATATAAATAAATAAGAATTACATGATTCGTTGTTATAAGTACAATCACGTATATTTTTATTTTCATATTACAGTAACCCGTACTTACAATTTGATAATTATATTTTCGTTTTTAAAAATTTAGCCGTATTTAATATTCAAATTCGTGTCCACATAATCATACTTTTAAAATAAAATAAATGAGTCCTTACTGAACTTATATAGTAAAATAAATATTTTGATATTTATAATCCTATGCATATTTATATGTTGTAATTTTAAAACAACATATATATTGTATTTTTAATATATAAAGTATAGGGGGTATAAAGTATAAAGGTGAATTTGTTTAATCTCTAAAGTTATTATAAAACATGAAAACTTATAATATTACACTTAACCTTATATAATTTTTAAAAATTCAACCACTAAAGTTTTATTAATTACCTCATATTTTTTAAGTTTTTGTTTTTACAAATATTGTTATAAGTATAATCGCGTATATTTATTTTTATATTAAAGTAACCCGCGCTTACAATTTGATAATTATATTCTCGTTTTCAGTAATTTAGCCGTATTTAAAATGTAAACTCGTGTCCACATAAGTTAAACTTTTAAAAATGAAATAAGTGGGTCCTTATTGAACGTAAAAAGTAACAAAATTGATACATATAATTTTATGCAAATTTATATGTTGTTATTTTAAAACAACATATACATTGTATTTTTTAAAATATAAAGTATAAAGGATATAAAGTATAAGGGGATATTTGTTTATAATCCAAAGTTATTAAAAAACATCGGGGCTTATAATATCACACTTAACTCTATATCATTTTTAAAAATTCAACCACTAAAGTTTTATTAATTACCTCATGTTTTTTTTAAGTTTTTGTTTTCACAAATTTGACACCTATATTTTTATGTGTTTTTTCTATCAACCAAAATTTTTCACTAAATTTATTAAAGTTTGACCAAAATCAATTTAGTTTTGACTTTTATTAACTAATCACATCACACGATTTTGCTTACGTGGCGAAATCGAGCTCTCCTATTGGCCCAATTGTTTTTTCAATAAGAATGAATTCTCTCCGATGACCAGACACGACCAAGTTGCCACAGTCGATGACCAAGTTAAAAAAAATGATTGAAAGGAAAGTGTGTGTCCGATTTTCGTTTTTGGGTTGCCTCGACCGATCCTCGACCTACACCCCACATTGGTCATTTCAAAGTTATTTTGTCGAGAAAGCTGATGTGGCCTGGGTCACAACTGTGTCCAGCTTTAAAGGTTGACCAAAATCAATTTAATTTTGACTTTTATTAACCAATCACATCTCACGATTTTGCTTACGTGTGTGCCCCAATAGGCTCACGTATTTCTAACCGTATAACATGCGTATCCGACTCACATATTCGAACATTCCTACCATAAAATTCCCTATATAGGCACTAAAACACATCTTTGGTACATTAAAATATATTCATGTATTATCTAAATCAACAACTCAACTTAATTATACATTCATACCTTGAGCAGGCGTAGAAAATCCTTCCACGACAAACATGTGTTGATACTTAATCCTCTTCTAAAAAACGTACACAAAAAAATTGCATTACACTTTAGTATGTTCGATAAGATCATAAAACTGCAAAAACCACTAACATGTTGCATTATAGTGAGGATAACAACAAAGTTAGTCATAACATCAAATAAGAAAACTTCAGATTAGAACAAAAAGGGTGTTTGGTATGCTTATTAAATGTGCTTATTGGCTTATTCAATTACCATAACACAATAAGTTTATGATAAAGCTATAAGCTTTTTTGAGAAGCTTAGTAAAAAAAACCCCAAACTCACAACTAATTCTATCATAGCTTAGTGTGTTTATAGTAAAAACACAAATATTAAGCGTAGAACTTTTCAATAAAACATTAAAAAAAAAAAAAAAAAAAAAAAATTACTAAAAGTTGGTGTGTATAACAAAAAAAGTTAAACCATAAAAAAAGTTACTAAAAACTATCAGCTAGATAAGGCATAAGCCAACGTTCTGTTGAAGTCTCTTTCGGATTCTATTCAGAAGCAAAAAGAGGTTAACACATAAATCATAAGTATAGAAGAATGGTTGTATCTCACATCCGTGATTACCAACTCAATAACATTATCGCAGTATAGTAACATAATAACTTGATTAAAAACTATATATTCCTGCTTAATAATTCTCATGTACATACTTTTATTTCTTTACAACAGCCAACTATTACTTTTTTTTTTTTTTTTTTTTTTTTTTTTTTTTTTTTTTTTTTTATGAAACATCACGTCAATGAATAAAGTTAAGTTATCACCTACGTTTTTTTTTTTTTTTTTTTTTTTTTAGGAGGTAATTGTTATGAGATAAGGATTGTGATGCGTGCATTTTTTTTTTTATAATTTAAGGAAAACACATTTTAAATTAACCAATGACTATCTAACCCATTTTTTTTTTTTTTTTTTTTTTTTTTTTTTAATAATTAGCTTTGTAAAACGTTTTTAACTGACAGACATGTTGAGGTTGAGGTTGATGTTGTTGTTTAACTTTAACTATTGATATCATGTTGTACAAAATGTGCGAGTTTAGTAGCACATAATGAGCGTTGATGAAGTTAAAATATGTTCCGTAAAGTTTTTAAAATGTTTTTATGGATATCCATATATAAATTTTAAATAATAATTCACGAGTCGTTGTTATAAGTAGAATGCGTATATTTGTTTTCATAACACAGTAACTCGTGCTTACCATTTGATATTTATATTTCCGTTACTAATGTTATAAAGTATAGGGGGTATAAAGTATAAGGGGTTATTTGTTTTTTTTTTTTTTTCTAAAGTTATTAAAAAACATGGAAATTTGTAATTTTACACTTAGCTCTATATAATTTATTTAAAATTCAACCATTAAAGTTTTATTAATTACTCCATTTTTTTTTAAGTTTATGTTTTCATAAATTTGACACCTATATTTTTATGCATTTTTTTTTCTTAACCAAATTTCTCCACCAAAATTATTAAGTTTGACCAAAACCAATTTAATTTTGACTTTCTATTGACCAATCATATTGCTCGATTTTGCCTACGTGGCAAATTCGAGCTCTCCTATTGGTTTAATTTTTTTTTTCAATAAGAAGGGTTTTGCAAAAACACTCCGAAATGATGTAATTCTTTTATTATATAAAAGATTAAGCTAATACCTTGCAATGATACACAGTATTTGATGCAAAGAGTTTTACTTGTACTGATAACTTCTCGTTCCCTTGGTCCGTTAATGTGAGTATCTCTTACCTTTACTGTTAGTTTTATGGACATTATTTAATAAGTGTATGTCTAGAATCGATCTCGACACCACGAGTTTGCACACTTTACGTATAAAGAATTAAAGTTTAACAATTAAATATAAAAAGTTATATTTAATTGTTAAAAACACAATAACGACTAACGGGCGTTAAAGTAATTAAATGAAATTGACTAACGACCATTATAGAGGGACTAAAGATAAAATTAGATTTCAAGAAGCTTCCAGAATCCTCTTGGGACTCATGGCCGGTCGTGTAGGGGATTAGGATTCCTAATCCTAATCAAACTTGGGCACTAAGTTATCTACACTATATAAGCAAACCTATGGTTAATTGTTTTCTACCTTTTGTGCACACAATCTAAACATTAAATTTGTTTTCCTCTCTTTTGTCTCTTGGCCGATCGTACAAACACCCTTAGGGTCGATCGGTTTGTTTTTTCATAAACACACGTTTTGTGTTTTCAAAAACTAGCATTTGCTTTAATTCGGTATTAGTACGTGTATACAAGAACGTGGTACAAACACACTATTGTTTTTATCTTGTATTGAATTGAAAAAAAGGTAAGGGTCAGTTAATCCACATAAACCCTAATTAGGGTTCTTGTTCACCTTTGATCCGATTGCTAAAAGGTACGCATATGTTTTAGTTTTCAGGTTAATTAATTACAATTATATGTTTCTATGCTTCCGCATGTACTTTGATGTTTATTGTGTTTATATTTATGATTAGTCATTTTATATAATTCCAACAGTGGTATCAGAACCATTATAATGTGTAATTAATTACTAAAACACGTAAAAAATGAATACTTGTATTGTGTTTATTTATATGTCGATTCTAGGGTTTGTAAAATTCGTAACTGTGACAACTCGTAAATTCCTCGATGCGTCGAAATTGGAGAAATATCGATTAGAGCGATCGTTTTAACGAATTTGAGATACGAGTCGTATTATATATCGTTTTTATTGGAAATATTATTTTAAAAAGAATGGCGTAACTCCCGTGTCACGAATCATCCGTTTACTAGGTTAAATGTGTCCCGAACCTAATATATCACAAGTTTTGCAAGGTTACATCTAGGGTCCTTGGGATAGTTTACATTTCCGCCCCTAGAGTTTCAAATGAACAAGTTTGGTCCCTCCTGGGTATATAAATACCCCACACCACTCTCTTTCTCTCATTTCTTCCACTTTCTTTCTCTCACTACAAAACACACACACTAATACTCTCCTTTCTCTCTCTACATTTTCCGGCCACCCATCTAGGGTTCCGGCGACCACCAATAATGACACCACCTATCTCAAACGATAGATCGGGGTCTTGTGACCCCGTTTATGCAACGTACGCACGTTCAAGCCCTCACACGCGCCCTAAATCTAATTATTTAGATTCGAATTTTTAGGGTTTTGAGGTAAAACGTTTTTAGAGGTTTCAAGATTGGTTGTTATGAGTTGTACTCATACGAGACACCAACACCACACCTCGTTTTCCTCCCTTTCTTCTTGGTAAAAACTCATCCCATCTCGTTTGCATTTATTTTCTGTTTTTTACCAAACGTAAATATATATATACGAGTTATTTGTGTTGCTTTTCGTGGTTAGTATTCGAATTAAAAATCATTTGTGACATAAAACCGGATTAAAAGATTTGTGGTCTAAGTTTCATGGATTAAATGGGATTAAGAACGTTTTGAGGTTGAAATTCGTGTGGTATTGAGGTTTCAAATGGTCCGATTGGTTGTGGGTTTTGTGTCCAGTTTTATCCTCGAGTTAACTCAACGAGTCAAATGGACTCACTGAGTCGGAACAGTCAGGTTAGTGAAACGGGTCGGGTCATCAAACCGGGTTGGGCCCAAGGCCCATTTGGCTGAGTTGGTTGGGACGGTTAGAGCCCAAGACATGATTGGTATAAATTTGAGAAATATTTGGTCACGTTAGGATGTTTTACGTTGCGCTTGGGTCACGTTTGACCCGGATAATAACTTGGTGCTTACCTTGTCTTGGTTTATAAATTGGATATGAGATACTAGTAAGAAATGAGTTAAGGTCCGTTTTAATTAGACACGATAATTGTTATAAGTCGTAAATTGATGTTAGCGAGGAATATTGAAACTAACAAGATGATAATTTGTAATATGACAATGGACTAACTTGAAGAGGGTAACAAATTAATTATACATCGATACTTGAACGAAGGAAATGGTTAAATAATGTAGGACAAACGGTTAACGTATAACGGGTAGATTTGTAAATTTGGAAAACTTAACAAAGTAAATATATAACGATATTTGACTATAACAATTAATGAACTAAAATGTGAATAATAAAGGGATATCGTATATTTCATATTTCGTTATAATATGAAAGGTCAATACGGTTTATAAATTAGATTAACATTTTATACGCGAGTCGTATTGGATATAAGTTATGCTTTACTAAACCTTTTGAAATAAACCGAATATAATGTATTAGACCCAACGCGAGTTTAAGATATATTTTGATTTGCAACGATACTAAAGATTCTATCTTCGCATTTTTACTAATAATGAGATATTTATCCATATAATATCGACAAATATGATTTTATTTATCAACTATGATAATAACTCGTGTTTTGCCATGATAATAACTTGTGTTTTATAGGTACATGATTAGCTTCTATAAATTTGTTGAAAACGGTTATTTTTGGATAAGTCAACTTAGTAAAGTTGAAATGGTTTGGGGAAAAGTTGAATAAACAAGCATGTCTTGTATAAAATACCTTGTAATATAACTTATATGAAGTATTTTATTATAAACTTGTAACCCTAATTTAAGGGGGGGGGGGGGGGGGGGGTGCGATTGCCCTAAAATGTAATTAAAAAAAATCAGAACCCTAATTTTTTTTTGGTATGGTCCGATTGACCTAAATTATATAAAAAAAAAGTAGGGTTTTGTTGTTTTGATTTTGTTTATTAATTGAATTAGAAAACCTAGAAACACACACACACACACACACACACACACACACACACACACACACACACATATATATATATATATATATATATATATATATATATATATATATATATATATATATATATATATATATATATATATATATATATATAGAGTTAGGATCAAATAAGAAGAAAAATTAAAATAGGAATGATAAGAAGAAACCACAACCACTCATTTCAGATGCACCTACAAAAATAGATGCATCTCCCCTTAAATTTCTCCCTCCTATTTGAAATGTGTGGCTAGAAATTCTTCTTATTCTTCTTATTTTAGTTTTTATTCTTACCGGATCTCTTCCCTATATATATATATATATATATATATATATATATATATATATATATGTGTGTGTGTGTGTGTGTGTGTTAATTAATGAATATGTGGCATGTCATTAATTGTATGCGATTTTGTGACTACTTATAATAATTGTTATGTAGAATCCATGATGAAACATGCATGTTTGTCATAGATTATTGTTTATATGAATTTATTGTTAAGTTTTTTCACATGTACTTATTGATAATTCTTGAATTGGGGAAAACATTAATTAAATTAATGAACCAATTATGTGTTATATGGTATATGTTTAACTATGCCTTACACAATTGATTCGTCGATATATGTGGCTAATTTGCCTTATTAAGTGAAAGTCTTAGTTAATATATGCATTATTTAAACCTATAATTGATTATTAATAGGTTTTATCGAATAAGTTTGCATGTGTCTACTTGTTTACACATATTAATTGTTAAATTATGTGCGCATTGTTTTATTTGTTTATTTTTTATTTTACTTGTTTGTTTATTTTGTTTGACAAGTTGTAAGCAAAGGGTAATTTTCGAATATAAAAAATAAAGTGGACTAAAAAATAGTGAAATTTGATTTGTTTTCAGCATTAAATCTTAAACTTTTAGTCGATTGATGTGACTGTACCAAATAGCTAGAAAGGCTCACCCATTATTGATAAACTGTGTGAGAGGTATAAGGAGGGTACGCATTAAATTGTGACCCGAAAGAAGAAGGTTTTTAATACGCTTCGTGTTGACCCGCTTCTTCGCTTCTTTGTGCATGATAATAGAGCTATCTACGGCTATTTAATGTGAGAAGCATCTTAAGGAAATATTGGTTCATCCAATTCCTCGATTAAAACTTTGTTGATTTAAACTTAGTAAAGAAACTAATTGGTAAAAGTTTTTTATTGAAACATATGATACAAGATGAATGCATGACATCTTTGTACATATTTGATTTGACGCCAAAATCAAAATTAATACACTTAAAATTTAAGTTTATGCTATCTAAATAAAAGAACACTTGAAGTTTCAATTTACGTTATGTGAGAACTTAACTATCTTGCAATGGAAAGGTAAATTTTCATGTTGCATGAGACCACAACTGGACACATTTACAGTTTTTTTTAAATTAGACAACTTACTTGAGTTAGTTAGTGAGAGCTATAACTCAAGAAATAAGATGGAGATGAAACATGCTTACATTAAAATTAGACTTTTGGCAATTGTAAATCCCATAATGATCTAGAAATTGAAAATTGATTGTCAATTATTGTTCGAAAATTACCTTGTTGAATACTTTCATTACTAACAGATCAACTGATGTGACGAAATTATGTCAATTTGGATTCTAGTTTTCAAGAAAATTTTATGGTTATATGAATATTTCCTTGGGCATTTTATTTTCTTGAAAAATTGTATTATCAAAAATACTAATATTTGAACTTTTTCTATAGGCTCAAACCAATAACACTACTCTAGGTTCTGAGTTCAAAACTTTTATTGAGCAAGAAAAATTGACTGGCCCAAACTTCAATGATTGGTATAGGTCGCTGAGAATTGTCTAGCGAGTGGCCAAAAAACTAGATTATTTGAATCAGCCTTGTCCTGTTGAACCTGCTCCTACTGCACCTGTAGAAGAAAAGGCAGCATGGAAAGTTGAGTATGAGAAAAATAATGATGTGGCATGCATGATGCTTGGAATGATGTCACTTGCTTTGCAAAAGCAATTTGAGCATTCCCCCCTATGACATGCTCAACGAGCTCAAACGAATGTTTGAGAAACCTACAGTTGTAGAATTGTATGATTTGATTGATGCTTTACATAGCTGTAAGCAGAAAGATGATAAGTCTGGAATATTGTTTGAGGTATTCTTGTCGATCATACTGTTTCATATTGTTTGAGGTTATAAGCCTGGAATTATCGACATGAATGCTTATGCTTTATATTGTCAAAGATGAGCGTTTAAGCTTATACCAAGGTGAAATAGTTATTAGTTTTAGAGGGGAAAGTTCCAACTTACCAATGTGAATACGGATTTACTTGCGTTTGAATTTATAGATAACGAGTCCAAACGGGTTAAAAAAAGTTAATAAATAGTAAAAGACTGAAGGGGTATACATAACATTCTGAACTGGTTTAAAGATGCCTAAAGTTTACTCCTTTTTAGATACTGGGACATAAAAGCTTGAGGCCCTACATGACATTAAGTCTTGTAGTGATGGAAGATACTGGGACATAAACGCTTGAGGCCTTACATGATTCCCTTGAAACAAAATGCGTCATATTCAAGCACCTCCTCCATCTCTTTAAAAGTGAAATCTTCTTTCAAGTTGAACATCTGGTGAATCTCTTCAGCAGTCTTCCCATTGATCATGTCAGCAACAGTTTCAGAAGTTACGTCCAAGAGGCTTCTGATCTGCAAATCGCATGCAGCCTGAAATCAAAACAGAAAATTATGAAGCCAGTTAAAGTATAAACATATTCATGAACCAGAATGATGATAAATACAAAAACAATGACAATGACAATGATTTTTATTTATTTATTTATTTATTATTTATTTTTGGATATAAATAAGCAAGGGATACAATAGAAATTAAACCTTAAAAGGAGTTAAGGGTATTGTTGTACTCTGGGAAATCCAGCCAATTTAGACTTTACTATTAAAAAAATACGTTGACCCGTTTTACGGCTGATTAACATCAAATCGCGATAGTTGGTGCGGGGTGGTGCCCGACTAGTGCCTAGGCGCCAACTAATTGTCTGCCTAGGCCGATTTCTGCAACACCCGTCACTAATACACGAAGACTCTATCATATTTACAGCTAAATATGACAGTCTCTTACAAGTTTTCTAAATAAAGGAGTCTATTTACAAAATTACAAGAGGGATGATAAACTTATAAAAAAATCTCACAAAATAAAAATGTACACCTCGTCTGCCACATATGTTGATTTGTTTACAAAGTGAATTATGATAATTTGTATTTACTTTCCTTGCCATACATTATAATAGTTGCAATTCTATTTTGTACTATTATGTCTCGGCAGTTTAATTTTGTTTCAAAGATTGGTGACCTAACCGGTTTCCGTAGCCAACCACAAGATGTTTATCCTTAAGAATAGATTTTTCAAAGTTTCAACATATAAATATACGCATGAATAACCAATACAACAGAACATAAACGGAAAAAAAAAGGACTCACAGAAAGAAGATCAATAAGAATGCTGTGATTCTCTTTCACAAATTCAGAATGGAAATCCTTCAAATTCTCATGGGCGAGCTTTTCATCGCTATTCCGGATCTCCACATGTTTCTTACAGAATTCAATAACCTTTAAAACGATCTTGGTTTTAAATGTGGGGAGCCTCAACACGCCAGTTCCATATTTGATCCAATTCTTGATAACACAAGACTCCATAGCAATCAGCTCATCGACATCGACCTCGATATACACTCGGTCGCTAGTAACTAACTTGGCCGTCTTTGGTTTGGTCATTGAATTCACAAAAGCTACATAAAATTGACAATTATTATATCCTTCCAAACCTCATATACTATCATCATGTATATACGGTTACTTTTAACAGGCATCATATCGATACATAATAAAAATCAAAACACGAGTACAATAATATCATATAAATTTCATAATATAAAACAATTACTTTACTTTGAGTTAATCTAATATAAATTAAAACTATGTACAAAACTTTAGTCCATTTAACATTGAGGGGGTATCGCCATGAACCACAAGTCGTATGAATATAAGCATAGAATGGAACGACAATGAATGTATCACTCTCATACTGTCGTTTGGATGAACTAAATAGGGTGTCCAAATCATGTAATCAACAATAGGAAAAACAAAACAACAAATGGTTTTCATTCTCATGCTTCAGGCACTTAATAATATTATTGAAAGCTGCAATTATTTAAGAAAATGATACTGGCTTACTTTTTGAAATCGACATATTTTGCAAAGATCATCTGTCCCATTCTCATTGTATGAACTTGCTGCAACAAAAGCTTATGAACGACTCCGATCCTGAAGCATCCAAAACTATGACTAGGAGGAGATAATCTGATGTTGCAAAACAACAGTTGATCGAATCAATAAGAGTTGTTAAGGAATTAGAGGTGAATAAAAATGGGTTGTAGGAGAGATACATTTCACACGCAGCCCGCCAATTATTTGGCGTACTTTTCTTTTAATGAGTTTTTGTGTTGGAATCGAGTATTGGGGGTCCCAAAGGTGAGTTTTGGCTTAAGTTACTAGGAGGGTACGTGTTTTTGGGTGTGTGAGTGAGAACTGGCTTATGTTCCTGACACCTTGTAATTTATTGTAAAGTTATATAAGCCTACAAAAGTCTCCAAATAAGCCGGAAAATTGAGGCATTTGATATATAAGCCGAAAAACAAATAAGCCTCATATAAGCAACAATTAAACCTTTATAAAATACACAAATTTAAACCAAACCTTTAGTAACAGCTAACCATCATAAATTTTTAGAAGAAAAATAAAAACTCACTGCTGGGTTGAGTTTCTTTAGGCAGGCCTCCTTCAATCACTACTGTGTCCCTGCAAATTAATAAAATTTCATCATGAAACAAGTATAAATAAAATTTGGGGAAATTGAAATCAAATTGGGAAAACATACCCACGACGGACACGATTGTTTTTCGTTTTTATTTTCCTTGCCATCTTGGAGATTTGGGCTATGGTTTCTTTCGGAAAAAAATTGATTTGGAGATTCTATAAGGAAAAAGTATGTTGGCGTGTCATGGATTGGTCCTTAGTCTTTTTTTTTAGTCTCCAACTTTACTCAACTTTTTCTTATTTTGCTAAAACTATGACTATTCTTTTATTCAACTCGGGTCGAGGCTTAAAAAACATACTCGAACCTAACTTTATTTGTAACTCGGGCTAGTCGGGTTCGTATCAATTCGAGTCGGGTCAATTCGTGTTCGGGTCAACCCGGGTATATGTAAAATGATTAAAAAAATGGATTACTTCAATATTTTTACATTGTAAAAGTGTTAGTCGGGTTCAGGTCAATTCGGAGTGAGACTAATAAAAACATACTCGAACCCGACCATATTTAGAACTTGGGTCATTCGGTTTGACCCATATATAATTTTGAACCCGAGTAACCCGATACAAATAGTCATATCCGAGTTCGGGTCGGGTTTTATGACACCCCTAGCCTCTGTACACTAGCATAACATTACCAATACTATACTTTTTTTCTTCTAGATATGTGTTGGAACGCGAAAAGTGTAAATCATTATAGAAGGGACTTCTATTTATCTTTTGTTGTAGAATAAGGTATGTTGTGTACCATTGTTGTACCTTGCGATAGCAATATACTCTCGCAACACTTCTATAGTTGCGAGGGGATGCTAGACATATGTATGGATATAAATAACCCCTATTGTTAGGTTGTCTGTTGGGAATTATAATTGAGTTGATATGACAAAAAATACATGAAAGATAAAGGATTATTGAAGACAAGGGACCTATTTGTTAAAATAGTATTTATTATATAGTCCCTAGTAGTATTTGTAACCCTAACTCTCTAGTTTATAAAGAGAGACAAATAGCTTTTTAGTAGATCTAGAAAACATAGAACTCTCCCAATGAGAGTTTAGACACACCAAAGAAAGCGTGTGTATATTAGTTTATTACTTTATGTATTAGTTTTATATTGTGAATAAAAGAAAACCTTTGAAGTAATTTTGATTCTTATGTTGTTATTCCGTTGTGCAAATCATTGTTACGATATCCTAGATGGGCTTAAAACGATCTTTAACATTGTCTCTTGTACAATTGGTTGTCACGCTAAATTAAGAAAAACTGACTTCTTCTTCCATTATTGCGAGCTTGGACGTCCTAAATAGCGATTATTAGCCTTAGAGTGCACTATTAGGCTCCCGTTGTATTTATTGTGAGAGTTGCGGCTTGTAGATACTAGGATATTCGGGGGAGATACCTTGGTACTTGGCGATCCCGGGTGTTGTAGAGGAGACTTATACACTCATAGAAGTAGGGAATTTGGCACCGCCCTATGACTAAAACATGTAATAAAAAGCATCAATTAGATAAGGATGTGACAATTCAACCGACCAATAAAAGATAACTAGGAAGTAAGTAAATCTAAGTAAACATGCTTTTAGTTATTATAAGAACTCTTTCTACAATCCATAGCTTTTATTTTATTAATTAGTAATTAGTTTTAATCATTATGTTAATTAGTTTAATTGGTAAAATACCAAAACCCCCACTCTTCAAACCCCGAGATTTTAAATTGATTTCATTTAAAATACAAAAAGACTAAAAAAAATCACCCTCGCCTTGCCTTTTCGTCATACATCTCGACTAGTATCTCTATTCCCCTAGAGAACGCTCAACCCTCTGGGCTTACCCATACTATACTGCAACGATTAGGTACACTGCCTAGTGGGTTGAAAAGCTTGCTCTTGAAAAAGAAAGTCTTTCGACCTCGAACCACGCATCAATTTCCTAACCCAAACAAGCTCTATTGCAGCTTCTGAAGCAGCTATGTATTCAACTTCTGTTGCAGACATCGCAATTGTACTATGCTTCTTGCTCTTTCAGTCTACTGCTCCTTCATTAATGACAAAGACATAACCCGTGTGAGACTTCGTATCATCTTTATCACATTGCCAGGACGCATCATAGAAACTTGTAACATCAAGTTCTGCATATGGATTTCCACCATACACTAGAAACATATCTTTTGTGTTTCTTAAATATTTGAGAATATGTTTAACAGTAGTAAAGTGAAGTTCACCTGGATTATGTTGATATCGACTAGTCATATTTTGAGCGAACACCACATCTGGCCTTGTGCATCTTACCGCATACATGATAAATCCTACAACCGAAGCATAAAGGATTCTAATCATGCGTGTCACCTCTGCAGGTGTTGAAGCACAAGCTTCGCTACTTAAGCCATTATTTTCTTTAATTCCATCGGCAAATATCCTTTCTTGAAATTTTGCATATTGAATCTCTTCAATATTTTATCAATGTAAGCACTTTGACTTAATCCAATTAACCGATGTGATCTATCTCTGTAGATTTTGATTCCCAGAATGTATGTAGCTTCCCCTAAATCCTTCATAGAAAAACACTTTCCAAGATAGTCCTTAACCTCTTGTAATCTTGGAATGTCTTTTCCCTTAATTAATATATCATCAATATATAGGACAAGGAAAGTAACATCACTCCCACTAGCTTTGTGATATACACATGGCTCATCAATATTCTGATTAAATCTAAATTTTTTGATTTCTTCATCAAATCTCTTATTTTATTGCCTTGATTCTTGTTTCAATCCATAAATGGATCTTTGAAGTTTGCATACACAGTTTGGAAATTTTGGATTCACAAACCCCTCAGGCTGCACCATATAGATGTCTTCATCTAGGCGACCATTTAAGAAGGCGCTTTTGACATCCATCTACCAAATTTCATAATTATATTAAACCGCTATAGCTATGAGAATCCTAATAGCTCTAATGTTTGCTACAGGAGAAAATGTCTCATCGTAATCAACCCCATAGGTTTTAGTCAAGCCTTTAACTACTAGACGAGCCTTATAGGTGTGTACATTGCCATCCATGTCAGTCTTTTTTCTTATAGAGCCACTTACTTCCAACGACTTTAGCGTTAGGAGGTAGGTCAACCTCTATCCAAACTTCATTTTCTTTCATGGATTACATTTTGCCCATTCATTGCAACTTGCCATTTGTCCTTTTCAGGATCTGTAACATATTGGATTTCACAAACACATCAAACCATGAATACAAGTAGGCGTACACTTTGAGGTTTTAGAGAGAGAAAGTTTAGAGGTTTGGGAACTTAGTGAGAGAAAGTAAAAGTATTATTATGAGCTCCAACCCTCTACCTTGGGAGGTAGAGGGTATTTATAGTTTCTTACATAAACGCCACCTATGGGCTGTGGATCTGGCATACAGTGGGTAAAGACCCGTCCGTCCTCCACGGTGTTACTTAACTAAATACTATCTAACATAAAATGACTACGACTACGGGCTTTCTAACGGTTACATATACTTGAGGTGACCGAAACTTTAATAACTGGATTTACTAAATAACGTTTACATGATTCATTTTATTCAACTCAAACTTAGTGTTCCTAGGGTGGTCTTCTACTCTCTTCCAATGCACATTCTTAGCTTGCGAGGTCCTATCTTGCTTTGTATTGCCTGGAGGCTTTGACCCGCTTGCTTTTGTGTCACTGATTACTCCTGTAGAGGGAATTATGGGAACATTAGTTGGTTGAGCTGCTTTTTGCATTCCTGAACTATACGTGCAGGGATCTGAACTACTTGAAGGCACTTTAGAGTTCACTTTCTTAATACTGGGCATTGAATGGGTTGCATACTTGGCACTAGGCATAGAACAAGGAATCACAGCTTTATTTTTCTCACATAAGGATTTAGGACATGTTGTTCTTAAACATTCTAACAGTTCCTGAGATCGTTTGGTCTGAATGCAAGCAAACCTAATTTCTCTACCAAGTGGCTTATTTATGAAATCCTCTTCAACAATCTCACGGAGACATTCTAGACTCTCCTTAAGGTGAGTGAAATAGTTATGAAACACAAGTTCGTTATTTCTAAGATGAGGAGGAATGTATTTAACAGTCACAGTATATTTGGAGTCTGCAGATGACTTTGATACAACATTCTCATTAAAGACAAGTGGCATTTTCCCTTTTTCCTGACTCTTCAAATTCTCAATTTCCTTTTGTAAAGATGTTATTTTTTTCGTTGTTCTTGTCACGAGTGACTTTCTTTGAATCATATAACTCTTTAAAGTGTCGTTTAACTTTTTCATTTTCTTCTAGAAAACTCTCATTTTCCTTTCCCAAACAGTACAACCTAATTCGTTGAGCCCATGAGTCATAGTAAGTTCTGTCAAGCATAGGTGGACGAGTATCTGATCCAACTGATTGAACGTCCTCAGCAACAGAAGAGATGATTGTAGGTACGTTGGTAGACATGATTACAGATTTCACGGGATTTTAAAACTCTTGGATTAAACCGAGAAATAGATTATTTGACAGGATTTTACTAAATCAAGAGAAAACCGTAGAATGTAATCAAGAAGAAAAGCACTAAGTCACAAGAGACAAATCACTCAACAAGTAAAATCGCACAGACCACAAATTGCTCAAAAGTGACAAGTCGCATCAACTAACAAATCGCTTCAACAGTCAACTCGCTTCAATAAGCAAGTCGCTTACCAATACAAATCGCTTAAACCAAGACAAGTCGCTTAACCAAGACAAATCGCATAACCAATACAAGTCGCTTAAACTTACAACTCGCTTCAATAAGCAAGTCGCTGAAGAAATTGACAAATCGCTTAAAAAACACAAGTCGCTTAAAGTCACAACTCGCTTAAATAAGCAAATAACTGAAAAGTGATAAATCGCTACTCCGAATAAATCGCACAATTACAACCACTACCCGTACAAATCGCTTAAATAAGTGATTTGTAACATATTGGATTTCACAAACACACTAGATCATAAACACAAGGTGGCGTACCAATGATGTTTTAGAGAGAGAAAGTTAGAGGTTGGGAACTTTAGTGAGAGAAAGAAAAATCTTATTATGAGCTCCAACTCTCTACCTTGGAAGGTAGAGAGTATTTATAGTCATTACACAAATCGCCACCTATCGGGTTGTGGATCAGGCATACAGTGGGTAAAGATCCGTCCGTCCTCCACGGTGTTACTTAAACTAAATACAACTTAACTAAGAATAATCTACGACTACGAGCTTTCTAACGATTACATATACTTGAGGTGACCGACTCTTCAATAACTGGATTTACTAAATCCTAACAATCTCCCCCTAAGGGAGGTCACCTCAAACACACATTTAAACATACATTGAATACAAACAGATATTACATTAAAAATTGTTCTTGCATTCTTGATGTAGTACTTTGCTCTGAAGCTCGTATTCATTGATTCTTCACATTGCATGTTTGGTTAATCCAAGTGGAGGTCTTTTTATTGATCCACGTGATAATGAGTTTTGAGCCCGTTTTGAGATCATCAGCTAAAATCAATCTCTGAATCATCCATTGTGGTGTTGGTATTATGTGATGTTGTGACAAACGGACCGACATGCTCACATTCTGGATCATGATATATTCTCATCAGAGTAGCGGAAGCTTTTACTGATTCATGATATTGCCAGCAACGTAGCAGAAGCATGGAGTGGAAATATCAGAGTCATTGATGCACTAATCATGATTTCTTTCGAGATGAATGTATTGAGTGAGCATGCGGCTATGGATTGACCGCTTCATTCTGATCAGCTGCAAACGTCGGACGTACCTGCATACAACAGTAAGCAATAAAGCGCACGGAAGTGTCTTTGATCACTTTCGTTGAATTAAGGTACACGGCCCACGGTTCCCCGTTGATCAGTACATGTACTGCCTGTGGTCAGGTATAATTCTGAAGAATTTCCTTGACAGGGTTTCACAGCTGCTCTAGCTGTTCTCAAACTGGAATGTCTCAAAGAAGACAACACGGAGTGAGTGAACCAGCGAATTGAAATTCACTAATTGATAAAAAGAGATTTGAAAAACAATCGTGTATCGCACAATAGAAATTGTTTTTACAATACAACAAAGGTTTTAATGAAAATCAATTATCAATCATAAACACCTTTTGATTTGAAATATAGGTACACAGTCGATGTGCTAGAGAAAAGAGTTTTTAAGCACAATGACCGGTTTTTCAAAGGTATCCGTCAATCCATAACCTGAACCAGGATTGATTCAAAAGATTGAATCGCCCCATTGTTTCTGTTCAATTGTCACATGGTTGATTTATAGAATAGATCTCACATGCCACCCACCAGGAGCTTGTTTGATGTTGGCTCCAGAAGGCTTTCCATCTTCATTGTGAATATGTTTGCATATCACTCGGATGTTCTGGCAATACCACAAGGATAATGCGTAGGACTCAAGATATAATCTCTCTTTGCACATTGTGTGAAACAGAGAGTCTTCATTGAAAGTGTCCTAATGAGATTTATTGATGATCTCGTGGCTCTAGACTCAATTTGTGCATATTTGGATCCTATATCGGAGACTAGGGAGAGGGTCTCCTTCTTCAATATCAACAATCTCTAAGAGAAAGTCGATAGATAATGTCGGTTCCCCGTGAGAATGAAACAAGCCCTTTTAAGAGGAACTTGAGTGGTTTGGGAAGTTGAAGTGTAGTGCATCACTGGGTCCATGACGTCTTGTCTTCAATACCGATGTTACCTTGGTAACCACCAGTAGAATATGAATTGAACCCGGTATCTGCCCTAAGGTTGAATAATTGGAGGGATATTTGTTTTCACCCTTTTCTCATTCAATTCTTTTTCATTCTTCAACCCCTTCAGTGCTTACCAAGACTTCATAGCTAGAACCTTGTTGGGTTTATTCCAGTACTAGCTCAGTCTCAGTCCGCACACTTCCCATATCTCATTTTTCTCCTTTTTTCAATATACCTAAGGACTTCTACACTATCTAGTGGATTGTCCCTGGGTAGATCCATCCGGTTCTGGCGGATCATGGGAACAAATACCTAACCTTATCATCCTTATATCACCATACATAAAGTAAAGTTGGTCGGTCTATTTGGTATTGTTCATCTGCCATTGGAACCAATTGAAAACCATTTGAAAATCAATCCAGATACTTATGATATATCAAAGCATTTTGTACCTGAATTGTTTTTGATATTTTTAGAACAAGAGCTCCCCCTCAACATGTGCATCAAGTGTTTGAAATCGTTTTGCACACGGAGGCAAGAGAAAGAATTAACTTCTTTGATTACCATTTTTTAAAAGATATCAACATCACTTCCCTAATCAAAACAAGTAGATAAAGCATATAAGGGTAGGATGAGGTTTTCATAAGCTTGCTCCCCCTCAATATGTGCCTTGAGGTTTGAAAGAGTTTTGCACATACAAGAGGGAACCTGCACATTGATATAAATTGATCACGTTTCAAATCTTTGTTGTTTAAGATAGATGCTCCCCCTCAACATGTGCATGGAAAATTGAAATCGTTTGACACATGTGGGAAGGAGGCTTGTACATCCTTATAAAACCATTTACCGATTTATCAGTTTAAATCCAATTTAAATCACAAATTCTCCCCCGATCACAATTATCAGATCATTTGAGATTTGTGATCTCTGTAGATTTAAATTGATTTTGAAAGCTTTTTAAGGAGAATTGTGACTTGATTATGAAAGCGTTTTAACTGATAAGGATCAAATATTGAGACTTTAAACTCCATTTAATAAACATGCATGATTATCTTTTGAAAGCAATTGAATGACAAATAACCTATTAATTTAATTGAAATCATTCTCCCCCTCAATCAATGACATAAGTTGTTGATTGAGAGATAGATATTTTGACAAACTTTAAGTCCAGATGATTTCTAAAAAATAGAGTCCGAGTTATTTTGCAAAACAACTATTTTTCATTAGATAGTAAGGATTAGTTTAAAGAATCAGAGCATGAGATTTGAAAATCAAGATAAAGCATGGCTCTGTTATTTATTTGAAAAGCGGGTTACTGCCTAAAATGACAATAAACCATTGTTTCTCTTTCTCGCAATTTTTTTTTTTTTTTTTTTTTTTTTTTTTTTTTTTTTTTTTTTTAATGAAAATTCGAGCAACATCTAAAGTCCCGTGTCATTCTTTGAATGACAACACAAAGACCGTAGATATTATCGAATCGAGAAAAAAAAATGACAGAAAGACAATATTTTTGGAAATTTTCAAGATTTTTCAAAATTTTATTTATTTATTTATTTTTTTGAAAGTTTTATATTTTTCTATTTGCTTTTTGAAGGTTTTGAAATTTTGTATTTTGTTTTTCGAATAAGTAAATACAAGAGATAGATGAAGGAAAACCTTTTACTCCTCTTCTTCCTCTTGAAGACGTTTGAGTGTTTCTGGTTGAAGGCTTTTAAGACCAAGTCGTGGAAGAATAAACTCAAAACGTTCTCTAGGAAGAGCTTTGGTGAAGATGTCTGCTAACTGGTATTCAGTCCTTACAAAGTATAGTTCCACCACACCATTTTCGACTTGCTCCCTGATGAAATGATGTCGAATGTCGATGTGCTTTGATCTTGAGTGTTGTACATTGTTGCATGAGAGAGCAATAGCACTTTTATTATCACAGTACAGAGGGATTTTGTTGAATTCAAAGCCATAGTCAGATAATTGGGATCTCATCCATAGGATTTGAGCACAACAAGATGACATGGCTATGTATTCAGCCTCTATAGAGGAAATAGAAGTACTCATTTGCTTCTTTGAAGACCAGCTCACAAGCTTATCACCCAAAAACTGAGCACCTCCAGACGTACTTCGACGAGTATCTTGACATCCAGCATGATCAGCATCTGCATAGGCTGTTAGTGACATACCGGTGTCCTTCGGGTACCAAAGTCCCATATTGATGGTTCCTTGGAGATACCGAAAGACCCGCTTAACCGCTTCAAGGTGCTTTTTAGTAGGCTTAGCCTGGTATCTAGCACACATGAAAACAGCGAACAAGATGTCTGGTCTACTAGCAGTGAGGTACATCAGGGATCCAATCATACTCCAATATTTCGTTTGGTCTACCATGATCCCTGAGTGGTCCTCATCTAGTTTAGTACGTTTAATCATGGGAGTGTCAACAGGGTCACTAGAATCGAATCCAAATTTCTTTAAAATCTCATTAGCATATTTAGATTGATTTATAAAAATGCCTCCGGGACTTTGTGAAATTTGTAATCCCAAGAAAAATGACATTTGTCCCATCATTGACATTTGAAATTTAGAACCCATTTCATTTGAAAAACGGTCACACTCATTGGGGTCAGTCGAGGCAAAGATGATATCATCAACATATATTTGAACGTGAATTAAATGTTTGCCTGACTTCCTGGTGAACAATGTCGGATCAACTGCTCCTTTGCTGAATCCAGTAGATAGAAGAAACTTTGATAGTGTATCATACCATGCCCTTGGAGCTTGCTTTAAACCGTAAAGAGCATTCTTCAAACGATAAACGTGAGTCAAAGCCTTCAGGTTGGATGACGTAGACGACTTCTTTAAGATCTCCGTTAAGAAACGTCGTCTTTACATCCATCTGATAGACTACCATGTTCTTACTTGCAGCATTAGCCAAGAAGATTCTGATTGCCTCGATACGAGCGACAGGAGCAAATGATTCTTCAAAGTCAATACCCTCCTCTTGACGGTAACCTTTAGCAACCAATCGAGCCTTGTTCTTTAAGACATCACCATGCTCATCAAGTTTCACTTTGAAGATCCATTTTAGAGCAATGATAATAGCACAATCTGGAGCAGGTACTAATTCCCATACATCAAGTCGATCAAATTCATGAATTTCTTCTTGCATGGAATTGAACCAGCTATCTTCATTCATGGTGGTTTTAACATCTTTTGGTTCGATCTTAGAGAGTACGGAGTTGAAGAAGCACCATAAGGCATCGGTTGCAAGTTGTTTCCGTGTGGATACTGGTCGAGAGGGATTTCCAATGATGTTGTCCAATGGATGATCATGATTCCATTTTCTAAGGTGTTCATGAGGTTGTTGTTGAGGGACTGAAGTAGCAGAGTCGATGTCTCCTGAAGAAGATGGTTTTGATGATGATTCAGGAGCAAATATGTTTTCAAATGGAGCATCTTCGGGAGTAGCAAAGGGATTAACTTCATCATTGATGCCAGAAACAATTCCATGATGTACATTCGAAGATTGATGATTAGTTGATGAGACAGAGTGATCAGCAACAGGCGCTTCTTGACTTAATGTTATTGAGACTGAAGAGTTGACTTCATTCTCATGGATAAGAGCAGCCTCTGTTGTTGGAATTGACATATCATTGGCACTTGGCTCATAATGTTCATCAAACATTGGGTCAAACAGTTTCTTTAAATCATCTTCAGATGGAGGTACATATGGAGTTGCTGGAGAGAAGTTTGGTACATATGGATGAATCAATGGGACTGTTTTGAGGTGCGGGTCCAGAACTGGATTGTCCAGAAGCCATTTGACCGGTCAGCTCATCAAACGTAACGTGAATTGTTTCCATGATATTTCGGGTTCTATTGTTGTAGATTCGGTAACCTTTTCTGTTTGGTGCATATCCTACAAATACTCCAATGTCTGCTATAGCTTTTAGTTTACCTAAATCTTGACCATCATTAGTTGGATAACATAAAGCACCGAACACACGAAGGTATGATAGATATGGTTTTCTATTGTGGACAAGTTCATATGGAGTCTTTTCATGAGAAGTGTGAATTAGAGATCGATTTTGAGTGTAACATGCAGTGGCAATAACTTCAGCCCATAGAAACATTGGAACCTTTGAGTAAATCAACATTGTTCTTGCAGCTTCTACAAGAGTTCGATTTCGTCTTTCAACTACACCGTTCTGTTGAGGAGTTCGAGGAACACTTCTTTGAGGACTGATTCCAACATTTTCATAAAATTCATTGAGTTCTTTATTAACAAACTCAGTTCCATTGTCAGTACGAACGATTCGAACAGTTTTGTTAAGTCGGATCTGGAGTTGTTTAATGAGTTTAACGATGACATCTGGAGTTTCATCCTTTGTCCTTAAAAACTTAACCCAAGTGAATCGGGAGTAGTCATCAACCACTACTAACACATATCTCTTCCCATTAATAGTTTGCACTCTCATTGGGCCGCACAGATCCATATGAAGGGTATGAAGAACTTTCATTACATAGTTTGTGGGTTTTGGTTTGTGGGCATATTTTGTGCTTTTTCCCAATTGGCAAGCTAAACAAAGATGATCTTTTTCATATTTTAATCTGGGTAATCCTCTAACAAGATCCTTTCTGGAAAGGTTATTTATGGTGCCGAAGTTCAAGTGATTGAGACGACGATGCCATAACCAAGACTTTGTTTTAGAAGCCTTTGACAGCAAGCAGATTGGAGAAGACTTCATCATGTCATCGATAGAGATGGTGTATAGGTTTGAGCCTCGAGTACCTCTTAATAATTCCACACCATCAAGTTCTCTAACGAAACAAGTATGTTTTCTAAAAGCCACTTTTAGATCGGAATCACAGAATTGACCAACAGAGAACAAATTATGACGAAGACCTTCCACATAATATACCCTGGAAATCACACTTTTACCTACCACATAATCTCCATAACCCATAATGGCTCTAAAATGGTCGTTCCCGAATCTAACTGTCCCGATAAATTTACTCACGAAGTTCATGAGCCGCGACTGGTCTCCAGTCATATGCTTGGAACAGCCTGAGTCCAGGTACCACAGAACGATTTGAACGATCTGCAGTTGAACACAGACAAGAATGGATAACTGGATAATTGGGATCCCCATGCAAGAATGGGTTCCATTTGGTTAGTGACAGTGATTGGAACACCCACATCAGAAATAGAAACATCCATATCAGAAATAGAAGCAATGGAATCATATTGAATAGATGCAGTACTAGTGTCCGTATTTGCCCTATTCAAAGTATGTTCACTTCTTAAGGGAATAGTTCTACCAGTAGGCATCTATTTTCTAGAGGGCATTGTCTGATTAACCTTATGGTCAACAGGTATCCATTGATGACCTATCTTACTAAATGTTCTTACTGTGGGTTTCCACTATTTTCTAACTTTCTTTCGCCTTAGCCTTTTAGCCTTCTTAGCATGATTTTTTGCCTTAACAATATTAACTGGGGATTTGACAGCATTGGACAAAGCATTCACACCACATTCATGATTAGTAACATAATTCAAGCAGACATCATTACATGGTTTGCAAAAAGTATCAGAATTCGAATTAATTACAGTACGCCTATGGCTAATACTAGAATCAACACGATTCGTTTTATTCAACTCAAACTTAAAGTTCCTAGGTTGGTCTTCTATTCTCTTCCAATGCACATTCTTAGCTTGTGAGGTCTTATCTTGCTTGGTATTGCCTGGAGGCTTTGACCTGCTTGCTTTAATGTCACTGATTACTCCTGTAGAGGGAATTATGGGAACATTAGTTGGTTGATCTACTTTTTGCATTCCTGAACTCGATGTGCAAGGATCTGAACTACTAGAAGGCACATTAGTGTTCACTTTCTTAAAACTGGGCATGGAATGGTTTGTATGCTTGGTACTAGGCATAGAGCAAGGCATTACAGCTTTACCTTTCGCACATAAGGATTTAGGACATGTTGCAATTAAACATTCTAGCAGCTCTTGAGATCGTTTGGTACAAATGCAAGCAAACCTAATTTATCTGTCAAGAGGCTTATTAATGAAATCCTCTTCCACAATCTCACGGAGACATTCTAGACTATCCTTAAGGTAAGCACAATATTTCTGAAACACAAGTTCATTATTCCTAAGATGCGGAGGAATGTATTTAACAGTCACAAAATATTTGCAGTCAGTTGATGATTTTGAGGCAACATTCTCATTAAAAACAAGTGGCAGTTTCCCTTTTTCCTGACTCCTTAGATTCTCAATTTCCTTTTGTAAAGAAGTTATTTTTGTCACGAGTGACTTTTATTAAATCATATAACTCTTTAAAGTGACGTTTAACCTTTTCATTTTCTTCTAGAAAACTCTCGTTTTCTTTTTGTAATGCATTTACTAAGTTTTGAAGATGAAATGTTTGAGAATACTGAGAATCTAAAGGAGGAGGCATTTGGGAGCCAGTCACATTGTTCTTTTCACCCTTTAATTGAGAGATTTGGGCTTTCAACTTTCTGATCGTGTTACAATGAGCTTGAATCTGTTCGTCACGTTTGTTTATTTGAAAAACTGTATCAAACTCTGGAGCATCTGAGGATGTCTTGATATTTGAGGTTTTGACATTTTCTTTAAGATGTTGATATTTTAGTTGTAAATTAAAATGCTCAACTTCTAGTTTAGAAAGATGTTTTACCAAATTGTCGTGATCATCCAGATCAATTTTCTCATTTAATTTAGAATTAGTCTTTTCAAGCTCAATGACACGATCATGGGAGACTTTCAGAGAAACAGATAATTCATGAAATTGAGAAGCATTAATGGAACAATTTGTAGCAGTGAAAAACACATCTTGAGCAATACATTCAGAAATCATATTCTCATTCAGTGTATGCAAGTTCTTCCTCTCAATCTCATTATATTTTAATTCTCGCTCATAGTCACTATCATTGCATCAAATTCCTTTTCCATTTCTTTAATATCTGAATTCATTCCCATTTTAAGACTTTCAAATTGATCTTTTAGTTGTTTAAAGAAAGGCATGACTTCAGTTAAATAACATTCTTTAGTTTGCTCAAAACCCCTTTCCCCTTCAGTTATACCAGTGGGTGTGATCATTTTCTTACAAGTTTTCTCAAAATCAACAAATAGTTGAAAGATAACATATTGACTGATTAAGGTCTTGCTTTTAGTGGCAATAGTTCTAGGGACTAAATGCATTGGTGTATTGGGAGGATACACAGTCGCTGAAGGCATTTTCCTAAGAGTGGGGTTTGTTACAACAAGATTCTCTGCTTTTTGCTTATCTAAGTCCTTTTTCTAGAACACTTGTTCGGGTGTTAACAACGTTTGAGGCTTAAACTTGTTCAAGGAAATCCAATTATCCTTTTTGTAATCATGGGGTGTGATAATTATTTTCTTCTCTTTACATTTAGGATCATCTAGTTTCTTGTTCATCTTCTCCCTAGTGATTTCATCTGATTTCTTATCTTCCTCAGTGCACTCAGCACAACTAGGTTTCTGTCTAGGCTTAAGGATTTCATTACCATCATAAATTACCTTATGATCACTTCTAGCCTTTTTAACGACCTCTGGATTTGGTTCCTCAACAAGGGGAATGCTATGCTTATCGCTTAAGACTCTATGCTTAGTGATCATGTGAGCAGTCTGAATGGTGTTCCCTTGTACGTACAACTTATTTTCCAGCTTGTTTTTCAAAGTTTTCAGATTAGAAAAATCATTCAAAAGTTTTGATTCCTTAGCATTGAATTCTTGCTTAAGCATTTTCACATTTTCTTGAAGTTCTTGTTTTTGCTTAGCAGTTTTAGAAAGCTTTTCTTGTAAGGAATTTAACTCTTGTTTTAATGCTTCTTCTCTAAAATTACTTTTTCTAATGATTGTACACATTTGGTCATCCATTTCCTGCTCACGGGTGGTCAACTCAAATTTAGCACGTTGTTCATAAATAGCAACACGTTCTTTATAGGCATTCAGTTCAGAGACAACAGAATCATCAGGGGTACATGCAGTGAATTCATCAAAGACATAGTCATTATTGACTGCAGAAGATGCATTACTTGGTACAGTCTCACATTCACTTTGCTTCACATATTGATCATATGGGACAATATTGCTATTACCCACATCATCAATATCTGATTCATAAGTTTCAAGATATTGTACTTCATTATGCATCTTTCGCTCATCAACATCATCATATAGTTTTAATACCTCTGAAATGATTTTGTCTTTGGATGGACCAGTTTGTTGTGGAGGAGAGACCTTTGGATAAACCATAGGAGAGATGCTAGCCATGAAGATTGTTTGAGCAGTAGGTTCATCATCTACATCAGAATCAAATGCATCACAATCAGCTACTTGAAAGGCATTCTGATGATTATGACCTATCTCCTGAATTGGTTGTTCATCAACATCAACATCATAAGTCTTGGCATTCCCTTCAGCAAGAAACAGTAACTCCTCTTCATCCAAAGCTGCTCCATTGTCCTGAGCTTGCACTAGCAACATCTTATCCCTGAAGTACTCAGCATTCTGTGGACGTTTTGGAGATGTGCAGTTCCTTGCAATGTGTCCCTCACCGCCACAGTTGTAATATTTGATAGGCTTTGCTTGTCCATGAGTTCCAATCCTTCCTCGATTCTGATTTCCACCATAGCCTCCACCTACTCCACCCCTTCTCTGATCATACTGCCTTTCTTGAACTGGCTGCCCCATAACCTTCTCATCTCTGATCAAAGCATGATTGTGAAGATTGGATGCAGTTTTGATTTCATTGTTGGTGTGAAGACTGTTAGTATAAGGTGAAAGGGTCAAGTTCTGTTTAACCATGAGAGCCAGTTGATTGATGAAATGTCCCATGACAGCATCATCATCCGGTTGCTTGAACCTTGGATCAAGAATGAGTTTGTGATTACCCTCTCCCGTGGGAACGACTTTAGAAGCCTTGGTGGTAATTCCTACGTTGGTGTAGAAAGCAGTTGAGTCATTAGATGAACTTGTTTCACCCTGATTGGTTTTGAACTGTTCCAGAATTCTTTTTTCAAACATAGCATGTCTCTCATTCTGGAGAAGAAAGGCATACAGTTGCTCATAGTTTGTATTCTTCAATCCTTTAGTGAGCTTCACAGAAGTGACAAACTTGTGCCATTCGGGATTCATGTTGTTTACAAACTTTGAGTTCAGCTGAATGTTAGGCATGGTCATTCTGATGTTCCTCATGTCATTCACAAGCTTATGGAATCTCACGTAGTACTCATAAACACTCTCATCTGGTTTCATCTTGAAATGCTCAAATTCATCATATAGTTGTGATTCTCTATCTTCAACAGTTAATTCAGAACCTGAGAGAAGCATCTTGACATTATCCCATACAGCCTTTGCTTCAGTGTTGTGATTGATAAGCTTGTAGATGTCTTTTGGAAGACCTTGCAGTATAATGTTAGAAGCCCTGATATCTGCATCGAATCTCTTCTTCTCTTTATCATTAAGCTCATCATACGTCTTTGGTCTGTCTATTCCATAGATCATTGTTCCATCTTCAGCTGTATCAATTATGTCTCTAGTAGTCTCAAACCGATAAGGTCCTTCATCAATGGATTTGAGAATGTTGACCCCATTTTCCTTTCCAAGACAGTACAATCTGATTTGTTGAGCCCAAGAGTCGTAGTCAGTTCTGTCAAGCATGGGTGGACGAGTATCTGAACCAGCTGCTTGAACATCCTCGGCAACAGTGGAGATGATTGTAGGTATGTCGGTAGACATGTTAACAGATTAAACGGGATTTTATAACTCTATGATTAAACCGGGAAATAGATTCTTTCATGGGATTTTACTAAATCAAGAGAAAACCGTATTACAGACAAAAATCAACCAAGTCGCTATAATGCCAAGTTGCTAAGACACAGTCAAGTCGCTAAATAACAACTCGCTAAGATCCAAGTCGCTAGCAAATTTTGACAGCAAGTCGCTAAACACCAAGTCGCTAAGTTGTCAAGTCGCTAAGTTGTCAAGTCGCTAAATAGCAACTCGCTAAACACCAAGTCGCTAAGTTGTCAAGTCGCTATATAGTAACTCGCTAAGCACCAAATTGCTAACACCAAGTCTCTAACAAGCTTAAGTACAAGTCGCTAACTTTCACCAAGTCGCTACCCGTAGTGGAGAATCCACTAAGTGTACTGTTTGTTGGCTTGTCTCAATAGACAAGTCGCTAAGCTCAACTCGCTAAGAACTTCAACTACAACTCGCTACCAGCTTACAAAGCAAGTCGCTAACAAGACTAACTATCCGTGGCTCAAGTCGCTAGCTAGAAAATCACACAAACACCACTTTTAAATCCAAAAACAACCCAACCACGATGATTCAAGCTTACCAAATCAAAACCCAAGCACATACAATGATTCTAAACACAAAACTACACCCAAGATTCAAACGTTAACACTAGAAATGATCCAAATGATGCAAAAACTACTAAACTTTTTCAAACTCTAAAACCATCTAAACATCACTAGAAATCCAAGGATATGTAAGAGATGATCAAACCATGGCTCTGATACCATTTGTAACATATTGGATTTCACAAACACACTAGATCATAAACACAAGGTGGCGTACCAATGATGTTTTAGAGAGAGAAAGTTAGAGGTTGGGAACTTTAGTGAGAGAAAGAAAAATCTTATTAGGAGCTCCAACTCTCTACCTTGGAAGGTAGAGAGTATTTATAGTCATTACACAAATCACCACCTATCGGGCTGTGGATCAGGCATACAGTGGGTAAAGTCCCGTCCGTCCTCCACGGTGTTACTTAAACTAAATACAACTTAACTAAGATTAATCTACGACTACGAGCTTTCTAACGATTACATATACTTCAGGTGACCGACTCTTCAATAAATGGATTTACTAAATCCTAACATGATTTGTAACAGACACAAATCGCTTCCAAACAAGGACAAATCGCTCACTTAAAATACTTTACCGAGACTCAAATCGCTTCTTTTAAACTTTACTAAAACGCCTATTTTAAATCCAAAAACAGTCCAACCACAATGATTCAAGCCTTCCAAATCAAAACATAAACACTTATGATGATCCTAAACACAAAAATACAATCAAAAACCAAACTTTAACACAAGAAATGGTCCAAATGATGCAAATACCACTAAACTTTTTCAAACCCAAAAATCATATAAAACCACTAGAAATCCAAGAACATGCAAGAAAGATGATCAAACCATGGCTCTTGATACCATTTGTAACATATTGGATTTCACAAACACATCAAACCATGAATACAAGTAGGTGTACACTTTGAGGTTTTAGAGAGAGAAAGTTTAGAGGTTTGGGAACTTAGTGAGAGAAAGTAAAAGTATTATTATGAGCTCCAACCCTCTACCTTGGGAGGAAGATGGTATTTATAGTTTCTTACATAAACGCCACCTACGGGTTGTGGATCAGGCATACAGTGGGTAAAGACCCATCCGTCCTCCACGGTGTTGCTTAACTAAATACTATTTAACATAAAATGACTACGACTACGAGCTTTCTTACGGTTACATATACTTGAGGTGACCGAAACTTTAATAACTGGATTTACTAAATAACGGTTACACGATTCGTTTTATTCAACTCAAACTTAGTGTTCCTAAGGTGGTCTTCTACTCTCCTCCAATGCACATTCTTAGCTTGCGAGGTCCTATCTTGCTTTGTATTGCCTGGAGGCTTTGACCCGCTTGCTTTTATGTAACTGATTATTCCTGTAGAGGGAATTATGGGAACATTAGTTGGCTGAGCTACTTTTTGCATTCCTGAACTAGACGTGCAGGGATCTAAACTACTTGAAGGCACTTTAGAGTTCACTTTCTTAATACTGGGCATAGAATGGCTTGCATACTTGGCACTAGGCATAGAACAAGGCATCACAGCTTTATTTTTCTCACATAAGGATTTAGGACATGTTGCTCTTAAACATTCTAACAGTTCCTGAGATCGTTTGGCCTGAATGCAAGCAAACCTAATTTCTCTATCAAATGGCTTATTTATGAAATCCTCTTCAACAATCTCACGGAGACATTCTAGACTCTCCTTAAGGTGAGCGAAATAGTTATGAAACACAAGTTCGTTATTTCTAAGATGAGGAGGAATGTATTTAACAGTCACAGTATATTTGGAGTCTGCAGATGACTTTGATGCAACATTCTCATTAAAGACAAGTGACATTTTGCCTTTTTCCTGACTCTTCAGATTCTCAATTTCCTTTTATAAAGACGTTATTTTTTTCGTTGTTCTTGTCACGAGTGACTTTTATTGAATCATATAACTCTTTAAAGTGTCGTTTAACTTTTTCATTTTCTTCTAGAAAACTCTCATTTTCCTTTCCCAAACAGTACAACCTAATTCGTTGAGCCCATGAGTCATAGTAAGTTCTGTCAAGC
Source organism: Chrysanthemum seticuspe (assembly GCA_019973895.1). NCBI lineage: Eukaryota > Viridiplantae > Streptophyta > Magnoliopsida > Asterales > Asteraceae > Chrysanthemum > Chrysanthemum seticuspe. The sequence continues at coordinate 354,852,376 of BPTQ01000008.1, read as the reverse complement.
ATAGGTGGACGAGTATCTGATCCAGCTGCTTGAACGTCCTCAGCAACAGAAGAAATGATTGTAGGTACGTTGGTAGACATGATTACAGATTTCACGGGATTTTAAAACTCTTGGATTAAACCGGGAAATAGATTCTTTCGTAGGATTTTACTAAATCAAGAGAAAACCGTAGAATGTAATCAAGAAGAAAAGCACTAAGTCACAAGAGACAAATCGCTCAACAAGAAAAATCGCACAGACCACAAATCGCTCAAAAGTGACAAGTCGCATCAACTAACAAATCGCTTCAACAGTCAACTCGCTTCAATAAGCAAGTCGCTTACCAATACAAATCGCTTAAACCAAGACAAGTCGCTTAACCAAGACAAATCGCATAACCAAGACACGTCGCTTAAACTTAAAACTCGCTTCAATAAGCAAGTCACTGAAGAAACTGACAAATCGCTTAAAAAACACAAGTCGCTTAAAGTCACAACTCGCTTAAATAAGCAAATCGCTGAAAAGTGACAAATCGCTACTCCGAATAAATCGCACAAGTACAACCACTACCCGGACAAATCGCTTAAATAAGTGATTTGTAACAGACACAAATCGCTTCCAAACAAGGACAAATCGCTCACTTAAAATACTTTACCGAGACTCAAATTGCTTCTTTTAAACTTTACTAAAACGCCTCTTTTAAATCCAAAAACAGTCCAACCACAATGATTCAAGCCTTCCAAATCAAAACCTAAATACTTATGATGATCCTAAACACAAAAGTACAATCAAAAACCAAACTTTAACACAAGAAATGGTCCAAATGATGCAAATACCACTAAACTTTTTCAAACCCAAAAACCATATAAAACCACTAGAAATCCAAGAACATGTAAGAGAGATGATCAAACTATGGCTCTTGATACCATTTGTAACATATTGGATTACACAAACACATCAAACCGTGAATACAAGTAGGCGTACACTTTGAGGTTTTAGAGAGAGAAAGTTTAGAGGTTTGGGAACTTAGTGAGAGAAAGTAAAAGTATTATTATGAGCTTCAACCCTCTACCTTGGGAGGTAGAGGGTATTTATAGTTTCTTACATAAATGTCACCTACGGGCTGTGGATCAAGCATACAGTGGGTAAAGACCCGTCTGTCCTCCACGGTGTTACTTAACTAAATCCTATCTAACATAAAATGACTACGACTACGAGCTTTCTAACGATTACATATACTTGAGGTGACCGACACTTTAATAACTATATTTACTTAATCCTAACAGGATCAGCCATGGCGTCTTTATAATTAGTAGGCTCTCCAAGATCCCCTAATATAGTTTCTGTGGAAAACTAGAAGGGGGGGGGGGGTTGAATAGTTTTACCGATTAAAACTTGTTTTTAAACTATTTAGACTGACTAATGTTAATCTATTTAAATGTGTGTGTTGAATGTTGATAGATAGGCATATAAATGAATAAAGCAAAGATAAAGAGTAAGAAGCACAAAACCACAACACTAGTATTTATAGTGGTTCAGCTACAAGGACATCTTCCTTGCCCTACTCCACTCTCCGAGTCACCTACTCGAGAGTTCGTAATCACTACACAACACAAACTCCTTGTAGCAGAGAAGCCTTCACAACGTCGCCTACTTTTTATCCAATACAAGGCTAGACAACGGGTTCTTCCACGAGGTAGAACCAAACCTATCACAACGTAGCCTACACTTTATCCGGTACAAGGCTAGATACCGAGTTCCATTACAAAGGATGAACTACTACCCAACACTACACAATACCTATCCCAAAGGAGATCCACTCCTTATGACAACATCAACAAGGATATCAATATCCTTTGACAGAATACTAATCTACCTTGTACATAGACACACCATATCAAATGTACACCCTAGGCACCTTTCACTAATGCCTTTGACACGACTTTTAGGCATCATTCATTAATTCATTCGACAACCTTCACTAATGCCTTTGACTTGGATCCTTTTGACATCCTTTACTAATGCCCTTGACATGGACGTTCGGCACCTTTCACTAATGCCTTCGTCTTGACCCTTTTAGCATCCTTCACTAATGCCTTTGACACGGACGTTCGAAACCTTTCACTAATGCCTTTGTCTTGACCCTTTTGGCATCCTTCACTAATGCCTTAGACACAACACTTCTAGAGAGGAAGAAAGAACTATCAACAAGAGAACTTCAATAGTCTTGATGATGATGAAGCATGGCAACTCATGGACTTGAGCTTGCTCGACTTCAAGAGGTGGTGATCTCGCCTTTAAGAGGAACCTAGAGAATCATACAAAAACAAACACAAACTAAATAGAAAGATCCTTTGGATCTGAGGTTAGAGAGTTTACAATACTAGAAGAAAGTATGTGTAGAAGTGGCAACTTACAATGAAGAAATGGCTCACTATTTATAGACAAAAATATGCTACTGTTCCACGGATACCACAGATCCCTTGCTTGAGGGATCCGTCTAGTGTATTACTAGGGATCCATAGGACGCTCCCCCTAGATGGGTTGTGTGTCATGGGTCATGGATCATGGGTTGTAGGTTTTGATCCATGGGTATCCAAATAGATACAATGTATCTAGAAGATGCAATGCATCTAGTCAATGGGTCATGGGTTAGCTCCATGGGTCATGGATAATACCCATTATGACTTATGCATGATGTCATGCAATGGGTCATGGGTTATGGATCATGCTCCATGGGTATGGGCCATGGACTTTGGGTTTTACCCAACTACATTCAATGTATTTAGTCAATGGGTCAAATACTTATACTTCTACCCATTTTATTACCCATTACAATACATACTAAGTATGTATATATCTACCCATTATGTAAACACTAGTTGTTGTACATATGCATTACTATACATGAAAACACTATTGCTTGTTTAGTGTTTTATATGAAAATGTAATTGTGTTAGTAAACTATTGGCTCAAACCATTTACGTATTTTATTTGTTTCGTTAAAATGATTTTACGTTTGTTATCGACAAAACATTAGAAGATCGTAAAATATAAATAAACGTTTTTACGGCTTATTTGTATTAACAGTTTCCTCAACTTCTACGTTAAGACATAGTCGTTCAGGTGCACGTATAGTCCTTACAGACCTACGAATGGGAACAACTTCAGGTGGAAGACCCAGACTTTCAGGTTCCACAAGAAGTTCGCTAGTATTTTCATAAGGTAATGTATCTTCATGATCATCTTCCAGATCATAAACTCTCTCAATGAATTCTTGAGCTATGAGATCCTTTTCAAGAAAGTCTCCATACCTAGCAACAATTACTTTGTTTTCAGGTGGGTAATAAAATTAGTAACCCATCATTTCCTTCGGGTATCCTACAAAGATACACTTTACAGATCTCTGTTGAAGTTTAACAGCTGAGTCACGTTTAACAAATGCCTCGCAACCCCATACCTTTAAATAAGACAAGTTAGGAGCTTTACCATGCGATATCTCGTATGGTGTCTTATCAACCTTCTTGGTCGGAACCATATTTAGAATGCAAAAAGCAGATTCTAAAGCATAATCCCAAAATGATAAAGGAAAAGTAGTAAGATTAAACATTGATCGCACAATGTCTAACAATGTATGATTTCTTCTCTCAGATACACCATTTTGTTGTGGAGTATATGGAGATGTAAGATCTGGACAATTCCATTCTTTGCTAGATAATCTTTAAACTCTTGGCTTAGGTATTCACCACATCTATCAGATCGAAGAGCTTTAATCTTCTTTTTTAGTTGCAATTCTACTTCAGCTTTGAAAATCATAAATGTTTCAAACACCTCATTTTTATGTTTAAGCAAATAAACATAACCATAACAGCTGAAATCATCTGTAAAGGTTAAGAAGTAGCTAGCACATTTCCTTGACACATGTCTAAGTCGTCCACACACATCAGTGTATATCAAACCAAGTAGATCAGAAGCCCTTTCCATACTATTATTAGAAGGTTTCTTCGTCATCTTCCGAGATATATCAAATGATTCATCGTTGATACTTTTCAAAAGCCCATCACGTTGTAGCTTTTCCATGCGAGTCTTGCCTATGTGAGCAAGTCTACAATGCCAAAAATAAGAAGAATTCAAGTATGACTTTATTCTATTATTGATGCTAAACATCGAATCATTTCTATTGGATACATTATCATTCATGTCAATCTCAAATACACCATTCAAATAAAAAACATTCAAATAAAAAATACCATTCAAAGAAATAGAAATTCCATTACTACTGAATGTGTGAATAAAACCAAAATCCAACAATAAAGAAACTGAAACAACACCTCTAATAATAGAAGGTGCGTAATGACAATTGTTTAATGACAGTACTAAGCCCAAAGGCAAAACTAAATTAAACACTCCTATGGCTTCAACCTCTGCATATGCTTATCTTCCCATGTGTGGATATTGCTCCCCATAGGCCAGCTTCCTTTCAACTATAAACCCCTGCAGTGTATTACAACTATGAATACCACATCCAGTATCGTATACACAGGAATTTATTTTATGAGTTAATGTAAATAATTCAATCATAAAGAAGTTACCTGAAGTACTGGCGACCTGCCCAGACTTCTTGTACTTATTATTTCGTAACTCTTCAATATAGAGAGGATAATTTCTCTTCCAATGTCCTGTCACATTACAGTGGTGGCAAGACGGATCCTTATTGGGATTCTCTTTCTTCTTAGGAGGGTATTTCTTAGTTTCAGGTTGATAGGCCATAACTTGCTTACCCTTATCAGCCTTTCCTTTTCCTTTACCGTTCTTGTTCGCTTGCGTTTTTGGTTTGTTAATCCTACCACCTTGAATAGCTAGTACCTTAGGTGTAGGAGCCTTCTTGGGTTATCCTTTTTCCTAGTCAATGAGCAATGCGTGTAAATTACTCACTGTCTTCCCCACGCAGTGCAAATTGAAGTTGCACACAAAACCACTAATTTCCTTATTCAGGGATCTATTGATTAGACCGATAACAAGTTCTTTCTCATAGGGTTTGTCAAGTGCCTCTACTTGGTCCATGAAACAGTATGATCGACAAGAATACCTATGCTTTATATTGACAAAAATGATAAATAAAAACCAAGTGGACACTAAATAAACGCATTGTGAGAATCTTGTAAGACAAATCACTCGCCTCTTGAGAAGTTAGTTTGTCAAGATACATTATAATAGACCTCAAGGAATCCCCGTATGTCGCGATCAATACATTCTTTCCCGCTTGTAGTCGAGGTTCAACCTGCACGATTTAAGTTTAATTATCAGATTATTACAACTTTAAACAACAAAACTACATTCAAACACTACCTCCTAAATCCCATTCTATAAAGCTGATTATCAAATAAAAGGTGTACTTGCGTGTTCTTTTAAGTATGCAACGACTCTTTCAGCACACTTTTCAAAACTCACCATTTTGGTGGAGGGATATCAAAACTACGACGCCATTCATGAACTTGTTCTTTCTCATATTTATCAGCAGTTTCTTGCTTATTTAAACCCTGCAATTCCCCATACCTGTACACCAATTAAGAATAAGAAAATAGACTTCAAACACCAAAAGCGGAATTTAAGTTACAACACTTACATTCGTTCATTTAGTTGCCAAGTTGTAACTACTGGGCATTGATTTTCAGTGTCTTGACTAAAAACTTGACTCCATGATTAAGCTTGTTCCCTTTCATTATGCAATACAATAGGCACCTACTAACGGGTTAAAACATAAAACCAGGAAGAAAAAAAAAATAGGCCAATTAGATAAAATACTAAAACGGGACAAATGTAAAGAGATGTGTGCACACCTTTTTTACGACGAAGTTGAGTCATGGCAAGCATAGCCGTCATTTGTGCGCAAAAAAAAGAAGTAAAGTAACTCCCAATTATGGGTCCCAATACCGTCTTCCACGGTGTAAGGGGGAGGTTAAGACGTAGACAGCTATACCCCTACCTAAGGTAGAGAGGTTGTTTCCGGTTCTACCAAAGGTAGAAAAGGACTTTCGGCCTTGCAAGGGGTGAGGATCGAACCATTGACTTCTGTCTCCAGAGGCAAGGGTGTTAACCACTTGATCCAACCTTGATCTTATAGCCGTCATTCGTACACATAGCCGTCATTTGTACACGAATAAGCTTATTCTTTTACCGGCTTCAACTGCTTCTTCCGCTCCTTTTTTTGTTAATGGCACATCAATGCAACCCGTAAACCAGTTCTTTTCATTCCATAAAGACTCGCCATGCCTAATCAATATCAACGCATCTTCCTCTAAAATTTATATAAAAGCACATCTTAATCTTAACTACATAAAATAGAAAAATTGTCAAAGGTGAAAGTGGAATTTGAAACTTGAATGTTGAAAGTCAATAACCAATTATCTTTGATAACTTTGAAAAACTTATCTCTCTAACACACACCATTTCATCTCACACTAAAACACACACATAAAATAATACCGCCATACCCACCACCACAACTCCCACCACCGAACGTCACCTTTACCGGTCGTCACCGCCACTAGACGACTCCACCAACTAAACCAAACCACCACCAAAACCCATAACCACCACGACTCACGACCATCATATTTTGAGGTATTCTTTTGAGTTTGATAGATCAAGTTTTTTATAATTTTTTTACAGATCTATAGATTTTATTTGTAGATCTAAGTTGTTTTTATAATTTTTTTTACAGCCGCTGTCGCGGACTCGCTGAAAATTGGTTCCGCCACCACTGCTTTGGCAGAAATAGAACGGGCGCTCACCGTTGTCTTGACAGAAAAATCTACTCTCACGGCTACATGGCTTGTGTTTCCGGGAAAAAGCTGTTGTCGCACTTTAAAGTATGCCTTATTTTAATTGTTGTTAATATTTGTATAAAGTTGATTATGTTAATAGTGTTATTCAATTTTTTTTAGTATTTGATAGATTTATATAAAGTTTGTGGTTACTTTTAGATCTATCTATATATGGATTATTTTTCAGCTTTGAGTTTATATAACTTTTTTGACAAGTTTTTTTTATAGATTTGTTATTGCAATCGGAGTCCACCGTTACCGCCACTACTGCCTGAATGTATGTTGCCATTGCAATCGAACTTGCTTTTGTTGCGAGTAAATGTGTAGTTTCTTTTTAAAGTAGTTAGTAAATTCTTGTGTGTAGTTATATTTTTGTTAGTAATTTGTATGTTTGTTGGTAGTTTGTAAGTTTATGTAAACTTAGGCATTTTAAGTTTGTTATACTGTTGTTTAGTAAGTCTTTGGTGGTTTCGTTGCGGTAGATATGCCAAAATTTTAACAGGATATATTGTATCAGTTCAGTTCATGGTTTTGTTTTAGGTTGTTTTTTTTTTATTGATTTTTGGTTGATGTTTCAAAGTGGTTTTCTTGGTTGTGATGATATGGAAAACATTGTACATTGAAAAATTCAAATTTCACGAAAACTATCATGCTAGAACAAGAATTCAAAATCCAAATTTCTTGAATTTTAGTCAACTTTGGAGTAGACCATTTAAGCTTTATTATATATCTTCTCTACTAACTATAAAGAAAAAATGGCCTTCCTTGAAAATGGAAAACTGAATTCGGTCAACTATTGTGGTGAGAAAGGAAACTATGGCGTTTAAATGGCTATGTGTTTAAATGGATACTTTAAAACGTGTATTCAACCATGCCTAGGCGTTTAAATGTAAACTTTAAAAACTGTATTCAACCATGGCGTTTAAAAGAAACTATTGCTAATCTCGAAGAGATTAATGCATTCTCTTCATAAAATACAAAATTGACTCCAACATACCATATTCACATGAATGCTAATATCTGAAATTATACGATATAAAAGTGAGAGGTTGAGACAAAAGACGAAAGAAAAATGTTTGTATTCGCGTTTTTTTTATGTGCACTAACTATTTATGTACTACAACTTTCTAGGGACATAAAAAATGGTGTTAATTGTTCTTTCCAAAAAAAGTTGCTTTATTATTATTTTAATATTAATTGATTAATGCAACTTTAAAAAATGCTATTAAAAAAGACAATCTCAAATACAAAACAACGCTATCGGAAAAACAATATAATCATTTAAAATAGATTCCTTAACGCTTAAAATACTGATTCATTAAACAGATTTAATCCCCGTTAAAATTTTGTCGAAACTAGACACCGCTGCCGCTAGACGCGGGTACTCGTCTATGTTACAAAAGTTTCACAAAGAAGGTGAAAACTCAAACGCTAATCAGAGGCAGAATTTTATATACAAACATTAGCAACTGTTTAGTGCGACCTCAAGTCATACTGATCTAATAATGAGTTCCAAGAATCAAAAAGCCAAACGCCCCGTTAACTAAAAGAGAACCTACTTGTTGTCATAAGGGAGTCCACTTTGGTGTTTAATGGAGTTAACACTTGATCCGAAACTGTATTTGTAGTATGAAAAGAAGATGCTTGAATAACCACTGCCCCCTCTTTCTACAGCGCTGATTTCGTGACAGTCCAAGATCAATCTTGAAACCTTTTAAGGTCAACCGAAGAGAACTATTTCCGACTTCTTGATGAAGAGCATAATTATTGGTGTACCCGTGAGACTTGATAGTACCAATACATCTATTAAATGTTGTTGCAGCCATTTTGAGAATTAAATCAACTAAGTATAAACTCTTTAGTTGTCAAGTTAAAATCTTCACTACAAATGAGATAATATGATGATTGGCTAAAATATGCAATATATAACATCTTATTTGCAAGTATTAAGCTAATACCTTGCAGTGGTGCAATGAGAGTTATGACCGCCAACAATGACGCACTGATAAGGTGTTTGACATGTTATAGAGCAGAAAAGTTGTTTATGAAGTAAAAAGTTTGGCTTTTACATTTACGGGGTATTTTTGTCATTTTACAATTTACCGAAAAGTTTTTTGCCCGATCTTTAAAAAATATGTTTTTTTTTTTTTTTTTTTTTTTTTTTTTTTTTTTTTTTTTTAAAGATTGCTATCAAGGTAACCTTTTGCAGCCAACACATGCTCAAGTAATTAGGCCTGTAAACGAACCGGGCGAACATGAACGGAGCTTTGTTCATGTTTGTTCATTTGATTTTAACCGGGCAAATAAACGAACACGAACTCTTAAACGGACGAATTTTCTTGTTTATGTTCGTTTATTAAAAATATGAGTTGTTCATGTTCGTTTATTAAGACACTAAACGAACAGTAAACGAATGAACATAAATAAATATAGAGAAACAAACATAAACTTTATTAATTTATGCACGATATATTATTTTATAAGCGTCGTTTTGTTTAAACAAACCAATTTTAAAATTATACAATTAAAAAATATGATATGCGAATATAAATAAATAAATAAACATAAACGAACGCATAATCAGACGTTCACGAACATAAATGAACAGACGCGGCTTTTGTTCATATTCGTTCATTTAACTAAACGAACGTAAAATATGGTTCATGTTCGTTCGTTTAATAAAAAACGAACATAAACGAACTTTTTACCGAACGGTTCATGAAATGTTAACTGAACGTTCAGTTCGTTTACGGCCCTAGTTATTATATATTCTTTATGTGCTCAATGGTATATAAGTTGTTCTTGGATTAATTATGCATATGTTATCTTGCTGGGCTTAAACATGTGACGTTGTTGTCTCTTGTTAACCAAGAGCCCAATAAACGTATGCTTACTTTCACCTATTTTATATGATTTAAGATCATTTGAGGACAAAAGATTATTTACATACTAAGGGTGGTGGCAGTCATGCCGATGAGATTTTTTCATGCCTAATCACCCACCAATAATATCCCTCCAACTCACCTCATACCAATCTCATACCTAACAATAGATTTTTAGTGGCAACCATGCCTAAGTCATTACCTTTTTTTTTTTTTTTTTTTTTTTTTTTTTTTTTTTTTTTTAAATTTAATAAAAACATAACATTTTATTAATACTTAACAATTTAATAAAAACATAACATTTTATTAATACTTAAAAGAAAATTACATGAACTTAATACTTAAAAGGAAATTACATAAACTTAATACTTAATCATTCCATCCATATTTTGCCGCGAGCTCACGTTTTTTTTCAATAGTGAACGTTAATATACTTGGGTCGGTTATGTGATCATGCGGTTCATTATAGAACTTCAGCGCCTTCCACATATGTTTTTCTTCCATTAAAGCCATTTTTGTCGCCAATAACTTTTCGGCCATTTTATTCTTTGCAACTTTTGTAGCGACCGCCTCCTGCAATAGTTGTGTCTTATTAGTTGTGTAAGTGTCGAAGGAAACAGCTACACTATTTATTGTCGACGACTCGGTTTCGGCCTTTTTGCCTTTTATTTTCCGCATAGGAGTGTTGTCGATATTCAGATCAGGAAGCACAGTGTTGTTTTCATTGCTTCCGGACTCGTAGTGGGCGGATTCCGACGACTTTTTTCTTTTGTCAGAATGAGAGGTAGATCCTTGAGCTATATCTGGTTGTTCCAACCATTTGTCTTCTTGCTTAACAACGTCCCATGCATCAATATGAGTAAACGGCTTGCCAGTTTTGGTCTTGTAATCGGCCATAGCATTTGTCATCACGTTAACATCGCTACACCCACTCTCACGAATACGTTTCTACAATTATAAAAGTAATAATTATAAATTCATATAAATATACAATTATAATAGTAAAAGTATAAAATTAAAAAAGTTTAAAATTTACTTGTTGGATGTATAGCCCATTAAAGACACCCATTTCGCCGTTCATAGTTTTCCACTTTGTGTTCAAGGCATGAAAAGATCTATTTGTGTCTTTCACATTTTGCTTGAAATGCTCAAGAATTCGTTTCCAAAAACTATCTCTACTTTGTTCATTCCCAACGACTCTACATGTCGAGATATGAACCCAAGCTTTAGCCAACGCCGTCTCTTCGACCGGCGTCCAAGTTTTTTTTTCCGCTTTATTCGGTTGTTTCTTTTTTTTCACTACTTCAACTTCTTGAATTTCTTCATCATTTTCTAAGATACAAAACATTATAAAAATTAAAATTCAAAAAATAAAATTCGGAATATATGAAAGCAAAATAATTCGGAATAAATTACAAATAATATAATTCGGAAAAACTAATATAATTCGAAACATAAATATAATTCGGAATAAATTAAAAATAATATAATTCGGAACAAATTATATAATTCGAAACATAAATAAAATTCGGAATATATGAAAACTAAAATATAGCGGTTGTTGCGAAAAATATATTACCCATGGGAGTTGGTTGTTGCGTTTCGGGAACCACCTCATCATCATCATCATCCAAGTCATATAGCGGTAGTTCTCGTTCAACACTTGGTTCACGTCGCGTAGGACCGTCACGGTACTCAAACGGGTCAAAGTCACTTGTTGGAGATATCGTGTATTGAGTTGGAGTCAATGGTGGTGGTTGATGAAAATATTGTGGTTGAAAGTACGCGGGAGAAGTCATTTGAGGATAATATTGAGGAGGACTCATTTGGGGAATGTATGCACCGGGTTGTGATTGAATTTGTGGACGAACGGAACGAGAACCTCGTCCACGTCCTTTGGATGATGAAGCACCTCGTCCTCTTGGATCCATGAGATTGTTTTTTAATAGTATAAAGAGATAGATTTAAATTGTGTTAAAAAACTGGATTGATGTTTGAAATATATAGAGGGGAGTAAATTTTTTTTTTTTTTTTTTTTTTTTTTTTTTTTTTTTTTTTTTTTTTTGTTTTAAATCCAAACGGATACATTTTTCAAAATTTACAACGTATAGTTTTTTGGTCAAGATTTGGATTTAATGTCTAACGGTCGAATAATTGCTCATGCCAATTCGGGGATCTTTGCCGAATTGGTGATACTCAGCTCCATGCCGATTCATACCGATCAAGAGGCAACACATATACCGTTCGGTATGGCTCATGCCGAAGGCCATGCCGAACCCACTGCCACCACCCTAAGGGATCAATCTTCACCCTCCATTTTTATTTGATCTAATGGATGAGATTAATCTCAATAATTTAAAAAACCCATTTTCATCATTTTTTTTTCCAAATATTAATATCTTTCAAACTGTTAATCGTTAAGCCGACAAAACATATCATTGCGACGAGCATTTAATTATCTTTCTATAGATAGGCACTTTGATATACTTTTGACATTTTTTTTTCTCGTATTTTTCACTTTTTTTTTGTTTTTTCTTTTTTTACGTGACTGAAATTTGCATTAAATAATCATATATGATTAAACACTAATTTGAATATCACATGTGATATTAGTGTTATATCGTATATGATATGTAATATCATATGTGATATTAGTGTAAAATCACATATGATATACATATCATATCACATGTGATATTATATATCATATATGATTTAACACTAATATCACATATGATATTCAATTTTGTGTTTAATCATATATGATTTTTTTATTGCAAATTTCAGTACGTAAAAAAAACGAAAAAAAGTGAAAAAACAATTTTTTTTCCCTTTTTTGGAAAGTATATCAAAGTGCCCGTCTATAGAAAGATAATTAAATGCTCGTTGCGACGGTGTAAATATTTTCACTTAACGATTAACGGTTTAAGATATATTTAAATTATAAAAAATAGGTAAAATAATAAAATGCTTTTAATCTCAACCATTGATTTTTTTAGATGGATGGTGGAGATGAGTCCGTTGATATGTGAGAAAAGTTTGGTATGTAAAATAACTTTCCTCATTTTGTATTGCAAAAATTTTTACCCGAACTTTTAAAACAACTTATGACATGTATTTAACCTTTTCGTCATCTAAAATATATAATTTTTAAAAAAAAAAAGGCAACACTATCTCCTCTATTCATTTTTATCACCATCTACCATCATCATCTTATTTCTAAAAGCACATAAATCATATTAAATCAAAACAATACTCAGTAATTCAATTTGAGAACCATATATACAAAAAATACACAAGACCCAATAACATTCACTATCATGGAAAATATATCAAAACTAACATATTCATCTAGACCAAATTAAAAAACAAAATCAATTCCAATAACAAATATATCAAAACTAACAAAATATCATGGAAAATGACAACTCAAAATCGTCAAAGTCAAATATTGTGTAAAAACAAACGCTTACTACCAATCTCACACAACAGCAACAACACAATCTCAACTCAATGATTAACCCGTCGGTCCACACAAGTCAAATGCATAAAATAGCAACAAAGCTACGTGTTGAATAGAAATACAAAAATAGAAGTAACATTGCAAAAATTTAATCGAATGAAATCTAGAAATACAATTCCATTTCAACATCTCATGAACACACAGAGCTATCATAATCTAATCGAAAACCAACAATAGAAATAACATTACAAAACTTCAAATAAACTATGGGTAATGATGAACCCGCTTATATGAACCCGCATATTAGAAAGTGAAGAGGAAATAGATTACACTAGTATGAATAAACTTTGGGTAATGATGATGACGATTTTTAGAAGGATGTGGGTGTTCTTGTTCTTGTGATTTTTGAGTGTTAGATTTTTAGTGATGTGGTACATATTTGATTGTAGATTTTGGTGGGTTTGATATAGGTTCAAGAATAAAAGGAAAGTAATGTGGATTGTTGCAGATGGGTGTTGGTATGAGGATGGTATTTTGGTGTTTATGGATTTGCTTGGGTTTATGTTTTTGAGTTGAGTAATGAATGAGATTTGGTAGGGTTTTGTTGGATATAAATTTGAAATTTTCTAGTGGTTGAAAGTAGGGGCGGCAATTCTCGACACGACACGATAAACGACACGAACATGACACGAAAGTTAAACGGGTTTGGGTTGAGGATAAACAAGTTTGGGTAAAAAACAGGTCAACCCGCCTAACCCATTTAATAAACGGATTGTGTTTGGGTTGAGTAAATATTAAACAGGTCAACCTGTGAGCCCGTTTAATTATACAAGACTCAAAAAATAAAAAATATAACCTAGTTTTTTTATGTTGGATGCTGATTAAATGTAGTTTTTATGTACTTAATATGAATGAATTATGATTATACCTCAAATATCATTGAAATTGACACTTATAACTCTGAAAATTGTCGTATAGTTATTTGTATGTTATTTTTATTATATTTTAGATCCTTATATCATTTTCGCATTTAAACTAGTTAAAATAACAAACCACTAACCTTATTTACTACTTGACCTATTTAGTTAAACAGGTTAAACGGGTCATAAACGGGTTACACGTGTTATGCAGGTTTGGGTTAGGGTTGAGTTTATTGACACGATTAATAAATGGGTCGTGTTTGGGTAGAGGTTATACCAACCCGCCAACATGCGAACCCGAATAGATCAACACGAACACGACTCGAGTGCCACCCCTAGTTGAAACTGAGGGTGGTTGAATCTAAAACAGAATTTGGATTGTGAGATTGTAAAAGAAAGAGAAAGAAGAATATTGGGGGGTAGTTGGGATTTTTTGTTAATTATAAATATGGATTAGAGTAAATTGACCACTTTACCCTCGTAGATTAGGCATATGGGAAGATTTAACAAACATTATTAACAATCGTTAGAGCGAGGGACCAACGGTAAATAACGTTTCACATTTAAGGATGGATGGTGCATTTTTTTTTATCAAAGGACGAAACTCGCCGGTCAACGCAAACCACAAAGACGAATGGTGTAGTTTACTCTAAAGTATATCTTAAACACACTTACTTCATCAGGACAACCAAAGAATCGACTCCCTGGGTTGGCCGAGGTCCACGAAAAGTTTTAATGTTTTGTAGAAGAAAAGTTTTGCGGAATAGTTTAGGGATGATAAGTGATGACAAATTTGTGTTACACAGTCATATAGGAACTACAAACACTATACAACGATTTGATAAAGTACGCTACAGTGAAAGACGCTTTTGCCCTCACCAACAAAACTTTGACCTGGGCATTACTGGTCAAGGGACCAGTTTAGCCTCAAAAACCCATAGTTTGGACTAAGGGTGCTCACGGTCTAAAAACAGGACCGAACCGGCTAAGACCGGACCAGACCGAGACCGAGTTAGGCAAAAACCCTAGACTGAGACCGGATCGAATGTGGTCGGTCCGATCTCGGTCCGGGTCGGTCTTTCAGTTGGTCCGGTCCAAATAGGCTAAATGTCCGGTTTGTATGCCAGACCGGACCGGAACGGTCCGGACCGAAACGGTCCGGACAGAGACTGAAATAATGAAAAACCCCGGACCGTTGGTCCTTCGGTCCGGTCGGTTTTGTCCGTCGATCCGGTCGGATTGCTCACCTTTAGTTTGGACTACTGACGATGAAAAATCCAAGTTACGATGCCAAGCTATGAATTTTGACAAGTTTAAGGATCAACGGTGTATTTTAGTCTAAAACAAAATAACAGCAACATTTTATTAATAGTCCATTAGCCCATTTTAGCCCAGTACACCTGCAACTTTTAAGACAAACCAACCCTAAAGCAAGTAGATTGGAATTAGAATTCTCCAAATTCTCAGTTGGTTTTGCAGAATTGCTCTGGATGGATGATAAGTCTCAAAGTCCGTTTAGTTTGAATCACTTGCGTGGTAACTATCCTTCTTATTATTATTATTATTATTATTATTATTATTATTATTATTATTATTATTATTATTATTTTCTATTAACCAAAATACTAATTTAAGACTATAATGTTTTCCACCTTTATAAATACACTTATTTGTAATTTTGAACGTAGAGAGAGTTTGTTTAAGCTTATACGTGGTTAATACCGAGGAGTTGAACATGGTTAATTTCGGCACAGTTCTGCGTCACAATATTCATTTAGTTTTTTTATTGTTGATTTAACTGCTGTACTGTAATGTATGCATTTTTGTGTTCATCGAAAGTGTCAGGTGTTAATCAAAGTACGGTTATGTTAGGCATTTGTACTTTATGCGATTTAATTTCCTGTGAGGTTCAATTTATTAACAAAAAGATTGATTGTGGCAGAAAAAATAGCAGTGGGTGATAATTCAAAAGTATTTGCCTCTAAGTATTCATCTCTAACCTATAACGAAAAGTGAGTATATTATCAATTTTTTTGTGCCTTATCTTAATTGTTTAATTTTAATTTTGGTTGAGAATTATGTGCAATCTCTAATTGTTCTGGCTCATGTTTTTTAACGCATTGATTGTAGAAAAGCTTGGGTAATAACAGCGGTCATTATACAAGAAGAGTTAGTATTCTATATTTCTATCAGTTTTGCTTATTTTATCTACAATTCTGTTTTGACTATAAACCCATATTGTTTCTCCAATTGTAGGAAAAGACTGCTTGAAATGGCTGATAAAAGAGAAGAAAGAAGAAGAAAAACTTCAAAAGGGTATTCATTACACCTAACCGAGGAAGAAAAGTGAGTGTACTTTGAATTTTGTTTCTTTATTGATCTTTTCTCTGGGTTAGCAATTGAGGTTTGATTTAATAATGAATTAATTGATTGTAGGAGAATGATGAGGGAAGATGCTGTCGCGTTAGAAGTAGCAAATGGTTGTGAAGACGAAGAATCTGAGACATTTGAGTTGAACGATCTATTTCTATCTGATTAAGAAAAATGAGCTTTTTAGTTGGGTGTTGTTTTGATTATCATGATGGCAGGCTTAATGTAAGATAACACATGTTTCAGACGCCTCCATTGTAAAGTTATCGTTAACCCATTTATGTTGAATCATATCTGAACCTTATCAGTTAAGTCAATTGGAGGAACACCAATACAAGCTTTTTGCAGATTCAATTGCTGATACAAGCAAGCTTTTTTTAATTTCAGATGTATAATAATAACAAGGGCTGTAAGGGCCGCTCTCTGTTGGCTTACATACTAACACATGGTTCTACAGTTAATCAACATGACTGAATGCTTTTATGAAAGTATGAAACCAATTACTTTTGTCGATGTGCCATCAAATGATCATAGAATAATCGAATAGTTTTTGGAGCACAAGCACTTGTGATAATGATTTTGGTACCCTACAGTTTCAAATAAGCTTGTCATTTATAAGTGTCTGAAATGATCTCACCAATCACTAGACAGTCCGAATCTGTTAACCATGACAAGTTTCTTACTTCTTTGACTTCTTAAGTCAAACATAGGAACTTTTAAGCAGATTTGATAAGAATTTCGTGAATGGTGATGATTTTTGCACCGATATATAGTTGGTGTGGATATGTATATGTCTTTGTGTTACCTAAAGAAACCAACATTGAAAATACCGGGTATAGAAGACTTGGAAGTTGGAACCTTATACAATAGTGAAAAAACCAGTGTTCGGGGTTATCTACAAATTAAAAACAGCAAGCTGGAGAAAAGATTCATGTCTCTCAAACAAGTCAAGCGGTTTTGTACCGGTACATTAGAGCATGTGAGGTATAAGCTACATGAGAAGTTGAGAGCAAATACATGGGGTATGTCGGAGCCTAAGTTGACATTTTCTGAAGTTGTCAGTTCTGCAAGGATGAAAGATGCTATCCTGGATCGCATTAACTTTTGGACTCAAATGAAAAGAATAGAAATCTATGTCGAACGACGAAGATTACTAGGAGGCTACAGTGTGGACAACTCGAATGAGGGGAAGATTGTTAGCATTTGAAGTGAAGATCATTTAGAAATACTGATACCCATATTCCCTTTTTCTTTTCCAATTCAAGCAATAATATTGTAATTCACGGCCCATTGTTATTATTATGTCACAATAGATGTGTATGGGCTTTCCACGTGACCCAACACCAATTTAACTTATGGTTACCAGAATTCATCTCAGAAGGTTAAGTTATTTTGATTTCATCGTATCTTTGATTTGATTTCAGGCAGTTTCATTAAAAAGTAATTTTTACACCATGGATACATTAGAAGCTGAAGATCGAATCAGTGACTTACCTGATTGTCTAATCCTTGAAATCCTGTTTCGTTTACCGACCACTAAAGAGACCATTCGAACAGCTTGTCTCTCCAAACGATGGGTACATCTCTGGACTTTACTTCCCAACTTTATATTTATAATAAAGGATAATCAATCTCGCCTTGATTTCTTTTCATTCGTCGATAAAACCATCACTCAATCTCGCCTGCCTAATCTCAACAAAGTCCATCTGCATACAAGTTATGATTCTAGCTTTCAACCGCTAGTCGATGAATGGCTTCGTTATGCTCGTGATCACAATGTCCAAGACATTGATTTATCGTTATGGCATGATCTTGATCATGCAGAGAGGGGTCATCAGATTGTGTTAGATGACTCGCTTTTCGTTAATTCATCTCTCACTAATCTTAAGCTCTCATGCGACTTTGTTAATCCTAGTCTCTTCGGATGGACAAACCTTAAGTCTTTGACTCTTTCAAAGAAATCGGATTTAGATGACGATTTTCTTGAAAATATTTTTTCCGGAACTCCTCATCTTGAAACACTCCAGTTGAACGACTGCGATGGCTTTACCTGGATAAATATTACTTCAAAGAGTGTTAAGAACTTTGTCATATCTGGACGCAAGAGGCTTGATGATGATTATGTGCATCTACATGCTCCTTATATTTTGTCATTAACGGTTGATGGAGCTTTGACCTCATGCTCTCTTTACGTTAGAGATCTGTCATCGTTGGTCGAAGCTAAGTTCTCTTACCATGTCAACGATTATGGTTACATTCGTTTTTACGACGAATATGAGGAACAAGATACGCTTAAAATGCACATCCTACTACTTAGCGATGCCGTCAAGAATCACCTGCTTAAACTTAAACTTGGGAACAGGTGTTTAGAGGTAAAATATGTCCCTTCGATATCTGTTTTTTCTTACATTAACTTGTCACATGTTTTACTTCACATTATTTCTAGAAAACTCAAAACTTATTATTTAATTTGGACTTCAAGTCGCACTAGTGATGATCGGTCACCATATATTCTTCTTGGGCATATGTTTTATTTTGAAGGGATATGATTGCAATTTACTCGTTACTATTTTTTGTTTGTAGGTTCTCTCCATTCTGAAAGCTGAAGGTTTCGTCCTTCCATGGAACATCAAAGTCGTTGATGATGAAGAGTTCGATTGATAGATGGCACTTTAAGTTCATGGAAGGGCCCTTGCAGATTACAATATTCAAAAGGAGCCACCTTGTCCTCCGTCTGTCTTGGTGGCGGTAATTGAAGCTGCTTCTTTTTTTATGGTTTATATAATGCGAATGCTTTATGGGATATTTTTTTGTGTTGGTAGACAATGAAAGTTTCTGGTTGGTTTCAAATAAGTAATTTGTGATATTTTTATGATTTGTGTATATTAGCTAGGTTTACGCGTTTTTATTTAATATTCTGGATGGTTTAAGTTCATGTTTAGCCTAGACATATCATGGTGACTGCTTTTCAAATGATCATAGACTTGTTAATGAGTTGATGTTTTATGTTATCTTTTGTGCGTGCATTCCTAAACAATTTATGAATCGAGAGCATGAGGTGATTAAGTTACATGCTGACTACATAATTTAAATAGTTTATATAGCGTGCTACTCAAAGTTTTGACGTAGTGTAAAGTTATACATTTCCTAGTCATTTCATTTGAGTACCTAATGAGCTTCAATGGGTGAATAGACATCATCAGTGAGAATTCGAGACAAATAAACCATGTATAAAGTAACCAAATTTCAAACAACAAAGAAAATGAATTTGATATAGTCTATGAATCAGTTAACATTATTTACCTTCTACTACAAGAAAATATTGAAAGCTACTAAAACATTCTTTCCGCTTAGACTACATGAAGTCGACAAGTTTGACATCTAAAGTCAAACTTAACTGCGGAATCCATAATGTTTGACCTTAAAGTCGAACTCTGTCCATCATCTAAAAATGACATGTTGGAGGTTGTAAAGCTTTTTCTATAGCCCAAGCCTGCAAACCAGGTGAACTTTGTTTACGCAGACGATCCAAACACAAAAACCACCATTGACAACTAATTTTGCTTGGGTGAACTCGAGTTGGCATATGGTGGAGAAAATGAAGAAAGTTTTGATATCAAGAAGTAAACGAGAAAATGAAGAAAGATGATGCAAAGAGGATTGCTCTTAATAAAGGAGATAGTTGCTCTGAGCCAAACACTACCCTTAACTCAAATTCTGACACTGAGGAAAAAGCAACCGATATGAACTGTGTAACGAAAGTTGATGAGGAAAAGATGTTGGCCGAGGTTCAAATTATCAAAAGATCGTTGCTAGTTGCTTATTTGAATTGTTGCACATATTTTGTGTTTTAGAATGATGCAAATGTGTTTGCATCTTAATATTTTATCAATATTGCCGTGACGAAACAAATGGAGTTTGGCCTAATGGTGTGAGTGGATCTTTATGACAGATATTATGAGTTCGGGGTACTTCACTGATATCCAGTATTGTAAACTAAAGTGAAATAAAAACTGGCTACACAATACAGTAAGTATATATCAATAGAGTACAAAAGATACGTACTTTTATTGGATCTAGGCTCCCAGGCATAATTTACGAATTTTTATCTTGCTACTATACAGTTCTACAAAAAGCTTGTTTTTAAACAGCAATTTACTGAGAGAACTGAAGCTATGAAACCAGTACATACAGGAAAGGACCTTTCGTCGAATTGTAGGTCCTATTTTGATGGGACCCATTACATGAAGACGAGAAATCAAGGATTATGAGATATAGAAAAGAAGATTGTTTCAAGAAAGTCGATTCTTGGTAATGCATCAAACTTGCTGATTCATTAGTGAACCATTTCATCTAATTTTTGTCTGTATCGAGCTAAATTCTGCAATAACAAGCAAAACCATGTAAGGATAGATTAACCCGTCGACATTCTTTTTTTGAAATATAGACTTAGAGCTACTTGTTGAATTATAAAATCTTTCAAAAAGAGTAATCTTTAGGTAACTTTAAACCAGTTCAGAATGTTATGTGTACCCTTTTACTTATTATTAACTTTTTTTAACCCGTATGGACTCGTTATATAAATTTGAACCCAAGTAAATCCGTATTCACATAGATAAGTTGGAACTATCCCCTAGAAAACTAATATCAAATTCACCTTGGTATAAGCATAAACGCTCGCCTCACTTGGTGCTGCTGGACTTCCTCTTCTGATATACTTTTCATCTTTGACAATATAAAGCATAGGTATTCCTGTTGATAGTTCCAAGCTTATAACCTGAAACAGTATGCAAAGTTTGATTTTCAAAATCATAATACCAAAGAGAGGCGGAAAATCCTTGTTTTGGCCAATTTTAGTAAATATAAACCAAGTGGAAAAAACTAAGTGAACACACATTGTGAGAATCTCAAAAGATCAGACTCTCACCTCTTGAGAAGTTAGTTTGTCAAGATACATTATAATGGACCTCAAGGAATTTCCGTGTGCTGCGATCATTACATTCTTTCCAGCTTGTAGTTGAGGTTCAACCTGAACAATTTCAGCTAAAACTTAATAAAGAAAAAGAACTTGATTTTCCAACTTTCTTTGTCCAAAACAAGTGTCTTAAGCAACAAAACTACATCCAAGGGCTATCTCCTAAATCCCCCTCAATTATAACTGATATTTAATTCTCATTATTTAATATCATAAAATCACTTTCAAACGCGGATCAAATTACAGTGTACTTACATGTTCTTTAAAGTAGGCAACGGCTCTTTCAGCACACATTTCCAAACTCTCACCATTTGGTGGAGGAATATCAAAACTACGACGCCACTCATGAACTTGTTCTTTCCCATATTTATCAGCTGTTTCTTGCTTGTTTAAACCCTGCAATTCCCCATACCTGAACGAATAATGGGTAAGAAATATAAAACTTCGAATACAAAAGATAGAATTGATGTAAAACACTTACATTCGTTCATTTAGTTGCCAAGCTGTAACAACTGGGATGCATTGCTTTTCAGTGTCTTGACTAAAAATTTGACTCCATGATTGAGCTTGTTCGCTTTCATTATGCAATACAATAGGCACCTACAAACGGTTAAAAAACAAACCTATTATTATAAAAAGGCTAATTAGACAAAATACTAAACCGGGGCAAAATGAAAAGCAAAAAAGATGTCAAGAAAAAGATGTATGTGGATACGATACCTTCTTGCGGCGATGTTGAGTCATGGCAAGCATAGCGGTCATTTGTGCACGAATAAGTGCAGATGTATATATCATATCAATAGGTATATTGCTTATTCTTTTGCCGGCTTCAACTGCTTCTTCCACTCCTTTTTTTGTTAATGGCACATCAACGCAACCCGTAAACAAGTTCTTTTCATTCCATAAAGACTCGCCATGCCTGATCAATATCAACGCAGCTTCCTCTAAAAATTATGTAAAAAACACGTGTTACAAAAGTTTCACAAAGAAGGTGAAAACTCAAATGCTAATCAGAAGCAGAATTTGTGAATACAAAC
The DNA here is from genome assembly GCA_019973895.1 of Chrysanthemum seticuspe. Taxonomy (NCBI): domain Eukaryota; kingdom Viridiplantae; phylum Streptophyta; class Magnoliopsida; order Asterales; family Asteraceae; genus Chrysanthemum; species Chrysanthemum seticuspe. The sequence continues at coordinate 354,829,923 of BPTQ01000008.1, read as the reverse complement.
ATTAGCAACTGGTTAGTACGACCTCTAGTCATACTAATCAAATAATCAGTTCCAAGAACCAAAAAGCCAAACGACCCGTTAACTAAAGGAGATACCATACTTGTTTTCTTAGGGGAGTCCACTTTGGTGTTTAATGGGATCGAGACTTGATTTGAAACTGTACTTGCAGTCTGAGAAGAAGATGCTTGAATTACCACTGCACCCCTTTTTCTACAGCGATCATTTCGCGACACTCCAAGATCAATCTTGAAACCTTTTGAGGTCAACCGCTGAGAACTATTTCCAACTTCTTTATGAAGAGCAGAATTGTTGAGGTACCCGTGAGACTTGATAGTACCAATACATCCATTAAAAGCTGTTGCAGCCATTCTGAGAATTAAATAAACTGAGTATAAACTCTCAAGTTGTCAAGCTAAAATATTCACTAAAAATGAGATAATTTCCTGATTAGCTCATATATGCAATATATAACACCTTATTTGCATCTATTAAGCTCATACATGCATTAAAACATTCAAGATGCTTATTCAAACTGCTTATTTCACTCTCAAGTATTAAAAGAAGTGGTTTGAATAAGCAATTTCAAAAACACTCTAACTACTTACCGGAATACCAATAAGTAGATACGCAATTTTTATACCTAATCCCAAATACCCCGTAAACTAACATGCACCCTTACAAAAGGTTCAATCAGAGTGTTTCGTATAGTTTAACTTATGTATCATCAAGAGACTCGTATTAATGAAAAGCATGTGCTCGATCACAAAACAAACCTTAATACTAAAGTTTAAAATACTTGTAAACAAGCCTTTTTTTTTTATGAACATCTAAAACTAGCCCAGATTATAAGAAATAAAACCCACAAAGAAAACATACCATACAAATTAAACCACCTATTCTTCAAACAACTTCACCTAAAATAACACCAAAAATAAGAGTTAAATTTGACTTTTAAAGTCAAACATGCTCCTCTTCAACTACAAAATTGACTAAGATTTTCAAACTTATTCAAACTAATATCTCATGAAATAAATCAAATATATCACACTCAATACAATAAAACCATTATTAGTCATAAATTTTTATCAAGATACACATAAACATTGCAATTAGTACATACCAACTTTGACCCGACAAGCCAACTTTAAACAAAATTAGTAACTGTAATCTGTAACAAGAAACTATATACACATCAAATTCTAACAAGTGGGTGTACTGTAAACAATGGACTACGCGGATATCCTTCCGGTTTCAACTAAAACCTTAGCAGAAGGATATCAGTAAGCCAAACGTCTTATCTCGTACATATGTGGGACGATATGTTACAACATACATTGGAAAATTAAGTCAACTAAAAGCCAAAAAAGTAAAATTCATACCAAAATAATCAGAAAAAAAATATGCCACAAAAACAAATAATGAGTTTACGCAATGTGGGTCATTGTTAAGAAAAAACTTACCTTATTTATAACCTTTCGAGCTTATTTAGCGATTAAACTGAGGAAACTTAAAGGGTTTATAACAAGAAAAAAATATTAAGTTGACGGATGTGTCAATTATGGTGCAATGAGAAGACAGTTAAGCAAGCATGTGTGTATTTTACAAGTGTTTGAAACTAAGTGATTAATGTGTGTTGTTATATAAGTTGCTTAGAAGAAATCGATGAGGTGTTTAAGAAGATGGAAGAAGACGAAAAAAGAAATCTTGAAAACCTTTTTATATGTTTTGTTAAGTTGATATGTGTACTCCTACCTTTTTATGTTTTCAAAGGTTGTTTGTTGTTGCTTTTTAAAGTGTTTTGGTACATATGTTGTTTTTTTTTTTCTTGGATGATGCATGCATAATATATTGTTGCTTTTTATGTATTTTTTTTGAGTTTAATATAATTTGAAGAAAAAAAAATCTAGAACTTTGAACTTATTAATTTGAAAGCTAATTGCACGAAAATGTATCTAACTTGTTATTTTATGTAGTTCTGTGTAGCCAATTAAATTTTTTGATATGTGTAGCATACTTTTAAATTTCGTTTTTTGGTGTATCGTTTGACTAGTTTCGTGTGTTATTTAACCGATTTACTTCTTTTCTGGCTAAATTTGAGTGTATAATTAATGTTAAAATCACCAAATAACATACACAAATGATTACACGATACATCAAAAAGACCTAATTCAACAGTTTGCTACATAGATTTAGAAAAGGAAAAAATATATATATATAGATATATATTTAGCTACAAAAACTATACAAGTGACAATTTAAATATATTTTCTTACAATTAGCCCTTTAATTAATAAGTTCAAAGTTATAGATTTTTTAACATGACATAGTATATTTTAACCAATATGTCATTCTTTTTAGTCATTTTGCTCAATTATATATTAGATATTAAAATTAAATTGTGAAGCACTTGGCGGCTAGACCAACCCTTGAATAAGCATAAAGGCCAAACATAGGCATGCATAAACTAACAAAAGTCCATGGCCCATTCTGAAAAGCCGTTAATCTGATTTATGGAGCCCACAAAACAAACAAAAGTTTAATTGTTAATAGATGATGACAAGTAATATATACAACATTATTATGTCACTGTGGATTTGTTAACATTCAATTCCATCGTTTGAACAGATGTGGTGTTAGACACATACCTTACAAGTGACAAACTCATCCGGTCGCAAATCAAATCCAAGTTTAAAAAAAGGGGTTCTACTTTAGCAGCAATATGTAATTAGTAGCCGCGCATGTTTATATCGGTGCTTCATAAGTTCTAGGACCGAATGTGATCAACTCGTTTAAGGCAACTTACAAGGTTTGAAATACGAATACAGAGATCTTTTCGAAATTTTAGGCTGCACGACAAAAAAAAAAAAAAAAAAAAAAAAAAAAAAAAAAAAAAAAAAAAAAAAAAAACTTAGATATGCTGTGTTGGGTCTAGTTAGGCCGATTACTAATCTACTGGTATGGACAGCGAACCTTAATTGGTATGAAAAACTTATGATTATAGGCATGGACAGCTTAACTTTATAGGTATAAGCATCTACTTATATCCAAGATACATTGCAGCACCATATGCAATAGCATTCCTTATCAACGCCACACCAAGTTTTTTTATAGCTGACTCGACTTACTTGCTTTTCAAGGATTGCAAGAATCTAAACATTATGCTTTGATCCAAATATGACTAGTTAGCAACCAGGTGGAGAATGGCATAACTTTGTGAACGTGTTTTCAGTTGTCAAAAAACGCATGAATAAGACTATTTATAAGCCAATTATACCACCCTTGAACACATGCAAACGATACAGATGTATTGTGTCTTACCAAATGAAACCATAGCGTTGACTCAAAGGTTGTAAATATTTGGGTTCTTACAACCATAATTGTGACCAAGAAGAGTCATAAACGAACCCAATTATGTTGTCGACTTGAAACCTTGCAACACCATATATGTTTCAATTAGATAATTCTATAGCTAGCTATTTTATATTTACTGTTTGTTGCATGCACAATCACTTGCCATTTGAGAATTTGCTAAAACACGGTTATATACAGTATGGAGATTCAATATCTAGACTCTACTCATCATCAGTGGACGTGTAAACTAAGTGTGGGTCGACGTCTTGACATGCCTACACGACTACACGTTGAGTGTAACTGAATGCCATTATTGTCTTAAAAGCATAGCAATGTGGTGTTGTTTGTGAGGTCGTGGTGGTTAAGTTCGTGGTGGTTGTGAGGTCTTGGCGTTGTGAGGTCTTGGGGTTGTGAGGTCGTGGTGATGGTGAGGTCGTTGGGGTTGTAAGGTCGAGGAGGTTGAGGTCGTGGTGGTTGAGGTCGTGGTGGTTGAGATTGTGGTTGTGAGCTCGTGGTGATGTCTCGGGCTATGGGATTGATGTTCGAGTTTGTTGTATACGGGTGAGGTCGCGTTTAGGATTCGTTGTACGGATAAGGTCGTTTAACAAGGATCAAGGGCAGTTATTTGAACTTGTGGTTCTCGAACAATTGAGGGTATATCTCCATCATCTCTTTCTGCATCTCGTCATGCCACCACCCTGTTTTGATAGTGTGGTTCAATATGGTTTGTTTGAGATTTCGGTGAGTTTTGTACAAGGGTCAAAGTTGTGGTTGTGGTCGTGGTTACGTTGTGGTTTCCATTTGTTCCATACTTCTTACAAGGTGATTGCCCTTGAGTGGTTAGCGTTTTCGGGATGAGATGGTAGAATTTATTTTTTGATTGTTTGGTTATTCACGATGTTTATTTTAGGGTCGTTGTATTGTTAGGTTCGTGTTAGTCAAGTGTTTCATCGATGTACTTTGGACTTTCTAGCTTCTTGCTAGTTTTGTTTTAATTAAATTATTGCCTTTCAAAAAAAAAAAAAAAAAAAAAAAAAAAAAAAAAAAAAAATGCCTAAATCATAACACAATTCAAATGAATTGAGGAATACATGATAACTAGAAATTTTAAATTTAAGCATAATCATTTACAATAACTGTGCCACAAATTCGTATGCAAATTACTCATGATAGAAACCGGAGTTGCACGACCTCATATTGACTAACTCCATAACTCTTACACTGAAAGTACCTTGCTCGATTAACTGTGCCACAAATTCGTAGGCGAGTTACTAATGGAACTGTGCTTTAAGTACATGTCCATGTTCTAACTAACAAATGGATGCCGTTTTAGCTCATTTGAATCCAAGATAGGATCTACATACTTGAAGATAGCAACCAAAAACTTAAAAAGACCATTTTCAAATGCCCATATTTTCTGCTTTAGATTATATGAAATAGCTAATATCGTGCAAAGTAATTGACTTCAGGACGTACAGTTGCACATATATTGAATTGACATCTTCCACATTAGCATATGGTATTTGGATAAGTGGGCGGACTCATATATCAACTACTCAAAAACATGACCCACATGCCATAACTCAATTTGACCCGCGAGTAACCCAACGCCCCATTTGACCTTAAATATAAGAAGAATATAAGGGACAAATTCTCTTCAATCCAGACATCTAGCTTAGCTATCACATGTTTACTAAGGATCATATTGAACTTCAGATCATGTTTCACAAAAAGTAAAAACTTTAGATCGGCCTACAATAGCAGAACACAGTTTAACATTTGAGTTCATCAGTAACCAAGCAAATGTAGCAGTATGACTTATCAATACCAACGGTACCCAATCCCGTCTTCCACGAGGTATGGAGGAGGTGAGATGTAGACAGCCTTACCCTTACCCAAAGGTAGAGAGGCTGCTTCCAGAGGACCTTTGGCCTTTTTGCAGGGAGTGAGGATCGAACCATCGCCTCTGTCTCCAGAGGAGAGGGCTTTTTACAACTGATCCAACCCTGCTTGTTGACTTATCAATACCAACACATATATTAATTAAAGGGGAATCATCGTAAACATTGATAAGAAAAATAACTAGCCAGAAGTGTTTCTATAACAATTAGAACCCACCGGCCTATTCATTTTTTGCTTGAAGATGAGGAGAAACAAGGCTCTCCACGATAGTAGGGCCACCTAAAAACTTCCGATTACCGATAAACCAATACCTTGTATGAAGAGTACCATCTTTCTCATCGGAAATATGTCCTAATTCCAACTTTAGGCAATTAGGTGGTAGCCTTTCCCAAGATTGTTTGTCATTGTACTTCTTCATTACCCACAACTCATCACGATGTACGCATAGACATTCTTCCATTATCCCCAAAGACAAACCAAATTTACATTCTTCACCATCGGATTGGGGTATTTCTTTGAATTCATGTTTGGATAAATCAAAAGATAAAATCACTTGCTTTTTATTATCATTTATAGGACCCATAACCCAATGAATTGCCCCATTGCATAAGACACCACAAAAAGCTTCTAAACATTCATAATTCACTTCTCTAACAACATTCCAAGCATTTGATTTAAGAGAGAACACTTGAAAGCATGTCTTTCCATGGCCTTTTAAAACCCCTAATACGACCTTGTAGTCGTCTGTGATGGAATCATAACCGAATCCCCAACATGACGAATCAAGATTTAGGGCAAGGGGCTTTGGCACCGTTCTCCCTTCTCTAGTCGAGGGATTGCCTACTAGGAGTTGATCACCATCATCGATACATACTAGTCCATTAGACAAGCCAAGTATATGTTGTCCTGCATAACGACTAGAAAACCGGAAAACAGCCAATCCGGTCCTTTTATGTCCATTTTCATTCCTGCTGCAACTGAGGTTCAAATGAGCTTTGATGAAACGGGATCCGGAGATGAGAGATTTCCATGACTTGCACACACTCTTGCATCTAATGAGATTCCTCACATTCAATGTTAGAAGTATTCTCTCATAGATATCATCAGGAATAAGCTCTGCCATTTGGGCAACAAAACAATCGAGCTGAAAGTTAATAAATAACTCAAATCCGTACTCTGCATAAATAGACATACACACTCACACACATAAATTCAAAATCTCTAATAACAATCATCATACATAACATCACACAAAACACCTACTGCATATACACTATATCTGTACAACAAAGTCACAATTGCAAACTCAAGGTTTACCGTCTTCTATAAACCTGTTACAAGATCCAGCATTGTAGATGCCCTTATAAGAAGTAATGAAGCCTAAATTATTTTGGTAAACATACGACATGTTATGGTCCAAAACAACGTATAAACACAAATTTAATTATATAACTAAAACGGAGATGCGATTGACTTGCTGCGCATGGCATTAACCACATAATAAATAATGGAAAGAAATGCTCCAATACAAAAAGCATCTGTCAAAAAAAAATATTAATTGCCAATTCTCAAGCTCAATAGTGTTTCTTGCCAAACCCGAATCGGATATGGCAAACAAGCCCTTGTAAGACTCCAGCCTTGGTTAGATGTATATTGGGGTATTTTGATAACTTATTCGGTTTATGAGCTTACCTTATGGCTCATCTAAGTTGATAACATCAATATGCAAATAAGTTGAATATCTCTTTTGTACAACTAGCTCAAAAACATGATTATACTGTTAGATATACATATACATAAATAGGAATCTGACCAATGTCTTGGAGACACAAAAATAATACATATAACATTTAATTACGAATCATCAGCAAACAGTATGCATAACAACATAGATAAGATTAACAATGCTGTAATATAATAATGGTAGAGGTCATTCAGAAAACCTTACCTCAAAAGCAGAAAGAGAGCAAATGCGTAGCTTCTTCAATACCAGTATAAGACTTTATAGAAGTTACACGTTTAGGCCTCTTTCACTTTTTTTGTGTATATAAAGCCCAGTAGACCCCTAGCTTGGCCCAATAGTGATATAAATCGATCATTTGCAAGATGTGTAGTCCTGCTCGTTACCATTTAACTTCTTCATGCATTGAAATATCCTCATGACCGTTTTCAACCATTTTCTTGACTACTACGTGTTGGAATATAATCTTGCTATGATGAACAAAACACAGGTACGAATTAAGAAACTTGCTTTGAATTGATCTAAACTTGCAATATTTGTTCATGTTTACAATGACCGACCCTATATATAGTTTTCTAACCGACATATTTGAAGCGACATATTTGCTTCAACCGTTTCTATAACCGTCTTTCTAAACAATATGTCGTTTGATATAAACGACATCACCCTTAATTGGGTTTCTTAATTTACATAATGACACCCTAAACTTACACTAATTACATACTTGACACTAATACATACAATACTTTCTAATATGACATATTTAACCCAAAGTTTAGGTTAACAATCAACACTCCCCCTTAAACTAAACTTTGGTTTAAGGTGGGTCTTCAATCTTGCTTTACAATAATGTTGGTTCTTCATCGCTTTCATAAATGAGATGTGCTTGTTTCTCCTTGTCTTTCCATTTGGTGCATTCCTTTGCGAAATGTCCATGCTCACCACATTCATAACACCTCATTTTATTCTTGCTTTGTTCTCCTTGCCTTGTATATCTTTCTCGTCCTTTTCCTACTTTCTTAAAGTTTCTTCCTCCTTGATTTCTTGAACTTGCCATCAAAAGTTTGTTATGATAATCTTCTTGCGGTTCATCTTGACTCTTGAGGCGTTCTTCATAAGCAGTTAGTCTTCCAACAGCTTCTTCAAACGTCATTTTGTCAATTTCTGAATATTGCTCGATGGATGCCACAATTGGTAGAAACTTCTTTGGAACGGAGTTCAGCAACTTTCCTACTAGTACTTTGTCTTTAAGATTAGAACCAAGACTTTTACACTTGCCTCTTATGCTTCCCAATTTTCCCGCAAAGTCATTCACGGTTTCATCGGTCTTCATTTTTAAGGTCTCCAATTCGCTTCTCAAAGTTTGAAGGCGTGCTTTCTGAACTCGGTCTGCTCCAATATAACGTACTTTAATTGATTCCCATACTTCCTTCGCAGTCTCGTGCTGTGCAACTTGCATTAGAACATCTTCCGGCAATGTTGTGAGGATCGTTGCTTTTGTTGTATGCATCTTTCTTAAATCTACTTTTTCTGTATCTTCAAGCGTTTCCCAAAGACCATATGCCTTCAATATTGTCTCCACCATAATTGTCCATGTTGTGTAGTTTGTTTCGGTGAGTTTTGGACATTGAAGTGCTATGTTTTGGTCACGAGTTGGTGTAGATGTTTCTCCTTTAGTCATGTTGCTTTCTGACTTGCGTTCTTTCTTGCTTACTATCTTACTTTGAAACGAAAGTTTCTCTTACTGGTGAAACGCTGAGGTTTCTCTTACGGGGTGAAACGCTAAGGTTTCTCTTACTGGGTGAAACACTAAGGTTTCTCTTACTGGGTGAAACACTAAGGTTTCTCTTACGGGGTGAAACACTAAGGTTTCTCTTACTGGGTGAAACGCTAAGGTTTCTTAAAAACGATAGGTTTCTACTTACTTCTTACTATGTGAACCACAATGGTTCAATTTCTTACTTCTTACTAGTTTTGTATTTCTAACTCAAAATAACGTATTTTGTCTTCCTGAATTGAAAAATAGCAAAACCTTAATCTTACTTTCTTACTTTTCTACTAACCCCAATCAATTGAAAAACTCTAAAATGACTAATCCACAAATAAATTTTGTTTACGCACAAAACTTAATGATTAAACAATAGAACACCTTTATATCACTAAATTCCTACAAAAAATTATATAACTACAAAATGAAATATAAAAAAATAAGGTAGGAAGACTTAGTCAATATTTGTGTTGGTGTCCCCTGATGGAAGTCAAAAGGCCACGAACCCTTTCTCTATCTTTTAGTTCTCAGAAAAAAAAATTAGGGCAAGAATCCCCTTTTGTTCTCTGGTGGTTGTCGACACAAAGAAACACCAATTGTCGTTGTGGTTCCTATTCGATTGATTCCTTCCTTTACTCGATCAAAAACTACCCAAATCCCGTCAATGATTTCTTTCTTTTTCCTCTTTCTGATTAGATGATGGTTTTTGTGGTGGGTTTATGATAATGATTTCGTTCGGTTTTCGGGATGGTGGTTTTCTGAATTTCTGGTTGCGGATGATGAAGAATGAATCACACCCGCTTCTTTCTTTCGTTCTTGCGGTTAATTCCCGGAATCGATCAACGTGCTCTGATGCCAATTGTTGGAATATAATCTTGCTATGATGAACAAAACACAGGTACGAATTAATAAACTTGCTTTGAATTGATCTAAACTTGCAATATTTGTTCATGTTCGAACTTACAATGATCGACCCTATATATAGTTTTCTAACCGACATATTTGAAGCGACATATTTGCTTCAACCGTTTCTATAACCGTCTTTCTAAACAATATGTCGTTTGATATAAACGACATCACCCTTAATTGGGTTTCTTAATTTACATAATGACACCCTAAACTTACACTAATTACATACTTGACACTAATACATATAATACTTTCTAATATGACATATTTAACCCAAAGTTTAGGTTAACAATCAACACTCCCCCTTAAACTAAACTTTGGTTTAAGGTGGGTCTTCAATCTTGCTTTACAATAATGTTGGTTCTTCATCGCTTTCATAAATGAGATGTGCTTGTTTCTTCTTGTCTTTCCATTTGGTGCATTCCTTTGCGAAATGTCCATGCTCACCACATTCATAACACCTCATTTTATTCTTGCTTTGTTCTCCTTGCCTTGTATATCTTTCTCGTCCTTTTCCTACTTTCTTAAAGTTTCTTCCTCCTTGATTTCTTGAACTTGCCATCAAAAGTTTGTTATGATAATCTTCTTGCGGTTCATCTTGACTCTTGAGGCGTTCTTCATAAGCAGTTAGTCTTCCAACAGCTTCTTCAAACGTCATTTTGTCAATTTCTGAATATTGCTCGATGGATGCCACAATTGGTAGAAACTTCTTTGGAACGGAGTTCAGCAACTTTCCTACTGGTACTTTGTCTTTAAGATTAGAACCAAGACTTTTACAGTTGCCTCTTATGCTTCCCAATTTTCCCGCAAAGTCATTCACGGTTTCATCGGTCTTCATTTTTAAGGTCTCCAATTCGCTTCTCAAAGTTTGAAGGCGTGCTTTCTGAACTCGGTCTGCTCCAATATAACGTACTTTAATTGATTCCCATACTTCCTTCGCAGTCTCGTGCTGTGCAACTTGCATTAGAACATCTTCCGGCAATGTTGTGAGGATCATTGCTTTTGTTGTATGCATCTTTCTTAAATCTACTTTTTCTGTATCTTCAAGCGTTTCCCAAAGACCATATGCCTTCAATATTGTCTCCACCATAATTGTCCATGTTGTGTAGTTTGTTTCGGTGAGTTTTGGACATTGAAGTGCTATGTTCTGGTCACGAGTTGGTGTAGATGTTTCTCCTTTAGTCATGTTGCTTTCTGACTTGCGTTCTTTCTTGCTTACTATCTTACTTTGAAACGAAAGTTTCTCTTGCTGGTGAAACGCTGAGGTTTCTCTTACGGGGTGAAACGCTAAGGTTTCTCTTACTGGGTGAAACACCAAGGTTTCTCTTACTGGGTGAAACACTAAGGTTTCTCTTACGGGGTGAAACACTAAGGTTTCTCTTACTGGGTGAAACGCTAAGGTTTCTTAAAAACGATAGGTTTCTACTTACTTCTTACTATGTGAACCACAATGGTTCAATTTCTTACTTCTTACTAGTTTTGTATTTCTAACTCAAAATAACGTATTTTGTCTTCCTGAATTGAAAAATAGCAAAACCTTAATCTTACTTTCTTACTTTTCTACTAACCCCAATCAATTGAAAAACTCTAAAATGACTAATCCACAAATAAATTTTGTTTACGCACAAAACTTAATGATTAAACAATAGAACACCTTTATATCACTAAATTCCTACAAAAAATTATATAACTACAAAATGAAATATAAAAAAATAAGGTAGGAAGACTTAGTCAATATTTGTGTTGGTGTCCCCTGATGGCAGTCAAAAGGCCACGAACCCTTTCTCTATCTTTTAGTTCTCAGAAAAAAAAATTAGGGCAAGAATCCCCTTTTGTTCTCTGGTGGTTGTCGACACAAAGAAACACCAATTGTCGTTGTGGTTCCTATTCGATTGATTCCTTCCTTTACTCGATCAAAAACTACCCAAATCCCGTCAATGATTTCTTTCTTCTTCCTCTTTCTGATTAGATGATGGTTTTTGTGGTGGGTTTATGATAATGATTTCGTTCGGTTTTCGGGATGGTGGTTTTCTGAATTTCTGGTTGCGGATGATGAAGAATGAATCACACCCGCTTCTTTCTTTCGTTCTTGCGGTTAATTCCCGGAATCGATCAACGTGCTCTGATGCCAATTGTTGGAATATAATCTTGCTATGATGAACAAAACACAGGTACGAATTAATAAACTTACTTTGAATTGATCTAAACTTGCAATATTTGTTCATGTTCGAACTTACAATGATCGACCCTATATATAGTTTTCTAACCGACATATTTGAAGCGACATATTTGCTTCAACCGTTTCTATAACCGTCTTTCTAAACAATATGTCGTTTGATATAAACGACATCACCCCTAATTGGGTTTCTTAATTTACATAATGACACCCTAAACTTACACTAATTACATACTTGACACTAATACATACAATACTTTCTAATATGACATATTTAACCCAAAGTTTAGGTTAACAATCAACACTACGTAGTAAAGTTTGAACACTTGTAAACATATATAAAAAATATATATATTTTTATGGATTCGGTATTCGGTTTGGTTCGGTTTACATTTTTCCAAAACCACATCCAAACAGAAAACCAAATATTTAATTCAGCTAGCTTCGGTTTTGAAAAATTAGGTTTGGTTACAAATTTTGTTCAGTTCAATTTCGGTTTCTGTGGGTATTACCCGATTTGCGAACACCCCTAGCAAGATGTGTAGACCTTCTCGTTAGAGAGAGTGTAAATATATGCAACTTTTCGCGTTCAGTTATCCAAAGACAAGTTTTTGACTCGTACGTAGCTTAATTAGAGTATTCTCGTGACTATTTTCGATCCTTTTTTTTTTGGATTACAACCTAGTATAGTTAATTCGAACATAAAGCCTCTTGTAAATATATTAGAGTGTTGAGGATATCTAAGTGATGGGTCTTTCACTTATAGTAGGAGCGTTTTGTAGCAACTAGAAACAAGCGGTTAGCGTTTTGCACAAAATACATGTTTCCAAACAAGCAATAGCATTCTTAATTTTTCTAAACTCTCCATATCAAAATGCTACTTCTAGTAGCATTTACGATCAACTAGCGTTTCCATTTATTAATTATGACTACACAGCTATGTTACCAAACGCCTGATCAAAACAACCAACCGCTTACTGCTTCTACTTCTTATTACCGCTATCTTCGCCAAACATGCCCAATATATACACATTTTATGCAACCAACTATATCTTTACAACGTTTAACATTAAAAGGAAAATCGAAGTTTCTGAGATATCCTTTTAAAACTTGGAAATCTTATATTTTCCTAAATTATAACCTTTCAACGAATAGAGAAAAGTTTAATATAAAACACAAATTTTCTAAGGATTCAAAGAACAAATCTTTTCCTTTTATTTTTTCATCAAACTAAAAAAACTCAACAAACCATGAATAATTACACGAAACGAATAATACATGACGACGAGAATTAAATCAAAACTTGAAACCTTGAATCCCCATATATGTTTCAATTTGATAATTCTATAGCTATTTTATATTTATTGTTGTTGCATGCACAATCACTTGCCATTTGAGAATTTGTTAAAACACTGTAAGCATAACACTAAACTAGCAATGGTTATATACACTATGGAGATTTACTATTAAGACTCTACTAATCATTAATGGACGTGTAAACTAAGTGTGGGTCGACGTTTTGGCATGCCCATCTACACGACTACACGTTGAGTGTAACTAAATGCCATTATTGTCCGAAAAGCATAGCAATAAAATGCCTAAATAATAACACAATTCAAATGAATTATGGAATACATGATAACTAGAAAATCTAAATTTAAGCATAATCATTTACAATAACTATGCCACAAATTCGTAAGCAAATTAATAATGATAGAAACCGGAGTTGCATATAAAGAACTCTCGCACCTCATATTGACCACATAACTCTTGCCTTGCAAGTACCTTGCTCGATTAACTGTGCCACAATTTTGTATGCAAATTACTAACGGAACTCTGCTTTAGTACATGTCCACGTTCTAACTAACAAATGGATGCCGTTTTAAATCCAAGATAGAATCTACATACTTGAAAATAGCAACGACAAACTTTAAAAGACCATTTTCATATGCCCATACTTTCTGCAAAGTTATTGACTTCAGGACAGTTGCACATATATTGAATTGACATAATCCACATTAGCGTATGGTATTTAGACAAGTGGGCAAACTCATATATCAACTACTCAAAAACATGACCTGCAGGACATAACTAAATTTGACCTGCAAGTAACCCAGTCACCCAATTTGACCTTATTTATTAATAATAATAATAATAATAATAATAATAGTAATAATAATAATAACAATAATAATAACAATAATAATAATAATAATAATAAATAAAAAATAAAAAAATAATAAAAAAATAAAAAAATAATAGTAATAATAATAATAATAATAATAATAATAATAATAATACTAATAATAATAATACTAATAATAATATTAATAATAATAATAGTAATAATAATAGTAATAATAATAATAATTATAATGATAATAATAATAATAATAACAATAATAATAATACAAGGGATAGATTCTCTTCAATGCACGCATCTAGCTTAGCTATCACATGTTTAGTGAGGATCATATTGAGCTTAACATCATGTTAAAAAAAAAGTTAAAACTTTAGATCGGCCTACAATATATATCTTTACATAAATGTTCAATCATTGCATTTGTTTAATAATTTAAGTGGAGAATGAGATATAACAATGTAGCATTATGGCTAGTCAAATAACAGCAGAACATAGTTTCACATTTGAGTTCATCAGTAACCAAGCAAATGTAGCAGTATGACTTATCAATACCAACGGTATCCAATCTCGTCTTCCACGAGGTATGGAGGAGGTGAGATGTAGACAGTGGCTGCTTCTAGAGGACCTTCCGCCTTTTTGCAGGGAGTGAGGATCGAACCATCTCCTCTGTCTCCAAAAGAGAGGGCTTTTTACAGCTTATCCAACCCTGCTTCAATACCAAGACATATATTAATTAAAGGGGAATCATCGTAAACATTAATAAGAGAAATAACTAGCCAGAAGTGTTTCTATAACAATTAGAACCCACCTATTCATTTTCTGCTTGAAGATGAGGAGAAACAAGGCTCTCCACGATAGTAGGGCCACCTGAAAACTTCCGATTACCGATAAACCAATACCTTGTATGAAAAGTACCATCTATCTCATTGGAAAAGCTACGTCCTAATTCAAACTTTCTTTGGCAATTAGGTGGTAGCATTTCCCAAGATTGTTTGTCATTGTACTTCTTCATTACCCAAAACTCATCACGACATACGCATAGACATTCTTCCATTATCCCCAAATACAAACCAAATTTACATTCTTCAACATCGGTTTGGGGTATTTCTTTGAATTCATGTTTGGATAAATCAAAAGATAAAATCACTTGCTTTTTATTATCATTTATAGGACGCATAACCCAATGAATTACCCCATTGCATAAGACACCACAATAAGCTTCTAAACAATTATAATTCACTTCTCTAACAACATTCCAAGCATTTGATTTAAGAGAGAACACTTGAAAGCATGTCTTTCCATGACCTTTTAAAACCCCTACTACGACCTTGTAGTCGTCTGTGATGGAATCATACCCGAATCCCCAACATGACGAATCAAGATATAGGGCAAGGGGCTTTGGAACCGTTCTCCCTTCTCTAGTCGAGGGATTGCCTACTAGGAGTTGATCACCATCATCGATACATACTAGTCCATTAGACAAGCCAAGTATATTATGTCCTGCATAACGACCAGAAAACCGGAAAACAGCCTCTCCGGTCCTTTTATGTCCATTTTCATTCCTGATATAACTAATGTTTA
Organism: Chrysanthemum seticuspe; assembly: GCA_019973895.1. Lineage (NCBI taxonomy): Eukaryota > Viridiplantae > Streptophyta > Magnoliopsida > Asterales > Asteraceae > Chrysanthemum > Chrysanthemum seticuspe. The sequence continues at coordinate 354,814,352 of BPTQ01000008.1, read as the reverse complement.
AATGAGCTTTGATGAAACGGGATCCGGAGATGAGAGATTTCCACGACTTGCACACACTCTTGCATCTAATGAGATTCCTCACATTCAATGTTAGAAGTATTCTCTCATAGATATCATCAGGAATAAGCTCTGCCATTTGGGCAACAACACAATAGTGCTGAAATGTTATAAGTAACACAAATACGTATTCTGCATAAATAGAAATACACACACATAAATTCAAAATCTACGATAACAATTATCATACATAACATCACACGAAACACCTACTGCATATACACTATATCCGTACAACAAAGTCAAAGTTGCAAACTCAAGGTTTACCGGCTTCTATAAATCTGTTACAAGATCTAGCATTGTAGATGCCCTTATAAGAAGTAATGAAGCTTAAATTATTTTGGTGTTATGTCCAAAACAGCATATCAGCACAAAGTTATTAATTTATATATATAATCAAAACGAAGATGAGATTGACTCGCTGCGAATGGCATTAACCACATTATAAATAATGAAAAGAAATGCTCCAATACAAAGGGCATCTGGCAAAAAAAATTAATTGCCAATTCGGTTTATTAGGTTATCTAGTTGAGCTCATTATTGGGGTGTTTGTTTTAGCTCATTATAAGTTGGCTTATGAACTTATGTTATGTTTGAAAAGCTCATTTGGTTTATTAGCTTATCTAGTTGAGCTTATAGTTTATCTAAGTTCATAATATCAACTTGATAAAGTTTATATGCCAAAAAACGCTAGCTTGATAGCTTTTCTTAATTTACACAAGCTAGCTTAGACAAACAGCCCCATAATGGAGATAGTTTCATTCACCATACATATTCAGAGGCAATACCAATATGCAAACAAGAAGAATCTCTCTTTTGTACAACTAGCTAAAAAACATATACTTAAATAATAATCTGACCGGTTTCTTGGAGACACAACATATAAGAAACTATAATGCATACAACTTTATACTGAAAGAGAGATATATAAAACATTAATTACGAATCATCAATCATCAGCAAACAATATACATATCAACATATCTAATATTAACAATATATATACCAATATTAACATAATGATAGAGGTAATTCAGAAAACCTAACCTCAAAAGCAGAAAGAGTTAGCTTCTTCAATACTACGATATCAATATGAATATTGTACAAGACTTGATAGAAGTTACACATATTGGGCCTCCCCTTCTTTGTTTGTCTATATAGAGCCCAATCGAGTAGAGTTCCTTGGCCCACTAGTAATATATATATCCATTTGCAAGATGTAGGGGTGTTCATCGTTAGGTTTTCAAATGGTTCGGTTTATTTGGTTTACTTTTTTGGTAAAATCGAAAGCTGAACTGAATTGAATTCAAATTGGATTAAAGGGAATCGAAAAAGATTTTAAATTCGGTTAAGTTTTCGGGTTACCCGAATAAACCGAATTACATGGTTTATATATATATATATATATATATATATATATATATATATATATATATATATATATATATATATATATATATATACTAGTGTCAAAACCCGTCCGATGGACGGTATGACTTGTGGTTTTTATTTTTAGGTTTTAGTAGAGCAAATATATACTAAAAAGTAATTAAAAGTTCAAAAAACCATCTTTTCCCAAAGTTGAAACGCTCCTGAGTAATCCAAGCATCTTCTGCAACCATGCTTCTAATTTGTAAATCAAGGTTCTGTAAGCTACTTTGTGCACAGGTAATAGACGTGGTTAGATCTGTTTCAGTTTTTTTGGTTAGAGGGCTCTTCTTGTTGGACTCAAATTGCTTTCTTGTTGGATTTAAGATTGGGCTGAAGACAAGTCTAAATTTGGCTGAGAGCAACTTTTATAAAAAAGTGGAAAAGATATTCATTTCTCTAATATTAGGTTCATGTATAAACCATGGACTGATATCCATCTTATCGTTAGAATTTTACTAAAAACGTGTAAATAAATGAGTTTTTCTTTATTTAGATTATCTAAAGAAGAGAAATATTTTAACTCAAATGTATCTATCCTAACATAGATATCTTCACAACCATTTTCGAGCACACAAAATGCATATCTAATAAGGTTTGAAGCCTGAAAGCCTCAAAAGAGAGTCATATGCTTCACCCGTTGTTTGTTAGAATGTTACTTATCATTAACGTTATTTCATTTGTCTCTAAAATTAAATTTTTAAATGAAAACTCTTCACGTGAGTTTCTACTTTAAATTGGTTTAGTAAACAAAAAGAACTATACATAGTACTAAAATAATTAAACAACCAACCTTTAAAACTTATTTGTCATAATTCGTAAACCACTTTGTCTAAAAGTAAACAATTTCCTTGATTAAAACTGAATTTGATTCTGTTAAAATATGTAGTTCTTGCAATCTTCTCTATACATCAAGTAGTTAGAGTGTTAGACTCTTTTAACTATTTTTCATTTTGGAAAAATCAAGGATTGGACTGGTTCCTTGAACATGGAGTAATGGTATTTATATATGTGCATAAATAGAGATTTAAACTCATTAGTTATTGAGCTCAACATATTTTCATCCCAAAACATTGAAAAATTGAAGCACCCAATGTGGGTCCAATTTACTCAAAAAAAACAAAGCCTTATTGTGTATCTCAGTTCACTACATTAACAAAGAAATTTATAAACATGACAAACCCAGCTATACCATTGTTCGTTCAGAACTTATGAAACCTTCACACTTGTTGGTTGAGGTACAGACCTACAACTAAAAGCATAGATACCTGAATTTGTATGGCGTACATCAAGGCAATGGCCAACCCATTATACAACAAAGAATCATACTTATGATTGATTTTCTATTGACACAAATTCCCTTGTTAAATTTTGATCACATAATCTATTTCTGTTATAATATGATGCTACTTTTTATAAGCAAAAAAGTATTGCATACTCCACATTGCCATCTATGGTCTTTTTTGCTACATTTATTGTTAATTTTCTGTTCACGTTCTTCTACGGGTCAAAGCGGGACGGGTCGATTATAAGAGAATTTTTATAAGCATGTTAAAGCATAAGAGAGTGCAATAAGCTTTCTACAAAAGAACATCGGGTATTTTTGTTCATTCAATCTTTTGTTCATTCAACCTTTTGTTCATATAAAAGAGAGAAAAACTATAAAGTAGTCGCTGTATAATTTTGTGTAGCAAGCAATTATCGTTCAAGCCCAATGAACAACACAATCGTGATCATAAGACAAACCCCCATGAACAGTTTCGTGGCTCGTGGATCCCTCCAGCTCACTAAGGCTTGGATCTTTTCCCCTTGTGTTGCAAAATCACCCAATACAGTTTGGACCCGAGCAGCCAACATTCTTAACCGGTCATATCTGGCACGGATTAGCTCAGGAGGTCTTGAACTTGGAAATGTGTCGAATTCCTCATCTAAATCCTCGGGGTCAACACTTTCTGCTTGAGATAAACGAATGTCCATACCTGCAGGTGTTTTGGGTCAGAATCTGTAATACCAATTCCAATCAAACACACGTATAAAAATGCAGTCGGGACTATTAAATCGGGGTACCAAACACGTACCAAATATAATAAATGAACCAAAACCGTTGTAACCGGGTTCTTCCATCTCTTAATATTGTCTAACCATTTTGCTAACCCAACAGCCCACGCGAGTACACCCACAATCCGGAACCAATTTGCTTTATTCTTTCTCATACTCCAATTATGTGAATCCGCATCTAACATGTATCTAACAACTTCTGCACCTAGTGGTGGCTCATATCCATTGTACTCGCGTTCACCAAATGCATAGATAACAACGACTGTTAAAAAGAAATACCTTCTTATCAATGTTAGTGCAGTAGATGGTTCTTGCACACACTTTTCAAAATTTTGAACAAAGATGTCGATTCCAGGAAGATCTGATAGTCCTTTCGGGTTGTTTATTGTTGGCTCAAACCGTTCTTTAAGGACAGTGAGATCAGTAGACCGAGTGACTGCACATAGCTTAGGAAGCTGGTCCATGAGCCATGAAAACGCGAACCATACTTCACAGATGACTGACATTAGCCATAGCCTACAAGCAAAATCTAAATTTTTGTTTCTAATCAGTCAATTGTTTCAAGAAATTACCTTTGCAAAAATCTAAATCTGTGTTAGAATCGAACTTCAACTTATTTAACCCATTCTCCTTGTAACTAAAAGAAACGTTATTTACCGATATGAGATAAAATAAAAAATGAATATGAACCGATCCGACTCATAAGTATATTGGTTTTGAGACCTATTATTGAATCCATATACAACGGCCCAAGGTTCGGTTAAGCATCTAATGAAATTTACCTGAGATTGGAACTTCTGCTATGCGGAAGTAAACTTCTTAGTCAAATCATCCCATTTGTTCTTGATGGTATGAACCTGACTTAGTGTCTGATCTTTTTCGGTCATTGCTGCAGTGACAGTTTATGGATCTGAATAAGCCCTCTCAACATTTTCAGACTTTGCATTCTGTATATGTGCATAAGTACCCATGAACCTATCAACTGCAGTCTCCTATGTATTTCGGGTGTTTCCTCATGTAGCACTAAAGTCAATACCAAACAACCCGTCCCTCACATTCTCACCCAACTTACAAACCAGCATATCCGTAATATAGGTTGTAACAGAACTGACCATAAGAATCAAGACATGATGCCATTGTGTTTTCCATGTGTTTGGTAGCATGTGTACATCGTGCCTGATGCAGGAAGAAACAACACAATCAACATCGTCCAAGCAAAGCTAGACTGCTAGTAGATTCAGAAATTAATTATTTGTGTACCTAATAATTTCAAGAATGTTAGTAAACCGTTCAGTCCCATCTTCAACAGGAGGCAACTCTAGAGCACGTTGCAGCCATCCAATGTCATCAGCTGACCCACGAAGTGTCCTTCTAACGCGCTCAATAAGGCTGAAAGATAGCTTTATGCAACTTTTATAATAATAAGGTCATGAAAGTATATAAGAAGAAGATTGATAAATAACGGTATTAGTTAACTTACAAACAAATGTCATTTCAATGCATCTTATGTTAAACGTAATAATATCGTATTTTGAATCTAGATCGATTACTGGTACTGTGGTACAACAGAGCACAAGTTAAAATTACCCTTTAAACAGTGGAATCCCATTTTTCCTGGTCTGATCAGATTGCACATCCGCAATATTATTTTGAGAACGATCTTCTGTTGAGTTACTTGTTGTTTCATCAACAACAGGTAGTGCAATAGTTGCAGCTAATACTGATTGAGAAACTGCAGAAAGGGTTTCGTCGTGTCCATTATTACTTAACAAAGGTTCTATGAGTTCTTCTAAAGCAATTGCATATATAATTGGAGTTTTCAAGCCTTTCATCTTGTCCCCAAATGGCATATGTCTCTTCCTCATGAGCCGCCTCGTCTCCAACTTCCATATCCTCATCTGACATCCATAATGGCACAATTAATTGGACAAATAAACAAACTAACCTTGTCATCAAAATGTTAAGAGTAACAACGAATATGATCCCGTTTAACTGAATCCCCATCTGCCTAAATCCACGTTTGACACTTTCAGAGGTTTCATGGGATGATGTCTTATTCGAAGAGCCACACACGAAACATTTTCGCACTTCCAGAGTATGAAAATTTGACGAATAAAGAAAGAGAAATGAATCATAACCTCTGCTATTGTAAATGAGGACTATCTCCAAAGTAAACAACAGTTCCAGCTGTAACCAAAAGTGCTCGCCTAAAAATAAAAACGATGTCGTAAGTAACACGAACCGAAACTATGAAGGAAAAAAATTACCAAATGAAGCACATGCTGGAAATATTTAAAGGACACATTTACCATCACTGCGAGCTCATGATCAAGCCAACGCTGCCAACCTTCTCATTGTTCTGAAAATAATGTATCAATCATTAATAATTTAAGCTTAAATACATCAAAATACCACAAGAACCTCTAGATGTTTACCTGTCCATTTGCTTCATGACCCAAAAATGATGCCCTTGCCTGCACATTGGCTTCATTTAGCTGTACAACAGCAGCTGCATATTGTTCTTTGAAAGCATCTGAATCCTTAAGAACAATTTCACCATTTCCAAGACATCATCATTCATTCGCCTTAACTTGAAAACCACATCCTCGAGCAATTTCACCATTACTTTGCTTTTCCAAGACATCATCATTCATTCGCCATAACTTGAAAACCACATCCTCTTACAGATTCAACATGTTTAATCAATATTCAATAAAAAGTTTATATTAAATAAATAAATAAGTCTCAATTCAAACAAAAAAAATGTATAAATGTACATATACAACATGTTTGATAGAACATAAGTTTGTCAAATTCTGACCTGACCATTAAAAAAAAAAAGGCCTGATAAAGGTTTGGAAGACAAACCAACCTGACCTGACCTGCTTCAAACACCCCCCCCCCCCCCACCCCCCCACCCCCCAACCCCCCCCCCCAAAAAAAAACCCGTTTCAACCTCTTACCCGGCTTGCCCAACCCGCCCATTTGACAACCTCTAGCACAAAATTAAAAAGAAAATAGATAGATATGTGTTCAGTTAGTAAAAATATATAAATCAAGAGCCATATCTGAGCAGGTCTGGATGTCTTATCCATTCTTTGTTTAAATGCCTTCGAATCCCACTGAATCGAAAACTGTGATGCTATATCCTGGAGTAGCTTTATTCAATTTTCTAGCCCTGGAGATTTAAATGCTAACTTCTCAAATCAAAAGTCAACATGCTGGTTAGATAAAAAAAAATTACAGGGGTGATAGCTTTGCTCTTTTCAAGGAAACTTTCAGCCATTGGATCAGATACCACATGCTCCTTTTTAGCTATTTGATCACAATATTGTGGTTCTTCAACAGTTTTCGAGACTTCAAAAACCTGCATAACTTCATCTTGTTCAAGCAATCTCAAACTTTCGTGTGTTGCAGAAGTACTACTTCCTCCTGTCGCCATCAGAGGAATATTTTGGTAATTTTGCATCATCAGATTTTGTGCCGGGTCCTTTGCACGTACAGATTGAGGAGTACATATTTGTATGGGGATTCTTTGGTTTGAGGGCGGGATTGCATATTCACCTCTAGTGCACATCTCAACATGTGGTGCCACGTCATTCGTGGATGTAAGTGGAGCAACATGCCCTTGCTGAAACACAATGCCACGAAGGATTGAATTATTTGGACCCAAACGAGTTGAGAGAAGATACTCGTTGTCAAAGATACCATCAATCACACAAGTGACAGCTTGCCCCACCAAGCTGTGGTCCACTTTCTTCACATTGCTGCTAGTGGGAACCATGTTTACAGGTTGTGGTTGGATGGTGGTCATGACCGCAGCTGCTGCTGCTACTGGTGGTGGTGCCGCCATTATCAGAGATTGATTAGGTTTTTTCTTGATTCTTGGTATGTTCTCATCCTTGCGTGGACGACCACGCTTACGCTTCACCGGGACGTCAGGTGTCTACGATATGTTATGTTGATTCATTCTACAATAATCTTACAAGCCAAAAAAACTTTTACTTTAATTAGTTTGTTCTTGGTCATATGCAATAACTTCCTCATAATAAATTAAGACATTGCTTACATAAGATGTTATGAAGATCAAATTTTATATAGATTACGTTCATCAGATGTTTAATTAAATCTTTTAAAGCAGAACATTAAAAAGAAAAAAGAAAATATATGTCTACACAACAAAAATCAAGTGATACAAATAAATGTGATGATTTTCTTAAGATAATAAGTTGTTCTTACCAAGAACTTGCTCATGTGAAAACGAAAAATACAGCTTCCAATAATATACCTGAGCATTAGCTTTCATGCTAAGATTCTCTGTTAACTCACACCTGCCTCTAGCAATAATCCTCCCATAAGTCATGACCCTTCCAATAAGCAGCAATATCAAGAAATATACAATACCTGTGTCATGAATCTGGGCTTCACTTCTGCACTGTCATTCGCTTCTTCACATGATCAATAGAACTGCTATCATCCGTGTCCAAGGTGTGTAATGAAAAAAATTGTCCATTACCGCATGCAAAGATTTTTTTTCCTTCAAGAGCATCATCACATAAAGCTGAAATATAGACAACAAACCTGAAAAGTAAAGTAAATTAAGACATGTTAGCTGTGCCAACCAAACATATTATTCAATACAAAACGTTATAGAGTCGGATCAGGTGTACTTTTTTATGCATTAAAAATGCACTTTCGATTTATGTGTCTTACCAATTCTTTTATAAGCTATCTTTTAATGTAAAAATTTGACCCAATAGAAATAAAACATAACTTGAATAGACCATTCCTAAGTAAAAGAGTCAGAGTAGCCACAAGTATGACACAATGTCAGATGAATAGTCTTACGCAGTCATTTATAGAATACTAATCCAGTAACATATGAAAAGACAAAACATAGAGATATGGAGCTTACATGCCAGAAGGAAAAACAACTATATTGCTCCCAAGTTGTAGAAACCGAATTGATGTAGCCTGATCAGGATACAAAGCTAAAGAGCGACAAAACTCAGAAAGCAACTATAAAGTTTCAATAAGTTTAAAAATAACTGTTCGGCAGTGATCTTACATCTAGGAGGATATATGACCAAACAATTGGATATACTGGGCTTTATAGAGCTCTTTGTGATGCATATTCCCCGTGCCACCTTGCCGTGGACACCTCCAATTTTAAAGATGTTCGAATGTCTTCTGAATGAGGATTAATTGCTGAAGATGTGATGGTAAGTACATAGTTAACAGATTTTAGAAGATCCAAAACATCTTCATCTACACCAGCAAGCGAACGTTTCAGTATGTATCTATCGGAAGTATAGTATATAAAAAACTTAGAAATCTATACATGTGTTACGTACCTTTTTATCCAACCATATTTCACAAATCATACACTCATGTGTCTGTAAACATAAACTACTAATATGACGTTTAGTTATTTGATCCACGTTATACCTAAATTGTAACACAATTACACAAATTGATTAACTATAAGATTAAGGGTGCTTGTTAGGGTTACCTTAATTTGTTCTCTTTCCACAAAATTTGCTACATGATAATCTTTATCAGCCTTCTGCATTAGTATCTTGTATAACTTGTTGCTTCTGGAATCGATTCTTGAAACCTTGCAAGATAAAAGGCCGAATAAGTTGATCAGAGCTAAAATCGTGATGGCTGTGTATACAAAAATAGCATCCACTTCAAGTTGTTCGCTGCAAACATAAAAGGTTATTGTGAGGAAAAGAAGAATATTAGGGTTCTGAGAAAAATACATTACGAATGAACTATGATTTTTTTAGCGTAGGTGTATATGTTTGATTAGGGTTATTTTAGGGATTCTCCTACTTATCTGGATGCATAGATTTATAAATTTGGACTTGCAAAATATAACACAAAAAATGCATTGGTCTAGTGGTTATCATGTTTGCTAATATTTCCAATGCCCTAGGTTCGATCCTTGCAAGTGGCATAAATTTTTAAAATTTCCGAATTTTAGCTCTTTCAAAGTATGCTTAGGTGGAATTGTGATGACATGGAAATATGACATGGCATTATGAGATGCCAAGTGGCATTTTATGTGGCATGCCTCCTCTTATATATAATGTATAGATATATATATATATAGTGTTGTATTCTATACAGTACTCATATTAAATACAGTACTTTACAGTACCATCCTTGACCAATCAGAATTTAATAAATTCATTTCTATTTATTTAATTCATGTTATTATCCAAGGCTATTTATGGTAATTTACATTAGCATAAAATTCATCCATCTTTTTAGGAAATTGATTTAAAGAATCAGTTATATCATATATCTCCTACCTACTCACACATCTCTTCTTCAAACCCTAGCCTCCATCAACAATCCTCTCTATATCCCTCTCATTTGTCATGCATATTTATATTTCATTTTACCGAAATCTTAAATGGGCGTTTTAATTTTAGTTGGAGCGGGGAAGGTTGTGTTTGGAAGAGAGACATACCAGTAGCAGATCATGAAGAAGTGAGTTAGATCCCCTTTTTAATATTCTTTTTACATAGTTTGTGATGATTTTTGTGATTGAATAATACTTTTCAATTAATCTCAAACTTACTGGTAGTAACATAAAATGGGTTATTAACTTTATGGTTAAATAATTCTTGTTAGATGGTTTATCATAATCTTTTTTCTTAGATTTGCTAATTTTTAGTTAAACAAATCATACAATTTGTTTTGGTTTGTATAAATTTACATCAGTGGTCAATGTTTCTTTTTCTATGTCCTTATTTTTATTTAAACTCTTGTTCATATATATGTTAGCGACTTTCGGTTTTACTTCTGGATTCGTGTTCGTATATATTGATTCACAAATGGGCCAAAAGAAAGTATGTGGTTGCGTGAGCATGTTATGGTTTCGTTTGTGGATTGGCTTTTTTTTATTATGTAGTGTTGTGTCAATTTGTGTTCATGTGTAAGTATATTTTTTAGTTAAAGGGGGTGTTTGTTTAAGCTTATATAGCGGGCTTATGACTTATTTAGTTTTCGGCTTATATTTACACACTAATTATGCATAAAAATGGATAAATATGTTTCTCCAAATGCATATGACAAATATTTGTATTTGCAGCCTACGCTTCATGAACTAGGGAAGAAAAATCTTGACTTCTTGTAGTTTATCCTTGAAAATCAGACTGAATTCTTAAGAACTATAAACGAGCCTGTTGAAAGCCATGAGTGAGTCTAGTTATCACGACTTTCCATACTTTTAACTTTCATTAATTCAGCCTTGATTACATGTTTGATGCAATAATTGTTGTGATATTTAATGTGATTAAATATATAAATGGAGTTGCTCACAAATGTTATACGCAATAATAATCATGTATGTTATTTTTAATGTGCAGAGCAGGTGCTTCCAAAAAATTGTTGGGTGCACGTATGTTTTTGGAAGATGGGCATGTATGTTCTAATGAATTTGACGAAAAAGCGCAACGTGCACATATGTTCTTTGAAGATTGCACACATGTTTTTGAATGACGTGCATACATGTTTTAATTATTTGATGAGATAGTGAAGCGTGCACGTATGTTCTTGGAAAAGTGCACATATGTTTTTGAATGACATGCACATCTATATTAACAAAATACATTTTGTATTGGATTGTATTTCATTTGATATCAAATTTTATGTATACTATTTACGTTTTTGGTTTCTAATAATTTAGAGGTTACATGTATATGTTTATGTTTTTGGTTATAAATTTCGAAGATTAAAGAATCTACACTAGAAACATATGTGTTATTACCATATTAAATAAAACAAGTTTGATGACTAAACAATTGTATGGAAGAAACATATGTAAATTTAAAATATTTAAAAAAACACGTATGCACCTCATTTTTATGAAAACAGTACATCAAAAAGATATATATAAAAAATCCAAAAATTTTGGAAACTAAAAAACGTTTTTTCAAAAAAAAAAAAAAAAAAAAAAAAAAGTGGTTTTTTTACTATCATACCCCTACTAATACATTTCCAGCCAAAAAATAATTTGCATTATTTACATAAATGCAATTAGGTATTATTAACCATTGATCAAATGATCCAATGGTTTAGATTATTTTAAAATTGTACTGTAAAGTACTGTATCTAAGAATGGTACTGCATATAACGCACCCCTATATATATATATATATAGGGGCGCGTTCTATGCAGTACCAATATTAGATACAGTACTTTACAGTACTCATTTGGACCAATAAGAATTGAGTATTATTAAATCTTTTTAATTAATTCAAAAGGGTAAAATAGTAAAACAAATTTTTTCTTTTTTTTTTTCTTTTTCTTAATTAAAAACGTTTTTCAAACCCTCTTAATTTTCAGAATTAATTTTTTATTTTTATTTTTTCAATTTTTTTTTTAAAGTTTTATATATTTCTTTTGCAAATGTGTTTTTAGAAAAATCAAGTGCATATGTGTTTTTTTTTTAAATATTGTATACTTACATATATTTGTTGCGTTTAATTGTTTCGACGTTAAGCTTATTTTGCTTAAAATGATAATTGCATATATGTTTATAATGTACATTCTTTGATCTTCGATATTTATGAACAAAAATATAAACATATACATGTAACCTATAAAAATTAAATAACAAACCAAGAACATATATAGTATACACAAAATTCAATATCAAATAAAATACAATACATGTACAAGTATCTTAAATGTGCACGTCATTTAAAAACATGTGTGCACTCTTTCAAAAACATACATGCACGGTTCACGTTCCAATCAAGTTCGTTGGGACACATAGATGTGCATGTGAGTTAAAAACATGCGTGTACTTTTCTAAGAACATATGTGCACGGTACGCTTTCTCGTCAAATTCAATAGAACATACATGTGCCCTTTCCAAGAACATATGTGCACGGTACGCTTTCTCGTCAAATTCAATAGAACATACATGTGCCCGTCTTCCAAAACATATATGCACGCTACAATACTGAACACCTTTTGCCCTTTTGCGATATCTGTGAAAACACTATTACCAATAACAACATCACCAAATCAACATTTAACATTTATATAATAGTAACATTAAAAAATGTATAATGTTATCGCTTAAGAAGAAACAAACATACATAAAAAAAATAACAATATAAGTAAACAAATGATCTGTCACTATACTAAACTATTATATGATCGGTTATGGGTTTTCAGTTTCAACACAAGACATTCTCAATATCATATTTTCATCAACCATTACATATATGCACACATATTAGTAAGTAGTAACAAAATAGATTCAATATGAGTACAACCAATGCACAACCATTCCATTAACTATATATATAAAGCTTAAAACAATGAAAAATAAGATAAGTCACAATCCATGATTTACGATAACAAATTATCTAATTGCATATATCAATAAACTTAAACAGGCAATCATACAATTCGAGAAGCACAAATTCATCATATCACGCATACATCTTTACTAGTCTAATTCAAAATTTTAGTAATCATATGTCGTAACACCGATTTTAAAAACCATAATCCATGAACTAAAAAACAAAACCCCATAGGATTAAAAGCAATAGCAATGCCACAGTCAATCAAAATTATAATAATTACAACAAACCAGTACTAACATTTTTTTAATAAATTGATACCAACAAAGTAGGAAGACCCATCAGCCATTGCAAGCATTCATAAACTAATTCACATATGATGCAATCAAAAATGATAAAGTCGACGGTTCTCACAAGCATTTGACTTTATCTTATATGGGGTCACTTGAATTTGTTCAAATGGAGTTTGTTGACTCCAAACTTCCCGTCTGATTGTACCCACAATACACTACAAGTAAAAGAAGCCACACCAATTTCATAATAGAACCCTTTTTAAAACTATAACCATATTAAACAATTAAAAAAATTTGTTACTAACCGATAACAACAACTAGTTTTTAATTGTTTTTGTGGTCTTTATGTTCATCTCACCCCCATTAAAAGCAACAATTATATCATTGTCAATGGTTTTTGTTTTGGTTAACTAACCGATTACAGATCTGAAATTAATTAAAAAAAATATTTACCATGTCCTTCAATAGATCGGTTTGTCATTTTTATAGAAGAGTCGTTGATCCGTGTGGAGACAGACGAACAAAATAATTCCGATTGCCAGATCTAGATTGTAGAGAGAAGGTTGTGAGGCTATGATAGTGGAGGGGGTGATTTAAGGATTAGGGTTAGGTTTGATGGGTGAGAGAAAAAAGGTTGTGAAGGTGAGAGAGATGAAGATATATCAGATTTTTGTTTACCTTTTAGAAAATGGACGGTTTTTGAAATACATAAAAGTAAAATCCCCATAATGCCCTTTCAGCCTTTTGTTTAATTTAAAAAGAAACCTTCATTTTTTGTCTAATTGCAGTTTTGGCACATTTAATCTTAACCTTTGATGAAATTCATCCAATGGCCTATATTCATTTAAGAGTACTGTAAAGTACTGCATCTAATATGGGTACTGCATAGAATACAACACTATATATATATATATATATATATATATATATATATATATATATATATATATATATATATATATATATATATGTGTGTGTGTGTGTGTGTGTGTGTGTGTTTTGCTAACAACAGCCTTAAGGTATGTGGTTAAGCAAATAATTTTTATTACAATACCACCTATGAATACTTGTGATTGGAAGATAATCCAGATTAAAGTGAAAATAATCTCGAAAATAATGAATAATACACGATTGAAACTTGATTGTAATTAGTTGAATTTTATTTCTTACAATCAATTACATTATTACAATGAACTAATGTCTCTTAATTACTCTTAAAGTTGTCGTTAGCAAAACTCATTTTTATTTAATTATATAGATTTTAGAAAAATAGATTAAGTCAAAAAGATATTATATTCTACAAGGAACGAGTTTTAATGGTTCTTATTATCTATATAAAAATATAAAAAATATATATTTATAATAATTCGGTTTACATTTTGCCAAAATCATATCTAAATCGAAAATTGAATAATTAAAATTCGGCTCGATTGTTTTGACAAATTTGCTTCGGTTACAAATTTGGTTCGGTTCAGTTTCAGTTTTTTATTCCTGTGAGTATTACCTGATTTGTGAACACCCCTAGCAAGATGTGTAGTCCTTCTCGTTAGAGAGAATGTAAATAGATGCAACTTTTTCACTTTCAGTTATTGAAGAAGACAAATTTTTGACTCAAGTGTACGTAGCTTATGTTGGAATTATATAACATGACAATCAAATAAATAATCATAAATCATCAAAGTATACATGCGGAAGCGTATAGGATTTATTAACGAATAATTAATTAACATAAGAAGAATATGCGTACCTTTTCTTGATTCTAGCCGAACAAGAATCAAATCCACAAACTAGCAATTAGGATGAACCCTAATTAGGGTTTATAGGATTATAAGAATTACCCCTTACCGTTTTGTAATTCAATCCAAGATAATAACAAAAGTATGTTATTACTATGTTCTTGTACACACGTACTAAACCGAATTAAAGTAATGCTAGTTTTATCAAACAAAATAACTTGGTTTGTGGAAAAGTAATGGATCGACACCCACAAGGGTTGTACGATCGGTTTGGACAAGAAAAACACACAAAACAATTTTTAGGGTTTAGCTAATGAGCACAAGAGATGGAAAAATAAAACCCCTAGCCTTGTTTATATACCCAAGCAAACTTGTTGAACAAGTTGGGTTTGTTTCCTTCTTTCTCTCCTTGACCGATCGGTTTGGATATCCCATAGGGATTCCGGAACCTTCCCAACTTTTGCAATTAAGTCCTTTTCCAAATACCTTTAACGCCCGTTAGTCCATTACATTAATTACATAACGTCCGTTAGTTATTTCGTTTAATAAATAAATAAATACAACATTTATATTTAATTATTTAACTTTAAATTCTCATACGTAAAGTGTGCAATCCCATAGTCTCGAGTTCGATCCTAACTCACGTCTATTAATTTATTGTCCATAAAACCAACAGCTCCCACTTGGACATATCTTAATAGAGTGATCACATTCGGTTAGCGTCTAGCAACACTTCGATGCCTCTAGTACAACTCGAGCAAGGCTCCTGGAAAACCTTTTAATGATTTCTCATTATTATTATCCTTTTGTTTCTAATACCATGTTAAATAAAGATATGGAATTAAATCATTCTTTATTCAACCATTCTGTTTCTCGTTATTAGTGATTGAGCAAGATTACCAAATCTTCTGAACATATTCAGGGGAGATCTTTGGGCGTGGCCACGCAAACATCTTGTCAACCCTACGAGGGGCCCAGCAGTATTAAACTCCAAATAAATTTGAAGGAACAAATTCTATCTTGACTACGAGAATAACCCATGAACTTTGCAACACTTCAGGAAACAACCCTTATGACTACCAGTTACGTATAGCGTTAAGTTGTTCCACAGAAGTGCACTACATTCATGACACTTATTTGGTATCTCAAGTCTGAGGATAACTATTCATAATTTACTTATAACAATATCCACAAAGTAAATTATGTAGTTGGGATAAGTCCTATATTCAATTCATTGAATATCATCTGAAATTGATATGCATTCTCATCAATATACTTTCAAGTATATTCTACCATATCTCTCATATTTGTCTTAGTTTAATGATACTCCAATATCATTAATTGACAACGGACGATTTAGAATAAATAAATTTATTCACGGATTAAACATGCAAATATAGGATACAATATATTATAAAATCAAACATACCAAGTATTTGATTTATATTATAACAATTGTTTAACATCCCTTATCCAAATACCAAATAGATCAATGCATAAAAAAATTCCAGTTGATGAATTATACCTCAAGTAATGACAATCATACTTGTTGACAAGGCATAAATCAACCAACTTGATCTATCGTAATTTTGAGAATACTTATTTCAAGAATTCAATTAATGAAGTCCTTGTATGTGTGCATTCACCAATCCACATAATAATTCATAAAGTGTGTGACATCCTCTATCACCAATTTTATGACAATTTAAACTTTCAAACATTTTAAAGTTTAAAGTATTCTTATTCTTTTAATGTATAATGCAACTGTGCTCTTAGTAGCATAACTAGTTCATATGGCCATTAACAAGGATGAAATCCTACCATGACTAGTATTAAGTGTCATCTCAGTTAAACCAGCATCATTGTATACAAACAACAATATGCTCATTAAAACTCCGTAAACTTTAATATCCTTATTGTGTAATGTTTTATGTCTTCCAAACATTCAAGTTTGAAGCTGATGACAATTTGCACAACAATTGACATATTGTTCATCCATAGAATCTAGGAGCAATTCCAGGTTTTGAGGATGTAATTCTATTAGAATATTCATTACACAAGTTATCTAATAACTTTTAATTAGATATCAATTTTGTCAAATCATCTATCATTCAAGAATGATACAATAATTTGAATACACAACATGATGTACATGATGAATCTTCAGGTCAAACTTAGATTTCATTCATGTTCTATCTTGTCAAAAGATATTTATCAATTTCCCAAATGATATATCATGTTTTATTAGAATCATTTATTTTACTGCACATGTTTATTAATAATAAACATATATTCCAAGGTTGTATGTTTTAATTCTTAAATCTTATAAGTGAAGTTTCATTCCAATCTAAGATTTAACATTTAGCTTACAAGGAATGTTACTTACTATATGTTATACAACATATAAGATTTAAGAAACTTAACATAATACTCCCACTAGCTTTCAGGAATACTTAAAATTTATCTTATTTTAATTATAAATCGAAAATGGGATTTAATTATTAAATATAAGAATAATTTCATAGATGCATGCATTTATCCATTCATGAATTATTTGCACTTCGTACACTTTCAAAGATTATATGAATTCAAAAAACCTTTCAATTACTTACCGTCCTCGCTCAAGTAATTTCTCAAGAAAGAGTTTTGATATTCCATTGTCATATTTCATATTCATGAAAACAAGTATGACAATTATCATATTTATATATTTAATGTGTCTAGAAAAGAATATTCAATCATAATTAATTGCTTAAGTGTGATCAATAATCTTGTCATAAAACATGCATTAAATATGTGTACAATATTGTCCATATGATTTCTACATAGAAATTCAAACCATTAGGGTTTTTCATCTCTTTGAAGAAAATCATTTCCATTCTCTAGTCTAACTATTAAGATAAACCAAAATTCCAAAATTGATTATCTTTATGGACAACATCTTTAACATTCATAGTATGAGTTATTTACCCAATTCAATATTTGGTAATCTATAATAATGATTATCAGGTTTACTATAATCCTGTAACTCAACATTCTCAGCATATAAGTCAAATATCTTAGATATTTTTGCAGATCTATGAATGAAAATTCCATCATCATGAGGTATATCAATTACATGTCTAACCTCATCATGATATTTACTAGTGTGTTTTAGAAGATTATGTATCTTGTAATTTTATCTTTCAAGATAAAAAAAAACTCCCACTTGCCTTTTGTAATACATATACTATCTATATATACTTTAGCAATTTAGAGCAAAACTACATTGTTCTCTTTTTGGGACATTACAAATACACATTGATAATTCCTGACTTAAGTTTGTTAATAACCTATTCATAAGTAGTTTAACAAATTCAGAATCTTCAACTTTAAAACTTAATGTGATTCATCACATTCCATAATGAAATGGTGTTTTATTAATCTTCTAGGTTGGAGTCATATTGAGTATATTCAATCCATACTCAAAATTCTCACCTTGTTACTTTTTAAGAAAGAAGTTATGGTTATCATGAATCAAACAAATCAAATAGAGTTTGATTCTCCTAACTGAACATACCATCAACTTGTGGTATTCATTAGAATTAATATTGTAAGACAATCTAACAATATATAAGATAAACATATTCTTTTTGGCTTACCTATTTACCAACTAAGTCAACTTAATGGTATAATAGACTTTCCAAGCCAATTACATGCTTTATAACACAAGTACCTTTTAACCAAGTCACTTCATATCCATGTTTCAACAAGAAACATAAACTGTTATAATCCCATTATACGTTATAAATCATTGATCAACTCAATGACTTCTTGTATATGTCTTAATTAAAAAACATAACAAGTTAACGTCTTACTTTATTATAAGTCTAAAAAAACTTTATGTTTATGTCTTTACAATGAATCATAAACATGTTTAACTAAAGTAATTATGAACACAACTTTTGGTTTCAATAGTAATTTCAAGTTAATTTATTTTACTTCATAATAATGTAGGACTACATTATTTTTCATTTATGTCATTCCAAAATACATAAATAAACAAATTGAAGTAGGATTAAATTACTTCATTTAATTTTATGTCATTCTAATAATACACAAATATTTAATTTGAAGTAGTCTTATATATCATTTTGACACATGTTCTAAATACTTGTCTAATTTAGAAACAGCAAATATGTCCATGCAATGTCTGACTTCACATAGAGATTTACTTTGTTGCTGCAATCTCGCCAAGTTCTGACATGACGTAAATTGCAACACCAAGTGTTTCTTGAATTAGATATGTACAAGTTATATTAGAACGTTAGTCTCTTACCTTGCAGTCAAGAGAATCCTTTAAATCATATACCTATATGTTGTCCCTTGCACACAATATAGATTTCTCCCACTTGTGCATTGAACAACATCATGTAGCAGATAAACAACACGACATATGTTTGTTTATGTGACTAATATGATTGTGTCATTGATATTAGCATAACTAGTAGATGTAGAACCACTTCATTGTCTAATAAGGAAACGTACATGACTATCCTTGAAAACATAAGTGTCTACAAGTGGAAAGTAATTATCTTAAGACATTCTAGAGATAATCTGGGTTACTACCAAGATGACAAAGCTTGTAACACCCACTGAATAAGAGATCATTACCTTAATTCCTTATTCAGTAATAAGAACACAACACTCCCACTGGATTTGACAACATTGTAAGTGTTTCATTAACCAGTGAAAGAAAATAGTGTATTATTTACTTCCTACACCTTTGAGAAATTCCATACATAACAATTACAAATGTACTTAAAAGAATGTATTCTACTATGTAGATGATGAATTTATCCATCAATGCTATTAACTTGAAAAATTGGGCATGCAATTTCTTTCTTAGTAGTTCTACTATTCCAACAATTGTAAGTAGTACTTTTAAATGGTCAAAGCACAACAACTAGATAAAATATGCTAGTTTATCTTTTACCAATTATACAGTAATTAGTCTAGCTTCTAATTTAATAACTCAGAACATATGCAATTTTCTTAAATATTAAAAATGCTTACGAGTTATGAATTTAGAATTTAGACAATTTTAATTGTCCTATCATACCTTTCTTCATTCATGAAAAGGAATGGGATTGAATCTCACTCTTTCGCGTGAAAAGAGGACTAGGTTTATTCTTTTAGTAACGTTGACTCTACTAAAACCCTTACAGGTGTAGATCAATTTTACCAATACAGGAATAACCTACGTTTACGGTTTAATGTTGCATTAATACATTTAAAGAATTAGCAAAATTCAATTTTAGTATTTTCGATAATTAAACTTTTCAAGAAAATAAAATACCCAAGGTAATATTCATATAACCATAGAATTTTCTCGAAAACTAGGATCCAAATTATCATAGGTTCATTACATCAGTTGATCTGCTAGCAACGAAAGCACATAATAAGGTAATCTGTCGAACAATAATTGACAAACAATTTTCAATTCCTAGATCATTATAGGATTTATATTTTCCAACGCTATTGCAAATATAAACATGTTTCATCCCATCTTATGCCATTGAGTCCAGGTCTCACTTCCTAGTCAACTTAAGTGTCTAACTTAAAGAACTGCAAATATGTCCATGTAAGGTCTGACTTTACATAGAGATTTACCTCTCCATCACAATCTCGCCAAGTACTGTCATGACGTAAATTGCAACTTCAAGTGTTCCTTTTAATTAGATGGCATATTCTTAATTTAAAAGGGTACTAGTTTTGATTTTATGTGGTCAAATCAAATATGTACAAAGATGTCATGCATTCATCTTGTAGCATACATTTAATAAAAAAAAAAATTTATTACCAATTCATAAAGATCAAATTATCAAAGTTTTGATTGAGGTATTGGGTTCACCAATCAAGGAATTTAGTGTTAATTATCATCCATTATACCGTACTTTTGCATAAGTGTAAACACTTAGTGTTTCGGATAATTACCACTGAAGTGGCGCATGGAATTAAAACTAATTCGCCCTTAAGATGAGCTTGTACTTTTATGGCTTACTAAGTAGCTCCATTCGAACTTACAGAGGGCAGAGGACCAGGTAAGCGCAAAAGCATAACCTTAGTCATCCTTTCAGTGTGACTGTGCGCACTTCTTAAATAACCCCTTTATAGTTCATTCTAATGGGTGAGCCGTTCAGTCATTGTACCAAAGTCACCAATCAATTAAACTATTGAAAACTTAACTCTTCCAAAACAAATCAAATTTTACCATTGTTTAGTCCGTATTATTTTTCTATTCAAAATTACCCTTTGCTTAAAACTGTCGCACATAATAAACAAACAAGTAATACCAATAAAAAAAATAAACTACTAAAAAACAATGCGCACATAATAAACAATTTATACGTGTAAACAAGTAGCCACATGCAACTTATTCGATAAAACCCTATTAATAATCAATGTCTAGGTTAAATTAATGTATATATTAATTTAGGGTTTTCACTCCAACAATAGAAAGTGAGCCACATACATCGATGAATCGATTGCGTAAACCCTTAATTAAATTATACCAAATTGCACATAATTGATTCATTAATATATATATATATATAATTGGAGTCTTCCCCAATTCAAGATTTATCGTAAATAAATATGTCATAACAATTAAACAATATCAAAGCAACTTATCCATGACTAACATGCATGTATAATCATGGATACATCATAACAATTATACAAATAAGTCACAAGATCGCATATAAAAAATTCCATGACACATAACAAATTATTCACGAATTAATCACGTAATCAATATTAATTCTAGGTTTTAATAAGGTTAGCAAACAATTTTCAAAACCCTAAAAATATATACATGTGTCGATCTAAAAAAAATAGGGGAACGCCCCATTAATTAAAAAAAAATCGACCAAAACAAAATAAAACATAAACCCTAGATCAAACATATCAAACATCATACAATTATATGTTTTATTACGCGTTTATGTAATTAATTACTCATTAAAACCAATGACTCGTGATGCCACTGTTGGAATTATATAACATGACAATCAAATAAATAATCATAAATCATAAAAGTATACATGCGGAAGCGTATAGGATTTATTAACGAATAATTAATTAACATAAGAAGAATATGCGTACCTTTTCTTGATTCTAGCCGAACAAGAATCAAATCCACAAACTAGCAATTAGGATGAACCCTAATTAGGGTTTATAGGATTATAAGAATTACCCCTTACCGTTTTGTAATTCAATCCAAGATAATAACAAAAATATGTTATTACTATGTTCTTGTACACACGTACTAAACCGAATTAAAGTAATGCTAGTTTTATCAAACAAAATAACTTGGTTTGTGGAAAAGTAATGGATCGACACCCACAAGGGTTGTACAATCGGTTTTTTTTTTGGGTAAAGGGGAGTAATCCTGCACCCTGGTAAATATATTAACCATATAAACGTTTAAGTACAATGGATATGAGTGAAATCCCATATCTCAGCCCGTTACATAGGCAAAAAGCTTACATAACAAGATACTTCCAATTCTCTAAACATTACTTCCTACCACAACTCAAATGATATTTTATGACACAACACTAACATGACTTCCTAGGAGCTTGAAACGTTGTGCCATACATGGCATTAAAGGAATCCAAATTCCCAGGAAGATCACGAACCTGTTTCGCATAGTCATCAAAGTCATAGTCATCATACTCATCTTCAAATTCTTGGCCCCCACCAAAAATATTAGCAGACTCATCAAATGGGTTAGCAACAACCTCATCTTCAGGATCTGACACCACAATCTCTCCCACTTTAGAAAACGGGTTAACTCTCTTAGTAGAAGAGGTAGACGGAATAGGAAGACCATCATCATCCACGAGAGTAGCTTTCCCATCAATAATTAGCTTTTCAAGCTTACCAATCTTCTCATCTATGGGAGTAGAACCACCATACATAGTTCCCATTGAATCATTCACAAGCGTGGCCGCAGAAGAATTCCCAGTCTCCTGATGCTTAGACGCCTCACCAATACGAGAGTCCGCCCCCCGAGATCCATCAATACCTGCTTCGTTATTAGTACCAGAAGACATCCCAGTCATGTCCTTGTTAGTAGAAGAATCATCCACATTACAATCATCTTCCACCTCAAGAGTTCCAAAAGCGTTAGACGTAGTAATCGGTGTATCTTTATGATTACCACTAGCAGCTGCCGGTGCCTTCGTCTTTGCAACATATACCTGCTCCTTAGGTGCAAATCTAGGACCCTTACCCATATTAATACCACCAGTCATCTTCGTACCTTTAGGTTTGGCTTTCCGATTCTGCACCACCTTAAATCCATCATCAGTTTCGTCCACATTTGAGCTGGGAGGAGCATCATAATGCTCCTTAATACTCTTAGGACAACAAGCAGTATCATGCCCAAACACTTTACATTCCACACAGTGTGGCGGTTTCCATTCATATTCCACCTTTATACTTGCCGTAGTAAAACCAGTATCATCCTTATTAGGGATCGCCATAGTCACCACATGTTTAAGCTCAAATTCAGATGATAATTCCACAAGAGCACGAGCAAAACTAATGCGACCCCATGAATCAACACACATGGAGCTAGTAAAAGCATCAAGCATAATCGGCTTACCCACCCGAGTAGCAATTAAGCTCAACCCATCTTCCGAGTATGCAAGTAATGGCACATTATGCAATTTAATCCAAACGGGAACTCTAGTTACCTCACTTTTAGACAATAGCACATCAGGAGTCCATTTAGTGAGAATGAGAGGAGAATTGCGAATAATCCATGGGCCCCGTTGAAGAACACTCTCAACACCCTCTTTTGAATCGAATTTGAAGAGGAAAACACCATCATCATTCTTCATTAGTTTCTTAAAACCAAACTTACCCCATGTATTGGTGACGTAGTTCAGAACCAAATGAAAAGCAACATTCGTGCCAACAAAAAAGCCAACAAGTGTATTTTCATAACGGTTGAATACACCTTCCATAGCAGCCTTTGGAAGCACCGTATCATGATTTTCAATTCGCGTCTCATTCACCAAGGCACGAAAATTCACTTTCCTAGAGACACGTTCCGGATTTAATACATTAGCAAATGACCTTACTTCGTTAGTTTCAACATTTGGACCTGAAGTAGAAGCATTCACCATGTTAGGACCAGAATTCAACACATCAGCAACATAAGGCGAAGAAACTTTAGTGCTCGAATCCAAACCACCCACAGACGTATTCCTATAACTTGTATTTTCCAAATTAATTTGACCCCAAATAGAATCCGAATGAACATCATGCATGCTAGGGTTAAGACCAACCCTAGCAGCTTTACGCACCTCAGGATCAGCAGAGTCACCCTCTAAACCACGTTCACCTTGGATACGTTTTAGCCTAGCTTCCAACTCCTGAATATCAACCCTTTTATACGAGTTCGTGTCCGTGTTTACACCAACTTGATCGGCCAAGTTGGTGACTGTGTTAGAAGCCTTCACCGAAGAACCACCTTTATCAAGAAACCCCTTTTCCATCTCTCTACACCCCACAAACAAATCGAAACAAAATAATAACCACAGCAGCAACTGAAAGACAATCGACTACCACTCAAACCCTAACTAAAAGTTAGGGTTTAAACACACCACGATCAATAACTAACCTGCTCCCATGGTTAAAAGACCAGCAAGGAATGAAAGAATCAGTTCAAAGAAAAGCACGCAATCCAAACAGGTTATGCACAAATCGATTCACCAAAACCCTAAAAAAAAAAAATTTTGAATCGCCAAACACAGACCCAAGAATAAGAAACGCTGTTCAAAACTAATCACGAATCAAATAACAAAGATGTTATTTAATAACGAAATCAGTTAGAAGCAAAGAATCCCAAGCTAGGAGCGAATTGGAAAAAAAACCGATTAGGGTTGTACAATCGGTTTGGACAAGAAAAACACACAAAACAATTTTTAGGGTTTAGCTAATGAGCACAAGAGATGGAAAAATAAAACCCCTAGCCTTGTTTATATACCCAAGCAAACTTGTTGAACAAGTTGTGTTTGTTTCCTTCTTTCTCTCCTTGACCGATCGGTTTGGATATCCCATAGGGATTCCGGAACCTTCCCAACTTTTGCAATTAAGTCCTTTTCCAAATACCTTTAACGCCCGTTAGTCCATTACATTAATTACTTAACGTCCGTTAGTTATTTCGTTTAATAAATAAATAAATACAACATTTATATTTAATTATTTAACTTTAAATTCTCATACGTAAAGTGTGCAATCCCATAGTCTCGAGTTCGATCCTAACTCACGTCTATTAATTTATTGTCCATAAAACCAACAGCTTATATAATTTAGAGTATTCTCGTGGCTATTTTTTATTCTTTTTCATATTACTGCCTAGTAAAGGTAATTTGAACATAAAGCCTCTTGTAAATATGTTAGGTATCGAATCCCTTGGATATCACAGTGATGGGTCACGTATAGTATATACACATTTTATGCAACAAACCATATTTTTACAACGTTTTACTTTAAAATGAAAAAGGAAATTTCTTAGGTATCATTTAAAAACTTGGAAATCTTATATTTAACTAAAATATGAGTAAGGATTCAGTGAGAAGAATAATTAAAATGAGAAGGATAAGAAGTAATTGTAATCACACATTTTAAATTGGAAAAGATAATTTGAGTGAAGATGCATCTATTTTTTTTAGGTGCATCTGAATTGTGTGGTTGTGATTTTTTCTCATCCTTCTCATTTTAATTATTCTTATCATTTGATCCTAACTCCCTAAAATATAACATTTCAATGCATAATGTATCGTGTTTTTTAAAGCATATTTTGAATATATATATATGACATCTTAAACTTTTTGAAAATGATAAATGGACCTAACTAAAGAAGTCTAAAAGGAGACCTAATGCATAAATGAATTGTACAGTAACAGTACTGTACAATTCATTTATGCATTAGGTCTTTTTTAGGCCTCTTTAATTAGGTCCATGTATCAAAGCTCTAAAATTTTTTATAGGGGTTTTTTTTAAACTTGTGCCCTAAGGTCACAAGTTAAGCGTACCAAAAAAAATGCAAAAAGTACTCAGGGATCAACAAAAAAGTACTTAGGGACACACAAAATTCATGAGTCTTAGAGTACTTTTTTATATTTTTTCATGGGTCATTTGTACTTTTAGTGTGTTTAACTTGTGTTCCTAGAACACAAGTTAGAAAAACCCTGCATAGAACTGCCCCACTAAACAAGTGCTTTTACCTGATAACTTACATGATAATGACTTTCAATTTACAATGAGTACTACACATTTATCAATTAACTTAAGATAACCAAAGTCACGTACAGTTTCACGGGTCAATGATTATGCGACATAGTTAAAAAGAGCCTAATAATATGTGACAATACTGCTATTCATTAAATTTAATATCTTTTGGACCTAACGATGTATAAATGTTTGCACCCAAGCATGCCAAACTCTTGTAAGAGTTCAAGGCAATATTTTCGGTTTTTTTTTTTATAAATTATATATATAAAAATATATACATTTATAAAATTCGGTTTTCGTTTCAATTCATTTTACATTTTGCCAAAATAATAGCTAAACCGAAAATAGAATAATTAAAATTCGGTTCGGTTCAGTTTTGACAAATTTGCTTTGGTTACAAATTTGGTTTGGTTCAGTTTCAGTTTTTGATTCATGTGAGTATTACCTGATTTGTGAACACACCTAGCAAGATGTGTAGTCCTTCTTGTTAGAGAGAGTGTAAATAGATGCAACTTTTTCACTTTCAGTTATTGAAGAAGACAATTTTCTGACTCTATTTTACGTAGCTTATATACAATTAGAGTATTCTCGTGACTATTTTCGATTCTTTTTTCCAATTACTACCTAGTAAAGGTAATTTGAACATAAAGCCTCTTGTAAATATATTAGGGTGTCTAACCCTAGGATATCTTAGTGATGGGTCACCTATAAACCAGCCACATTTTTACAACGATTTACTTTAGAAGGAAAAGGGAAATTTTAAAATCTTGGGAATTCACATTTCAATGCATAATGTATCGTGTTTTTTAAAGCATATTTTGAAATATATGCCACCGTAAACTTTTTTATAAGGGTTTTTCTAACTTGTGTAATAGGGACATAAGTTAAGCATACAAAAAAAGTACAAATAATACTCAGGGACCAACAAAGAAGTACTTAGTGACACACAAAATTCATGGGTCCCTAAGTATTTTTTTATACTTTTTCATGGGTCATGACTCATTTATACTTTTAGTGTGCTTAATTTGTGCCGCTAGGGTATAAGTTAGAAAAACCCTACATGAAATTGCCCCACGAAACAAGTGCTTTTACCTGATAACTTACATGATAATGACTTTCGATTTATAATGGGTACTAGACATTTATCAATTCACTCAAGATAACCAAAGTCACGTACAGTTTCACAGGTCGAAGATTATGCTACATAGATAAAAGGAGCCTAATAATATGCGACGATACTACTATACATTACATTTAATATCTTTTGGACCTAAAGTTGTATAAATGTATGTAACAATCTGGAATCCAGTGATATTGGTAAGAAGAGGATGGGGATATTAGTCATAACATGATTTGCTTCCATGGGAGATTTGCACCCAAGCATGCCAAACTCTTGTAAGAGTTCAAGGCAATATATTCTTTGGAGTAAAGTCCAAAATACATCCCTGTGGTTTGCTCTGTGGCTCGTTTTTCATCCCTAAACTTTTTTTTGGCACAAAATCATCCCTCCGTTAGTAAAGTTGGCACAAATACATCCCTCTGTTAGTAAAATCAGTTAATGAGGACTAACGGTGCAAATAGATCTCCGTTATTTAACATTTGTGAAGTGATATTTACGCAAATCGTCCTTCTGGCAAGGAATAAATTGCAACCAAAGTCCTTCAATTTATTTACAAATTCGTCCCTGTGGTTAGACCGGGCAATGGGTCGGGTCGGGTTGCCACGTGGACCAATGAGGTATTGCCACGTGGCGTTGGTTAAATATACCAACACTTTGGCTCCCCCTGGATTCGAACCCGGGACGTTTGGGTGGGAAGCAAAGCTTTGCCCAACTGGGCCAAGCATAGCTTCAGTTATTATAGCCTAAATTTAATACATTACCCTTTCTAAAAGTTAAAAGCCCAATTCATTATTATTAAAATGTTCAATTTAGTTTTTGGCTTATCAATTTACGGAGTTTTATGGACTATAAATAAATAAATAAATATACCGTTGGACTCGTTTTTTCGTGCTCTTTCCAATGGTATGCTCGGGGAATTTTTTTCGACTTCAAACGAACCTCGAAAAATGAGAAAATCATCGTTTTTTCTTTGTTTTCGCATTTTTCGAGGTTCGTTAGAAATCTAAAAAATTCCCCGAGCATACCATTGGAAAGAGCACGAAAAAACGAGTCCGACGGTATGCTCGGGGAATTTTTTCGACTTGTTTTGGACCTCGAAAAATGCAAAAACAAAGAAAAAATGGTGATTTTCGCATTTTTCGAGGTTCAAGCTAAGTCGAAAAAATTTCCCGAGTATACCATTGGAAAGAGCACGAAAAAACGAGTCCGATGGTGTATTTATTTATTTTTTGACAGTCCATATAACCTCATAAATTGATAGGCCAAAACCTAAATTGAACCTTTTGTTATTATTGAATTGGGCCAAATAATAAGGAAGGGTTATGTATTTGATTTTGAGTATTATTAATGAAACTATGCTTAGCACAACTGGGCATAGGTTCACTTCCCGCACAAACAACCCATGTTCGATCCTTGCCATAAGGACGAATTTGTAAATAAATTTAAGGACTTTGGTTGCAATTTGTTTCTTACCACAAGGACGATTCACGTAAATATCTCTTAACAAATGTTAAATTATGTGAGATAACGGAGATATATTTGCACCGTTAGTCCTCATTAACTGATTTTACTAACAGAGGGATGTATTTGTGCCAACTTTACTAACGGAGGGATGATTTTGTGCCAAAAAAAAGTTTAGGGATGAAAAGCGAGCCACAGGGCAAACCACAGGGATGTATTTTGGACTTTACTCGAATGAAGACACTTATTTATTATATAAATGCCCAGAATATTTAAGCATAACACTAAACTAGCAATCGCTTTTGTGGATTATAATCGTGAAGAAATGACAATTCCTAATAGGATTTATGGTTTAGTGACTCAATTTGCGCTTGTACCGAAATATTGTTACCTACCTTCTTGCTAGCTATATTTTAATAAATAATTTCCAGTAAAAAAAAATAAAATAAATGAATAACTCTAATCATCATCAAATCAATTACAAATCATATAATTTATATTAATTCTAGAAGCTAGAATTGGAATTACATAAAGGTATAAAACAAACGAGCAACAAGATAAGCCGCTAGTTTTTGGATTGCAAAACTAATTCATTTGAAACAACATATGTGGATATAGGTGCTATAACACTACAAAACATAACTCGTTGGACTCTGTTGACAAGCTCCACTGCCCCGGGTGCAAGGAAACCAAAAGTATCAAATGTGAAAGGTATAAACACGTATTGATTTTTAATGCATGTTTTCTCATGTTTGTCACTTTGTACGAGGCGGCTTTCAAAGCAGCCTGTCCCACTGTAAAACTACGATTACTCAAACCCACGAGAGGAGAAACTCCGGTT
This sequence comes from Chrysanthemum seticuspe, assembly GCA_019973895.1. NCBI lineage: Eukaryota > Viridiplantae > Streptophyta > Magnoliopsida > Asterales > Asteraceae > Chrysanthemum > Chrysanthemum seticuspe. Next base: position 354,784,734 of record BPTQ01000008.1, on the reverse strand, counting down.
AGATCCACACACGCATGTTTTCTCCAACTATCCAGACTGAGTGTGGATCTTTCATCCAACGGGTGAGTCAAAAAGTTCACAGGTGTTTCTTTTTTGGCGGAGATCCCGGCACGGCTGCAGATGAAAAAAAGAACGTCCCTGACCATATCGTGTCGGTACTGAAGCCATGGAGCTCTTACATCATCAATGGACATGTAAATGAAGTGTAGGTCGACGTCTTGGAATGCCCATCTACACATTGAGTGTAACAGAATGCCATTAGTGGCCTAAAAGCAATAACTAGAAATCTAAATTCTAGCATAATCATTTACAATAACTGCGGTAGAGTTTCATATAGAAAGTAAAGTAAAGAAACTCCCAATACCGTCTTCCACGGGTTATGGGTCCCAATACCGTCTTTTACGGTGTATGGGGGAGGTTGAGACGTAGACAACTCTACCCCTACCTAAGGTAGAGAGGCTGCTTCCGGTTCTACCAAAGGTAAAAAAGAACCTCCAGCCTTGCAAGCGGTGAGGATGCAGATTACTAATATTATAAATGGAAGTTGCATACAAAAAGCTCTCTCACCTCATATTGACTACTTCAATAGTATAAAGCTCTTGCACTCCAAGTACCTTGCTCGATTAACTGAAGCATTAAAACAAATAGTGATGATAATTATTGATAACTAGCAGGGTCCCTGCGCGATGCGGCGTCGTGTACCCTGTGACTATTTTGTGGTGAACAAATGTTGTTCGGTTACACGTTTCTTTCTAACAATAATAATACAAATGAATGATAATATAAATCTAATTTATCCAAATACAACTACTTAAGCTACATATACAATTAATGTATGAATCAACACATTCATATAGTGACTTTCAACCAAGACAATTTTTATTATAAATAATTTTTGGTATGAACATAGCTTGGGCCCATAAAACGAAATACACATACCTTGTTGCCCATTGGGAATGTCTTCGGCCATGTTCTCTTTTCACAACACCTTTTAATTACATTAATTACTATTTGATATAAAAATTTGTGTTTATGATGATTGGACCTTTAGCTTTATGAGTTTGTATATTTTGGTAAAGGGGTTAATTAAATTATGTATTAATTGTATGTGATAAATTGTGTTTTTTTAGTTTTATTTGTGTTTCAAATACTTGTAAATGATGCTTGTTTACTCGTATTTGCTAAAAAATTTATTTTAAGAACTCTTAAAAAATTAATAAGAGGGAAGTGTCAACATACTTTATAAGTAGTATAGATAGTCACAATTAACGTATGAAATGGAACTCTGCTTTAAGTACATGTCAATGTTCAAACTAACAAATGGATGTCAATAGGTCATTTGAATCAAAAACAGAATCAACATACTTGAAATGGCAACCACATACCGTAAAAACGACAAATAAAACTAAAAGAAACAAAGTGTTGGCCCATGGAAGTGGGAGTTGGAGGAATTAGGTGTAGGGAAACGGTTACACTTTTATTAATAAAATCTAAATTACAATAAATAAAATTAACAGTAAATAAATAACAAAAAATTAAATACAAACAGAACGTAAGCAGATAAACGATAATTAAATTAAATAATAAAATAGTTAAAAGACTTACTTGATCACCAAATAGAGATCAACAAAGAATGACTAAAAGCCGAGGCACGTGTTTGGCACGCTTCCCTTAAAACAGATTCGCCGTCTGTTTCCCAGGGTACAACAGCCAAAACAGTAAGTTGTACTGTCGAACTTAACTAAACTGCCTGAAATTTCATCTTAAGAGATGCGTATTCCATATGTTGGAAATCAATAATAACTATTGATTTGATGTGTGAAAAACTTGTGAAATTAGGGCTTATATTTATACACAATAGACTCCCTCTAAGTTTACTCATCCCACCGATGTGGGATTGAAAATAAACTATTTTTCCCCTTTAGGCATGGTACCGAATGCCTAACTTTGAGACCCGATATCTCATTCACATCAACTCTATTTTGGACACATAAAGGCTTTTTGCGAAGCTCTCTTCAAGGAGAACGCGAACCTACAAACTATTACTCATATATGTGACACATACATATAGATAATTGTGTCCAAAGTTGGTCAAAAGTCACTTTTGCCAACCAATTTTCCAACAATCCCCCACATGAATGGAGATCGGTCGTAATACATAAAATTTACGATGAAATTACAATAGTTGAATCTTGCAAAGGATAGGTAGGTGTGACCCTTTGAACCTTCCCTTGTGAAATGCACTTAGCCTCCTAGCTGTCAGTAGACGCGATGTCTTTGAACTGAGCTGTTGCTTATGTAGACGACAATACATTTCACACAAGACTCTCCCTAACATTGTTAAGCCCTCATAGTCATGTTCATTATGGTCCTGAACATTTGCCTGGTTCTATAAGAGCACTTAGGATTTGCGCCCCCCACAATTCCCTTCAAAGCGACCCCACTTCTCTCTCACATAGGTGATTTCATCTTGAATCATTAAAAACATATGTTTTGTGATTTCATCTTGAACCATTATGCTTTGTGATTTCATCCTGAATCATTAAAGCCATATGTTTAACCTCTCAACAAGTCACAATTGTTATAGGAATGGACTAGGAAGTTACAATGTTAAGTAACTCCCCCATATTGACGTGACTTCCCCCACATTTATATGATTAGGTTGTCCTATTGAACCCAGATCTTGGGATCTCCAGTCAACTGGGTTAGGTTTTCCTTCATATAAACTCATTCCTTTAAGGGCTTTAGTCCCATTCCTTTAGACGACTTACTAACTAACTCGCTGCTTAAGCCTTTCGTAAGCGGATCCGCGATGTTATCTATTGACTTTACGTAGTCAATCGTGATAACTCTAGTTGAGAGTATTTGTCGCACCAATCAACGTCTATGATGGATATGTCTTGACTTACCGTTTTACATTGTGATATGAGCTCTGTCAATTTCCAATTGACTATCACACTTTATATAGATGGTCGTTACCGGTCTATGCCATCTTGGTATGTCCTCTACGAATTAACGCAGATATCCGCATATTCTATAAATTTATCTCAAATGATAAATTCAAATTCCATCATAGATTTAGCTATAAAAGTCTGTTTGAAATACTTTCAAGATTTCCAAGACACAGCTTCCCACGTAGAGTCAATACATCCGCTCTAGTGGATTTAGATTCTTTTATGTAAGAATCCATATTTGCATTACTCTATCATTAGATAGCAGTTGGATATCTTCCAAAATGCAATATCGTAAATATCATAGTACGTGTGTAATACTATTCAAATGGTCATCACTTGAATTACTGGTATACTTACTTAACTTGATTATAACTTCTAAATCAAGTCTTACACACGTCATTAGACACATAAGACGCCCAATATTCTCTAAGTATTCAAAATAGGCAACACCTCTACCACTATTATTAATAGATTTAAAAGATGTCATTGGAGTTCTAGCTAGGCCAGAATCCCCCACATTGAACCTCTCAAGAATATTGTCCTTATAGTGTTTTTGACTTCAAAACAAATCCATTTGGTTTCATATGATCTTAGTTCCAAGAACCATATAGAGCAGCAAATGTAGTTCATATCAAATCTTGACTCCAACATTTCATTAGTGGATTTGATCATCTTGTTATCACTTTCAGTGATAAGTATACCATCTATGTATAGACACATGATTACATATATACCAGCAATTATTTCTTTCCACAAACATCCATTATTTTTAAATCCACGTTCTGACATGACGTGAAAAAAAAATTGATGTTCATTGTTTGGGAGCTTGCTTTAAGCCATATAATGACTTAACAAGCCTACAAACTTTGTTCTCTTGTCCAGGAGCCATGAAACCCTCGGGTTGGTTCATGTAGATTTCTTCTTCTAAATATCTGTTTAGAAATGCCGTTTTCACATCCATTTGGTGAACTTCCAAATTTCTTAAAGCGGCAATAGCAAGTATCATCATAATCGAGGTTATTCGCGTAACAAGCGAATCGTTGTCTAAATCCTTTGATTACTAATCTTGCATTATACTTGTCAATGGTGCCATCGGCTTTCATCTTCTTTTTGAAGATCCATTTATAGCCTAGTGGTTTACAACCAGGAGGTAAATCCACGAGCTCCCAAGTATGATTTTGTAAAATAGAATCTATTTCACTTATAATGGCTTCTTTCCATTGAGGCCCTTCTGAGGAAGTAACCGCCTCTCGGTATGAAGTAGGTTCATTTTCAACCATAAAAGAAACCAAATCGGGTCTAAACGATTTCTCGGTTCTTGCCCTTTTGCTTCTTCTAGGTTCAACCTCTTCTTCCTCAGTCTGATCTTGTCTCTCATCTTGGAGATCATTATCAGCTCTTGTTGTCTCTTATTAGAACAACATTATCATCTTGATGCCTCTCATCATGAAGGACATCATCATTTAGTTGCCTCTCATCATGGACAACTATATCATCTAGTCTAGATGAACTTCCATTTTCCTCGGATAAATAAGGAAACACAATTTCAAACAATGAAAGTTTTCCTTGATTCCATTATCGTATCTTTGTATATATTCAGATTTTCTGAATCATATCCAAATCAATGATAAGCACTACTGTAATGAGCATATCACAAAAATATGCAATCCACAGTTTTAGGTCCAATATATTGATCCTTGGGTGTCGGGACAGATAGACACCCCCACATTCGTAAGTACTTATAGGATGGTTTTCTTCCCATCCATAGTTCATAGAACTATCTTCTTTTCCTTACAGGGGATCTTATCTAAAAGATAAGTAGCCAATAAAACCGCTTTCCCCCACATGCCATGGCTTAAACCATGACTTTAACAACATGGCATAACCATATATTTCAGGCACGATTCTTTCCTATCAACAATTATGTTGTGGCGTATAAGGAGCAATAAATTTATGTCTTATTCCATGTTTAGCACATACATGAAATAGAGACACATATTCACCTCCGATATCACTTCGAACCGCCTTGTTTTCGATAATAAGTTGATTCTTAACTTATTTGTATAGATCAATCTTGTCTATATCCTTATTCTCAAGTAAGTAAAAGTCGCAATATTTTGTGCTACCATCAACAATTACGATGAAGTACCTAATTGCTACCTTAGTAGGTATCGATTCCAAATCACATAAAACTATGTGAATCAAGGGTTCGGTTAATATACAGTCAACCGAGTGAAAAGACAATCTTGTCAATTTGGCTTCAACATAAGTTTTACTTTTGTAATCCGTATTTGTTTATTTAATTAAACAACGTATTGAGTTAAAATTAACATGTCCGAGATGGCCATGCTATACATTTAAAGGATCAAATAAGCTGAATTCATACTCATTTTTATTAAAACAACCAAAAAAAAATAGATTCAGCTTAAACATTTAATGAAGGGCATAACCCGTACCGACCAAAATTTTGTTCAATGTTAAATCAATGTTACTAGATAAACATAAAGCCAAATTTATTAAGCAACCATCCAGACACAAGATTCTTACGAATCTCTGGCACATACAACGTGTTGGTTCACTTAAGCTCTTTTCCACATGTGAATTTCAACATCACATTTCATTTTCCCTTGCTATTAGCAGTCGTAGAGTTGCCCATAAATTGCATCTCGCCATTTTCTGCTACTTTGAAAGAGTTAACCAAACTCTTATCATCATACTCATGACATGATGCCCAAGTGTTAATCCACCATTATCTAATGTTAGATCCTCGCCTTGGCAACAATTTTCATTTCATTCAGGCCATTTAACCCATAGTTATGGCACATAAAATCTGAATGCTTTAAAGCATCTACCATACACATAACTCGAGTATCGGTCTCCCTTTCATCAAGTTAGGGAGCAGATCCTTCAGATGTCACTCATGACATTCCGAACATGCTGTTAATACGAGATTCCGTTATTAGTCTAAAACTAAATTTGGAATAATTAACAACTTGCTATATCACAAAGTGTTTCTTAACAAACACGATAACATCGAATTTTGTTTAAAACACTATTGTTTTGTAAGATCCATGATACAAAACTGCTTTTAAACAAGTCTTTCGATTAAACAATTAAACAATATCGCATATTACATAATGTTTTTAAACAAAAACAAATTTGTAATATGATTTTGTCAATCTTCTTTAAGAATATCTTAATAGATCTGCATCACATGGTCTAATTCTACAATGAAACTCGATAAGGTTTCAAATAGATTTACTCTTTCAAAGAAACTCAACAAGGTTTCTATAGATCTACTTCCAAATGCATAAAGTTTCAAGAACTATATTTAGTTTATAATTAAACTCAACCTGGTTTAAATAAGCTAAACAAGTCAAAGAAACTTTTCCACCAAATATGATAACAGCTTGTATATTATAAAATTTTGTTTCAAACAAACTCATCTTGGTTTCAATAAACACGTTATAGTAATCTAATAAAATAACAACTTGTATTTTATGAGATTTGTTTCAAAGAAACTCCACTTGGTTTCAATGAATCTGATTTCATCATGATTTTTAACCATGTTAGTAACTGGCGCACCAATTACATTCGCAAGATTCAATAGGGTCACAAATTATGTTACCATCAGTTAACTTGTGAATATTTAAACACAAAAACAGTTAAAAAAAACTGTTAAAACAATATGGTATCTAATAAACTCGACATGGTTTATGTAAACTTGTACCAAATATGATTCAGAGAAACACAAGCTTGGTTTCAGAATCCATATTTAAACAATAACATATGCAATAAACAAACTAAATAAATCAGTTTGAAAAAAAAACTCATCATGGTTTCAATAAAAACTGATTCAATAAACTGTTTTAAAAATCGTTTATAAATCTGTTATTCCAAATCTGTTAATTAAAATTATGTTTAGTTATAAAACTGATTTTCAAAGAAACACAATTTTGGTTTCAGCAGAAAAACAGTTTGTATAAAATCTGTTAATTAAAATAAATCAGATTTTAATAAAAAGTGTTTTAATTCTGTTAAACAGAATCTGTTTTAACACTGTAGGGAAACGGTTACACTTTTATTAATAAAATCTAAATTACAATAAATAAAATTAACAGTAAATAAATAACAGAAAATTAAATACAAACATAACGTAAGCAGATAAACGATAATTAAATTAAATAATAAAATAGTTAAAAGACTTACTTGATCACCAAATAGAGATCAACAAAGAATGACTAAAAGCCGAGGCACGTGTTTGACACGCTTCCCTTAAAACAGATTCGCCGTCTGTTTCCCAGGGTACAACAGCCAAAACAGTAAGTTGTACTGTCGAACTTAACTAAACTGCCTGAAATTTCATCTTAAGAGATGCGTATTCCATATGTTGGAAATCAATAATAACTATTGATTTGATGTGTGAAAAACTTGTGGAATTAGGGCTTCTATTTATACACAATAGACTCCCTCTAAGTTTACTCATCCCACCGATGTGGGATTGAAAATAAACTATTTTTCCTCTTTAGGCATGGTACCGAATGCCTAATTTTGAGACCCGATATCTCATTCACATCAACTCTATTTTGGACACATAAAGGCTTTTTGCGAAGCTCTCTTCAAGGAGAACGCGAACCTACAAACTATTACTCATATATGTGACACATACATATAGATAATTGTGTCCAAAGTTGGTCAAAAGTCACTTTTGCCAACCAATTTTCCAACATTAGGTTGTATGTTACCTGACATTATTCTTGATTATTCTTGTAGGGACACATAGAAGTCGGGGCTTGTGGAGAATGGTGTTTTCTCTGTTAAAGATCTATCATGCTTGGTTGAAGAAAAATGTCTTTCCATTAATTAGCGGTCATGCTACTGCTACGATATGGAACAAAGTGGCCACAAAATGTTTGAATTTTATACTCATAACAATTATACATAAAACAAATAACATCATCAAAACATGCAGCGGAAGACAATAGGAATAATATATGTAAGTAATTAACCGAATAAGAAAACGCGTACCTTTTAGCAATTCAAGAATCAAACGTTGATTGAACAAGAACCAAAACCCAAAACCCTAACTTTAGGGTTTATATAAATCGACCCAACCAAGAAATCGACCACCAAGGATTACAAGCTCAAGTGTGCTTGTTCTTCGTTCTTGTACACACGTACTAATAACAAATTGATGTGAAAAGCTAGTTCCTTGAATCACGAATAAAACCCAACACTTGTTTCTTTGAGTTAAGCAAAATCGAAAAAACCCTTGGGGTTTGGGAGTTTCGACCGGCCACACAAAGAGGGAGAGAGGAGAGGAGAAATTAGGTTATTGGTGATCCAAGATTAAGTTGTGAATGAATACAATGAATTGTATTTATAGTTAACTTAACTTGGTGACCAAGTTTGTGTGGGATTGGGTTTGGAATACCCAACCGATCGGCCTATTCAATCCCAAGGGGATTCTAGAACATTCCCGACTTCTAATTTCATCTCTAGTCCTTCTAGTTAATATTTAACGACCGTTAACCAAACCTCGTTAATTATTTAACTATCGTTATGTTTTATTTCCCGACTAATAATTAATAATAATAACGTTTTATTTATATTAGTTATATACATCAATTCTCATACGTAATGTGTGCAATCCCGAAGTCTCGAGTTCGAATCCGGACATACTATTATTTAAATATCCATAAAACCTTTCAGCTCCCACTTGGATATTACTAAATATAGTAATGACATTGGTTAGTCTAGCTTTCATACGCCAACGCTCCCAGATCGAATCGAGTATGGTCTCCTGGAAAAAACCATTTAATGATTCATCATTTTTACTTATCCTTTTGTTACTAATACTACATTAACTATGAATATGGATCAAGTCATTTCATAAGTTGACATTCTGTTTCTCGTTGTATATGATTGAACAAGATTACCAAATCTTCTGAACGTATTCCAGATAGATCTTGGGTATGGCCATACAAACATCTTGTCAACCCTACGAGGGGCCCAAATATAGTATTATGCTTTGAAACAAATTCAAAGGAACAAATTCTCTTGACTACGAACATAACTCATGAACTTTGCAACACTTCCGAAAATAGCCCTTATAACTACCAGTTACGGATAGCGTTAGAATATCTTACACAAATGCACTACATTCATATCAGTTATCTGGTATCTCAAGTCTGAGGATAAACACTTCATGATATACTTAATGACAGAGATCCATAAAGTATCATCATGTAAAGTTGGGATGAGTCCTATATTCAATTCATTGAATATCATGTGAATCTGGTATGTCCCACACATCAATATACTTTAAAAGTACATTCTACCAAAACTCATATTTGTCTTAATTCAATGACATTCCCACATCATTGATCGAAAACGGACTATTTAGAATAACATAAGTTATTCATGGATTAAACATGCAAATATAGGATATAATATTAAGAAAATGAAAAATAAACATAAACAACTATTTTATTTCATTAAAGTAATATTTGTTCATAACATCCTTTATCCAAATATTAATCACAGATCTGCATGAAACTACTAGCTAAACGAAGTCCTATCCCATCAGCATGGTCAGTAAGTTTTTCCTTTGGCAAAGGCTTCGTAAAGGGATCAGCTAGATTATCATCTGTATGAACTTTGAGTAGATTGATTTCACCTATGTCGACTTGTTCTCGAACATAGTGATATCGACGAGGAAAATGTCTAGCGCCCTTCATGACTCCAGGCTCATTGGCAAATGTTATTGCAGCAGAGTTGTCACAATACACATTTAAAGGAAATTCGATTGAGGGCATTACTCCGAGTCCCGAAATGAATTTCCTAATCCAAACAGCTTCCATCGCAGCTTCTGAAGCAGCTATGTACTCAGCTTCTGTAATAGACATCGCAACCGTTGTTTGCTTCTTGCTCTTCCAGTCAACTGCTCCTCCATTAATGACAAAGACATAACCAGTTTGAGACTTCGTATCATCTTTATCAGTTTGGAATGACGCATCGCAAAAACCTGTAACATCAAGTTCTGCATCTGGATTTCCTCCATACACTAGAAACATTTCTTTAGTAGCCCTTAGATACTTAAGAATGTTCTTAACAGCTTGCCAGTGTTTCACACCTGGGTTCTGTTGATACCGACTGGTGATATTCTGTGCAAACGCCACATCAGGCCTTGTACATCTCACAGCATACATGATAGATCCTACAGCCGAAGCATAAGGAACTTTCTTCATGTATTCCACCTCAGCAGGTGTTGACGCGCATAGTTTATTACTTAAGCCATGTTCAACTTGCATCAGCAAATATCCCTTCTTGGAATTTTGCATACTAAATCTCTTCAGTATTTTATCAATGTAAGCACTTTGGCTTAGTCCAATTAACCGCCTTGATCTATCTCGGTAGATCTTGATTCCCAGAATAAATGCTGCATCCCCTAAGTCCTTCATAGAAAAGCACTTTCCGAGATAAGACTTTACATCTTGCATACATGGAATGTCTTTCCCCATGATCAATATGTCATCGACATATAAGACAAGGAAAATAACATTACTCCCACTAGCTTTGTGATACACACATGGCTCATCAAGATTTTGAGTGAAACCAAATTTCTTGATTTCTTCATCAAACTTCTTGTTCCATTGCCTTGATGCTTGCTTCAACCCATAAATGGATCTTTGAAGTTTGCATACACACTTCGGAAACTTTGGATTCACAAACCCTTCAGGCTGCGCCATATAGATGTCCTCATCTAGGCGACCGTTTAAGAAGGCAGTTTTGACATCCATTTACCATATCTCATAGTCATACTACGCAGCTATGGCTATAAGAATCCTAATAGCTCTAATGTCTGCTACAGGAGAAAATGTCTCCTCGTAGTCTACCCCATAGGTTTGAGTATAACCTTGAGCTACAAGACGAGCTTTATAGGTGTGTGCATTGCCATCCATGTCAGTCTTTATCTTAAAGAGCCACTTACTTCCAACTACCTTAGAATTTGGAGGTAAGTCAACCTCTATCCAGACTTCGTTATCTTTCATGGATTGCATTTCCCCATTCATTGCAACTCGCAATTTTTCCTTTTTAGGACTCATCATGGCAGCTTTATAGTTAGCAGGTTCACCAAGATCCCCTAACATATTTTCCTCAGCTTCTACGTTGAGACATAGACGCTCAGGTGCACGCGTAGCCCTTGCGGATCTACGAATGGGAACCACTTCAATCTCAGGTGGAACGCCCAGACTTTCAGGTTCTACTTGAGGTTGGCTAGTGTTCTCAGAAGGTGTTGTATCTTCTTGATCATATTCCAGATCATAAACTCTCCCACTGAATTCATGAGATATGAGATCCTTTTCAAGAAAGTCTCCATACCTAGCAACAATTACTTTGTTTTCAGGTGGAAAGTAAAAGTAGTAACCCATTGTTTCCTTTGGGTATCCTACGAAGACACACTTAAAAAATCTTTGTTGCAGCTTATCAGCAGAGTCACGTTTAACAAACGCCTCACAACCCCAGACCTTTAAGTAAGACAAGTTGGGAGGTTTCCCATACCACACTTCGTAAGGAGTCTTATCAACCTTCTTGGTTGGAACCATATTCATTATGCGAACATCAGTTTCTAAAGCATAATCCCAAAAGGATAAGGGAAGAGTTGTAAGATTAAACATCGATCGCACCATGTCTAGCAATGTACGATTCCTTCTCTCAGATACACCATTTTGTTGTGGAGTATATGGAGATGTGAGTTGCTGGACGATACCACACTCAGCTAGATAATCTTTAAACTCTTGGCTTAAATATTCACCACCTCTATCGGATCGAAGAGCTTTAATCTTCTTTCCTAGTTGCAGTTCTACTTCACTCTTAAAAACCTTAAATGTTTCAAAGACTTCATGTTTATGTTTAAGTAAATAAACATAACCATAACGACTGAAATCATCAGTAAAGGTTAAGAAGTAGCTAGCACCCTTTCTTGACACATGTCTTAGTGGTCCACATACGTCAGTATGTATCACACCAAGAAGATCAGAAGCCCTTTCTAAACTATTTGTAAAAGGTTTCTTGGTCATCTTCCCAGATATGCAAGATTCGCATTTATCAAATGATTCATCATTGATGTCTTGCAAAAGCCCATCGTGTTGCAGCTGTTGCGTGCGTTTCTTGCCTATATGAGCAAGTCTACAATGCCAAAGAAATGAAGAATCCAAATCACTTTTGATTCTTTTATTATTGATGCTAAAGACAGAATTATTTTTATCAACAACATTATCATGCAAATCAATTTCAAACACACCATTTACTGGAATAACATTAAAGTAAAAAACACCATTTAAAGAAATCGAAATTCCATAATCAATAAATGTATGAACGAAACCAATATCTTTTAACAAGGAAACAGAAACGACACCCCTAACAATGGAAGGTGCGTAATGACAATCGTTTAATGACAGTACTAAACCCAAAGGTAAAACTAAATCAAACGTGCCTATAGATTCAACGACTGCATGTGCTCCATTACCCACGTGCAGGTATTGCTGTCCATAGGCATGCTTCCTTGCTCCTCTAAGTCCCTGCAGTGTATTACAAATGTGAATACCACATCCAGTATCATATACCCAGGAATTTATTTTATGAGGAAAAGCAAATAATTCTATCATCAAAAGAGTACCTGAAGTACTGGCGACAGTGCCAGTATTTTTATACCTCTTATTGCGCCACTTATCAAGGTACAATGGACAATTCCTCTTCCAGTGTCCAACCTCGGTGCAGTGATGACAAGACATATCCTTCTTCGGATTGTCACACTTCTTGGGAGGGTACTTCTTGGGTTCTGGCTGATAAGTCATAA
>BPTQ01000008.1:354736274-354771119 GCA_019973895.1 Chrysanthemum seticuspe | reverse complement strand
ATATATATATACTACATATAAAGAGTGTATGGTCAAACCTTAAAAAGTGAAATCTTGAAAGTCAAAGGTGAGATAAATGCATAATGTAATTGATACTCTTATTAAAACACCTTATTACTTAAAAGTACAATAATTTATTCACATTTTACAACCAATTAAAAGCATATATACCAAATTAAAAACAACCAATTAAAACATCCGTTATTAAAAAGTGTAATAAAATTTTTATAATAATGTACAATTTAAACAAATTACAACATAATCCAAAATATAAAATAATTAAACACACTAATTAATGTTTTTTTTTAAACACCCTAAAATGAAAAGTACATGTTATTATACACATTATACAAATTAATAAAACACACAAAACTTCATACAAGCTAACAAGTTGATGGTAAATATAGTTTTGAAAACCGGACCGGACCGGACCAAAGGGTTCAACCAGGAACCGGTGTCGCCAACGGTTCGGCTAACCAATAAAACCCATCCGAAAACGAACCAGAGATGACCCGTTGAAACCGATACAAATTGGTGGAATTAGGTTTCATCGAGATCTATTTATCCGGTTAATCGTCACAGGGCATCCGCCGCCGAAACGTGCTGGTACCCTACTATATTATATATAATGGAAAACCAAAAAGTAAAAAGTGAAAAGTTGAAACTAAAAAAAGAAATGTTGAAACTTTAGGTGTATGTTGGCCATGCACTCTCGCGTCGTGTAACGTCGTATGTATGATAGAGGTCATATATTTCAAAAGGAAACTATTAATACACATCGAAAACCGGGTTGACCCAGGACGCTTCAAACCCGGCGGGTTGATCCGGTTTAATTTGACTCGTTTTCGACCCAACCCATTGGGTTGACTCGGTTTAAATCGAACCATTTTTCAACTGGTTGAACCACCCGGTTCGAACCGGGTTTCAAAACATTATGTTTAATCCCCAAATCTTCAAACTTTTATTATTTTTCGTTTATAGCTCATAAACTTTTTTTTATCACTAAACGATCTGTCGCTATAAAATCCCGTTCCTATGCACGGGTACTCGTCTAGTTTTTATATATGTTTACAAGTGTTCAAACTTTACTAGGTAGTAGTCAAGAAAATGGTTGAAAACGGTCATGAGGATATTTCAATGCATGAAGAAGTTAAATAGTAACGAGCAGACTACACATCTTGCAAATAGATTTAGGGTGTGTTTGGTTAAGAATTGAAGATGGAGAAATGGAAATGGCTTTAACTCTCGTGTTTGGTAAGCCAGAGAAATGGAAAAGCGGAGAAATTGGAGAAATTTGTGGGGAAATGGAGAGAGTTGAGTAGTGTAATTTAAGTAGCCTCATTTCCATTAATTTTGTGGAGAAATTGGAGAAATGGATTAATTTTTTTGAAAATATGTTTTTTTTTTTTTTTTTTTTTTTTTTTTTTTTTTTTACATTTAAAAAAATTTTAAATTTTTTTTTTAAATTATTTTAAAAAAAAGTTTAAAATTATTTTTTTTTTAAAATAAGTTTTTTTTTTTACATTTTAAAAAAAAGTTTAAAAAATATTTAAAAAAAAATTATTAAAAAAAAATAAGTTTAAAATTATTTTTAAAAAGAATAAGTTTTTTTTTTTAAATAAATACATTTTAAAAAATATTTTTTTTTAAAACAAGTTTTTTTTTTAAGTAAATACATTTTAAAAAAATAAGTTTTTTTTTTTAATTTTTTTTAAAGAAAGTACATAAATTTTTAAAAAATAAATTTAAAATAAAAGATATATTTTTTAAAAAAAATATTTTTTTTAAATATTTTTTAAGAATTTTTATTTAGACAAAATATTATTTAAATAAAAAAAAAATTCATTTCTCGGGTCAAGTCTCTGTTGTTACCAAACATTAGAATTGAACAAAAATCTCTACTGATTTCTATTATCTGAGATTCTATTTTGTACTTCATTTCTTTTCTCTGAATTTCTCTCTACCAAACGCACCCTTATATAACTACTGGGCCAAGCCAGGGGTTTATTAGGCTTTATATAGACAAAAAAAAAAAAAAAAAAAAAAAAAAAAAAAAAAAAAAAAAACGGGCCCAATACGTGTAACTTCTATAAAGTCTTATACTAGTATTGAAGAAACTACGCATTAATTTGCCTCTTTCGATCAATCTGCTTTTGAGGTAAGGTTTTCTGATGATTCGTAATTAAATGTTATATGTATTATTTTTGTGTCTCCAAGACATTGATCAGATTCTTATTCATGTATATGTATATCTAACAGTATAATCATGTTTTTGAGCTAGTTGTACAAAAGAGATATTCAACTTATTTGCATATTGATGTTATCAACTTAGATGAGCCATAAGGTAAGCTCATAAACCGAATGAGCTTTTCAAACTTAACATAAGTTCATAAGCCAACTTATAATGAGCTAAAACAAACACCCCAATATACATCTAACCAAGGCTGGAGTCTTACAAGGTCTTGTTTGCCATATCCCTATTTGGGTTTGGCATGAAACACTATTGAGCTTGAGAATTGGCAATTAATGTTTTTTGCCAGATGCCTTTTGTATTGGAGCATTTCTTTTCATTATTTATAATGCCATGCGCAGCGAGTCAATCACATCTCCGTTTTAGTTATATAATTAAAATTTGTGTTTATACGTTGTTTTGGACCATAACATGTCGTATGTTTACCAAAATAATTTAAGCTTCAGTACTTCTTATAATTAAGGGCATCTACAATGCTGGATCTTGTAACAGGTTTATAGAAGACGGTAAACCTTGAGTTTGCAACTGTGACTTTGTTGTACCGATATAGTGTATATGCAGTAGGTGTTTTGTTTATTTATGTGTGTGTATTTCTATTTATGCAGGGTACGTATTTAAGTTATTTATAACATTCAGCACGATTGTGTTGTTGCTCAAATGGCAAAGCTTATTCCTGATGATATCTATGAGAGAATATTTCTAACATTGAATGTGAGGAATCTCATTAGATGCAAGAGTGTGTGCAAGTCGTGAAAATCTATCATCTCCAGATCTCGTTTCATCAAAGCTCATTTGAACCTTAGTTATAGTAGGAATGAAAATGGACATAAAAGGATCGGGGAGGCTGTTTTCCGGTTTATTAATCCTTATTCAAGATGTATTGTACATGCCTTTGTTGGAAAATTTAGTGCACTTGTGGGATTAGTTCACACCTTGTAATGGGTTAGGAGGTACGGAGTGTACACCCATAAGGTCCATTAACACCCTGACTCTTATAGTGGTTTGTATTGGTAGTACTGGTGAAAGTACTGCTTGGTGAAAGTTACTGGTGAAAGTACTGCTTGGTGAAAGTACTGCTTGTGGAAAGTACTGCTTGTGGAAAGTACTGCTTGTGGTTTCCACTAATAAGCAGTGTTTCCACTGATAGGCAGTGTTTCCACTGAAGTGGTGTATCCACTGATAGTGCTATGAAAGTACTGATAAGCAGTGTTTCCACTGATAGGATGTACTTCCACTGCAAGTGAAAGTACTGCTAGTGGAAAGTACTGCTTATGGAAAGTACTGCTAAATGGCAGTTACAACTTCTTTATGACCACGTTTAATTGGTCATGTAACCACTAACGGCTATAATGAGGATAATTATGAGGCTATTAATGGGCCGATTAATACTCATAATTCCATTTGGAATAGCTCAAGAGTAACCTCCTATATATAGGAGATCTGAACAGGCATGAAAAAAAAAACACAGAAAACACTAAACACTTATAAGCGCAAGGGTTAAAGAATTGTGCCTAATTCTCTAACTGCATTTGGTCTTATCCCAAGTAGATATTCGTGATACCCAGGCATTAGGGTCGAATAGTTTACTTTGGAAAGTGATCACACGATTCCAAGTGATATCCGGTAACCACCTAGTGGTATTGCTACTGTCATTGATTGTCTTAACCCTGTTCTGGGATTCTAACCACCAACAATCAAAGTAAACTATTTTGTGATAATCAATGGCAACTGCTGCAATGAAACACATGGCTTCAAACTTTGCTAAGCTGGACAAGTTTGAAGGGGTGGACTTTAGGAGGTGGCAGAAGAAGATGCACTTCTTGCTGTCAAGCATGAGTGTGGTTTATGTGCTGACTACTCCAATTCCTGATGATGGTGATGATGCTACTGTGGAGCAGATCAGGAGGAGGAGCAAGTGGGAGAATGATGACTACATATGCAGAGGTCTTATTCTGAATGGTATGTCTGATTCTTTGTTTGATATTTATCAGAACTTTGAATCTTCCAAAGAACTGTGGGATTCCTTGGATGCCAAATATATGGCTGAGGATGCATCAAGTAAGAAGTTCCTTGTTAGTAATTTCACAAATTACAAAATGACTGATTCAAGACCAGTTATGGAACAATACAATGAACTTCTTGGAATACTTGGAAGGTTTACACAACACCAAATGAACATGGATGAGGCTATCAAAGTCTCTTGTGTCATTGACAAACTCCCTCCTTCATGGAAAGATTTCAAGCATACCTTGAAACATATGAAGGAGGAGTTAACTCTTGTTGAGTTGGGCAGTCATCTGCACATTGAGGAATCTCTCAAAGTGCAGGCTAATGACAAGCCAAAGAGTAGCAATGCTGCTGGACCATCTGTTGTCAATATGGTAGAGCATAACAACTCTACCAGGTACAATGACAACAAAGGCAAACGCAAATATCATGACAACACAAGAGCAGATCCTAACAAGAAGGCAACACCTACTTGTTGGAAATGTGGCAAGACTGGTCACATTAAAAGGGACTGCAAGGGTGTTAAAATTGGTGGTAAAACCAATGGATCAGGCACTAATGGTTCAGGGAGTGGTGGTTCAACCAACTCACTGAAAGGTCAGAATATGTTTAATAAGTCTTTTCAGATTTATTATGTTACATATGTATCTGAATCTTTTTATGTGCAGGATGATGATGTTGCGTGGTGGGTTGACTCTGGTGCAACAGTTCATGTGTGTAAAGATAGAAGCTGGTTCAAGACTTATGAGTCACTGAATGATGGTTCTATTCTTCACATGGGAAATGAGTCAACAGCCTTGGTGCATGGTCGTGGTTGTGTAGATCTTAGGTTTAGTTCTGGAAAGATTGTAACTTTGTTTAATGTTATTCATGTTCCTGATATAAGAAAAAACTTGGTTTCAAGTAGTGTTTTGAATAATCATGGATATAAACAAGTTATTGAATCTGATAAATTTGTTCTTTCTAAATGTGGTGTTTTTATTGGTTTTGGTTATTTATGTAATCAAATGTTCAGGCTTAATATTACCACTGACAGTGTTATTTCAGCTTTTGTGACTACATATGATCAGAGTGATTCTAACCTTTGGCATGCTAGACTTGGTCATGTTCACTATAAAAGGATGCAAGATATGTCTAGGGATGGTTTAATCCCTGCTTTTGACATGGACACTGAAAAGTGTAAAACTTGCATGTTGACCAAGATAACCAAGAAACCCTTTCAGGGTGTTAGTCGTGAGACTAAGATCTTGGAGCTTATTCACAGTGACCTGTGTGATTTGCATGCCACTCCTTCTTTGGGAAATAAGAAGTACTTTGTGACATTTATTGATGATGCTTCTAGATTTTGTTATGTCTATCTGTTACATACCAAGGATGAAGCATTAGATAAATTCAAAGTGTTTAAAACTGAAGTTGAATTACAACTTGGGTCCTTGATCAAAAGATTAAGGACTGATAGGGGAGGTGAGTACATGGATACTCAGTACTTTCAGTCTGTTGGAATAATCCATGAAACGACTGCCCCTTATACTCCTCAGCAAAATGGTATTTCTGAAAGGAAAAACAGGGTGCTGAAGGAGATGGTTAATTCTATGTTGTCCTATTCAGGACTGATTCAAGGGTTCTGGGGTGAAGCTATGTTAACAGCTTGCTATTTGCTAAATAGGGTTCCCAACAAAAGGAACAAGGTTACCCCTTATGAACTCTGGACTAAAAGGAAACCCAACTTGAACTATCTCAGGGTCTGGGGTTGTAGGGCTATTGTAAGACTCCCTGATCCAAAGCAAAAGACTTTGGGTGAAAGAGGCATTGACTGCATCTTTGTTGGATATGCTGAGCATTCCAAGGCTTTTAGGTTCTATGTTATTGAACCTAATGAACATGTTTTAGTTAACTCAATAATTGAATCAAGGGATGCAGACTTTGATGAGAATAGATTCTCATCAGTCCCTAGACCAAGTCAGAGGATTCCTAATGGAACTCATGACACTGGTGTATCAGAGGTCCCTGATGATGAACCATCAGTGGTCCCTGATGAGGTTGTGGTTCAACAACCTGAACCTGTGCTCAGGAAGAGCAAAAGGGTCAGGACTCCAAAGTCATTTGGACCTGAGTTTCAACTATACTTGGTTGAAGGAACTAGGGATGAGGTCTCAGACCAATACTCCTATTGCTTCATTGTTGAGGATGACCCCAAAACATTTGAAGAAGCAATGAAGTCCCAGGATATTGCTTTCTGGAAAGAAGCAATCAATGATGAGATGGATTCCATCATGGGCAACAACACTTGGGTGTTGGTTGATCTACCTCCTGGTTGCAAACCTTTGGGTTGCAAATGGATTTTCAAAAGAAAAATGAAGGTAGATGGAACTATTGAAAAGTTCAAAGCTAGACTAGTTATTCAAGGCTTTAAAAAAAAGTCAGGAATAGACTATTTTGATACTTATGCCCCTGTGGCTCGTATCAATACCATAAGACTGCTGATTGCTATGGCATCTATTCACAATCTGGTTATTCATCAGATGGATGTGAAAACAGCTTTCTTGAATGGTGAATTGGAAGAGGATGTTTATATGAACCAACCTCAGGGCTTCATCATGCCTGGTAATGAAAACAAGGTGTGCAAACTGATTAAGTCTCTTTATGGACTTAAGCAGGCACCTAAGCAATGGCATCAAAAATTTGATGAAGTGGTTTTGTCTAATGGTTATGTTCTTAACCAAGCTGACAAATGTGTATATAGCAAATTTGATGAATCTGGTAAAGGAGTCATCATTTGTCTATATGTTGATGACATGTTGATCTTTGGCACTGACCAAAATCAAGTTGACCTGACAAATGAATTTTTGTCATCAAGGTTCTCCATTAAAGACATGGGGGAGGCTGATGTTATCCTTGGTATAAGGATTAAACATGAAAGTAATAGAATTTCTATATCTCAGTCTCATTATATTGAGAAGGTGCTGAGGAAATTCAATTACTTTGATTGTACTCCTGTGAGTACACCTATGGATACTTGTGAGAAGCTGATGCCTAATCATGGCAAGGTTGTATCTCAACTTGAGTATTCTAGGGTAATTGGCTGCCTGATGTATGCCATGACTTGTACAAGACCTGACATTGGTTTTGCAGTGGGAAAATTGAGCAGGTATACTAGTAATCCTAGTGCTCACCACTGGCAAGCAGTTCAAAGGGTACTGAAGTATTTGAAGAGAACTATGGATTATAGTCTCTCATATACTGGTTACCCATCAGTGTTGGAAGGTTACACTGATGCAAGTTGGATCAGTAACACTGAAGACAATTTGTCTACCAGTGGCTGGGTATTCCTACTTGGTGGAGGTGCAATTTCTTGGGCATCCAAGAAACAAACTTGCATCACCAGTTCAACAATGGAATATGAATTTGTGGCTCTAGCAGCTGCTGGTAAAGAAGCTGAATGGTTGAAAAACTTGCTTCTTGAGATTCCATTGTGGCCTAAACCTATAACACCTATTTCTATCCGGTGTGATAGTGCAGCTACATTGGCTAAGGCTTATAGCCAGATGTACAATGGTAAGTCTAGACACTTAGGTGTCAGGCATAGCATGATTCGTGAGCTTATCATGAATGGGGTGGTATCTATAGAGTTTGTGAGATCTCAACAGAACTTAGCTGATCACTTGACGAAGGGTCTGGCTAGAGACTTGGTTATAAAGTCTGCTAAAGGGATGGGTTTAAGTCCAACTTAGTCACTGAATGCTAGGACACCCAACTCCCTCCTGAGGAAACTTAGGAGCTGAGTTCAATGTGGAAAGCTGAACATTCAATGGACTGGAGCACATGTTTTATTTACATCCCAAGGTTGTGCTCAGAACCTGCTGAAAGGAGGATGAAGTCTTTACTTCTTAATGGTTAATTTTCTTTGAAAAAGTGCTTGGCAGGAGCATGAATAAAGAGGAACCACCTATGTAAATGTTGAAGTTTTGCCGCTTCAAGAAGCTTTGGACTTTTAGCTTTTGCAACATTTATGAATTTGGATATGGACACATGGCTTGTATAGTGTCAGGAGCTTTTAAGTGTTTGAAAACTTATGTGTATTTTATCTTCAGGTATTCAAATGGGTTGAAGGGTTCAATTCTTAGAACACCCTGATTCTCGAATATTTGAACGTGTAATTTACTAAGATGGAAATTCAATCCTCAGGACATTTTCGTTTATGCACATGTTTTGATTGATGTTTATTTTTCATGCAAAGGAAGTGAACTAAATTTGGGGAGGATTGTTGGAAAATTTAGTGCACTTGTGGGATTAGTTCACACCTTGTAATGGGTTAGGAGGTACGGAGTGTACACCCATAAGGTCCATGAACACCCTGACTCTTATAGTGGTTTGTATTGGTAGTACTGGTGAAAGTACTGCTTGGTGAAAGTACTGCTTGTGGAAAGTACTGCTTGTGGAAAGTACTGCTTGTGGTTTCCACTAATAAGCAGTGTTTCCACTGATAGGCAGTGTTTCCACTGAAGTGGTGTATCCACTGATAGTGCTATGAAAGTACTGATAAGCAGTGTTTCCACTGATAGGATGTACTTCCACTGCAAGTGAAAGTACTGCTAGTGGAAAGTACTGCTTATGGAAAGTACTGCTAAATGGCAGTTACAACTTCTTTATGACCACGTTTAATTGGTCATGTAACCACTAACGGCTATAATGGGGATAATTATGAGGCTATTAATGGGCCGATTAATACTCATAATTCCATTTGGAATAGCTCAAGAGTAACCTCCTATATATAGGAGATCTGAACAGGCATGAAAAAAAAAACACAGAAAACACTAAACACTTATAAGCGCAAGGGTTAAAGAATTGTGCCTAATTCTCTAACTGCATTTGGTCTTATCCCAAGTAGATATTCGTGATACCCAGGCATTAGGGTCGAATAGTTTACTTTGGAAAGTGATCACACGATTCCAAGTGATATCCGGTAACCACCTAGTGGTATTGCTACTGTCATTGATTGTCTTAACCCTGTTCTGGGATTCTAACCACCAACAGGCTTTTCGAATGGACTAATATGTATCAATGATGGTTATCAACTCCTAGTAGGTAATCCCTCGACTAGAGAAGGGAGAACGGTGCCAAAGCCCCTTGGCCCAAACCTTGCTTCGTTTGCTTCATCATGCTGGGGATTCGGTTATGATTCCCTCACATATGACTACAAGGTTGTACAAGGGGCCAAAAATGGTAGTGGCAAGACATGCTTTCAAGTGTTCTCTCTTAAATCAAATGCCTGGAATGTTATTGGAGAAGTGAATTATAGATTTTCCGGATTTCAAAGTGGTGTCTTATGCAATGGGGCAATTCATTGGGATTTTATAAATGATAAACAAAAGCAAGTGATTTTATCTTTTGATTTATCCAAATATGAATTTAAAGAAATACCCCAGCCCGATTTTGAAGGATATAAATTTCCTATGTCTTTAGGGCTTATGGAGGAATGTCTATGCATAACTCGTGATGGAAAGGCATGGGTAATGAAGAAGTACAATGCAAAAGAGTCTTGGGAACGAGTGGCGCATAATTGCATATTAGGTACTGAGTCTGTAAACGAATTTGTCAAAGTGAAGCATGATACTTTTCCTAGAAGGTACTGGTTCATCGGTGATCGGAAGTTTTGGGGTGGCCCTACTATCGTGGAGAGCCTTGTTTCTCCTCATCTTCAAGCTGAAAATGAATAGGTGGGTTCTAATTGTTACAGAAACACTTCTGGCTAGTTATTTTTCTTATTAATGTGTACAATGATTTCCCTTAAAAATATATGTATTGGTATTGATAAGACTGCTACTTTTGCTTGGTTACTGATGAACTCAAATGCGAAACTTCTATTTCCGTAGTTAGGAAGTCATTTTTTGTTGTTATTTGACTAGCCATAATGCTGCATTGTTATATATCATTCTCCAATTAAATTAGTATTTAAACAAATGCAACTGACTGAACATTTGTGTAAAGATATTGTAGGACGATCTAAAGTTTTAATTTTTTGTAAACTTGATGTGAAGTTCCATATGATCCTTATTAAACATGTGACAGTTAAGCTAGATGTCTGGTCAGTCTGGATTAAAGGGAATTTCTCCCTTTAATTCGTCTTATTTTTCAGGTCATAATGGGGCGATTGGGTTATTTACAGGGTCAAAATGAGTAATGGCTTA
This sequence comes from Chrysanthemum seticuspe, assembly GCA_019973895.1. Classification (NCBI taxonomy): domain Eukaryota; kingdom Viridiplantae; phylum Streptophyta; class Magnoliopsida; order Asterales; family Asteraceae; genus Chrysanthemum; species Chrysanthemum seticuspe. The sequence goes on along the minus strand of BPTQ01000008.1, from coordinate 354,760,673 downwards.
TGAGTCATGGTTTTGTCCCTATTATTCTTCTTATTTTTGGGTAAAAAATGGAGCGATTGGGTTATTTTCGGGTTAATTTGAGTTATGGCCTATGGGTCATGGTTTTGGGTTGTTGATATATAAGTATGCCCACTTATCAGAATACGATACCTAATGATTACTTTGCAGTCTATTAGTTAGCTACCGTCATATTGTCAACAAAGTCAAAGGATGTGCCACACAATTTAATGAACAACACCCTGCACAAACCAACCAACAACTAAGTGACCATGAGAAAGTCCAACGAGGTGTCATAATTAAAACTCCATGAACACAACAAACCAACAAAGGAAAAAAGATATGTACAAACCCAGGATAAAGAAATGGACATTAACAGACGCATCTCCCTATCTGTTTGCATCGTCGACCACCTGATAAGACAGCCCACACAAGCTAGGACTCCTTGACCAATGATCCCAATCCAGGATTTCGGAAACATTCTTTTTACATATACTACGGAGTACTATTTTTACCAAACACACTACAATTTCAATTCTCCCATATGTAATACGCGGTAATCTACACAACCACTTGCCATAGAGACTTACTTTTTGACGGAATTATGTTACCACCGTCATGACGTAGCATTTCGCTGATAGTAAAAGCGCCCACAGCCCCACAACCCCACCACTCCCAAAACTTAGGACTATAAGCTCATAAATTTATTACCTAAAACTAGCTCATGATCAATGGATTCCACCACCTCGTCACAAACCGGGCAAAGAATAGATGGGTTGTCCATCCCTTTCTTGACTAGCTCCACTAGAACCGGAAAAAACGACCATGTAGAGCTCTCCACACAAAAACATTTACCTTTTTTGTGAAAGGTTTTATGGATATTTAAATAATACTATGTCCGGATTCGAACTCGAGAATTCGGGATTGCACACATTACGTATGAGAATTGATGTATATAATTAATATAAATAAAACGTTATTATTATTAATTATTAGTCGTGAAATAAAACATAACGATAGTTAAATAATTAACGAGGTTTGGTTAACGGTCGTTAAATATTAACTAGAAGGACTAGAGATGAAATTAGTAGTCGGGAAAGTTCTAGAATCCCCTTGGGATTGAATAGGCCGATCGGTTGGGTATTCCAAACCCAATCCCACACAAACTTGGTCACCAAGTTAAGTTAACTATAAATACAATTCATTGTATTCATTCACAACTTAATCTTGGATCACCAATAACCTAATTTCTCCTCTCCTCTCTCCCTCTTTGTGTGGTCGGTCGAAACTCCCAAACCCCAAGGGTTTTTTCGATTTTGCTTAACTCAAAGAAACAAGTGTTGGGTTTTATTCGTGATTCAAGGAACTAGCTTTTCACATCAATTTGTTATTAGTACGTGTGTACAAGAACGAAGAACAAGCACACTTGAGCTTGTAATCCTTGGTGGTCGATTTCTTGGTTGGGTCGATTTATATAAACCCTAAAGTTAGGGTTTTGGGTTTTGGTTCTTGTTCAATCAACGTTTGATTCTTGAATTGCTAAAAGGTACGCGTTTTCTTATTCGGTTAATTACTTACATATATTATTCCTATTGTCTTCCGCTGCATGCTTTGATGATGTTTTTTGTTTTATGTATAATTGTTATGAGTATAAAATTCCAACAGTGGCATCACGAGCCGTTAATATGATGTAATTAATTACCGAAACACATAAAAATTGGATCTTTATGATTATTTGCATACTTTTTATGGTTTCTAGGGTTTTGAATTCGAAACCCTAATTTTTTATATATAGGGTCGATTACCCTTTATTTATTTAATTAGGTTTTAATTTTGTAAAACTTGTAGAAACCCTAGGATTGCATGCTAATTTTATGTGGTTAATTAATGAATAATGGTTATGTGTCATGTAATATGCGTATCTTGGGTGATAATTGTTATGCGGAATCCATGGTGGAACATGCATGTTTTGCCATGGAGTATTGTTTATTGGTTATTGATTAATTGTTAAGTGATACACACATGTTTTATTTATTTAATAATTATCAAATTAGGGAAGACCTCAATTATAACAATAAAATTCGTTATGTGCTAATTGGTATACTATTAACTTTGGTTTACGCAATCGACTTGTCGATGTATGTGGCTCATCTTCTCGCGAGATGAAAACCCTAGTTAATGTATGCATTTAATTACGACTAGAATTGTTATTAGGGTTTATTGAAATAATTATGCATGTAGCTAATTGTTTTTACATATGTTTAAAATTGTTTAGTTATATGTTTATATTATTTGAGTGTGTTTAATTTTTATTAAAGTGCTTTTTGTTTATAAATTATTTGACATGTTAGTAAGCAAAAAGGGTTTTTTGGAATAGAAAATTAAATTGACTAAATAATGGCGAAACTGATTTGTTATCTAAGAATAATTCTTGAACTTTTAATCGATTGATGCGACTGTACTAAATGGTTAGAACGGCTCACCCACTAGAACAAACTATAAAAGGGTTAATTAAGAAGTGCGCACAGTCGCACTGAATGGATGTCTTAGGTCATGCTTTTGCGCTTACCTGGTCCTCTGCCCCCTGCGAGTTCGATTGGAGCTACCTAGTATAACCATTCTATGTACGAAGCATCTTAGTGCAAAGTTGTAAGTTTCTCAACGCATCGATTAAAACTTTGTAGAATTCAATCTTAGCAAATTAAAATCTATTGTAAATTTTTTCGAAAATTTTGTGTTATAAAGTTGTATGCATGCTTCTTTATACATAAGTTTTGATTACACGTCAAAAATGTACCCTTTAAATTTAAGTTTATGCCATCTAATGATATAAAACACTTGAAGTTGTAATTTAGTTATGTGAGACCTTGATCTAGATTACAATAACGAGGTGAATTATTTAGTTGTGTGAGACCTCAGCTTTATGATTTGCAGTTTCTAAATTAGACAACTTAATTAAGTTAGTTAGTGAGACCTATGACTTAAGGCATAAGATGGGATGAAACATGCTTACGTTTTGCATTAATTGGTTTTGGCAAAATTGTAAATCCCATAACTTTTGGAATTGAAAACTTGTTTGTCAATTATCGTTCTTCAACGATTACCTATTCTATACTTTCACCACTAGCAGATCAACTGATGTGGTGGAACTATGATAATGAGGATCCAAAATTCAAGGAAAATTCTATGGTTAATATGAATATTGACCAAAGGGTATTTTATTTTCTTGAATGTTTACTTATCAAAAGTACTAACTTTTGAACTTTTATTTCTGTAGAAATGGCTCAAGCTGAATCTACTGCACCAGCCTCGTCGTTCAAATCTATGTTTGATCGAGAGAAATTGACTGGTAGCGCGAATTTCAATGATTGGTATCGGCAACTAAGAATTGTCTTGAGGGTTGCCAAAAGACTCAATTATTTGACTACGCCTTGTCCTCCTGAACCTGCAGCTGATGCTACTGCTGAAGCACGAGCTGCATGGCAATCTGAGTATGACAAGTATAATGAGGTAGCCTGCATTATGCTCGGGAGTATGAATCCAAACTTGCAAAAACAGTTTGAAAATTACTTCCCTAATCTCATGCTTGAAGAATTGCAAAGGTTGTTTGAAAAGCCTGTAACTGTAGAGTTGTATGACTTGATAGATGCTCTTCATAGTTGCAAGCAAGGAGAAGGGAAACCTGTAAGCGCCCACTGCCTGGAAATGATGAGTTACATGGACCAGCTGGGGCGTCAAAACTATGTCTACCCTAATGACATACAAATTGGCCTGATCAACAGATCCCTTAACAAGGAATTTGATGGTTTCGTGCGCAATTATAATATGCATTGCACGGGGAAGACAGTCAGTGAGGTACATGCAATGCTCATTGATTACGAGAAAGGTTTGCCCAAGAAGGCCTCTACACCTGCGGTTTTGACCATCCAGAAGGGTAGAATCTCTAAGCCTAATAAGCCGCTAGCGAACAAGAAAGGGAAAGGTAAGGGTAAAGCTGATAAGGGAAAACAAGTTATGACTTATCAGCCAGAACCCAAGAAGTACCCTCCCAAGAAGCGTGAGAATCCGAAGAAGGATATGTCTTGTCATCACTGCACCGAGGTTGGACACTGGAAGAGGAATTGTCCATTGTACCTTGATGAGTTGCGCAATAAGAGGTATAAAAATACTGGCACTGTCGCCAGTACTTCAGGTACTCTTTTGATGATAGAATTATTTGCTTTTCCTCATAAAATAAATTCCTGGGTATATGATACTGGATGTGGTATTCACATTTGTAATACACTGCAGGGACTTAGAGGAGCAAGGAAGCTTGCCTATGGACAGCAATACCTGCACGTGGGTAATGGAGCACATGCAGTCGTTGAATCTATAGGCACGTTTGATTTAGTCTTACCTTCGGGTTTAGTATTGTCATTAAACGATTTTCATTACGCACCTTCCATTGTTAGGGGTGTCGTTTCTGTTTCCTTGTTAAAAGATATTGGTTTCGTTCATACATTTATTGATTATGGAATTTCGATTTCTTTAAATGGTGTTTTTTACTTTAATGTTATTCCAGTAAATGGTGTGTTTGAAATTGATTTGCATGATAATGTTGTTGATAAAAATAATTCTGTCTTTAGCATCAATAATAAAAGAATCAAAAGTGATTTGGATTCTTCATTTCTTTGGCATTGTAGACTTGCTCATATAGGGAAGAAACGCATGCAACAGCTGCAACACGATGGGCTTTAGCAAGACATCAATGATGAATCATTTGATAAATGCGAATCTTGCATATCTGGGAAGATGACCAAGAAACCTTTTACAAATAGTTTAGAAATGGCTTCTGATCTTCTTGGTGTGATACATACTGACGTATGTAGACCACTAAGACATGTGTCAAGAAAGGGTGCTAGCTACTTCTTAACCTTTACTGATGATTTCAGTCGTTATGGTTATGTTTATTTACTTAAACATAAACATGAAGTCTTTGAAACATTTAAGGTTTTTAAGAGTGAAGTAGAACTGCAACTAGGAAAGAAGATTAAAGCTCTTCGATCCGATAGAGGTGGTGAATATTTAAGCCAAGAGTTTAAAGATTATCTAGCTGAGTGTGGTATCGTCCAGCAACTCACATCTCCATATACTCCACAACAAAATGGTGTATCTTAGAGAAGGAATCGTACATTGCTAGACATGGTGTGATCGATGTTTAATCTTACAACTCTTCCCTTATCCTTTTGGGATTATGCTTTAGAAACTGCTGTTCGCATATTGAATATGGTTCCAACCAAGAAGGTTGATAAGACTCCTTACGAAGTGTGGTATGGGAAACCTCCCAACTTGTCTTACTTAAAGGTCTGGGGTTGTGAGGCGTTTGTTAAACGTGACTCTGCTGATAAGCTGCAAGAAAGATTTGTTAAGTGTGTCTTCGTAGGATACCCAAAGGAAACAATGGGTTACTAAGTAATTGTTGCTAGGTATGGAGACTTTCTTGAAAAGGATCTCATATCTCATGAATTCAGTGGGAGAGTTTATGATCTGGAATATGATCAAGAAGATACAACACCTTCTGAGAACACTAGCCAACCTCAAGTAGAACCTGAAAGTCTGGGCGTTCCACCTGAGATTGAAGTGGTTCCCATTCGTAGATCCGCAAGGGCTACGCGTGCACCTGAGCGTCTATGTCTCAACGTAGAAGCTGAGGAAAATATGTTAGGGGATCTTGGTGAACCTGCTAACTATAAAGCTGCCATGATGTGTCCTGAAAAGGAAAAATGGCGAGTTGCAATGAATGGGGAAATGCAATCCATGAAAGATAACGAAGTCTGGATAGAGGTTGACTTACCTCCAAATTCTAAGGTAGTTGGAAGTAAGTGGCTCTTTAAGATAAAGACTGACATGGATGGCAATGCACACACTTATAAAGCTCGTCTTGTAGCTCAAGGTTATACTCAAACCTATGGGGTAGACTACGAGGAGACATTTTCTCCTGTAGCAGACATTAGAGCTATTAGGATTCTTATAGCCATAGCTGCGTAGTATGACTATGAGATATGGCAAATGGATGTCAAAACTGCCTTCTGAAACGGTCGCCTAGATGAGGACATTTATATGGCGCAACCTGAAGGGTTTGTGAATCCAAAGTTTCCGAAGCGTGTATGCAAACTTCAAAGATCCATTTATGGGTTGAAGCAAGCATCAAGGCAATGGAACAAGAAGTTTGATGAAGAAATCAAGAAATTTGGTTTCACTCAAAATCTTGATGAGCCATGTGTGTATCACAAAGCTAGTGGGAGTAATGTTATTTTCCTTGTCTTATATGTCGATGACATATTGATCATGGGGAAAGACATTCCATGTATGCAAGATGTAAAGTCTTATCTTGGAAAGTGCTTTTCTATGAAGGACTTAGGGGATGCAGCATTTATTCTGGGAATCAAGATCTACCGAGATAGATCAAGGCGGTTAATTGGACTAAGCCAAAGTGCTTACATTGATAAAATACTGAAGAGATTTAGTATGCAAAATTCCAAGAAGGGATATTTGCCGATGCAAGTTGAACATGGCTTAAGTAATAAACTATGCGCGTCAACACCTGCTGAGGTGGAATACATGAAGAAAGTTCCTTATGATTCGGCTGTAGGATCTATCATGTATGCTGTGAGATGTACAAGGCCTGATGTGGCGTTTGCACAGAATATCACCAGTCGGTATCAACAGAACCCAGGTGTGAAACACTGGCAAGCTGTTAAGAACATTCTTAAGTATCTAAGGGCTACAAAAGAAATGTTTCTAGTGTATGGAGGAAATCCAGATGCAGAACTTGATGTTACAGGTTTTTGCGATGCGTCATTCCAAACTGATAAAGATGATACGAAGTCTCAAACTGGTTATGTCTTTGTCATTAATGAAGGAGCAGTTGACTGGAAGAGCAAGAAGCAAACAACGGTTGAGATGTCTATTACAGAAGCTGAGTACATAGCTGCTTCAGAAGCTGCGATGGAAGCTGTTTGGATTAGGAAATTCATTTCGGGACTCGGAGTAATGCCCTCAATCAAATTTCCTTTAAATGTGTATTGTGACAACTCTGCTGCAATAACATTTGCCAATGAGCCTGGAGTCATGAAGGGCGCTAGACATTTTCCTCGTCGATATCACTATGTTCGAGAACAAGTCGACATAGGTGAAATCAATCTACTCAAAGTTCATACAGATGATAATCTAGCTGATCCCTTTACGAAGCCTTTGCCAAAGGAAAAACTTACTGACCATGCTGATGGGATAGGACTTCGTTTAGCTAGTAGTTTCATGCAGATCTGTGATTAGTATTTGGATAAAGAATGTTATGAACAAATATTACTTTAATGAAATAAAATAGTTGTTTATGTTTATTTTTCATTTTCTTAATATTATATCATATATTTGCATGTTTAATCCATGAATAACTTATGTTATTCTAAATAGTCCGTTGTCGATCAATGATGTGGGAATGTCATTGAATTAAGACAAATATGAGTTTTGGTAGAATGTACTTTTAAAGTATATTGATGTGTGGGACATACCAGATTCACATTATATTCAATGAATTGAATATAGGACTCATCCCAACTTTACATGATGATACTTTATGGATCTCTGTCATTAAGTATATCATGAAGTGTTTATCCTCAGACTTGAGATACCAGATAACTGATATGAATGTAGTGCATTTGTGTAAGATAGTCTAACGCTATCCGTAACTGGTAGTTATAAGGACTATTTTCGGAAGTGTTGCAAAGTTCATGAGTTATGTTCGTAGTCAAGAGAATTTGTTCCTTTGAATTTGTTTCAAAGCATAATACTATATTTGGGCCCCTCGTAGGGTTGACAAGATGTTTGTATGGCCATACCCAAGATCTATCTGGAATACGTTCAGAAGATTTGGTAATCTTGTTCAATCATATACAACGAGAAACAGAATGTTAACTTATGAAATGACTTGATCCATATTCATAGTTAATGTAGTATTAGTAACAAAAGGATAAGTAAAAATGATGAATCATTAAATGGTTTTTTCCAGGAGACCATACTCGATTCGATCTGGGGGCGTTGGCGTGTGAAAGCTAGACTAACCAATGTCATTACTATATTTAGTAATATCCAAGTGGGAGCTGAAAGGTTTTATGGATATTTAAATAATAGTATGTCCGGATTCGAACTCGAGACTTCGGGATTGCACACATTACGTATGAGAATTGATGTATATAACTAATATAAATAAAACGTTATTATTATTAATTATTAGTCGTGAAATAAAACATAACGATAGTTAAATAATTAACGAGGTTTGGTTAACGGTCGTTAAATATTAACTAGAAGGACTAGAGATGAAATTAGAAGTCGGGAAAGTTCTAGAATCCCCTTGGGATTGAATAGGCCGATCGGTTGGGTATTCCAAACCCAATCCCACACAAACTTGGTCACCAAGTTAAGTTAACTATAAATACAATTCATTGTATTCATTCACAACTTAATCTTGGATCACCAATAACCTAATTTCTCCTCTCCTCTCTCCCTCTTTGTGTGGCCGGTCGAAACTCCCAAACCCCAAGGGTTTTTTCGATTTTGCTTAACTCAAAGAAACAAGTGTTGGGTTTTATTCGTGATTCAAGGAACTAGCTTTTCACATCAATTTGTTATTAGTACGTGTGTACAAGAACGAAGAACAAGCACACTTGAGCTTGTAATCCTTGGTGGTCGAATTCTGTTGGGTCGATTTATATAAACCCTAAAGTTAGGGTTTTGGGTTTTGGTTCTTGTTCAATCAACGTTTGATTCTTGAATTGCTAAAAGGTACGCATTTTCTTATTCGGTTAATTACTTACATATATTATTCCTATTGTCTTCCGCTGCATGCTTTGATGATGTTATTTGTTTTATGTATAATTGTTATGAGTATAAAATTCCAACATTTTGTGGCCACTTTGTTCCATATCGTAGCAGTAGCATGACCGCTAATTAATGGAAAGACATTTTTCTTCAACCAAGCATGATAGATCTTTAACAGAGAAAACACCATTCTCCACAAGCCCCGACTTCTATGTGTCCCTACAAGAATAATCAAGAATAATGTCAGGTAACATACAACCTAATGTTGGAAAATTGGTTGGCAAAAGTGACTTTTGACCAACTTTGGACACAATTATCTATATGTATGTGTCACATATATGAGTAATAGTTTGTAGGTTCGCGTTCTCCTTGAAGAGAGCTTCGCAAAAAGCCTTTATGTGTCCAAAATAGAGTTGATGTGAATGAGATATCGGGTCTCAAAATTAGGCATTCGGTACCATGCCTAAAGAGGAAAAATAGTTTATTTTCAATCCCACATCGGTGGGATGAGTAAACTTAGAGGGAGTCTATTGTGTATAAATAGAAGCCCTAATTCCACAAGTTTTTCACACATCAAATCAATAGTTATTATTGATTTCCAACATATGGAATACGCATCTCTTAAGATGAAATTTCAGGCAGTTTAGTTAAGTTCGACAGTACAACTTACTGTTTTGGCTGTTGTACCCTGAGAAACAGACGGCGAATCTGTTTTAAGGGAAGCGTGTCAAACACGTGCCTCGGCTTTTAGTCATTCTTTGTTGATCTCTATTTGGTGATCAAGTAAGTCTTTTAACTATTTTATTATTTAATTTAATTATCGTTTATCTGCTTACGTTATGTTTGTATTTAATTTTCTGTTATTTATTTACTGTTAATTTTATTTATTGTAATTTAGATTTTATTAATAAAAGTGTAACCGTTTCCCTACAGTGTTAAAACAGATTCTGTTTAACAGAATTAAAACACTTTTTATTAAAATCTGATTTATTTTAATTAAAAGATTTTATACAAACTGTTTTTCTGCTGAAACCAAAATTGTGTTTCTTTGAAAATCAGTTTTATAACTAAACATAATTTTAATTAACAGATTTGGAATAACAGATTTATAAACGATTTTTAAAACAGTTTATTGAATCAGTTTTTATTGAAACCATGATGAGTTTCTTTTTTCAAACTGATTTATTTAGTTTGTTTATTGCATATGTTATTGTTTAAATATGGATTCTGAAACCAAGCTTGTGTTTCTCTGAATTATATTTGGTACAAGTTTACATAAACCATGTCGAGTTTATTAAATACCATATTGTTTTAACAGTTTTTTTTAACTGTTTTTGTGTTTAAATATTCACAAGTTAACTGATGGTAACATAATTTGTGACCCTATTGAATCTTGCGAATGTAATTGGTGCGCCAGTTACTAACATGGTTAAAAATCATGATGAAATCAGATTCATTGAAACCAAGTGGAGTTTCTTTGAAACAAATCTCATAAAATACAAGTTGTTATTTTATTAGATTACTATAACGTGTTTATTGAAACCAAGATGAGTTTGTTTGAAACAAAATTTTATAATATACAAGCTGTTATCATATTTGGTGGAAAAGTTTCTTTGACTTGTTTAGCTTATTTAAACCAGGTTGAGTTTAATTATAAACTAAATATAGTTCTTGAAACTTTATGCATTTGGAAGTAGATCTATAGAAACCTTGTTGAGTTTCTTTGAAAGAGTAAATCTATTTGAAACCTTATCGAGTTTCATTGTAGAATTAGACCATGTGATGCAGATCTATTAAGATATTCTTAAAGAAGATTGACAAAATCATATTACAAATTTGTTTTTGTTTAAAAACATTATGTAATATGCGATATTGTTTAATTGTTTAATCGAAAGACTTGTTTAAAAGCGGTTTTGTATAATGGATCTTACAAAACAATAGTGTTTTAAACAAAATTCGATGTTATCGTGTTTGTTAAGAAACACTTTGTGATATAGCAAGTTGTTAATTATTCCAAATTTAGTTTTAGACTAATAACGGAATCTCGTATTAACAGCATGTTTGGAATGTCATGAGTGACATCTGAAGGATCTGCTCCCTAACTTGATGAAAGGGAGACCGATACTCGAGTTATGTGTATGGTAGATGCTTTAAAGCATTCAGATTTTATGTGCCATAACTATGGGTTAAATGGCCTGAATGAAATGAAAATTGTTGCCAAGGCGAGGATCTAACATTAGATAATGGTGGATTAACACTTGGGCATCATGTCATGAGTATGATGATAAGAGTTTGGTTAACTCTTTCAAAGTAGCAGAAAATGGCGAGATGCAATTTATGGGCAACTCTACGACTGCTAATAGCAAGGGAAAATGAAATGTGATGTTGAAATTCACATGTGGAAAAGAGCTTAAGTGAACCAACACGTTGTATGTGCCAGAGATTCGTAAGAATCTTGTGTCTGGATGGTTGCTTAATAAATTTGGCTTTATGTTTATCTAGTAACATTGATTTAACATTGAACAAAATTTTGGTCGGTACGGGTTATGCCCTTCATTAAATGTTTAAGCTGAATCTTTTTTTTTTCTTTTTTTTTGTTTTAATAAAAATGAGTATGAATTCAGCTTATTTGATCCTTTAAATGTATAGCATGGCCATCTCGGACATGTTAATTTTAACTCAATACGTTGTTTAATTAAATAAACAAATACGGATTACAAAAGTAAAACTTATGTTGAAGCCAAATTGACAAGATTGTCTTTTCACTCGGTTGACTGTATATTAACCGAACCCTTGATTCACATAGTTTTATGTGATTTGGAATCGATACCTACTAAGGTAGCAATTAGGTACTTCATCGTAATTGTTGATGGTAGCACAAAATATTGCGACTTTTACTTACTTGAGAGTAAGGATATAGACAAGATTGATCTATAAAAATAAGTTAAGAATCAACTTATTATCGAAAACAAGGCGGTTCGAAGTGATATCGGAGGTGAATATGTGTCTCTATTTCATGTATGTGCTAAACATGGAATAAGACATAAATTTATTGCTCCTTATACGCCACAACATAATTGTTGATAGGAAAGAACCGTGCCTGAAATATATGGTTATGCCATGTTGTTAAAGTCATGGTTTAAGCCATGGCATGTGGGGGAAAGCGGTTTTATTGGCTACTTATCTTTTAGATAAGATCCCCTGTAAGGAAAAGAAGATAGTTCTATGAACTATGGATGGGAAGAAAACCATCCTATAAGTACTTACGAATGTGGGGTGTCTATCTGTCCCGACACCCAAGGATCAATATATTGGACCTAAAACTGTGGATTGCATATTTTTGTGATATGCTCATTACAGTAGTGCTTATCATTGATTTGGATATGATTCAGAAAATCTGAATATATACAAAGATACGATAATGGAATCAAGGAAAACTTTCATTGTTTGAAACTGTGTTTCCTTATTTATCCGAGGAAAATGGAAGTTCATCTAGACTAGATGATATAGTTGTCCATGATGAGAGGCAACTAAATGATGATGTCCTTCATGATGAGAGGCATCAAGATGATAATGTTGTTCTAATAAGAGACAACAAGAGCTGATAATGATTCATTGTAAAGACATAAACATAAAGTTTTTTTAGACTTATAATAAAGTAAGACGTTAACTTGTTATGTTTTTTAATTAAGACATATACAAGAAGTCATTGAGTTGATCAATGATTTATAACGTATAATGGGATTATAACAGTTTATGTTTCTTGTTGAAACATGGATATGAAGTGACTTGGTTAAAAGGTACTTGTGTTATAAAGCATGTAATTGGCTTGGAAAGTCTATTATACCATTAAGTTGACTTAGTTGGTAAATAGGTAAGCCAAAAAGAATATGTTTATCTTATATATTGTTAGATTGTCTTACAATATTAATTCTAATGAATACCACAAGTTGATGGTATGTTCAGTTAGGAGAATCAAACTCTATTTGATTTGTTTGATTCATGATAACCATAACTTCTTTCTTAAAAAGTAACAAGGTGAGAATTTTGAGTATGGATTGAATATACTCAATATGACTCCAACCTAGAAGATTAATAAAACAACATTTCATTATGGAATGTGATGAATCACATTAAGTTTTAAAGTTGAAGATTCTGAATTTGTTAAACTACTTATGAATAGGTTATTAACAAACTTAAGTCAGGAATTATCAATGTGTATTTTTAATGTCCCAAAAAGAGAACAATGTAGTTTTGCTCTAAATTGCTAAATTATATATAGATAGTATATGTATTACAAAAGGCAAGTGGGAGTTTTTTTTTATCTTGAAAGATAAAATTACAAGATACATAATCTTCTAAAACACACTAGTAAATATCATGATGAGGTTAGACATGTAATTGATAGACCTCATGATGATGGAATTTTCATTCATAGATCTGCAAAGATATCTAAGATATTTGACTTATATGCTGAGAATGTTGAGTTACAGGATTATAGTAAACCTGATAATCATTATTATAGATTACCAAATATTGAATTGGGTAAATAACTCATACTATGAATGTTAAAGATGCTGTCCATAAAGATAATCAATTTTGGAAATTTGGTTTATCTTAATAGTTAGACTAGAGAATGGAAATGATTTTCTTCAAAGAGATGAAAAACCCTAATGGTTTGAATTTCTATGTAGAAATCATATGGACAATATTGTACACATATTTAATGCATGTTTCATGACAAGATTATTGATCACACTTAAGCAATTAATTATGATTGAATATTCTTTTCTAGACACATTAAATATATAAATATGATAATTGTCATACTTGTTTTCATGAATATGAAATATGATAATGGAATATCAAAACTCTTTCTTGAGAAATTACTTGAGCGAGGACGGTAAGTAATTGAAAGGTTTTTTGAATTCATATAATCTTTGAAAGTGTACGAAGTGCAAATAATTCATGAATGGATAAATGCATGCATCTATGAAATTATTCTTATATTTAATAATTAAATCCCATTTTTGATTTATAATTAAAATAAGATAAATTTTAAGTATTCCTGAAAGCTAGTGGGAGTATTATGTTAAGTTTCTTAAATCTTATATGTTGTATAACATATAGTAAGTAACATTCCTTGTAAGCTAAATGTTAAATCTTAGATTGGAATGAAACTTCACTTATAAGATTTAAGAATTAAAACATACAACCTTGGAATATATGTTTATTATTAATAAACATGTGCAGTAAAATAAATGATTCTAATAAAACATGATATATCATTTGGGAAATTGATAAATATCTTTTGACAAGATAGAACATGAATGAAATCTAAGTTTGACCTGAAGATTCATCATGTACATCATGTTGTGTATTCAAATTGTTGTATCATTCTTGAATGATAGATGATTTGACAAAATTGATATCTAATTAAAAGTTATTAGATTTTTTTTTTGACAGGTAACTTTCCAACTTAGGTTTTACCACCCCTCAAATCAAGGGGCCCTAACCACCACATCGACCAGACTATGTTGTCTTAACCGGGTCCACGCTGGCACGATGTATGGCTCTCGGTGTCGCGAGGAAACCGTACCGCCTCCACACAAGTTTTCCTTGCTGGAGTAACGTCCGGATGAAAACCCCGACCTTGTCAGATTCGAACCCCTAGCGGCTTAGTCTAAGGGGCTCAAATCCTCATTGCAAATATCAACAGAGCATGTGGACCACAAGTAAGAACTTCCCAGTAGGTCACCCACCCGGTACTACTCTCACTTGTGGCTCGCTTAACAAGCTAAGCTTTGACCACTAGGCCACATGACTGTTGATAATTAAAAGTTATTAGATAACTTGTGTAATGAATATTCTAATAGAATTACATCCTCAAAACCTGGAATTGCTCCTAGATTCTATGGATGAACAATATGTCAATTGTTGTGCAAATTTTCATCAGCTTCTAACTTGAATGTTTGGAAGACATAAAACATTACACAATAAGGATATTAAAGTTTACGGAGTTTTAATGAGCATATTGTTGTTTGTATACAATGATGCTGGTTTAATTGAGATGACACTCAATACTAGTCATGGTAGGATTTCATCCTTGTTAATGGCCATATGAACTAGTTATGCTACTAAGAGCACAGTTGCATTATACATTAAAAGAATAAGAATACTTTAAACTTTAAAATGTTTGAAAGTTTAAATTGTCATAAAATTGGTGATAGAGGATGTCACACACTTTATGAATTATTATGTGGATTGGTGAATGCACACATACAAGGACTTCATTAATTGAATTCTTGAAATAAGTATTCTCAAAATTACGATAGATCAAGTTGGTTGATTTATGCCTTGTCAACAAGTATGATTGTCATTACTTGAGGTATAATTCATCAACTGGAATTTTTTTATGCATTGATCTATTTGGTATTTGGATAAGGGATGTTAAACAATTGTTATAATATAAATCAAATACTTGGTATGTTTGATTTTATAATATATTGTATCCTATATTTGCATGTTTAATCCGTGAATAAATTTATTTATTCTAAATCGTCCGTTGTCAATTAATGATATAGGAGTATCATTAAACTAAGACAAATCTGAGAGATATAGTAGAATATACTTGAAAGTATATTGATGAGAATGCATACCAATTTCAGATGATATTCAATGAATTGAATATAGGACTTATCCCAACTACATAATTTACTTTGTGGATATTGTTATCAGTAAATTATGAATAGTTATCCTCAGACTTGAGATACCAGATAAGTGTCATGAATGTAGTGCACTTCTGTGGAACAACTTAACGCTATACGTAACTGGTAGTCATAAGGGTTGTTTCCTGAAGTGTTGCAAAGTTCATGGGTTATTCTCGTAGTCAAGATAGAATTTGTTCCTTCAAATTTATTTGGAGTTTAATACTGCTGGGCCCCTCGTAGGGTTGATAAGATGTTTGCGTGGCCACGCCCAAAGATCTCCCCTGAATATGTTCAGAAGATTTGGTAATCTTGCTCAATCACTAATAACGAGAAACAGAATGGTTGAATAAAGAATGACTTAATTCCATATCTTTATTTAACATGGTATTAGAAACAAAAGGATAATAATAATGAGAAATCATTAAAAGGTTTTCCAGGAGCCTTGCTCGAGTTGTACTAGAGGCATCGAAGTGTTGCTAGACGCTAACCGAATGTGATCACTCTATTAAGATATGTCCAAGTGGGAGCTGTTGGTTTTATGGACAATAAATTAATAGACGTGAGTTAGGATCGAACTCGAGACTATGGGATTGCACACTTTACGTATGAGAATTTAAAGTTAAATAATTAAATATAAATGTTGTATTTATTTATTTATTAAACGAAATAACTAACAGACGTTAAGTAATTAATGTAATGGACTAACGGGCGTTAAAGGTATTTGGAAAAGGACTTAATTGCAAAAGTTGGGAAGGTTCCGGAATCCCTATGGGATATCCAAACCGATCGGTCAAGGAGAGAAAGAAGGAAACAAACCCAACTTGTTCAACAAGTTTGCTTGGGTATATAAACAAGGCTAGGGGTTTTATTTTTCCATCTCTTGTGCTCATTAGCTAAACCCTAAAAATTGTTTTGTGTGTTTTTCTTGTCCAAACCGATCGTACAACCCTTGTGGGTGTCGATCCATTACTTTTCCACAAACCAAGTTATTTTGTTTGATAAAACTAGCATTACTTTAATTCGGTTTAGTACGTGTGTACAAGAACATAGTAATAACATACTTTTGTTATTATCTTGGATTGAATTACAAAACGGTAAGGGGTAATTCTTATAATCCTATAAACCCTAATTAGGGTTTCATCCTAATTGCTAGTTTGTGGATTTGATTCTTGTTCGGCTAGAATCAAGAAAAGGTACGCATATTCTTCTTATGTTAATTAATTATTCGTTAATAAATCCTATACACTTCCGCATGTATACTTTGATGATTTATGATTATTTATTTGATTGTCATGTTATATAATTCCAACATAAGCTACGTACACTTGAGTCAAAAATTTGTCTTCTTCAATAACTGAAAGTGAAAAAGTTGCATCTATTTACATTCTCTAACGAGAAGGACTACACATCTTGCTAGGGGTGTTCACAAATCAGGTAATACTCACAGGAATAAAAAACTGAAACTGAACCGAACCAAATTTGTAACCGAAGCAAATTTGTCAAAACAATCGAGCCGAATTTTAATTATTCAATTTTCGATTTAGATATGATTTTGGCAAAATGTAAACCGAATTATTATAAATATATATTTTTTATATTTTTATATAGATAATAAGAACCATTAAAACTCGTTCCTTGTAGAATATAATATCTTTTTGACTTAGAAAATCTATTTTTTCTAAAATCTATATAATTAAATAAAAATGAGTTTTGCTAACGACAACTTTAAGAGTAATTAAGAGACATTAGTTCATTGTAATAATGTAATTGATTGTAAGAAATAAAATTCAACTAATTACAATCAAGTTTCAATCGTGTATTATTCATTATTTTCGAGATTGTTTTCACTTTAATCTGGATTATCTTCCAATCACAAGTATTCATAGGTGGTATTGTAATGAAAATTATTTGCTTAACCACATACCTTAAGGCTGTTGTTAGCAAAACACACACACACACACACACATATATATATATATATATATATATATATATATATATATATATATATATATATATATATATATATATATATATATATATATATATATATATATATATAGGGGCGCGTTCTATGCAGTACCAATATTAGATGCAGTACTTTACAGTACTCATTTAGACCAATAGGAATTTAGTATTAATAAATACTTTTATTTAATTGAAAAGGGCATAATAGTCAAAAGTATTTTTAGTTTTTTTTGATTTTTTTTTAACTAAAAACGTTTTTAAACTCCCTTAAACCACATCCATATATATATATATATGGATTCGGTATTCGGTTTGATTCGGTTTACATTTTTCCAAAACCACATCCAAACGAAAAACCAAAGATTTAATTCAGCTACTTTTAGTAGCATTTATAAACTCTCCATATCAAAATGCTACTTTTAGTAGCATTTATAATCAACTAGCGTTTTCATTTGTTAATTATGACTACACAGCTATGTTACCAAACGCCTGATCAAAACAACCAACCGCTTACTGCTTCTACTTCTTATTACCGCTATCTTTGCCAAACATGCCCAATATATACACATTTTATGCAACCAACCATATCTTTACAACGTTTAACATTAAAACGAAAATGGAAGTTTTTGAGATATCCTTTTAAAACTTGGAAATCTTATATTTTCCTAAATTATAACCTTTCAACGAATAGAGAAAAGTTTAATATAGAACACAAATTTTCTAAAGATTCAAAGAACAAATCTTTTCCTTTTATTTTTTCATCAAACTGAAAAAACTCAAACCATGAATAGTTACACGAAACGAATAACACCATGACGACGAGAATTAAATCAAAACTTGAAACCTTGAATCCCCATATATGTTTCAATTTGATAATTCTATAGCTATTTTATATTTATTGTTGTTGCATGCACAATCACTTGCCATTTGAGAATTTGCAAAAACACCGTAAGCATAACACTAAACTAGCAATGGTTATATACAGTATGGAGATTTACTATTAAGACTCTACTGATCATTAATTGACGTGTAAACTAAGTGTGGGTCGACGTCTTGGCATGCCCATCTACACGACTACACGTTGAGTGTAACCAAATGCCATTATTGTCCTAAAAGCATAGCAATAAAATGCCTAAATAATAACACAATTCAAATGAATTAAGGAATACATGATGACTAGAAAATCTAAATTTAAGCATAATCATTTACAATAAGTATGCCACAAATTCGTAAGCAAATTACTAATGATAGAAACCGGAGTTGCATATAAAGAACTCTCGCACCTCATATTGACCACTTCCATAACTCTTGCCCTGCAAGTACCTTGCTCGATTAACTGTGCCACAATTTTGTATGCAAATTACTAACGGAACTCTGCTTTAAGTACATGTCCACGTTCTAACTAACAAATGGATGCCGTTTTAAATCCAAGATAGAATCTACATACTTGAAAATAGCAACGACAAACTTTAAAAAGCCATTTTCATATGCCCATACTTTCTGCAAAGTTATTGACTTCAGGACAGTTGCACATATATTGAATTGACATATTCCACATTAGCGTATGGTATTTAGATAAGTTGGAAGACTCACATATCAACTACTCAAAAACATGACCTGCAGGACATAACTCAATTTGACCTGCAAGTAACCCAGTCACCCACTTTGACCTTATTTTAAAAAAAATTAAAAAATAAATAAATAAATAAAATAAAATTACAAGGGATAGATTCTCTTCAATGCAGGCATCTAGCTTAGCTATCACATGTTTAGTAAGGATCATATTGAGCTTCACATCATGTTTAAAAAAAAAAGTTAAAACTTTAGATCGGCCTACAATATCTTTACACAAATGTTCAGTCATTGCATTTTTTTTAATAATTTAAGTGGAGAATGAGATATAACAATGTAGCATTATGGCTAGTCAAATAACAGCAGAACATAGTTTGACATTTGAGTTCATCAGTAACCAAGCAAATGTAGCAGTATGACTTATCAATACCAACGGTACCCAATCCCGTCTTCCACGAGGTATGGAAGAGGTGAGATGTAGACAACCTTACCCCTACCCAAAGGTAGAGAGGCTGCTTCGAGAGGACCTTCGGCCTTTTTGCAAGGTGTGAGGATCGAACCCTCGCCTTTGTCTCCAAAGGAGAGGGCTTTTTCCCCACTGATCCAACCTTGCTTGTTGACTTATCAATACCAATACATATATTAATTAAAGGGGAATCATTGTAAACATTAATAAGAAAAATAACTAGCCAGAAGTGTTTCTGTAACAATTAGAACCCGCCTATTCATTTTCAGCTTGAAGATGAGGAGAAACAAGACTCTCCACGATAGTAGGGCCACCCCAAAACTTCCGATTACCGATAAACCAATACCTTCTATGAGAAGTAACACCCACCACTTCAGAAAAGTTACTCAATTCAAACTCTTTTTGGCAATTATGTGGTAGCATTTCCCAAGATTGTTTGTCATTATGCTTTTTCATTACCCTATTCAGAGTCTGGGAAAAGAAGTCACAGCGACGTATGCATAGACATTCTTCCATAATCCCCAAATACATAGAACATTTATATCCCGCATAATCGGGTTGAGGTATTTCTTTAAATTCCTCTTTGGATAAATCAAAAGATATAATCAATTGCTTTTCTGTATCATCTATAAAATGCATAACCCAATGAATTGCCCCATTGCATAAGACACCATTTTGAATTCCGCAATATTTATAATTCACTTCTCCAATAACATTCCAAACATTTGATTTAAGAGAGAACACTTGAAAGCATGTCTTTCCATGGCCTTTTAAAGCCCCCAATACAACCTTGTAGTCGTCTGTGATGGAATCATAGCCGAATCCCCAACATGACGAATCAAGATTTAGGGCAAGGGGCTTTGGCACCGTTCTCCCTTCTCTAGTCGAGGGATTTCCTACTAGGAGTTGATCACCATAAAGGATACATACTAGTCCATTAGAAAAGCCAAGTATATTATGCTTTGTATTAAAATTAGTATACGGGAAAACAACCACTCCGATCCTTTTATGTCCATTTTCATTCCTGCTATAACTAAGGTTTAAATGAGCTTTGATGAAACGGGATCTGGAGATGATAGATCTCCACGACTTGCACACACTCTTGCATCTAATGAGATTCCTCACATTCAATGTTAGAAATATAATCTCATAGATATCATCAGGAATAAGCTCTGCCATTTGGGCAACAACACAATCGTGCTGAAATGTTATAAATAACTCAGATACATACTCTGCATAAACAGAAATACACACACATAAATTCAAAATCAACAATAACATGTTATGGTCCAACACAACATATGAACACAAATTTAATTTATATAATAAAATCGGAGATGCGATTGACTTGCTCCGCATGACATTAACCACATTATAAATAGTGAAAAGAGATGCTCCAATACAAAAGGCATCTGGCCAAAAAAAAAATTAATTGCCAATTCTCAAGCTCGATAGTGTGTCTTGCCCCCCAATCGGGATATGGCAAACAAGCCCTTGTAAGACTTCAGCCTTGGTTAGATGTATATTGGGGTATTTATTGAAGCTCATTATAAGTTGGCTTATGAACTTATGTTATGTTTGAAAAGCTCATTCGGTTTATTAGCTTATCTAGTTGAGCTTATAGTTTATCTATATCAACTTGATAAAGTTTATATGCCGAAAAACGCTAGCTTGATAGCTTTTCTAAATTTACACAAGCTAGCTTAGACAAACAGCCCCATAATGGAGATAGTTTCATTCACCATACATATTCAGAGGCAATACCAATATGCAAACAAGAAGAATCTCTCTTTTGTACAACTAGCTAAAAAACATATACATAAATAATAATTTGACCGGTTTCTTGGAGACACAACATATAAGAAATTATAATGCGTACAACTTTATACTAAAAGAGAGATATAAAAAACATTAATTACGAATCATCAGCAAACAATATACATATCAACATATCTAATATTAACAATATATATACCAATATTTACATAATGATAGAGGGAATTCAGAAAACCTAACCTCAAAAGCAGAAAGAGAGCAAGTGCTTAGCTTCTTCAATACTACGATATCAATATGAATATTGTACAAGACTTGATAGAAGTTACACATATTGGGCCTCCCCTTCTTTGTTTGTCTATATAGAGCCCAATCGAGTAGAGTTCCTTGGCCCACTAGTAATATATATATCCATTTGCAAGATGTAGGGGTGTTCATCGTTAGGTTTTCAAATGGTTCGGTTTATTTGGTTAACTTTTTTGGTAAAATCGAAAGCTGAACTGAATTGAATTCAAATTGAATTAAAGGGAATCGAAAACGATTTTAAATTCGGTTAAGTTTTCGGGTTACCCGAATAAACCAAATTACATGGTTTATATATATATATATATATATATATATATATATATATATATATATATATATATATGGGGGAGAGTTAACGTGAGATCAAACTTAAAGTTGTAAAAATAAGATCAACTCTAAAAAATCACTAAAACATTTATAAATAACAATTTTAGCAATGATACACATAAAAATAATATTTTAATACAAATTAACATTTTAGCAACCAATAACCAAATGATACATGAGTTTGGATTAGTGATACACCTGATACACATTACACTAATAAATATTCCAAAATCTGATACATATACAAAAACCTGATACACATTACACTTCTATTCAAAGTGTATCACCTAGGTTTTGTAAATTTTAAAAAGAAATCTATCGAAACTTTAACAATTTTAGTTGTAGTTAATAAAAAATTTATTTTTGTTGTAAGGAGAGTGTCTCTTGTTAAATTTTAGTTGGATCTCATTTTAACAACTTTAAGTTTGATCTTATTTGATCTAGATTCTATATATATATATATATATATATATATATATATATATATATATATATATATATATATATATATATATATATATATATAGTGATATATTCTATACAGTTCCATTCTTATATACAGTACTTTACAGTACCACTTCTGACCAATCAGAAATTAATAAAATATTTTTCATTTATTTAATTCACAAAAGCAGCCAAGGGTATATACGGTATTTTACAAATATCCTAATATTTCTGATTTTAATTAATATCCTATAATTGAGGCAGTTTTGAAAATATTTACAGATTATGCTACACATATTGATATTTCTCTCTCCCACATTCAAACACATCAACACCAGACAATTCTCTAGAATCAAAACTGTTCCCTTCTCAGATTCAAAATATTTATAGATCTCGTATTTTGTTGTTTCTTGTTACTCGAAAGTCGAAATCAAAAACAAGAAATGGAAGTCTATCGATCTCTCTATAAGGTCGGGTTTTTTTTATGGATCGAAAAAAAAATTGAATAAATATTAGATTCAAGAAACACCATGATTCAGTCGCTACCACCAGGTACCAACCCTCAAAATCTTTTTATTGTTTTAGTAATTTGTTTTTTTTTTAAAAAAAAGAAATCGATTGCAGTTTGTGATCATTGTGAAGCATTAGATGATCTTTATGGTTTTTTTGTTTGATTTTCTGTAGATATGGATTCTTTTTTTTGTTGGGTTTTAGATATGTTTGGTAGGTGAATCAATTTTAAGTTCAACAAGGTATTCATGATTTATTCACAAACTACCAATAAGGCAGGTGATGTTGGGTTCTATTGAATCTTTATAAAATTTGACTGAAGGAAAAAAGTCAAAGGTACAACATGAGAAAATATTGATTGATGACTAATAAAGTGTGATAAAAAAATATGAAAACAGTTCAAGAGATTGTCCATGTCAAAGATTATTCAAATTAAAAGGTTCTTATTAGAAGTCTTGAATTTGAGAAGTTTTGTTCTTTTATAATGATAAAAATAAGAAATGGATTTATAGTTTATGAGCATTTAGAATTTGGCTTTTGTAAAGTTTAATTATATCTAAAGTGAGTTTTACGTTCATATAGGTTGGTGTTTTTTGGTGCATGTATGTAATTGTGCATATATGTTAACATTAAACTAGTGACATATTCTTATTCGTCACTCTTTATGTATGGTGTTTCGTAAGTGTGTATATATGTTAATATAAAATTAGGGAAATAGTGCATATGTGTTTTATGGTTGGTATAAAATCAATTAATTGGTGTGCATATGTGTTTTGAAGCTGAAATAAAATCAAGAAAAGATGTATGCATATATGTTATAATTATGAATATGTGTTTGCTAGTTGTTATGATAAAAAAAATAATAATAATTGTTTTGTAGTTTCAGGTATTGAACATATTTGATAAAGATGGAGATGATGACCAATATAAAAAGAGTGCAGATGTGTTTTGGAAGAGTGCACATATGTTCTTGATGAAAAAGCGAAGCGTGCACATATGTTCTTGGAAGAGTGCACACATGTTTTTTTAATGATGTGCACATCTATATTTAACAAGATATATTTTTTTAATGACGTGCACATATGTTCTTGGAAAGTGAAGTGTGCATATATGTTCGTGAAAGAGTGCACACATGTTCTTAGAAAAGTGCACACATGTTTTTGTTTAACGTGTACATTATATTTCATTTTATATCAACTTTTGTGTATAGTGTTTATATTTTTCGTTTGTTATACATTTAGAGGCTACATGTATATGTCTATCCTTATGTTTTTGTTATAAATTTCGAAGATTAAAAAATGTATACTGGAAACATATATGCAATTACCATTTTAAGCGGAACAAGTTTGATGTATAAACGTACACAAGAAACATATATGTAAATTTTAAATAGAAAAAAACATATATGCACTTCATTTTCCTGAAAACATGCATCATGATTAAAAAAAAAAAAAAAAAAAAAAAAAAAAA